>OY019130.1:41581061-42301061 GCA_955652365.1 Eristalinus aeneus
AAATGAAAAGCTAACACTCCAGACTACATCATCGAATACATTAAGTGTAGTTGGTGTCCAAGAAAGTATATTATCGCTACTCCAGATGATAACGTGCCGATCTTGAGAAGCAGATGCAATTAGTGTTTTGCATCCTCCGTAAGTTGGTGCCCATTGAACTTGCCTAATCCAATCGGAATGTGCCTCCAAGCGGGTTTCCTCTACCCACCTACTATTTCTTTGTATCCAAATTTTAACACAGTTGTCGCAGCCTCCACTAACCAATCGTCGACTGTGTTCTTCTCTTGATATTGCAGCTGCAACAGAAGCTGGACACCAAGATACACTATTACAACCAATCGCATGAGCATTCGATATTTTTTCCAAATCCCAATTTCCAAACTCTGTATTGTATGTTAAAAAAACTATGGATCCGTCAGAACTTGCACACGCCAGTATCATTCCATATTCATGTGGAGCCCATACAATTGAATTCACAGAAGATTCGCAGCTATATTCGTACCTTTCGGAAGTTAAATGTTAAACAAAAATAATACCCAAAAAAACAAATCTTACGACTTAATCCAGTTCCCAGGCGTTTTCTTCCAAATAATAACACTTCGGTCATATGAGCAAGAAGCGAGACAAGTACCAAACTTTGGATGTGCCCAAGCAACTTCCCAAACAGGTCCTTGATGTCCCTTTAAATCTGCAACATGGACATAGGATTCATTTTTTACATCAAATATTTTAACAGTATTATCAGATGAACACGTTGCTAGATGCAGTCCGTAATAATCCAATTCACATGCATGAACCATATCATCGTGACATGTCTCCACAGTATTAATGAGAGTAACCATATTCCCAATAAAGAAATTATTATTACAACCAATCTAATAAATTAACTAAATATATGTTATCATTCGGCATCAACACCTCAGGCGAAAAATAATAGGTGACAACTCATCACTGAAAGGAAACGACCGTATTCGACTGGAAAAACCCTTATTCAAGAACACGCACATTGTAATATTCCCGTTTTATTTCACACATTCTTTCTCACGCGGGGTGCTTCGATCAGCTGATGAATTTCAAAACACATTCGCCAATAGTGGCACAGAACGTCAAATGAAAAGTATCAAATTGGAAAGTGTCTCAAAGGCAGTGTTCGCTGAGTCCCCTTACATTGGCTTAAACCGACCGATGTCAGTCGGATATATGTTATGTTCTATATGTTTTTCTTCAACTGAATTTTCCCAATTTTTAAAGAACAGTAACATGTAAAATAGTAATGCATGCACTCAGGAATGTGTATTTTTGTATATCATTATTAAAACAAATGGACGAAATGAAATTAATGTTTTAATTAATTCATTAATATAATAATTAACAAAGTTTCAAATAATTTTTCTTTATTTGAAAGTTTTATGGAAAGTGTTGAGATCTGGGAAGATATCTATTTGTATTAAGAAAGAGAATTTAACAATACCAGTATAATAAGACTGGAAAACATAGAATAGATGTTTTTCGCCACATTGGACGAATTACGGGAAAAAGGAAAAACATACCAGATACCATAACCGACGGAAACCGGAGTGTCACTACGGACGACGATAAGGCGGAAGCATTTGCAGCACACTTCCAAGCTGCCTTTAAAGACCGGCCACCCATACATTTACCTGGCTTTCCTCATGAAGTCGACTCAAAGGTATCCGCGGTGTCTGATCTCAACGAGAGCATTACATCTTTCAATGAGACCAACACATCCGCGATCCCTATGAATGGCGACACATTCACAACAATTGAGGAAGTCAGGGACATCAGCAGTTCTGGTAATGCGAAGAAGTCGTCTGGTAACGACCAAATTTCCAATTTCTTACTAAAGAAATTGCCGAATTTGGCGCTGTTGCTGCTGACGATTGTTTTCAACAATTCCCTGAATAATAGCTACTTTCCAACTTCCTGGAAAGTAGCCAAGGTTTTTTGTATTAAGAAAGAGAATTTAACAATACCAGTATAAAAAGACTATAAGACATAAAACCGGGTCCCGATGTTTTTCGCCACATTGGACGAATTACGGGAAAAAGGAAAAACATACCAGATACCATAACCGACGGAAACCGGAGTGTCACTACGGACGACGATAAGGCGGAAGCATTTGCAGCACACTTCCAAGCTGCCTTTAAAGACCGGCCACCCATACATTTACCTGGCTTTCCTCATGAAGTCGACTCAAAGGTATCCGCGGTGTCTGATCTCAACGAGAGCATTACATCTTTCAATGAGACCAACACATCCGCGATCCCTATGAATGGCGACACATTCACAACAATTGAGGAAGTCAGGGACATCAGCAGTTCTGGTAATGCGAAGAAGTCGTCTGGTAACGACCAAATTTCCAATTTCTTACTAAAGAAATTGCCGAATTTGGCGCTGTTGCTGCTGACGATTGTTTTCAACAATTCCCTGAATAATAGCTACTTTCCAACTTCCTGGAAAGTAGCCAAGGTTTTTTGTATTAAGAAAGAGAATTTAACAATACCAGTATAAAAAGACTATAAGACATAAAACCGGGTCCCGATGTTTTTCGCCGCATTGGACGAATTACGGGAAAAAAGGAAAAGCATACCAGATACCATAACCGACGGAGTGTCACTACGGACGACGACAAGGCGGAAGCATTTGCAGCACACTTCCAAGCTGCCTTTAAAGACCGGCCACCCATACATTTACCTGGCTTTCTTCATGAAGTCGACTCAAAGGTATCCGCGGTGTCTGATCTCAACGAGAGCATTACATCTTTCAATTAGACCAACACATCCGCGATCCCTATGAATGTCGACACATTCACAACAATTGAGGAAGTCAGGGACATCAGCAGTTCTGGTAATGCGAAGAAGTCGTCTGGTAACGACCAAATTTCCAATTTCTTACTAAAGAAATTGCCGAATTTGGCGCTGTTGCTGCTGACGATTGTTTTCAACAATTCCCTGAATAATAGCTACTTTCCAACTTCCTGGAAAGTAGCCAAGGTTTTTTGTATTAAGAAAGAGAATTTAACAATACCAGTATAAAAAGACTATAAGACATAAAACCGGGTCCCGATGT
This sequence comes from Eristalinus aeneus, assembly GCA_955652365.1. NCBI lineage: Eukaryota > Metazoa > Arthropoda > Insecta > Diptera > Syrphidae > Eristalinus > Eristalinus aeneus. The sequence continues at coordinate 41,584,152 of OY019130.1, forward strand.
TTTTCGCCACATTGGACGAATTACGGGAAAAAGGAAAAACATACCAGATACCATAACCGACGGAAACCGGAGTGTCACTACGGACGACGATAAGGCGGAAGCATTTGCAGCACACTTCCAAGCTGCCTTTAAAGACCGGCCACCCATACATTTACCTGGCTTTCCTCATGAAGTCGACTCAAAGGTATCCGCGGTGTCTGATCTCAACGAGAGCATTACATCTTTCAATGAGACCAACACATCCGCGATCCCTATGAATGGCGACACATTCACAACAATTGAGGAAGTCAGGGACATCAGCAGTTCTGGTAATGCGAAGAAGTCGTCTGGTAACGACCAAATCTTCAATTTCTTACTAAAGAAATTGCCGAATTTGGCGCTGTTGCTGCTGACGATTGTCTTCAACAATTGCCTGAATAATAGCTACTTTCCAACTTCCTGGAAAGTGGCCAAGGTGGTTCCAGTCCCAAAAAAAGGCAACCACACATGTGTGGATGGATATCGTCCTATCGCCCTACTTTCTTGCGTAAGTAAGGTGTTGGAATCGATTATCCTTAGGAAAATCAACGTGCTAAGCAAAAAAACTCCGGATTCTCCCACCGTTCTAGTTCGGCTTCTGTCCCAGACACAGCACCCTACATCCTCTGCTTAGGCTACACAGCGACATCACTCGTGGACTAAACAAAAAGGAAACAACGGTAGCATGTCTGTTGGACATTGAAAAGGCCTTCGACACCGTATGGGTCAAAGGGCTTGTCTACAAGCTCCTTGGTTTTGGTTTTCCGACCCATCTGGTGAAAATAATCCACAGTTTTCTAAAGGACAGAACCTTCTCTGTGCAAATCGACACAGCAAAATCCACGATGAAGGCCATCAACGCTGGAGTACCACAAGGCTCGAGAATGGGACCAGTGCTGTTCAACCTTTTCACAGCTGATCAGCCAATAAATGGAAGTGGATGCAAGACTCTTCTATATGCGGATGATTCCCTGTCATACACTACTTCACTATCACCTGAAATAGCGGCTAGAAGGATACAACAACGTATCCATTACCTTTGGGACTACTTTCTCAAGTGGGGACTGAAGGTGAACAGCAGCAAGAACGAACGTTTTATTACGCCAGCATCATCAAGACGAAACAACATCGCGATTTCACTCCCGGACAATACAACAGTGACTGCCAGAAATGATGCCAAGTACCTGGGAATCAACTTTACGAACAGATTCAAATTCAAAAACCATTCGGACATCACGCTGAGACGAGCAGCATTTGCGCTTCATTCAGTGAATCCACTACTAAGGAGGAAAACTGGTCTTAGCCAAAGGACAAAGCTGCTTATTTATAAACAGCTCATAAGCCTTGTAATCACTTACGGGTTCCCAGTTTGGTTTACTATAAACCCAACAGCCATGAAGAAAATCTGCTTGCTTGAGAGGAAGATTCTCCGGATGTGTACTGGACAGTAACGAATTCCATCGAGCTTTAAGTATATCCCCAATGAACAACTTTACCAGGAGGCAAGGATCACCCCGTTGGACCAATATACCCTACAATTAGCCAAGAATTTTCTTGGCTCCATCAATGACCATCCGAACCCGGAGATACAGGACATTTTAGAACAGCCTATGGAGCGCAGTCACCGATACCTGCATGTGAGAGCAATTTCAGACTCGAGATTCCAGGAAGTTTTCAACCCAGCTGCAACATTTTATGCAAAGAACACCTCGGGACACTACCGAGGTTAAGTCTTAAATAAAATTTGTATCACCTTTCCCCCCCTTACAATAAACCGTCAGAAATATATACCTTCATATATATTTGAACCCCCACCACACATATAAAATTAGCACGCCAAATATATTATAATTGTTATAATAGTTTTAAGACAATTGATATACGTTGGGCCCCTTTTGTTGAGCCGACACTTTCTTAAACTTAGATATAAGTCTTGCTATAAGTCATATTGTAAATAGTACGACATCTTAAAAATAAAGCTAATTAAAAAAAAAAGTACCAGTATAAAATTTGTAGACCAAAAAGCCAAACTCATTATTCGTACTGAGTAAAACCGGTTACGGTCGTACGACCGCTCATGTTTCTATATCACATTGTGATAAAAATTATATAGGAAGGTTAAAATATTATATGTTTAAGATATTGCAACTAATCATCAATACTGAGGTGTGATGATCATTGCTTGATTCCACCACGTGAAATTGTGGTGTGTTTACCAGTACGTTAATCGGTTCATACAATTATGGCATATCAATTATATGATCACCCACAAATTGGCAATTCTTTTAAAAGAAACCTGCGATTGGAGGGTTATCGCTATTGGTAACAGTCGCAACAGCGACTTTATCGTACGAGGGCAATAAGCTACCACTGCAGCGAAGAAAAATATGGACAGTTGGTTGAAGACAGTGTCGATGATACCGTTAATTTTAGGCCTTTCCATTTACAATATGTACTGCAAACTCAGTTCTCTCGGAGACACTGGTGACAACAACATTATCAATTATGCCGCTTCAACTGCATTATCATTTTTCTGCATTATCTTGTGCATTTGTATCCCTATGTTTCTATTCCTTTTTTGAACTGTATTATCCTTTGTATCTGTTTTGTGTTTGTCCTCAGAGTACGACGCTCATCACGAACATCTTTAACAGTAAATCTGGCTTGGGTTTGCTATCGGTTAAAAGATATCCAGCGTCAGTTGGAGTTGAGATTTTCGTGGCGATCGTCGTAGTTTGGATTTCCTGAGGAGTGTAAGTTTCATTGTATATATGTATTATAAATTCCTTTGTGCTAGTTTTAAGTTTTCCTAGTTTAAATAAAATCAATTGGATTTACCACAAATTAGTGGAAAGGATTTCTATTTCCCTCACACGGATTTCAACGTTTGGAAAGCAACGAGCGACCACACGGAGAAAGCTGTACTTCTAAAGAAGCGATTGCTGTGCAATGCCCAGCTGGCGCTGCAATGGTTATTAATAATTATCGGGATTTTTTGTTTTATTAAAAGACAGAAAACGAAACGAAAGGAAAACATTGTTACTCTTAAACCAGATTTTGTTATCCCCCCAAAAGTTAGGATATCCGGAAAAGTGAATACAATTCTGAATGAGCCACTCCCCCTTGAACTTTGTCAGATGATCAATAGGTTTGCTCATCTTTTCGGTCCTATTGGTGAAACAAACAACGGTCACAACTGAGATTTGGACTAACACGGATGGACCAATATACGCAAAGAACTAACCTTTATTTAACAAACTGAATGTGCCGAAATTCAGAAACTTCTGAAGGGTATAATCGCCTTCCTGCAGATGTCCTTACAATTCTCCGTTGTAGACAAACCGTAAGAGGAAAAGCAATATCGTGTAGTAACAGACTTAAAACGTTTGAATGCGGTGTCTTGGTTTAGGCAAAATACTTAACAGCGCTTGCTCCAGAGTTTCACCAGATCCCAATAATAATATAATAATTGTTGGCGCTACAGTTCAAAGGGGGACCAAGGCCTAGCTTGCTCATCAATTACTCGTGTTGTGCGCGCTACTGCTCTCTCACGAGTAGTAGGGACCTACAGTTTTTTGCCGACTCCGAACGGCGAAATTTGAGAAGCTTTCTTAGACAGTTATTACTTTTTGAGTGTTGTCAGCAGCTCGAAAGAGGTGGTGCCGTGAAAAATTCGAAATTCGAATTGGTGTTGAGCTGGGAGTCGAACCCAGACCCTTCAGCGTGTGAGCGTCGCACTCCCAATAAAGTAGTCTATAATATACCCAAAATTCTCAACAATTAATAGGAAATACAAGCTTGTCAGACAGCCGTCCAGCGTAAGGCGATCTTCTTCAGAACAGTTAATGACGTGCTCAAGAACTTTATTGGCAATATCTGCTACATGTACACCGAGACATAATTGTTTTCGTAAGTACCGTACGAACATCTTCGCAATGTGGAGATCATCTTCGAACGAATTTAGTAAGTTAAATCTGAAAGTTATCCTGGAAAAAACTAATTTCAAGGGAATGTTTAGTTCCTGTGATATATGATTTCTTCTCAAGGCATACAAGCCTTGAGACAAGAGAGTATCACCTCCAAAACGCTTAAAGATTCGAAGAGTTCCTTTAAACTTACATGACCTCAAAATCTTACTAAGATCATCTGAGGTTCTAGCCTTCCCAGACTTCGAGAAGCCCTTTAACCTCTCAACTGACGCTTCAAATTTTGCAAAAGGTGCAGTCCTGTCGAATGTTTAAGGATTGTCCGATAGCTCACATATTAAGATCTATCAACAGAACAAAGGAAAACTATGCAACAAAACGAAAAAGAAAGGTTATTATCCATAGTTTTGGCTTTGGAGAACCACCGCTCGTATTAAGACGGAGGTTACCCAGATATATATGTACGACGGGCTCGTACTTATACGGACCATTGGCCTTTGATATTTACATTAGGTAATATAAACCATAATGCAAAGTCAAAGCGCTTGAAAGCGCTAATAGAATATAACTCCGAAATGATCTTCAAGCTGGGAAAATAAAATTCAGTAGAAGCCACACTTTATAGGCCCACGGTCCAGAATAACTATTTGTGCAGTTCAGAGCAAACTGAGCCAGAACCAAGTCTAATAAAAGCAGACGACGAATCTACCGTAGATGCATATGAGTCGGGAGGAAGTATAACGACTGAGATGGCAAGCGAAATCCTGTCATCAAAGTGTACATAGCGCTTTACTCTTGTAAATTCGGATTTAATTCATCATGTTGAGCCTCCGTCGTAACGAAACTTTTGAAGAGCTTCATCGTGGTTATTCTCCGCACTATGTCGCCATCATTAAACTCAGCGCAGAAAAATTATTTGTTGTATACCGAAAAGTTGTGTAGGGATCTTACAGGAGCTATGTTTGGTACAGTATAATACATATGAGATTAGAATTACACGATGAATTGTCGAGGATGTGAAGAACCCAAACAATCCACTTGTATAATTCTGCATCTTGATAGAATAAACATTCAAAAGAAAAATAGTTCATTGCTTGTCTGGATAAGTTTGGACAATGAGTGCAGCTTGCTACAACCAATTATATTCAGCTACATCGAAATGCTCGGTATAAAACTGTTCAATGTATAAAAACTTTTACTTGTCTGGCATAAAACATTAGTTATAAAATTATTAATTGATTGTGAATAGGATATTATTCTTTGAACCGGATGTAATTTCCGAAAATTTACCTTTACATCAGCCCTTGAAGCGGAGTCTTTCTTCCGGATTTGTTTTTAAAAAATCTTTTATATATCGGTTTTGAAAAACGTTACTTTTGAAACTTAAATTTTTATATTTTGGCTTTTGTTCTTAATCAAGAGGAGGAATCTGTATTGAAGCAAACAAATTCAAGTTGTGAGGTTTTGATATTATATGATAGACATGCAATTGAGGAAGTAATGCCGACTGATATTTGATATTTGCGAGTAGTATTCCCCATGTCAAGAGGTCCTTATTTCTACACTGACACCAGTTAGCTACTGACATTGAACCACTTACCTTCGAACGCCCTTAAAGGTATGGCTACCAACACTGTGTATTCTTTTAAGTTCATTTGAGGGCTACCCGCAAATCTATATACCATATAAATAGAATACAGAGATACACACTTTGATAGGACGGTCAGTGTTCAAATAAAACTAATTCAAGTTTCGGTAGTGAGCGGTTCCTGATGAAGTAATACATTCACGATCTGCAAAACTAGATCGATTCGGCAAGAAGACAATGCTGTGTGTTTGGTGGGACCACAAAGGTGTGCTGTACCACGACCCCCACATGAATTAAATGAAAGACAGATGGAAAACCGAAAAAACACTTGTGAAATTTTGCTTCAAAGACACGAAACACGGATTGTTACTGTCGATGAAAAATGGATCTATTTTAAAAATCTTAAATGGAAAAAATCATGAGCTAATCTGGAACAACCATCAACATCGACTGCAAAACCAGATCGATTCGGCAAGAAGACAATGCTGTGTGTTTGGTGGCACCAGAAAGGTGTGCCACGAGCTCCTAAAATCTGGTGAAACCGTTAATACTGATCGCTACCGACAACAAATGATCAATTTGAACCATGCATTGATCGAGAAGCGACCAGAATAGGCCAGAAGACACGGTAAGGTAATTTTGCTCCAGGACAATGCACCTGCACACAAAGCCAAACCAGTTCAGGATACAAACAAAACACCTGGTTGGGAGCAGCTACTCCACCCGCCGTATTAACCAGACTTGGCTCCTTCCGACTACCATTTGGTTTCATCAATGGGACACGCATTGGCTGAGCAGCACTTTGATTCCTACGAGGAGGTCGAAAATTGGGTGCCTGATTTGTTTGTTTTAAAAGACGAACAATTTTATTGGCGTAGTATTCACAAATTGCTAGAAAGGTGGTCAAAATGTGTAGAAAACAATGGCCAATACTTGGAATAAAATGTTTTTACTTTCCCATTAATAATTAGTGTTTTATTTTCTTACGCTCAAATCATACCGGTATACCCAGTATATTCACTGTTATTATTTTTTTATTTTATTAATCCGTATCGTCGAGTTAAAAAATTAATAATATGAAGTGCGAATGTTCTATGCAAAAATTTAAATGCCTTTTGAAATGTTTTAAATTCGAAAATTGGCATCTATTCTGCTTTTAAACATATATATAAAAAGTCGATAGATATGTAAGTGATACCAAATTCTTTTTTTAGAATTGCCTATAATTTTAAGCCCGCAAAATACGAATGTTTAGTAATGTTGTGCGCAAATTTGCGTAATTAAACCACTGCACTGTGTGCCTTTTTGGTGTCAAAGAATAAACAAAAAAATACTTTTAGACTATTAAAAAGCAACTGTTATTTAGAATTAACAAAAGGATTATATTGTATAATATCGTGGTATACGTGCACTGTGGCGCCAGAATGTGTCCTGGCTGGATCCTCCGAGTCCTTTCTTTTTTCTTATTTTTTACTTACATGCTAGACAAAAAATACTACTTTCGGTTTCTCTATTAAATGCTTGTGCTCGTTTTTTTCATTTTAAAGTCTATTTTTCACCCAAGAAAACTCAAAAAACTTGGGATAACGATTACTTAGCTTAACCTAACCTAAGACTAAGACTAAAGACTAACTTAAGCTGGGTAAAAATGGCGTTCTTTGGCATGAACTGCTCTATCGCGGGCAGAAATCTTTCCACTGAACCGTAGGCGATAATCGTGATTGCGAGCGACTTCCGGCTCGTATTGGAGTTGCCTTTCTACTGTTCGGACTTCGACGTGGAAGCTGATGGGGCAGCTTTCCCTATCTGTATAAGGCCTTTCAAATTCAGATAAGGGAAATCTTCGAGCGGAATAAAGCCGTTAAGACATACCCTTTCATGGTACATTTCATTTGGGTAGTATGCCCCAAAGATCAGACTGTTGGTTGAAGCAATGGTTCGAGCAGTTTGACTCCGAATCAACTTAATAATAAAATTATCTATCCTGATAAGGTTTGCCTCGTTGTACAGAAACTCGTTGGTGTAAAATCTCTTGCACTAGGATTCTGGTGATCGATATATTCAAAGACAGGCCCGCAGGCACTGCCTCTCGAACACCCTGATCTTTTCCATCAGGGAAGGCCTCACGTTGAAGCACATAAGACAACCATATACTAAAATTGGTCGGATGAGGGCCATGCAGCTAATTACCTTCACCCTGGTGTCAAGTTGACTGCTATAAAACAATCCTCTTGCCATGGCGAAGGCATTCTTAGCCCTAGTCGAAGCTATATCCACATTGACACCACCATATAGATATTGGTCCAACCAAATGCCTAGACATCTTACTACTCTTTTCACAGTCAATGGCCGTCTCGAGGATCAACTATACCGAACTTGCACCAGTTCATTTTCGTGTCCTTTAAGGCTCTGGACAGTGGGGTACTGAAAAGGATAGTTTCCCACTTTTGGTAGATGATTTTCAACTTCCAGTCGTCGCAAAATCGTTGAATCGTATCGAAGTCACTCTGTAACAAACCGTTTATTATTAAACTGATCGGTACGCGATTACCATGTCGTTGATCATATATAGTATTGTTTTATGAATGCCAAGCCTGACCAACTTGAAGAAGAGAACTTCTAACCATACTGTGTCGAATGCCTTTTCCATGTCGATCAGGCAGGCTCCTGTGCACTGTGTCTTGTTTCCATTCCACTGAATGTAGGAAACCAATTTAGACGCGGCATGAATGGTCTCGTGCCCCGCCCTGAAGTCCAATTGGTTTTCCGGTATAAATTGTTTTTCCTCAACTTATTCTTTCAGAGCAGTTATGACTTCGTTCTCGAATACCTTGCTTATGCATGGAAGAAGACTTATGGGCCGGAGATTTGTCAGGATGGAAGTATCTTTGTCCCTTTTTGGTATTGGCTGTACCACAACTGTTCTCCAATGTTAACCAGGGTTGTGTACGAATATACACCGCAGAGGGCAGATGGCACAAAACGATACTTGGTATCCGATTTATACCCACTGACTTGTCCTTCAGTAAGTTGGGGATAACTTGGAGTTCGTCTTTAGAAATAAAGATGGAGTTGTTTCAATCGTATATGTATCGACGACGACATCATTTGCTGGAAGATCGTCTCTAAGCCTGGTGAAACAAGAGTTCTCGGATAGCCATTAACTTATTTTATTCCGAAGACAGACATGGTTTAGCAAGGCTCTGTTTTCCAGGTCGTAAATCGACCCATCCTATCTGGATCGATTCCAACTGTCCTCAGTAGGTTCGCGTTGTCTGTTGTTCTGTCACGTCAAACACTCTGAATGTCATTGTGGTCTTTCTTCCGACAGATTTTATTCACTTGCGGGAACATGCTCGGGTTGTTGGAACTTACAGCCCGAATCTTAATGCCCCAATGCGAGCTTACAGCTAGTCTGTAATTATGCCGGATTAATTGTTGGAGAACTTTTATCTGTGACTTCAGAGAGCGAATCTCTGCATTTCGTGGTTCAGTAAATCGTCTGTACAAGAGTTTAAGTCTTGGCAGGAGTCTACTTTTTTGCACGTGAAATGTATCGATGGTAGAATTCCGATAAATGTCGCCATAATCGGCTTGTGCTACCTTCGCGATAGTCTTTTCCATTGTTCGTGGATATGTGGTCATTCCCCTCTAGGAGTGTACGTATGAAATTATGCATTAGATGCCGCTAATTTCTCTTTAAGGAATCTAAAACCATCCACTGTAAGGCACGGTGTGAATTGAGAGGGTTGTTGAGGGATGTTGCTGCTGTTTCTGGGCGTCGAGCTTTTCTCTTTCTTCATCGAGCCTCTGAAGTTTCTGCTCCTCCTACCTTATGTATTCTGCCTCATCGTCCGCATCTGAAGTGGCGTCGATTGCAGCTAATGTTGTTGTTGTTGCCGTTGTTTTTGGCGGTGAATTACTGGCCGCCACCGATCCGCTTCTGCTGGGTGTGACCGCTTCCTCGTCTGACGTCATTGCCGTTGTCCTCCGACGCTTTGGTAGGGTGGGCTGCGAGTGGGGTTGGCCAGGCGGAAACTACCGTCACTTGTTTGGTGGCCTGACGTACCAGCCACCGGTGTGTTAAAATCACCCGATTTGCTGAACTCGGGTCGCTCGTCACTCTGCATGCTCCTTTCTCTCACTCACAATACGTGTCTTTGGTGTATTTTAATTAAAAAAAAATAATTTTACTTTTTACCCACGGGATTTGGACCTGGGATTTTTTTAACACTGCATTGATGCTCTACCAGCAGAGCTACCGATCACGCCCACACGAATTGGTATTTTCTGCTACTTCAGTACACTAAGTATTTTTATTAGAAAGCCGATACACGTGCGTACTCCTCAGAGGTCTGTGAACTACTCTCTTCCTCTGATTCCTCCTTACTCAAGAATTAACACTCCCTCTGGTAACAAATAGGATAACGATTATTCTGTGCATATATACAATTCATATTAAAAACACATAACATGAAATTTATAATACTTACTCCTTTTGGCAGACCCGTGGCTCAGAAATCGTAAAGAGCGCGAATTCGGAATGAGCCGGTTTAAATATGGCAAATTTGACAGACCGCATAGGTTTGTTTCATTCCAATATTCTTGAGCCACGCGCTGCCGCTGTTACAATTAAATTGGGGAAGATCAATATAATTTTGATAATTCTGTACACCCCGCCTCTCGTGCAGCAACCCAACTTTCGTTAAGGCCTCACCAACATTTAAGAGCGGTAGTTTGATAGCTAGTCTTCGTAGAACTCGAGCAGACGTTGTTACTTTAACTGAGCGGATTTGGTCGTCCCGACTTGGAAATACCTTTGTGATCCTTCCCTTCGTCCACTTGCTCTTCGGCACGTCGATGTCGCATACGAGCACTAGGTCTCCTTCTTTGAGGGGTGGAACTTGCTCGAACCACTTGCAACGTTTTGTGAATACCGGTAGGTACTCTCGCATCCATCGCCTCCAGAATTGGTCCTTTAATTGTTGACTTACACGCCACTGCTTTCTGAGACATAAGGCTCTGTCATCCACCTTTCTTGGAACTTGAGTTGAGTTTACACCACTGATCAGAAAGGAGTTAAGCGTCAATAATGCTTCTTCTTCTGGAGATATCGGTGGACGGGTGAACGGATGGCTGTTGACAAAGTTCTCTGCTTCGATGAGTGCTCTGTGCAAGGTCTCTAAGCTTAGGACCACCTAATTGAGTGAACAGCTTAGGACTCTTTTGACAACGGGCACCAATCGCTCCCAGCATCCGCCGGAGTGCGGGTTTAACGGGCAATTGAAAACCCACACAATGCCCATTAAAGATAGCTCCGTCTTGATGGCGTCATTGTCTAAGACCTCTATTGACAGCAACTCGTTCCTTGCGGCAACAAAATTCGTTCCGTTGTCCTTCCTCATAACTTTTGGAACTCCCCTCCTGCTTACGAAGTTCCGGATGCACTTAATACATTCGTCTAGTGATAAATTGGCGGCTAGATGAATTTCCTGATGGTCATATAGGTGAAGAGGGAAACCCACCGCTTATCCCTAGAGCGCTTGACAGCGACATAAATAGGCCCGAAGTATTCAAATCCCGTGTATGTAAAGAATCTCACGAATCGGTCCATCGGCAACTGTCTCATCAGTGGCGGCACCGGCTGTGCGTCTCGTATACCTCGTTTGTGATGACATCGTCATTTTGGTGATGAAACAGGCGATAGTTACGAGTATGGTGGATGAGATGATAATGATATCGTAATGGGATACCCTTGGGCATGATAACTGGGCATCTTGAGGCGAGAGGTTACGTTGTGGCTGCGTCTATTCGCCCGTGCATGCGGAGTATGCCATCATCGCCGATGTATGGTGTCAGTTTGCGGCTATTCTTCTCTAAAGGTATACTTCGCTTCAGCTGACTAAAAACATCCGCCTGTGCTTACATACACAAGAGCTCTTCTCCTTCGTCGACCTCCTCAGCTGAAAGTTCACCACGTTCATCCGATTGTCGTCGTCAGAGTTTAATGAACCTAAGAATCAAGCAAACCATTTTCCTTATCTTTTAGAACTTCGAGGTCCTAGATATATTAAGCAAGGGGTTACTTACCGAGAAATTTTGAGCGTATTTGTGTAACTGCTGATATCTTCTGGCTGCGATGGCCACTTCTCTTCTGCACGCGGTGAGTCATTTAGCCACTTGTTGTCAACCTCGTATCGTGGTGGGCATTGCGCTCGCATCGCTTCGTCCGTTTTAGAGTCAATCCAAAAGACTCGATCGGTCACCTGCCTTACCCCAAGGACTGGCGCCGACAGTTCCAGGCGTGGAATCGACGACATCGTAATGCACAGAAGTTCTCTCTTAGTAGGTTAAGTAGTTAACTCTCTGAAGCTTGAGCTTGAAGGTGAAGGCTTCCTCTTCCGGGTTACAATACATTCCGAGAACCTTCTTGACGGTGGCGTCAATGTCCAAGTCAACGACCTAATTCTGATGAGTAAGGTCAGGATCTGTTACTGCGTCCATCACTTCCTGAGAATTTGATTTGAGCCCTCGTAAACGGAAGCCTCCCTCAAAGGCAGTAGCCTTGTGACTTCTATTGCTTCTTCCTCATCGTTGAAACTGTCGACATAATCGTCATATTATAGTTCAATATATTAACATATTAAATATAAATTTATAATTAAAATAAGAAGCTAATTGATTTGTGCTTAACATATTTCAGTTCAATTAGAAATCACAATGATAGTGTAATTTTTTCACATTTGAGTTATAATTCAGTTGTTGTATCTAGAAGATAATTTTTAATATATTTATTTCTGGTTTTGGGATTTCTGATACTTCTTAGCTCTAGAGGAAACGGGTTAAGGGTCCCAGGCACGCTGCATTTTAATTGTCTCCTGCCGTAATTATTCCGAAATCTAGATTCATTAAGCATGCCTTGAGGTCTTCTTGTTGTATAAATTACATGGTCAATTGGGCTTATGAATCGTTTATCGTCGTAGTACTCCAAGTCATCGTAGTAATAGTCACCTTAAAAATGTCATTAATTTTAAGGACTTTGAATCTGTCATGTTCACCATTTCCGCGAGTAGATGTATTTATCCGTTTGAGTGCTGCGTTTTTTTTTAAGTTTTTTTATATGAGTTTCTGAGACGTTGCCCCATGCGAGTGTTTCATATCTGAGTTTAGATTCTACTAATGCAAAGTACTTGTTGCAATACATTGCTTGTGGCATGGTACTTTAAATGGGTCAGCGCATAAAGTGTCTTTCTCAAGGTTATACGTAACTCCTCAGTATACAGATTTTATATAAAATTGTTATCTATTATGACTGCTAGGTATCCGTAGCTTTCTGCTATTGCTGCCAATATGCTGCAGGAATCATTACTGATATATATTGGTTGTTGAGTTACTGCAAACTGCGGGATTCTAAGACCCTGATCATGACATCATATAGCTGCGTTGTCAAATTCTTCTTGAATTATTGTTGTGGCTGTCTAATGTGACCTATGGAACACTACAATTGAGTATGGAACACTACAAATCCCCTTTTGGACTGTAGCGCCAACAATTATTATTATTATTACTTAAGTTCACTAGTTTGTACAAGACTGGAGCAAAGGTTGCAGCGTGTTTCTTTTTGTCAATTGCACCTAATTCCATCGATACTAGGCGACTTGGTTACCAAAAGCAGACTTACTGCTTGTATTATATTTCCGATATACCGCTTTCTTGGATAAAAAAAATAGAACTGTCTACTATTCTGTATATATATATATATATATATATATAGATATATACTATACTGTATCGAGGTAAGTGAGTCGCAATGCTGTGTGATGTTTACAATTGATTCTTTGAAACTTTTTGCAAATTCATTGGTAAGATTTCTCAAAGACATTAGACCACTGAAGTTCTTAATAATTGTTTCATCCAAACTAGGCTTATTTCTTCCAAAATTTCGGTTATAATATACTAATTATTATTATATATATTAAGCTCCATGTCTTGCGTGGGTCTAATCTAGCTTCATTAAACTTGTTTTTGTTAAAAAAATAGATTTTTGCGCTATTATCTCTTTATTAATATTGTTACGAAAAGTTTTGTAACCCAATTCATAACTCCTTTTCAATCTATTGTTCTTCCAGTTTGTATATCGTGTATCTCTTTTTGTTCATTTAACTATTAAGTCGTGGCCGCCGTTGCGTAGTGGGCAGAGTGCGACGCTCACACGCCGATGATCCAGGTTCGATTCCCGGCTGAACACCTCAAATCTTACACGGCACCACCTCTTTCGAGCTGCTGACACCACTCAAAGAGTAATACCTTTCTAAGAAAAAGCTTAGAAACTGTGGGTCCCTTCTAGGCGTGAAAGAACAGTACAACACGAGTAGTTGATTAGCAAGGTAGGCCCTGGTCTCTCTGCGGACTCTCCCGCCAACCAATTATTATTACGAACTTTTATGTCTGTAGACATCCAAGTGTTATTTTTTCTTTTGTTTCGTACTGTTTTGACATATGTCGACTTATCTTATTTGCTCTTCATTTTTTGTACGAGTTTTTCAATCACTTTCTCCCAGATCGCTACAGCCATTACCTCATCTACATCGCATTGCATATAAAGGCCTTACCAGATCGTTGTTCTTTTTCCTTTGAATTATGGTAATGGTTCGGGTAATGGTTCGTAATGCAGCTTTCAACCACCGCAGAGTTGATTCGTGGGTTCGCTGTACTCGTATTGGATAAAATATGCTCAATGATAATTTTTGTTGCAGTTTTTGGATCTATTCTTGTGAAATCTGAAGTATTCTTTTACTCCATATAAATCTAGGTCTTACGCATTTATGTTTACATCTTCCATTATTATGATTTCGTTCTTTTTTCCCATAGGTGCAATTTTGTTTTCAAATTATTCATTAAATGCTCTTTTACTATAGCTTGGTGGTCTGCACAATCCAAAAACATATATCCACTCATTGTCTTGTTCAATGCGAATTAGAATTTGTTTGTATAATACACTTTCAGGCGTTAGACGCACATACTTTACATCCTTTCAAATTAATATTAAAATTCCACCACCTCTGCGTTTAAATCTATTCAGGAACTCACAATGAAATCCATCAAACCTATGTAATCTCTCCTTTTCTTCGTCTATGTTCGTCTCAACAAACTTTTAATACATGCACCATATGAGTTATGTTCAAACAGAAATCATTCCAATTTTTGCGCAATGAACTAATGTTGAAACTTAAGGAACAAAGAAATTTTGCTTCAAGTTCTTTTACATTGACAGTGTTAAAACCATTTATTACCTTACAATCAAATCACATATAATTCGTAGTTTCTATTTGTTTTATCCATTCACAAGTTAAAATACATTTGAAAATACTTTTTTGCTTTCGCTATCTCTTTCATGTACACCACAAATAACTATTGACCATCTCACTCATAAATGAAAGAAGCACACAAATGTAACGACGCTAATTTCATTAACGCAACGTGCTGCCAAGTATATTTTGATGAATTATTAAGTGGCGATGACCGTTTTTTTGAGCACTCTTAATTTAAGCGTATATCCGCTTGCAAGAAAACACACCTATTGTGTCCTTTTGTTTACTGCTTTCTCTGAGATCGTTCAGCTCTTTGTTTATATTTTCGATGGGATCATTGTTCTTCTTTATGTGTGTGTTGAATTCATCGTACTTGGCTGCTAGGAAATCACAGCTTGCAGCAATTTCTCTGATTTCCTCTCGGAAATTCGATTTCGGCTTGATCGTTCAGGGGTGCATTATGCTCGTATTCTTTTTGTTGGTTGAGCCTGCTCTGCATGTGGTGTAGACATTACCACATTACTAACTGTGGCTGTCGTTACGACGTCCCCACTGTTCCTACAGGCTTCCCTTATTGTACCCATGGTTCTCCAAGATTTTTCTGTGACTGTAGTGCAATTTGCGCTTACATAAAGAGTAAACAGCAAAGTTTCTATTGGTGGGGAGGTTGTCATCACACCAACTACACGAATACATTTTTATACAATTTCATTTAAGAGTACAAACTAATAAAATTTAAGAATTGGGAAATTTAATATATGTGGCTAATAATGCACTTTAAAGTTTTGTTTTTTTTTTTTTTAATAAAGGTCACTGTCTTATGTTTTATTGATGTTTAGAGAAACATATAATCTGCCCGATAATCTAATAAACTAACATTTCACTGAGTAAGTTCAGAACACATCTTTACACTCTAAGCTAATACTATTGCGCTGGTGGATATCGGTATCGCTGTGGTTTTCGTACAGTGATGTGTGATGGCTCTTAGTACACGCATCAATTCTGATCTCATCCACGATTTGTATGATCTTTCACGATGCCCGCACTTCAAACAAGAGAAGCACAACTTGTTTTTCTTTACGAACTTCCATATGTCCGGGACATCAAATTTATTGAAAACGTGGCAATCGTCTACTAGATGTGAACCCCTTCGAGAGTATCGGCATTTGAACGTTGGTACGCTTTGTTCTGTGGCATGTACAACGTTCTTCGGCTTCAATTTTTGTTCAACGCTGGAAGAGAGACTGACCAACCTGAAAGAGAGACTGACCAACTTCGCTACACCACTAAACCACTCATCGAAATGTTTGATGATCGGATAAGGTTGAATCATTATGTTTTGCTGCACCCACTCCATCCTTTTGCCCATTGGGAGCTAGCCGATCAACTCGTCCAACAAGAAAGTCGCAAAACTTTGCATTGTCGCGAATGGTATGAGCCCCTTCGACAATATCGGCATTTGTACGTTGGTACGCTTTGTTCTGTGGCATGTAGAACGTTTCAATTTCTGTTCAACGTTGGGAGAGAGACTGATCAACCTGGAAGAGAGACTGACCAACCTCGCTACAGCACTTTACCACTCATCGAAATGTTTGATGATCGGATAAAGTTGAATCGTTATGTTTCGCTGCACCCACTCCATCCTTTTGCCCATTGGGAGCTTGCTAGTCGTCCAACAAGAAAGTCGCAAGACTTTCCTTTGTCGCGAATAGTATGAGCAACTCCAATTTGGATTCTGAGATCGGCTGGATTTCCCCTGACTATTTTTATATGAATTCTCACTGAACATTCAGAATGACCGAAGTTGAACTCACAATTGACATTGTTGGGGTGGATCAGCAATGATTCCACGGTATCCCATGCGGCGTCCTTTAAACACTTTTGCAGGCGAAGCATATTCAAACACTGAAGTGGAATATATGATTGCTAAAGTACCTGACGGTTGTGTAAAATGTCTGGCTGCGTGTTGTAATGATAGAAGTAATTCAGCTGAACCATTATTCACTTGTCTTCCCCGATTCTCTCTATTATACTTCAATATTATTGTTTTTGGAGATTTTAACACTGATTGTCACAAGAAAAAATCTCGAGCTAAGCAATTATTGGACTCTTCATCATTACTAGGGTTAAGTTTAGCGAACAATTTGTATCCCACTCGTTTTCGTCCTAATGAATTGCCCAATCTCTTAGATATTGTTTTGGTTTCTGATCTAAAGCTATTTGACCAACTTTCTGTTGAAGAAATATCGGAGCATGATCTACTCCTCTGTACCCTTGCCATTGTTTTTTCTCATGTTGCAATACCAGCTACTTTCACGTATCGTGATATTAATAATCTGAGTGTTAACTCTTTGTTGGAAACTTCCCACACATTTAACTTGAATCTTTGTAGGTGTGCAACTGATATTAATGATAAACTGAAGTACGTGCAGATGCTTTCTTTGTGAGGAAATTGTTCCGTTAAAGACCATTTCGATTCGCAATAACGCTTGTCCGTGGTATATTTCGCAATTTCGTTTATTAAACTTATTTTACCTAGCATGTTGAAGCACCTAACGCGTGTTATAAGTCATTGCATCGTTAAATCAACCTTCCCAGACGCTTGGAAATGGTCTAAGGTAATACCTGTTGCCAAAATAACTAATGCAACTTCTTCTAATGATTTCCGCCCGACTCGTATACTATCATGTCTCTCAAAGGTTTAATGGTATGCTAACTATTTTTGTCTTCTTGACTTTTCCAAGGCATTTGACAAAGTCAACCATGAAATTTTATCTTGGAAGCTTAGGCACTATTTTAGTTTTAGTAATATAGCTACTAAGTTGATAAAAAGATTTTTTACTGGCAGATAACAGAGAGTTAAATTAATGCCCTCCAATGTGAATCAAAGGGGAATGAATGCCGATTCTCATACAGGGGAAGCAACAACTCTTTCAAAGTGCTCGCCACATCGGACGCCGATGATGAGGAGGAGGTAATCAGGGAGCAGAAGACAAAGCTAAGGATACTGGATGAGGAAAGGGCAAACTTGACGCCCATATTAAGTTCTTTTACGAGCAGTTTTCGACGTGGAAAGCTGCCAAGAAAGCAGCAAAACAAAAGGAAGAGGAAAGGGAACTCTTAAATTTGCAACAAAAGATGCAGCAAAAGTAATAGTAGAGGAAAAACTTGCATAAACCTGAAGAATCGCTGCCCTCCACATCAAAGGCAGCAACAACAGAAACAACAAAAGGTGGAACAAAAACATCTACAACAAAACAGGCAACAGCAGAAAACGGAAAAAACACAGCAGCTGAAGCAAAAGCAGCAAGAACAAAGGGAACCACAGTAACAGCAGCGAAACTCAAAGATACGCTTCCCACAAATAAATGTCTTCGGTATGAAGACTTATGAACTAGAGTCACTATGTAAGTTGGTCCAAGAAAATGAGATATATTATGTCAAGTATAAATAACCCGAATTACATACCGTCCATTGCCTATCAATAGACAGGTTTAAATTCTTAAGAGAGAAGCTAGCGGCACCGAACGCTGACACCTCAAGAAGGGAGAGGCCACAGATCTTGCTCCTCAAAGGTATAAATCTTTCTGCTGAACCGAAGGCCCTCCTAAACAAGCTGCACCTAGTTGAAGGCGACGAGGTCCAATTCGTAGGGGTTAAGCCTTTAAACACTTCGGCGGAGAAAGCGAAGAAGAAGGCACTTCCCTTCTTCCTAGTTCAGGTATCCCGCGGTACTAAAATTGACAAACTATGAAAAATCCGTTTCGTAGGTGATCTGTGTGTAAAGTTGGAAAAATTAGATAAGACTGACCACATACTTCAATGTGCGAAGTGCAGAAGGCTGAGGCATATCGCGGAGAACTGCAATATGGAGTTCCACTATGCACGATGCACATTCAGCTACAACAAAGGGGAATGCCCGTTAGGGAGGGAAGAGGACGAGGATAAGACGCTCCTCAAATGTGTACTCTGTGGAGGTAATGGACACCCCGCAACCTATTTTGGGTGTCCACGAGTAAAAGAGCTCCCCCAGAGAGTAAAAGAGCCAAGGAATAAAAAAGAGTAGAAGCCCGGCCAGTGGCCCGCGCTCCAGCTACTACAACGGACAGTGTCGAAGGTTTTCTCAGCTCCTATGGCTAGGCAACCCGGGACAGAGCCCTTTATAAGGGATATAATGTCTTCCATCCATTCGATGCTACCGCATATGATTGCCTTGCAGAAACAGATGGTCTAACTACAGACCAGTTTCCTTGCGCAGATGGCTAGAGTAGATTTCCTCTTCTCTCAGCTGTCTGAATACAATCGCGCTCAGATATATTAGGCTCACGCGAGGTAAGAACCCTTAAGATACTTTCAGTGAATGTAAATTCTCTGATAAGGATCGAACAAAAACTATCGCTATCTAATTTGTTGGAAGCCCACAATACTGATGTGCTGATAGCTAGCGAAACTAAGCTAAACCAGACGCCAATGCTAAACCGGGACAAAGATACTTCAAACCCGACAAATCTCCGGTCTATAAGTCTTCTTCCATGCATAAGCGAGGTATTCGAGAAGAGAGTTGTAACAGCTCTAAAGAATGGGTTGAGAAAAAACATTTAATGCAGTAAAATAGGTTTTCTGGGTGGGGCACGACAACATTCATGCCGCGTCTAAATTGGTTTCCGACATTCAGTGGAACAGAAACAAAACTAGTGCACAGGCGTCTGCCTGTTTGACATGAAAAAGGCATTCGACACCATATGATTAGAAGGTCTGTTCCTCAAGTTAGTCAGGATCGCTTTATATGATCTACGACATGGTAATCGCGTACAGATCAGGTCCAAAGGTAGAAGAAATAAACAGTTTATTGCAGAGTGACTTCAATACGATTCAACGATTTTACGATGACTAGAAGTGTAAAATCATCTACCAAAAGTGTGAAACTATCCTCTTCAGAACCCCGTTGCCCAGAGCCCCAAACGACACGAAAATGAACTGGTGCAAGTTCGGCATAGTTGACCTACTGGGACAGCCATTGACCGTTAAAAATGTAGATATCTAGGTATCTGATTAGACCAGTATCTATATGGCGATATCCATGTAGATACAGCTTTGACCAGGGCTAAGAAAGTCTTCGCTATGGCAAGAGGACTGTTTTACTGCAGTCACCTTGACTCCAGAGTGAAGGTTATCTACTACATGCCCCTCATCCGGCCAATAATGTTATATGGTTGTCCTGTGTGTTTCAACGTGAGTCCTTTAGAAATGGAAAAGATGAAAGTGCTCGAGAGGCAGTGCCTTCGAGCCTGTCTTCGTTTATATCGTACACCAGAATCTCAGTACAAGAAATTCTACCCCAATGAAGTTCTGTACAACGAGGCAAACCTTATAAGGATTGATAATTTTATTATTTAGTTGATACGGAGTCACATTGCTTGATCTACCCAAATTCATGGTACATTTGATTTGGCTTACTACCCAAATCAAATGTACCATGAAAGAGTACGTCTTAACTGCAGCTTCCTTTTATCTGGATGCGAAAGGCCTGATACTAGATAGGGAAGGCTGCCTTAGTAAGGCTGCCCTAGTATCTTCCACGTAGCACGCCAAACAGTAGATAGACAACTCCAATACGAGTAGGACGTCGCTCGCAGCCACTAGTATCTCCTACGGTTCAGTAGAGCGATTTCTGCCCGCGAGAGAGCAGTTTCTGCCAAAGAACGGCATATATACTAGTGGTTGCACCAAAACCAGCTTTTGATGCCGCTAGCTTCGTAAGATGAAAACGGAATAGTTGAGTTGTGGAAAACTTACATAGACTAAGATGGTTTTTATGCAATTTACAAAAATAAAAAACAAATTAAAAAATATATTAAAAAAAATACAAAAATAAATAAAAATTAAAAATAAAAAAAAACAACAAACACAAAAACCAAAAAAAAACCAAAATAAGCAAAATAGGTGCACCATGACGTATTAGATATATATATGTAAAGAGTATAAATAACACATATGTCCTTGTGCACGCGTTCGTATCATATTACGGGTATAGTTAAGTTTAATGTAAATAGTTAAGTTGGAATAGGCTTAGACGTATGTAACTGGTAATTAGTTTTAATTTTAGGATAGGTTTTACTCTTAGTATTAAGTTAAGTTAAGTTAAAAATATTATCCCCAAGTTTTTTTTTTAAGTTTCTTGGGGGAAAATTAATAACAAAATTAGGATCATTACAACAAAAAAGAATGAATTAAAGAAGCCGAAAGGTAAAAACAAAATAAGCCTAGGTTAGCTTAGAGTACTTGTCAGAAGTGAGTACGTTAAAATCAAGAACACCATTATAAATAAATAACAAAATGCATTGCAAATAAAAAAAAGAATAACTAAGTAAACATGTGAGTTTCTACCTCTGCGAGGATGAAGTTCAACTCTATTCATCGGTTCCATTTCATAAAGTCAAATTACGCACTTGCCTGCTTAACAATTATCTATCGGCGATATGTGATTGGGCCTCCAAAAATGGACTTTTACTAAATTCGTCTAAATGGCGGGTATTCCTATTGCTTATTTCATTTCTGGGACAAGACTTAAGCTGGTTGAATCAGCAACTAGCCTTGGTTTTGCCACTTGTCGAGACTTATTGTGTCAGAATCATATGAATGTTACGATTAGGCGTATTTATGGCTGCCTGCGGAAGCTATGGATATCTGCAAGTTTTACTCCCTTTGAGGCACGGTGAAAACATGTTGAAACACTTATTATGCCTATTATATCATATGCTGCAGTAGTTTACAATTCTTTGAAATCGTTGACTTTGCAAAAACTTCAAACAGCCTACAATGATGCGCTAAAATATATTTATATACGCCGCAGATATGACAGCATTTTTGCCTTCTCTATAAAATTGCTTGAGTGCAATATTTCTACATACGGAACTGTATTGTTATATATAAGCTAATAACCTTTAAAAAACTTTGCATCTTTTCAAAATTAGAATTTTCTCTGTCTGAAAGAACATTTAACATTAATACTCATAGATATAAATAAATATATAAATTCGTCCCGTTTATTCTTTATACACGCTATTTAGCTATGGAACTCCTAACCAGTAGCTATCAAATGAATACAAAGTGGCTTCTTGGGTATAAGGCACAAATGCGATAGAAGAGATTACGCCTTTGTGTGCTTTTTTTTCTTGAATTCTGACAGCGTGACGTAGGCCGCGATGATTACATCTGACAGCTGCTTAGAATTCGCATTTGTTAACATTTAAAGTGAACAAGTAAAATATAAAGTTCTCGTTTTTTTGTTAAATTTGGAGTGTTTTTAATGCGATATTGTTATAATTTATAAATGTTTTCTGTAATCAAATACGCAAATTTACCTTTAACAAACAAAATCAGTGAAAACTATGTTTTAAAGTTTTTTAATCGTAGTCACATCTTAAACACGGCATAGGTTATAGTAAATAACTGCCGGCGCAGTTAAATAAATTAATTAAAATTACACCAGAATCGACATAATCGTTTTAAAATAATACCAAGCAAAGAATTGCGAACATGTGAAAATCTAGGTGAATATGAAAGTGAAATAAAAGAAAGCTTTTTGTTTTAATGTATTATTATACGGGCCCTGAAGAACAGTCTTTTTTATTTTTTCGTCGCATTCTATGCTCTTAGCCAGTTGCAGATGTGTATTTATAGTTATTTGATATAAGTAAATTGTCTACATTCACGGTGTTGAAAATTGTCTCCATATCCTTCATTTTCACCATGAGGTCTGTCTTCCCTTAATTTGGTCGGCAGGCTGAATTCGCTAACACTTGTCTAGGTCTCGGGTCATCACGGGATCCTGGGAAACGAAAGTGCCGATGAACTAGCTGGGCTAGGTTTAGAAGAGGCATTCTTAGGGCCCGAACCCACCTAGGCATTACCCGCGTCCCTGGTCAGGGCCTCCGTCGATGGTTGGGTCTCTCTACAGCACAACCAGATATGGCGTGACTCTCCAGGATGCAGGCTGACCAAGAGTATGCTCCCAAACGTCTGCAAGAAATCCGCGTCTTTTCTGCTATCTCTAGACAGAAACGAGGGCAGACGACTTGTGGGCGTACTAACGGGACACTTTACCTTTGCTATGCACCTGAGTCGGCTTGGGCTTAGTGATGTCACATTCTACGATGCCTGTGGAGAAGGTGAAGACACTTCAGAGCACTTTCTCTGTCAGTGTCCTGCTTTCGCTAGTATCAGGTGGCGCCTATTTGGCGCTGATGTGGTGGGAACTGAAAACCTAAGTTCTATATCACAGAAGCGATGTTTCATTTCGACTAAGAGCATTTTAATTACGTTATTGGATTGTATTATGCCTGAAACGAAATGTAATGAGATTTGCATAAACTTTTAGATAATTATGTTCCATACCTTTCTGGAACGGTAACAAATATTCCTTTCCGATGACCCTTATATTTCTCATCAGTTCGGACATGTTTTGGAGGATTGGATCCTGAACCTCTAAGGCTAAGCCGTAACCATGAGTTCGTTTCCGAGCATCTTGGTATGGTGTTCTAGTGTTCATAATATCGAACCTATCATTTGTCTGAAAATAAATTAATAGTTGAGTATCTAGCATTTTTAAGCTTATACAACTATTACAATTTTAAACAACTCAGAACACTCTCTCCAATTGTATTTGCTCAGGTGGCCCAAACTAGCAGCCCTCGTAAGGGCCTGAGCAACTGGATGGGAGAATAGCTTTGTTGCGATCTTAACTTTTTGCCTCTCGGCGCCAACAACATTGAGATAGCTCGCTGTAATCTTATG
This sequence comes from Eristalinus aeneus, assembly GCA_955652365.1. Lineage (NCBI taxonomy): Eukaryota > Metazoa > Arthropoda > Insecta > Diptera > Syrphidae > Eristalinus > Eristalinus aeneus. Next base: position 41,607,791 of record OY019130.1, read on the forward strand.
TGTTACCGAGAGATCACCGGAAGTTAAGGAAATGAGTGCTAAAATTATCTCCTTCCTTACTTCTTTGCCATTCATAAGAAAACCATGGTCCACAAAGTGGTTTCTCACGAGTTTTATTAAGTGGGGGACCTCGTAGCATTGCCACCTGTACATAATTAGCTGGAGCTAATGTGGCGTCTGTGGATCTATCGTAGCAGAAAGCTTTTCTTACTTTCATCTCATCGAAAGTCAGTACACAAACTTTCTGAGCCTCGTCGAGTTGTGTTGCTGCCGTCAAGATCCTCATTACGGGTTCAATGATTCCAGGCAAAATCTCCAATCTGTGCGCCCATGTTTGCAATGTGCGCACACCCGGAAGAGGAAAGTTTTTTTTTCGTAAAAGTTTATAAGCCTTTGCTTATAAACTTGACGATAGCTGTAAGATCCTCATTACGGGTTCAACGATTCCAGGCGAAATCTCCAATCTGTGCGCCCATGTTTGTAATGTGCGCACACCCGGAAGAGGAAGAAGGAAGAAGTTTTTTTTTTCGTAAAAGTTTATAAGCCTTTGCGCTTGTGGAATAAAGCGTGATACTCTGCGCAATGTCAGCTTCAGACCATTGCACTCGTTTCATATTGTTCTTTATTTTATTTACTTGACCTAATTTTTTGATGAACGTACATGCATTTTACATACTACAATAATTTATCAATTACTTACCTGATGTAAATATTCCTTTCAGGTGTTTCTCCATATTCAGCCTTTCAAATTCTGATTTTGCCAGCTTTCTTTGAATTTTTTTTTTTTTTGACAGCCCTTTTCTCTTTCCACTATAATGCAGTTATTTTTCTTTACGTTTTCACTGTAAGAATATAAGATTTTTATATTATTTTATTGGAATGTCTTAAGAAATATGATTGCATGTCCTGTTTCAGCAGTTCAATCATTCCTTTTAATTCTTTTATATTTTCATCATCAGGAATCAGGTCATTATCGTGTGAAGGAATTTCATTATTTGAACAAAACTCCACTTCAGGACTCACGTCTGTATCGACCTCAGGCTCAGCAACTGGCGATTCGTCTTTTAAAAGGGTGGCAATCATTTCCTTCTTGGCCTTAGATTGCATCCTGATATCACGGGAGGAAGGGTTGGCGGTTTTTAAAGGCTGAATAGTTGGCACAGTTCCTGCCTCTAACTTGAACCCATTACTTTAAACATACATAGTACTACATACTATTAACTTACCCATTTCAAATTGTAAATTTCGTTCAATATCCTCCTCAGTAAAATGTGCAGAGCAAATCCTTGCAGAGTTCGGATTTAAATTATCCTTCCTTCTGCAGAAATGAATCCATTGCTTCCGCAAGACTTTGTCTTTAGGAAAGCAATAAAATCGCACTTTTCCTTCTATCGTTGTTTTGGTTGCAATTATACACGGCATACCTCATTTTGCTAAATAATTATATTTCTTTTCGCATAATCCATTCTTTTAATTACTTATAAGTAAATTTAAATCTTAACGAGCGGAAATCTTGAAATGTTACATCCGTATGTATAGAAATGAATATCCGGCGCATCACGGCCTACGTAAGCAAAATTTGACGGATAGTTGGAAAACATGGCCGATTTGGGGAGAGCGGAATCTTGTAGTATGACATTCGTCGGTGTAAGGTATGAGAGCACTCGTTTTCGAGTCTTGAGCTTCTTCTTATTTGCTCGTTTGGCATTGGCTTCTGATTCAATCGTGGTCCTCCACTTGAAGCGCAAGTGGATTTGTGAATAATTTCACGGCCTTGCCGCAGGCGGCGACTCTCGTGACTCACTAACTAACTAAGTTCGTTGTCGCAGGCGATGACTAGTGCTCGGCAGCTGGTATATACCAGGCGGATAATTCTCTTGCGCTCTCGTTGACTACGAGTGCGTGGCAGCAGGCGGCGATTTGTCCAGATCTCATCGTCAACATCACAAAAGTAAGAATAAAGATGTGCGCAGCGGCGCCATAGTAGGTGTGTTCTCGTGGACGAAAAAACAATACAATGTCCGTTCCCGTATTCCGAAAAAGTGGGTTTTTATGTCAAATGAACGCTCTCTCGAAACAAAAGAAATTTTTGTGGGTAGCAGATACCAATAGGGAGACTCCCTCGTATCGCGCCCTTGAATTCATATTGACAGCGTTTTTATAACATTTGCCCTCCTGAACAGCTGATTCACCCACATGATTTTTTTTGTTCTTAAATGAGAATACATGTGAACTGCCTATGTGGTGGATCTCCTCACTCTTCAAACTTTTAGAAGGATTGGGCATATAAATAAAAAAACTGGAAGAGAGACGGTATAGTCTTTTCCAACGCAAAGTAATGGTTGACGATAGCTGCGTTAAGAAATGATGTTTGTAAGGCAGAAGTTGCATCACAAAAGCAATATACTTAAAAATTTTATGATTATTTCAAAAACAAAATAAGGACATAAACTCAATTTAAACGCAAAATTTTTATAATAGTTCTTATGAATAATTGAAAATTTCAAAACACTGCATAACTGCAACTGATTTTAAACACTAAAACTCGTTTTCTATACATATGTATCAATCTTATAACTATTGTAATATTATGTCTGAAATTATTTAAAATCGTATTTATCGCCTGAAATAATACTCAAAAGGTACCTTGAATTTGTAAATATGTTCTCATATTGAAGCGACTTAATTGTTTTTAGTATATATAATGTGTTACAATTGTCATATATCTTCACTCTGAGTTAAACTATACAAAGATGTTTTGCAATATATATTCGTTCTATTCTTATTGTTGTTATTTTCATTGCACGAAATATGTTTAATATTTGTTTTTGTATCAGGTTTCATTGTTTTTGTTGATTACAATTTCATATTGAATCGATGTCATTTGGACAATAAAAATAACATTTTGTAAGAATAATATGTAACACCAAATATATATATATATTATAATACGCGTAACTCGGTACATCAATTGATAATAAATCTTTCCCAAATGTGCGACTTTTCAGCACGACTTACTCTCCTGTTTTTCTACATATTTCATAAGTTATTATAACTTACTTACTTCCATAAACAATTTGCAGTCCCTCTTCTGAACACGTTTTGTTGACTGTACACAAAATGGCTGATGAATTCACGAACAGGTGACAATTTACGAGTGTTTGACACTATTGAAGGCATAAATTGACAATTTTGGGGGGAAAACGTAAACATGTGTGAGTAAAGTGAGACAATGTTCAATGATACATAAATAACTTTCAGAATTTGAGGTTATGTCCGGTTTATATCTACTAGAATACGTATATCAGAGACCAATATTAAATTGGTTTCTGACGTATGTAGCAGTCATACGGTTGAATGACAAAGGGGAAATCAGCTGATTGATCAGCTGTTCAGTTGTCCATCTCCTTCCCTATTGGTTTCTGGTTGGTTTTCTGCGAATTTATTGGGCTGTGTACAGAGAAAGGTGCGCATTGACCAATTATCTCTGTGGATGTGTCTGAGATATTGTAGTTACTTTGTGTTTTCTGTATTGAAATGGGAATTTGATATTCTTAATTAAATACCTTACACATTTGGTTAAGATGCATTCCATTACTTTCCCTTTTTCTGAGAGAGATTTACCCCCACTTCATAACAAATGACATACTTCAGAATTTAGTACAGAGAGTACTGGAACACACATAATGTGTCCTGGCTGGTTCCTATGAGTCCCACGGGTCTTACTCAATAATGAAGCATAGGATTACGTTCATTCTCTGCATATATACATTTCATATTAAATATATATTAGATAGAATTCATAAAACATCGATGGATCTCCTCACTCTTCAAGCTGTTAGAAGGAGAGGGCATATAAATCAAAAAATTGAAGGAGAGAAGGTATAGTTTTTACAGCACAAAGTAAGCGTTGCAGGTAGCCGCGTTCACAAATGATGTTTGTAAGGCAGAAGTTGCATCAGAGAAGCAATATACTTACAACTTTATGACTATTTCAAAAACAAAATGAGGACATAAACTTTGTTTGAACGCAAAAATCTACTAAATAGTTCTTTTGAACTAATAAACATAACAAAACACTAAATAACTGCTACTGATGCGTATCAATTTTATAACTATTGTTAATAAATATTATGTCTGATATTATTTTTGTTTTTATTGCCTGAAACAATACTCAAAACATATCTTAAATTTGTAAACATGTTCTTATTCGTACCAACTTAATTGTTTTTATTATATTTAATGTATTACAATTTTCATATATCTTCGTTCTGATTTAAATTAGACAAAAATGTTCCGCAAAATATATGGTGCTCGTTTTATTTTGTGAAATAAAAATATGTGAAATATTTGTTTTTTGTTAGGCTTCATTGTTTATGTTGATTGAAGGTGTTGTACTTTTCGTATTGAATGGATGTAATTTGGACAATGAAAATAACATTTTGTAATAACAATGTATAGCAACAAATAAATATTTTAATTATAACACGCGCAACTCGGAATATCAACTGATAATAAGTCTTTTCCAAATGTGCGACTTTTCAGCACTTGTTACTCTCTTGTTTTTCTACATATTTCATAAGTTATTATATATAAATGCTATCAAGTTATCCACTTATTAGAAATAAATCCTATTTAAATATCCGATTAAACAAACATGCGTAAACATTTTGCAGTAGATTTTCCGAACGCGTTGTGTTGAATGTACACAAATTGGCTGATGAATTCACCAACAGTGGGTCATTTACGAGTGTTTGACACAATTGAAGGCAAAAATTGACGTATTAGCCACCATCTTCCCAATTTTGGTGGTGAAACATATAGATGTGTGAGTAAAATGAGATAATGTTCGATGTTACCACAATAACTTTCAAAAATTGTGGTTTTCTCTACAAGAACACGTAAATAACAGTCAAATTGTCAATGGATAGAGGAAAAATTAGCTGTTTGATCAGCTGTTTAGTTGACCGTCTTCTTCGTTAATGGTTTCTGGTACTGGTACAGTTTTGGTAATGGGAATTTCCAGTCGAAGACGCAGATCTCTAATTTCTGCTCTCAACCAAAATTGTGACAGCCGATAATTGGTGTCGGGCCAAAAGCTAATAGGGGAACTGGGTCTGGTGGTAACCTTCCTGTAGATTGTAGGTTAGGATTGTGTGCTTAATTAAATAAGCAACCAATTTCAGCCCATTATGTCGCGTTTAATTTTAATAAGTGCTCGTTGTATTCCCAAGCCAGTGCTAAATTGCGGGTTCCATTTTATAAAAAAGATTGATGTAAGTATCAACTTGGTAGATAAATTTTAGATTAGTGACGGTTATGTAACGAATCGATAGATGTATAAAAAAATTTAATTTGTTTGATAATTATAACCGTGTTATTATATGCTCTCTATACAATAATTAATTTCGTTTGATTTAGAATAATTGCAGACGTTACACCGTTTACTCATCGCTTTTGGCTGATCATGGGATACGCACAGGAATTAGTCTCGATTCGTACCAAAGGTTGTTTACTTTTAAAATTCCGTTCCGATAGATAACTGAGAAATATCTTATAGAGAAATAACTGCCTTTCATTTCGATGCAAGAAAAATTCATTTAAGTAACTCATTTTTCCAAACTGAAATCGTGAAAACACCAGCGTTTGCTGATTCTGTTTCGGAAGGAGATGTTAAGTAAGAAATGTTTGAATATATTGTTATTTAATAAATATAATGTTATTTAATTATGTTTCATGAAACAGGTTCACTGCTAAAGTTGGGGATCACGTTAAGGTGGATGAGGTGGTAATGGAAATTGAAACTGATAAAACAACAGTAGGAGTGCCTGCACCTTTTGCCGGAGTAATAGAAGAGATTTTTGTTAAAGACGGCCAGACAGTAAAAGCTAATCAGGAGCTATTCAAACTTAAAAAAGTTGAAGGTGGTGCTGTTGCGGCAGGCGCTAGCTCAGCAAAGAGTGCTCCTAGCCCACCTAAAACTACTGCTCCCGAATCAGCACCCAAGCCGGTACCGGCTCCATCGCCTCCGCCGGCTGCTCCAGCTGCGCCTTCAAAAGCTCCATTACCACCTCCTCCTCCACCCTCCACCCCTCCTCCTAAAGTGGCTGTTTCAGCCCAAAAAATCCCTATTGGGAGTGTTCCCCATGCACAAGGCTTAACACAGCACTCAGTAAAGGTAAAACACGTTCTTAACATATATTCTCCACCTGGAAAACGGTTAAAATTGATTTTTTTGAAAAAAGAAACAAATATTCTCTAAAGTGTAGCATTATGATTTTCGCTTAAAATAAGGTCAATAAATCAAATTTTAATCTGGTTTTCGTAGTTAAAATTTAAGTAGTGAAAAGTTAAGCAAAATACATATACATTCTAAATAATGTTTTCATTTGGTACAGGTGCCTCCCGTTGATTATTCAAAAGAAATAACTGGAACAAGAACTGAGCAGCGTGTTAAAATGAATAGAATGCGTTTAAAAATTGCTCAAAGATTAAAAGACGCCCAAAACATTAATGCTATGTTAACAACATTCAACGAAATTGATATGAGGTATGTTTTTATGAATATACATATATGAAGTAGTATTTGATTTTTTATATCAAAAAATATTTTGGTTATGATAGGTGGGTTCATAGGTTCCTAGTCTATGTTGTTGGGCTATAAGCCGTCTTTAAAATTAATTAAAATTTAATTGCATATTTAGAAGTTTCATTCGATAATGTGATATTTAAAGTGTAACGCATTAACCGAAGTTTTCCCAATCTCGACCACTGTTCAGTAACGCCTCTAGTTTGAGTACCTCCGATCAAAGAATTTAAGTTGCAATTCCTTTAGTATAATAATACACCGATGAAGTGGAACACATTTTCTGGTTCCTTAATGTAGCAACACCTACACAAAACTGTCAGTTGTGAGCGATGCTTTTATTCTAAATTATGATCAACTTTATCGATCAGGGTAAACCACAAACCGAGCTGCCTAGTAAACAAAATATTTTGCAAACATTGAAGTTGGAGTTTTAATTTGGTCCAGCTCAATACCATCTTAAACATATTACGCCATGTATTTATGTAAGTTAATTAAATTAATTGTTAATTTAATTAAAAAAAATATTTTTATACTTTAAAAAGGAAAAACCTCTTTATTATCTCTAAAATCAAAGAAGACTGAACTTACAAACTAACAACATTTTCCTTAACAACTGTCGCGGAGCATCGCATATGTGCTGGAATGCTATTTCCATTGGTGCAGGTGCAGTGAAAGATTACGGGAGACGTTTCGTCAGCATCATGTTTCTGGAGCATGTTGTCTGCAATGAAACGCTAAGTGCAAGGTGTCGTGTGGTTGTTGACAATTCGCTGATGTGTCGTTAACTCTTCCCCGTTGAGATTCAAATGTCCTCGTATGACCTTAAAAGGATGGAATTTGGCTTATTCTACTAGGCTTGGATCCTGGTATTTGTTGCTCTTGTTGTCTCGCAGTTAACTCTATTTGCGCTGCTTCCTTAGGTTTTCGCCGGATATTGGGTTAACATTTATCTTAAATGTAGATTTGCGATAGTAAACTCGTATAACCATGATTAAAAGAATCATTCTATGATTCCCCGTAATCCAAAGGAAGTAGTTATTTGTCTCAATACCGTGTTGGCTGCGTAGGTTCTATCTCCAACGGACACTGTGGCATTCACGAACTTCAACACAAAAACAGCCTAAAGCTGAGTTGTTTCATTACCGAAGAGCATTGTCCTGTTGTATTGATTTAGGAGTATGATTCCTGATGAAATTTCTTGACTGTTGGTAGGTGTTGGCTGTTAATTTGAGTACAGGTCGATGGAAGGCTACTGATAAAGTTCAATATGCACAACGTATCGCTAATGTCCGCTAAATTGTTATTACATTCGGCGGACAACTTTGTCCGATCTTTATTGAGTCTGCAATAGAACTGATTTTTTGCAATATTAATAATCGAAAAGGTAAATTAAAAGAAGGGTCGTCGCATTTGGATCGTTTGCACAAGTGGTCGATAATTCCATGAATTGCATTTTCGTAATGCTTCTTTCTTGTTTCGTAATTAAAACGAAAATGCTACAGACGATTGGTTTGCGATTCGTGGGGTCATCCGATCGCTTGTGCATTACACGTTTGGTGTGTGTAAAATTACTAAATTATGCTTTTCTTTATCGTTGCGATGGGAACGAGCCACTAGATTGAGGCTTCGACGAAATGTTTACATTAATATTTTTCTTACTCTTTCTTACAATTATAAGCATTATTACAAAATTAAATTAGGAAGTATAAAAGTATCGTGGCTGCTGTGGCGCAGTGGGTAGAGTGCTAGTTAATTTCACCTAACATGTTCATGTCACCAATCAAATCAAGTTCTTCCTGTTTTAGAATGTTTTAGCGTTAATATATTTAGTTTACTTGAAAATATAATCTGCTGTGTATCGTCTACGTGGTTTCTCAAGAGAATTATATCGCTATTGATCCGATAGATGGTACTGCATGATTTTTACCACTTCTAATGTAAATTAAGATACCTTTCTATGACCTCTTGCTCTTTTATAATGTGGGACGTTATATATTTTTTTTTCATCAGAAATCTTTCGTTAATTATTAATTACTTTATTAATTACTTATTCATAGTATTAACAATTATTACTTAATTAATTACTACTGTTTTGTTTGGAAAGTTGGTCTAGATTATATTTTTATTTCAATCTCGTCTTGATGTTCCATTGTTTCCGGAATGAACTTTAGGCCCGTTCCTAGAATATCGATCAATGCTCTTTTACTCTTCAAATGTGTTTTAAGAGTTTCTTTTTTGGTATCTAACAAGCGTAGATTTTGGATAACAGAAGTGTACATTGGTTGGATTAAAACGGAATTGTTTTAAAATTCCAGAATATTTTCTGCTAAGCGATTTTTCGTTAATTCGAAGTCAAGGTCATATAGTAATGTAGCCATTTTTGTTATTTTAGTTGGTCAGTTGTATGTCTTGTTGTCGTTATAGTTGTGGTCGTTGTCACAACTAGTAATATTACTAGTAGTTTCACCTGTAAAATAAAAAACCGAGCAATTTAATTTTAACGATTTGCGTTTTTTCTTTTCTTCGATTTAATGTGTGTTCTATAGTAAATGTTTTGGATTTTGGTGTCTTTTAGCTGATCGTCATCTATTTTTTCGGCTAAAATTATCCTATCTTTTGGATAGTTTTTTTTCCTCTTACTTCTTTAATGAAGTTAGGACCTTTGTCTAATAGATGATCTCTTCTTGTTTTCACGAACTTCAACACAAAAACAGCCTAAAGCTGAGTTGTTTCATTACCGAAGAGCATTGTCCTGTTGTATTGATTTAGGAGTATGATTCCTGATGAAATTTCTTGACTGTTGGTAGGTGTTGGCTGTTAATTTGAGTACAGGTCGATGGAAGGCTACTGATAAAGTTCAATATGCACAACGTATCGCTAATGTCCGCTAAATTGTTATTACATAGTTTAGTTTTTGAAAGATGTATTATTAGATGATAGATTTGATCGTACACCATTTCGTGAATTTTGCCGTTCACAAAATCTATGGCCTTTCTGTTTGTTGTGGAGTGGATTGTGTTATTATACGAAGGTTGCCTTTTATATTTCGGGATTGGGCAACCCTAGTGTTGCGATCTGGCAACTGCCAGCTCTATCGTAAAGTTTGACATTTTTGAGGTTATGCGTACTCAGAACGTTTTGACATACGAGCGCTATTTGTGTTTTTTACAGTAACTTAAAAGATTCATCTCGCCCAAAAAATGGAATTAAATCGCGAAAATTTTCGTGAGATTATTTTTTACAACTTTCGACGTGGATTAACTCAACAACAGTGCATTGATGAACTTAATTCAATTTCTGGCGATGAAGCTAAATCAAGGACCAGTGTTTATCGATGGTATGGCGAATTCAACCGAAGTCGTAGTTCACTCCAAGACGAATTTCGTGAAGGTCGTTATTTAAATAAAGCTATTTAAATAAAGCTATTTTCGATGATTAATATTTGTTTTTGTTCTCTAATCCCGAAATATAAAAGGCAACCCTCGTATGCGGAGTTAAAATTGACGAATAGGTGGTGAGTGTCCAAATTTAGTGGAACATTCTGCCTAACAGCGGAATTGGGGCCGTCATCGCCGTTAAGAAGTCCTTCCAGATTCTCAGCACAGACTGCGACTCTACCACGAGTTGTCCACCATGATCCCGGCAGACTTCGCTCCGAACTCTGTAGCCTCCGGATAGCTCTTTTACCTTTCGGTAAATCTATTGGACTTCATTTCTGCCACAACATCTTTCCATTTCCTCGACCGCGCGCCTCTCATGCTCCTTCTTTTTCCTTCTGAGAATCCGGTGCTCTTCCCTTCTTCTCTGTTCGTAGAGCTCACTAACAGCCCTCGTTGTTCGATGCAGCGTTGCCTTATAGGCGTTTTGTTTGGCTGCATGAGCTTGCCTGCACTCCTCATCAAACCATGGGTTCCTTCTGGGCGGTGACGTGGAACCCAGTACATCAGTGGCAGATTCTTTGATGGCTTCTGGACCGAGTCGATGTTTGCACCTCGGAAGGTTCACATGGAGAATACTGGAGGAGTGTCTGACGTCGATCGCAACGTGATCAATCTGGTTGACGGTGGATTGATCAGGGGATCGCCAGGTCCCTTTGTGGATGTTCAGGTGTGGGAACCGAGTGTTAGTCACAGAGGGATTCCGCCCCGAGCCGAAGTTCAACAGCCTGACTCCTTTTCCGAGTATGTTGTCGTGCAGGCTGTGCTTACCAATGGTTGGTTTACCAATGGATCTTGGTGTCGTAGCTGGGGCATTGATCGTATGTTCCTTCTAGGAGATCATAGAAGTCATCCTTGGTGGTGTCATTTTTCTCCTCTGTCGGGGCGTGAGCGCAATTTAGGCTGATGTTCTCGAATTTACCCTTGATGCGGATTGTCAGGAAGTGTTCGCTGACGGGGTCGTTGCTCAAGACTTTGTCAAAGTCTGCCTCGAAAAACAAATCCGCATCCGAATAAGCGCTGCCTTCTCTACTATATATACTATAGCAATTGCTGTAGTAGATAACGCAGTTCTTCATCGACTTCATGCCAGGCCCATCCCACCGCACTTCCTGGATGGTGGTAATGTCTGCCTTGTAGCAGAGTTGTTCGGCTACAGGTGGCCTGTTAAGGGATCTCACATTCCACGTGCAAAACCGAAAATCGTTGTCTATTAAACGTTTGCTGGGGTCGTCAAGAGTTGAACCTTCATTATCCGAGGCATGTTGTTGTCTCTGAACTAATGATATTTTACGTGGTGAAGAAGTCACCCTCACGCACAACCCACAGACTGGTAGGCCAGGCCCATTATTTAAACCCTCGGGCAGAGAGGCTCGATGCATACATTGGTGCACCATACAACGGGTGTTGTGATGGCTATCCAGGGGGCGCCACGTGGAGGCAGTATGCCAACTTGACCTGTGCACAGCTCGACTTGTTGAGCGCAATCAACAACGTTCTCTCGCGTGAACAGGCCCATGCCCCATTCACTTTTCTTTACTGGTGAATTTTCTAATGTTTTTTCTTTATTTTTCGTTTACTCTTTTAATTTTAAATTGTTCGCTTGGTGCGGCTAGTTCGGATAAATCTCCGCTTCACCCACTGTTGATTTTTTTTCTCGGTGAGCAACTTCGGGGCCCTAAGTTTCACCACAACACCAACCAGGACCAGTAGGTGCGAATCGAAAGATTAGCGATCACGTTCGGCGGCTACTTGATGCGACTGCCGTTTTCAGTGTAAGATTGCGACAGACGCTTCTACAGCATCACGTTTCTGGGGCATATTGTGGGCAATGGAACGCTGAGGGCAAAGTGTCGTGTGGTTGTTGACGATTCGCTGATTAACGATCAGCTATTATCTTCAGGTCAAACGATGTACTGAACTCTTCCAAAAAAGTTCTGCCATCCCAGACGCATGCTACGTTTGTTTTCTTTTTGTAAATAAATCACAAAGCCCTTATGACTTTTGTATAAAATTCCATAACCGATGAAATATTCTTGCTTTCAAACCACTGAGTTATTCAATAGATGCATCTTCTGCTTTTTCTTCGGATGGCACTACAGTTCGGGGTGGAACTGGGCCTCAACCAACATGCCTCTCCAGCTAGCACGATCTCTTGCCAGCTGCCTCCAATTGCGCACTTCAAATTGGTTGAGGTCTTTTTCCACTTGTGCGCGCCATTTCAGGCTAGGACGTCCTCTGTTGCGTTGACCCCGTGATTCGCATTCGAAGACTCTTCGGGCCGGAGCAGTGCTGTCCATACGCTCTACATGGCCTAGCCACCTTAAGCGTTGTATCCGTAGACGTTTGACTAGGCTCATGCCGTCGTACAGCCCATACAGTTCGTGGTTGAATCTTCTCCTCCAGATGCTCTCAATGCAAACAGGACCAAAAATCGCACGCAGAACTTTTCCCTGGAAGAGACCAAGGGCTTCCTCATCCGCTTTTAGTAGCGTTCAGGTTTCTGCGCCGTAAAGCAGGACTGGTATGATCAAGGTGTTGTACAATGTCACTTTGGCCGTTAGAGAGAGGGCTTTATTACTCAATTGCCTCTTAAGACCAAAGAAACAGCGATTGGCAAGAGTGATTCTGCGCTTGATTTCGGTACTGATGTTGTTGTCCCTATTCACCGCGGAGCCGAGACGAAGTCCTTGACTACCTAGAAGTGTCTGCTGCCCAAAGTGACGCTCTGTCCGAGACGTCGACGTTCTGCGTCCTTCTTCGATGACAGCATATACAGCGATCCCCTCAAGAATGATGTTAAAGAAGTCGCATGACAGCGCGTCGCCTTGTCTAAATCCTTTTTTGACATCGAAGGTCTCGGTGAGTTCGCTACCGACCTTGACGGAGCAGCGAGAGTTCTCCATCGTCATCCTACACAATCTGACGAGTTTTGTAGGGATGCCAAAACTAGACATGGCACTGTATAGCTCGTCTCTATGGACGCTGTCATACGCGGCCTTGAAATCGACGAATAGATGGTGGGTGGCGATTTGTACTTCTTGGGACTTCTCCAGGATCTGCCGCAGTGTGAAGATCTGGTCGATTGTGGACTTGAAATGACCCTGGCATGAAACCTTTCTTGTGGACCGAACAAACGATGCTGAGATTCCACTCGTCGGGCATGCTCTGCGGATAGTCCGTCCGTGCCAGCAGCTATATTCGACTTCAGTTTCGATATTGCTGTCTTGACCTCGTCGATGTCGGGGGGTTGGGATTCTTGTCCATCGTCGTCCAAATTGAGTGGAACATTCTGCCTAACAGCGGGATTTGCGTCGTCATCGCCGGTTAGTAGTCTGCAGAAACGATCCTTCCAGATTCTCAGCACCGACTGCGACTCTACCACCAGTTGTCCATTTTGGTCCCGGCAGGCTTCTGTCCGAGGTTTGTAACCGCCGGATAACTGTTTTATCTTGCGATAAAAATTTCGGACCGTTTTGGCCTGTCTCCGTTGCTCTGTCGATATCCGGGTTCTTACCTTGGCTACAACAAGGAAATGATCCGAGTCAATGTTTGCACCTCGGAAGGTTCGGACATCGAGAATACTGGAGAAGTGTCTGACGTCGATCGCAACATGATCAATCTGGTTGACGGTTAATTAATAAGGTGATCGCCAGGTACCTTTATGAATGTTGAGGTGTGGGAACCGCGTGCTGGCCACAGAGAGATTTCGCCCGGAGGCGAAGTCAACTAGTCTGGGTCCGTTTCCGGAGGTGTTGGCGTGCAGGATGTGTCTTCCTATGACTTTAGAAAGACTTATTTTCTTCCCAGCTGAGCGTTGAAATCTTCTAGAACGATCTTGGTGTCGTAGCTGGGGCATCGATCGTATGTCCTTTCTAGGAGGTGATAGAAGTCTTCTTTACTGCTGTCATCTTTTCCTCTGTCGGGGCGTGGGCGCATATGAGGCTCATATTCTCGAATTTAGCCTTGATGCGGATTGTTATGAGGCGTTTGCTTATGTATTGGAAGCTTAAGACTTTTTGCCTAAGTCTGCCTCAAACAACAAAACCGCATCCAAATAAGCGTTTCCCTCCCTCCCTGTAGCAGTCGCCGTAGTATATTTCGCAGTTTCTCACTCTTCTCTTGAACGGGCCATCTCACCGCATATCCTGAATTGCGGTAACGTCTGCTTTATAACAGTCCAGGGTCTTCGCAAGTTCATCGGCTGCACGTGGTCTGTTTAGGAACCTCACATTCCACGTGCATATCCGTAAAACATTATCCTTTTTACGTTTGCGAGGGTCGTCAACAGTGTATCCATCCGTATCCGAGGCATTTGGTTGTTTCGCAACTGGTGATTTTGATGTGGACGGGCAGTTACGGCGACGCACACCCCCAACCTGGAGGACCAGGCCCTTTTTTATACCTCTTGGGCGGAGGTCGCACTTATGGGTTTAACAAGTTGAGCTCGGATAAAAAACAACCAGTGCCCGGTGGCTAACAACGTGGAGGTAGAATAAGCACAATTGATGTGTGGGAGACAGTTACAACAGCTGGGCATCGCCAGGTTGATATCAATCAGTGCCTACCCTGTTCCCACATCACCCAGCCACCGATAGATGCATATATCCCATATGTTACCGATTATTATGTTAAATTCACGCGTTTTCCCTATCATCATTTCCAGCTGTCTTTAAGAAAATTGAAAAAAACTATACAAACTCGCAGCCACTAAAATTATCAATTATGCTGATATCTTGAGTTCATCTAGGTGGGTGTCGAAGAACTTTTGTGTGCTATCCTCCAACCATATTTTAGAATTAATTACTGTATGCGCCTTAATGAACGCTATAAACAGTATATAAGAGCCAGCATCTTTTTTCGACCATTGACTCGATACCTCTTTTGAGTTCATTTAGGTGGACGATTTCATAACATTCTTATTATCGATCAATGGGGCATTCTGCCTGATAGCGGTATTGGTGTCCTAATCGGCATTCAATAGTCTGCAGAAATTATTTTTCAATATCGACTCTGACTACTACGAGCTGTATCTTGTTATTCAGGCGGGACTCTGTTCCAAACTATATCATCCATTGGTTATACTTTCATTATATTTGGGGAAGATTACATAAATACTTCTAAATTCAATGTCGACTTATGTTCGACTAAGTTAGAACTGCCATAGTGTCTTGTATATGAATAGTTTCTTAAAACTTCGGATGATTTCTTTTTTCTTAAAATGGTAAACTTTTTAATATGCTGAGGTTCCATCTGTTGGACATACCATATTTTACAAATCATTTGATGTTAGCTCACTATGTCATCGCTTGTGGAAAAGTATTTTTGATCTTCATCGTCGACTTCAATTGAATTGAATGGTTTATTCTGCTTAAAAGTGGGATATAGTTCTTCAAAGTCGTTAAATAGTGGTGAATGTGGTTTATCCATATATTCAGCGTGGACTTCCAATTCACTAAGCGGAGAAGATCCGTTCAAAATAATAACACAATTCGGCATCCCAATGCTTAGGGTGGCTATGCTATGAGGAGCTAAGGAACACGACACCATATGGCTCACAAATGTTGATGAGGACTTCAACCAACTGGAGGATTTTTGCGAAATATCGTATTGGCTGTATATTTTCGTTTTTGGAGGTTCAGGTTTTCTATTGCTGTAGCTCCAAAAATGTTTTGCTAGGAATAGTTAACGACGTCATATTCCATATTTAGTTCGGAAGTTGTCATGGAGCAGAACACACGTAAACAACATATGCATGTTATGTATACAGCAATGCAAAAAAATACCACCATGTTCAACCTTGTCACAATTTTGTCACTATTTTGCTAATTGATTCTTCCTGCCGTCATGTAAACACAACATATTTATGGCACAACATCTTTATTCAGTCAGTAATAAAATCTGTAAACAAGATAACAAAAAAGAATATTAAAAGAAAGAAAAAGAAAAGATAAGAAAAAAAGATTCTGGACTTAGGAAAGGCCCGTTATTCAGAATAACACCGAATTTTGGTGTGTACAAAATAATAATAGCACCAAGATCAAAAATTCATAAATATGAAGTACAAACCAATGGAATAGTAAAGTTTTTTTGTTTTCAGTTTTTTGATTGGGTTAGTACTTCGTCGTATAACCTTTAATTTTAAGTACAGTGTCACAACGTAGTGGCATGGAGTCGATCATCGCTCAACAGGGTTATTCCTCCACGCAACCTGCACAACATCCCATAGCTGTTTTGTATTTTTGGGTTTTGCTTCATGTACAGCTTTCTTAACATCTGTCCAAAGGTTTTTAATAGGATTCAGTTCCGGAGACTGAGGCGGCCACTCCATAACTTGAACTCCATTGCTTTGGAAAAATTCTTTGGCCAGTTTGCTCGCATGTTCGGAGTCATTGTCATGCCGTAGAATCCATTTAAGCGGCATATTCCATTCTGCGTAATGTAGCATGGTTTCTCTCATTATACTGACATAAACTCCTTCGGTCATCACCGGTTTTATCCAAAAAATTGAACCAGTACTATAATAGGAGCAGGAGTACCAAATAAAACTATTTTGGATTTGTCTGTCCATAATATATTGCCCCATTTAGAAGGTTCCCAGTTCATAAACGGCTTACATTGGACTAATCTTACTATTTGTCGTTCATCGGCGGGGGTTATTTTCGGTTTTCTTCTTGTTGAGCGTATTTTTTGGTATTTGGGATCATTTTATTTGAACACCCAACAATTTCACTTATAAATTTGTAAGTTTTACCTTTAGAAAGCAATAATTTTTATTAAGACTTTTTATTATATTTTTCTAACAGCGTTGCACTTTGGAATATTAGCTTTTTATAACTACAATAATTAGTGTAGAATAAGTTTATAACCAAAAACACTTCAAAAGACTACCACACTTCGAAAAGGCTCCTTAGAATGACTTGGCGCTATTATTTTGCACATTTAAATTCGCCTGCATATCCGGTAACTGATTTTTTTTATTATCTTGTTTATGGGTCTTATGACTGATGTAATAAGGATGTTGGGTAATAAATATGAGGCTCCTGCCTGCTCATAGGAAAAGGTAATTAGCATAGTAGTGACAAAGACGAACACAGACCTATTATTTTGCTCTGTGCTGTGTATGTAGTTCAAGTTTCACTTGAACTGTCAAGCTGAGAACACCGTCGTATGCGAATTTTTTTGATTTCAACAATTTTAAAATACTTAAAAATGGTGGGTAACTGCGGAACGTGCAACACAGGCATCTTTTCAGAAGAAGTTATTAGCTGGGAAGGATTCTGTTGCAGGAAATTCCACAATAAATGTGTTGAAATTTCTGGAGCAGCCCTCCAGTTTATTAAATCGAGTGATAACATATGCTACAAGTGCACGGTCTGCACTAATGTAGCATTTTAGGGTTAATAAGTAAACTCACTTCTTTAACGAAAAAAGTAAGTCATATTGAATTAGAACTCCGCGGGATGAAATATAATTTTTCACAGAACTCGGAAACCAGTGCAGTGAAACCGGTAATAAATGTGTCAAACACAAAGTGCGTCTCCTCCGCAACGGAATAAAATAATAATACTGCAGATGAAAAATGGGAGTAGGTTTTGCGGAAAAAACCAAGAAAGTAAAGCGCAAAAAAAAATGGGAGATGTGCATGCAGCTGGTTTTCGCGTTGACAAACCGAAAGTAAATTGAATATTTCGATATATCGTGTTTCAAATTGGTTAAGTCTAATACGGACTTAACGAAATTGCGATTTGTGAACTTCAGCATATCTATGCCCGAAAGTGCATACGCGCGCGCTTTAGATCCGTCGAATTGGCCGTCGGGTATAAGAATAAACAAATTCTTTAAAAAAAACGGAGTTGCTTTGCCCGCAGCAAATATCAAAACATAAACATTGATCAGCTGCAAGGGCAATGCACCTCCGTCAAAACCATGTCTCTGTTTTATCAGAATATTGGTGGAATGCGAACGAAAATAAATTATGTTTATATTTCGCTCTCTGAACACCAATATGATGCTGTTGTTTAACAGAGATATGGTTGCACCCGGACATTTGCTCATCGGAGATTTTCGATGCCTCATATGTAGTTTACCGAAACGATCGATGCACATCAATGAGACGGGCGGGAGAGTTCTAATAGCTGTCTCCACTCGCCTTCTCAGCCAGCAAATTGCGTTGGTGCATCAGACGGTTGATGTAGAGCAAATGTGCGTGTGCGTTGAATTTGTTTTTAGTGTCCGTTATCAAATGTTTATTTTTGTCTCCTACGTTCCACCAAAAAGTGTTGGCAATGTGTATCAAAAACACATTGATAACATTAGTAGTGTCATTACTCGTCTTGAAGCTTCTCAAGTACCGTGTGTATTGGGAGACTTTAATATTGTTAATGTTACTTGGAGGAATGTGGATGGTGATGAAAATTTAATTCCATTCAATACTACAGAAGAATGGGAGCGTTTGGTAACGGATGGCTTGTTATCTTTGGGATTGTTTCAAATAAACAATTTCAAACAACAATAGTATAAATATAATTTTAGATTTAATTTTTGTTAATAACGAAATTTACTTTAAATTATCAGAAGCATTGGATGTGATTGATTCTACTTACTTACTTACTTACTTTTTGAATTTAAATTTTCTATAGTAATAACAAAAATTTGTTGCATTATTTAAATCAATTCCATTGGGATGATGTGTTGGATTCCCCCAATTTGAAAGGTAACTATGATATATTTATGAGTAAAATTATTCTGGCTTAAAATTGTTTGTCCTTAAAACGCATCATAGAAATCGGTTTAAAATTCCTTGGGCAAATAAAAATTTTGTAAATTCAAGAAATGTTAAAAGAAAGGCATATTCAAACTTTGTTTCGAATAAAACGAGTTTTAATCGTGAAAAGTTTTTGAGACTAAGGAAAGAGTATGAGTTCTTGAATAAATATTTATATAAACAATATATCTAGTCCGTAGAACCTTCGGTGAAGAGTGATAGCTCATCATTTTGGAAGTACGTTAATTCTAAAAGAAATTCCTTATGCCTGCCTAAGTCAATGAAATTTGGAAACGTGGTTTCGAATGATTTGATTGGAACTAGCGATCTATTTGCTGACTTTTTTGAGTCCGTTTATAATGGTTCCAAGTCCAGACAACAATGAACTATTACCCAAATATACTGAAAGTTCTAGACATAAGTATGTTGGAAATAACTGATAATGATATAATTAATTTATGGGTTACAAACTCTTAAACTTAATAACAGCCCAGGCCCCGATGGGGTCCCGGCTGTTATATTAAAAAAGTGTGGGTGTTCATTTTATAAACCTTTGAAAATTATATATAATCAATCGCTTTTAAATGGTGAATTCTTAAATGAATGGAAGTATTCCTTTATAATACCAATTTACAAAAGCGGTTTAAAGCAAAAAGTAGAAAATTATAGGCCTATATCAAAACTTTTATTAATTCCTACATTGTTTGAAAGCATTGTAAAATAAAAATTACAATATTATATAAAAGAAATCATTTCGAATAGGCAGCATGGCTTCATGTGGGGAAGGTCATGTTCTACTAATTTATCATTATTTTCAAATTATATATTTCTAAATTTAGAAAATCGATTGCAAGTTGATGTACTTTACTCTGACTTAACAAAAGTCTTTGATAAGGTATATCATACGCTACTTTTGAACAGGCTTTGAGAATTCACTCAACAATGCTTGAGTGGTTTTCTAATTACTTAACAGGGAGAAAGCAATTGGTAAAAATCAATAGCCTTAAATCACGTATAATAAATGTAACATCTGGTGTGCTTCAAGGTAATCATTTGGGTCCGTTACTGTTTCTTTTATTCATAAACGATGTTCATGAAATATTTATATACTGCGAAATTCTAACAAACGACGACTTCAAATTATTTTTATCGATTAATAGTATAACCGACTGCATTAAATTTCAGTCGGATATACATAATTTAGCGAAGTGCGGTAAATATAATGCGCTAGATCTTAATATTTCTGTGTAAAATTTTCACTGCATTTAGAACAAAATCTCCAATAGTATATGATTATTTCATTGATAACCATATACTAAATCGACTAGAAGAAATTAAAGACCTCGGAGTATTGTTTGATACTAAGTTGGATTTCACACTCTATTATAATTACATTATCGCGAAGTCTAAAGCTATGTTAGAATTTTTTAAAAGAAATAGCAAGGATTTCCGCTACATATCTAGTTTTAAATCTATCTATTACTCGTTAGTAAGACCATACTTGGAATATTCATCCATCATTTGGGATTCGCCATATGAGACACAAGAACTCAGACTCGAATGAGTTCAAAAAAATTTCACGAGATATGCATCCCGTAAATTGTATCCTACGAAGAACTACCTAGCTTTGACGAAAGATGTAAAACAATTGATTTGCAAACCATAAGTTTCAGGCGTAAGGCAACGTTACTCATGATTATTCGCGATGTTATAAATAACCATATTAATTCGCCAGAACTACTTTTTCTTATGAGTATATATGCTCCCCAAAGATCTCTTCGGGTGAGAAAGTTACTGCTTGATAAAAGGCATAGAACAAATTACGGTTGCAATGAACCCATTACTATGTGCATTAAAACCTTTAACAACCTTTGCAACGAAACTGATTTTACCTTGCCACTATCAGAGCTTTAGAAGATTGTGTAGACTTTGTTTCTTTATTAATATAGTAATATAAATAAAAGACGAATTTTCGATGATAAACGTTTTATTATGTCTCTCTTCGACACTTGTATGCTTAAGACCAACTTAACTTAGTACAAGGCGTAACTTAATAAGTAGAGTTGCTCTCTAAACATCTATCTTCTGAGAAAGATCAAGGTGAAGAGAAAGAGAGAGAGGGTGATCGGTGCAGACCTAAGCCTTGCAGTGAAAAATTCGATGTCTTCAGCCGGGAATCGAACCTGGACCTTCAGCATGTGAATGTCGCAGTCTATCCAAGTTACTCATATTTATTAACGGCCCTTCACGCTGGGCTTGATGTTCAACAACAGCGCATCGATGAACTTAATTCAATTTTTGGTGATGAAGCTCCATAAAGGACCAGTGTGTGCGCTGTGCAGATGCTGTGCGCCAACTGATATTGCAACATTATCATGTGACCTATCGTGAGATTGAGAGAACCTTAGGCATTAGTGGGACCAGCATATATTCAATATTGCATGAACTTTTGACCGTAAAAAAATTTTTTTCGCGTTGGATCCCACATAATTTGTCAATCCCTCACTCTTTACCACGACAATACAAGCTCTCACACATCGGCTTAAATAACTGCATATTTGAGCACTCAAAATATCGAATTGATGAGTCATCTGCCGTATAGTCCTGACTTGGCACCGAATGAAATGAGTGGTCAACGTTTTTCGACACCTGAAGAAGCGATGAATGCATATTTTGGAGATACCTCAATCAGAGTGGCAAAAGTGCTTCGACAATTGGTTCAAACGCATGCAAAAGTGTAAAGATCTTAATGGAAAATATTTTGAAAAACAATAAAGCTAATTTTTGATGATTAATATTTGTTTTTGTTCTCTAATCCCGAAATATAAAAGGCATCCCTCGTAAGTCATTATTTGCAACCATCATTACAATTTATGCACTTGGTAAATATTTGGTTACCACAGCACAGTCGCACATATGCAATGTGGGTTTGTCAAGAAACAAATCGGTTGCATGTGCGCCTTTATGCGTTGTGATGATATTAGATAATTTTCTGTGGAGCAAATATCTAACGTGAATTGGAATTTAAACTAATTTACGCGAAAAAGTAGTCAAAAATTACATTATTTTGCACATATATACCAAATAAAGTTCCTAAATGTTCCTGAACACAATAAATTATTAAAGATATTAATCCTTTTTTTTTTAGTTTTCCGAGCTCATACGGATACTTGTAAAAACAGCCTTCAGCTCTCAAGAAAGTAAGGAGTTACGAATTTACGAATAACTTCTTCCCACCTTCGAGAAATGTACGATCGATAATTCTACCACAGCCCTTGTTCTTCATTGCTATAAAAGGAAGATCTTATGCTATATACCAGGGGTATTCAATATATTCTCGGTATCGATATGAAGAAAAATGCGCATTCAACTTAAATTGTTTTTATTTTTCAAAATAATCTCTTCTAACATCAATGCAATTGTTACATCTTGAGATAAGCTTTTTTAAACCCTCAAAAAAATAAATTTGCAAAATACCCATTTATTGGTGACTTGAGTTCTTCATCATCAGAAAATCTTTTTCCACGAAGACATTTTCTCAAATCCGGATACAGAAAATAATCACTAGGGGCAAGGTCTGGACTATATGGTGGGTGTTGGAATTCATCGAACCCACAATCTCGCGCAGCAGCCGTGGAAACTAGCGCCGTGTGAATAGGAGCCTTGTCATGAAGAAGCAACACACCCACTGCGAGTTTACTCCTTTTTTCTTTTTAATGTCCTCCCGCAATTCATGCAAAGTGGAAGCATGGAATGTGGCGTTGATGGTTTCACCTTTTTTATACTCAGTGAGTAAGATTCCCGTTGAGTCCCAAAAAACTGTGGCCATTAGCTTAACGGCAGGCGGAGTCTGTTCCTTTTTATGCCACTGCATGGACTCTTGTTTGCTTTCAGGGTCATAGTGGTGAACCCACGATTCGTCCCCCTTAACAATTCAATCCATAACACCGTTTTTTTATTTTTTCCATGCTTAGTGAGAAATTTAATTACAGCGCGATGCTCAATTTACACCATCATCGTCTCAGTTGCCACTATGATTCTGTTTAACTAGAGATAAAACACGAATAATTAATCATATTTAAATGAAATTTTACATGGATGCACTAAAATAATAGTATTACTTTATAAAGTGAATTTATATATATATAATCACAGCTTCACCTCGTATAACCTTATGACCTTATAACTTATGGTAACCTCCCCAGTCTGTATGTATGTTTGCTGCGTGAAACTACGCAGCTTATATATGTTCCGGGTTGTCTGGCCACTTGTCCTAGGCCACCGTACATTTTATCAGTTTTTTAGCTGGATAATATTGGGACGTAAAAGAACTGGTGTAACAGTGGTAGTAATAGCACCTGCCTATAACTTTTTTGTTTTTTCTAAACTCCTTTACTCCAGGTAGATTGTGGAATATCCATTTTCGGGTAGACAGCACATCTAAGTAGCCAATTGTCTTTAACTTGTTAAGCTACCAAAATGGCTTCCCGCTACTGTGGTTCAATGTACATTTTACGTAGCGGAACTCCATATTAAAATTCTCAGCGTCGTACCCAGCCTTCTGCACTTCCTTACTGAGCTACATTCAGTGTGATAAATCACACGAACTTCAGTTGCTGTTGTCGCATTCTTGACTCCTACTGGTCTTTTTGCACCTACTGAACCGCTTCGATGTGGAAGGCATCTACTTTTGTTATTTTACTCCTCTTGTAGTTTTCTCCTTGATATTTGGGACCAGTCCATCTTTACATTGTGACTAAATCCCGGCCACGTAAGAGTAAAAAAACATTCTAGTGCACGTCAATTTTAATAAAAAATAAAAATGTATATCCCTTTGTATTTTATTTTTGTAGTTCAGCGATGGCTTTTCGAAAAGTGAATCAAGACGCATTCCAGAAGAAGTATGGAATAAAGCTTGGTTTTATGTCTATGTTTACCAAGGCTGCGGCGTATGCACTGCAAGATCAACCTGTCATGAATGCAGTCATTGATGAAAATGTAAGTAAACAAAATAAAAAGAATAAATACGTAAATATATAGTTAACTTGTATATACATATTGAGGTTTCTGCTGCTGTTTTAAGTGTTCCATTATGTATCTTTGTTTATGAGGAGGTGAATTTTCATATAGTGAATACTTTTCCATTTTGCAAAGAATTTCTAAGTATTTATATTATAAATATTTTCTGTTAAAAATTAAGAACAATCCAAAATAATGCAATATTTTTACAAAACCAACCGCTCTAAATAGCTTCCCAGTTAGTTACCGTCTATTCTAGGTCTTTTAATGATATTTATGAAGTAATTCTAGAATGGTTTATTGCTACACCTGGAAGGAATCTTCCCAATCTGACCGAAACACACAAACACAACTGTTCAGGAAATTGTATGTTGAGAAAGTGTTGATGTGAAAATAGAAATGGAAGTTTTATGTTTTACAGAAAATGTATATAAAAAGGTAAAGGTTATTGCAAAATGTAAATTTCACAATGCTTGAAAGAAATAAAATTATATGATGCATAAAATGTATACAAATAACTGTTTCTCATAAACGTAGTGTATTACTGATTTGTACAGTGCACATATAGATGACGGATTGGCTGAACAATTCTGACCTTGCCTTGTTGCATCAAATATGACTAAAAAACTTTAACCAATGGATAAAGGTGTCAATAAAAACCACAACTTTATGACAAGTAAATTTTAAAATATAGAATACATGGAACTTCCATGTAAAATATAAAACATTAACCAAATTTTCGGGCGATGGACAACCAATAACAATCTCCCAGAGCCTTATAGGCTTCATTATAAGCTGTACTAGAATCAAGACTATTAAATCTAGGAATCGAACCAATTGCCTGCTGCGCGTAAGTGAAACGAAAAAACGTATTTACCAAGCTCTATTTACTCTATAAACGGCACAACAATAGCTCACCTTACAGAATTATCTCCTTTTTGTTATTTATATCTACCACAGTGTGGCTGTCGTGGTGTAGTGGGTAAAGTGCGACGCTCACCCGTAGAAGGTCTAAAATCGATTCCCGGCTGAACATCTCGAATTTTTCACAGCACCACTTCTTTCGAGCTGCTGACAGCACTGAAAGTTCGTTCGCTGTCGGCAAAAAACTGTAGGTCAATTACACTCGTGAGAGAATAGTAGCCCGCACAACACGACTAGTTGATGGACAAGCTAGGCCCTAGACCCCTGTGAAGTGTCGCGCCATACAATTATACGTACGTTTCCTTGCGGAACGATGGGTTTTTTTCTACAATAGTGTCCGATGCCAGATAAACTTTAGTTGTTGTTGAATTTAGTGTAGAATTACATTACAAATTGCGAATTAATTAATGAATTAATTTCACTCAATTCACTAGTTAATAAAGTATGTTTATTTTTTGTTAAGTCCAAAAATGTTAGAAAATTGCAAATGTTACATTTGTAGTATATTCTTATTAGACTTCATAAGCTGGAAGGCTGCCGCAAATATTTCGACACACTTGGATTAAAATTTTTGCAGCAAAATTTAAAAATTGTTGGTTGCGCTTACTCGGAGGAATAATGTACAACCCCCAACACAATAATGCAGCGTCCAATTTCCTCTTTTAAGGCTTGAGTCGTCGTCGGCTTATTCGCATAAACCATCGACTTCAAAAAACCCCAAAGAAAAAACTCCATTGTTGTTAAATTGTACGATCTAGGCGGCCAATTCTGGTCTCCAAAACGCGAAATAACACTACCGGGAAATGACTGATGCAGTGAATGAATTGTTTCTCTGCCTGTATGAGATGTGGCGCCATCTTGTTGAAACCACATCCCCTCCACATTCATTTCTTCAATTCTAGGCGCAAAAAAAATTCAAATTCATTTCACGATACCGGACACCATTGACTGTTTGCGCTTGACCTGACTCATTTTCATAAAAAAGGGTCCAATGATTCCTCCAGCCCAAAATCCATACCACAGTGACACGTTAAGGATGCATTTGCTTCTCGTGGATCACTCGAGGATTTTCCTCGCCCCAAATGCGACAATTCTGCCTATTGACGAAGCCATCAAGATGGAAATGGGCCTCGTCACTAACCATTTTGGTAAAACAATTTCACAATGAGAATGCGTTCCATTTTTATTAACCTTATACCTTCTACTAACAAACAATAATAATTGTTCAAATGTCAAACAATGACAATTGGAATGGCGCCAAATTTAAATCTTACGTTCTTGTTGGGACACCCTATATATTTAATTAAGTTATTTTAAAAAATTAGGCACTGAAATAAAAAGACGAAGCAAAATTTATAAACCTGATGTTTGGTTGTTCTTACTCGGAAGAATAATGTACAATTCGGAAATTTCAAGTTTAAAAAAAAGAGGTTCAATGCTTACATACGAAATTTCTTGTTTTATGAGCACAAACAAGATAAAAATGAAAATAACTTGAGAAGGTACAACGTATTGTACTCTTCGCATAAATCAAACTGACGTACAAACAAAAGCCATTCCTTTAAACAAAGGCGTGAAAAGATAACATTTATAATAAGCAGAAGACAAATAATAATATTGTTATTGATGAGGTAGTTGCAGAGATTAGAATTTCTCTCATAAACTTGTTTTTCTAAAAAATATATAGTAAATCCTTCAAACTTCTTCTATGCGATATTCATATTCATATCAATTTTTGTTTTGTATAAATTGATTATAAAGTCTGCTTATATGACTCGGTATTTTAGCCATTTGACTAGAAAGAGAATGTTATGAGCTTGAAACAGTTAAGTTTGTTTGATGGAAAGATATATTTGTAAAAAAGAGTACATTTTCTGCTTCTTAAGTCTTCAGAGTTTGTAAAAACGCGCAAAGCGTATTTCCAAACAACAACAATATTTTATTTATTATTATTTATTTATAAACATTCTTTATCGATCTTCACTTTAACAACTAGTAATAGAAAAAGAAAAGTTATTTAACATGGTAAAATGCCGTCTGTTGGAGATTGACATTATTTGAAATAATACAGTGGGCACAAATAAAAAATAAAACTGTATGGATAAAGTAATATATAACCTCTTTGAAAGATTATTATTCGACCTACGCATTACTTTGATTAAATAGTCTGCATTCGCTTTAAAATTTTTTTGGTAGATTTGCGGCAAACCAGATTCCACGTAGTTAGCGTATGAAGGAGTTGTTGGCGGAAGTTTAAAAATTCGCTTGAAGAAAAACCGCTGGACAATTTCGCATTCTTCAAAGAACTTAAATCCAAACACTTGATTTGCGTAGCAGAGACATGAATTCACAGTGGCATTGAACACCTTGACATTTGACGCACTGCATTCGTTGATTACCAAAAAAAGTTCTCCACATTAGATTAATTGCTGTCTTAGCCGCTACCGCTTTCTTGTGAACATGTGCGCTCATATCAAGATTCGATTTCATAGCAAAACCCAGGTAGTTGAACTCTTTGGCAACATCGTGCAGTGCAGTTCACGTGCAGTCCTGTTATCTCGACCGGTGGCAAAAACCATAATTTTCGACTTAGAAATGTATATTTTTATGTACCAAAGATCGCAGTAGCTTTTCAATTTGTTTACTTTCACCTGAAGAGCCTGTGGTCCTTCAGCCAGAACAACCAAATCGTCAGCATACAACAAAACTTTAACCTCTACATCAACAACTGTAACTCCTCCGCCAACTGTAACTCCTCCTCGGAGATTGACAGCTGTCAAAGTGATCTGTACAAGTTTTTCTTTCTGTGCTGCATAATTTTATGTATTTAAATAATTTAACGTATTTATATTTGGCAAATTAATTAAAAATCTGCAGTAAAAACATTGTGCGCATATTAGTTCCTTAAATAACTGGGGATCACATCACAGGTACGCCAGAGAAAGCAATCTAGTATTATGGTGCTGCATACTTGGATCGAATTTAATTGGAATGACTGCTGGAAACATGTCTGTTGAAGAGCTTAAAGCAATTTTGAATGAAACACTATCATCAAAATTCAAGGACCTTGCAACTAAAATAGATTTTCAACAAATTGCATCTGAAAACTCCATCCTCACAGGTCAGTTATCTGCAACGGAAAAGTACTGCCACACTTTAGAACGCCAGCTAGAGCTCTTCTCACAAAAGCAAAACGAAGATTCCGTTGTTTTGCATTTCCTAGCAGAGGGCATAACCGACAAGGTAGACTTTGCTAAACGAACTTGTGCGGTCTTCTCAACTTACAAGGGAACGCAACATTGCCGATTAAACGCTCAAGGGAGTTCACAAACCCGACAACAGGGAAGTCCACAGTTGTATTACACATTAACCCCGGCGATACAGCTAACAAAATAATTTCTGCGACGCCTAAGATAAAAGGTTCGGATATTGTAATATACCGAGAACAATCTCTTATTTCACGCCAAAAGAGTTAAACCAGACGGCAAAAATTATGGTAGAAGGAGTTAAACTTCAAATAAATGACTCCTTATTTTCATTTAACCTGACACGAGTCCTCGTTATAAAAACAAAACAAGAATTAGACTACATTAAAATGACGTTTGGGGATTCCGGCTTGCAATATTTTGATGTCTGCATTGACACCGCAGTCAATCAAAGTAGTGTCACTTCAATCACAACATGTGCAAGAGCGAGAGGGTAGCAGTATGGTGTTACGTAATCAACGTAGTCAACGAAGTTAACGCAAATAGGGTTGCCGTCTGTTCAAGTACTACTATAAAACTAAATATTTTAGCTTATAATGTCTCAGGACTTAAAAATAAATTATTATTTGCCGATTTTTAGATTCATTTCAAATTATGATATCGTAATATTATTAAAAACTTTTGTTGAGGAAGACAATGAAGCTCAAGTTATGAAATATTTTGGAAAATTTAGTGTTAAATGTGTTTCTGCTATAGGACACAATGTATTTGGCAGTGCATGTGGTGGAATTCGATGTGCAATCAAATTGGATATCGATAATTTTGTAAAATTTGAAATGGTTGATAGTAGAGTAGCTATTATGGTTAATTACAGACAGCAACAATATCTAATATGAAATGCTCCTGACTTAAATACTATAGAGCACTTGTGAAGCGATCTGTTCTTGGAATCTGCCGTGGTGTAAAAGTTTGGTTTGTGGTGCTCATTAGGGAGCGCAAATAAGGACTAATCATATAATATTATTGGCTTACGGTTTGAGGCGTTTTCACAAACGACAAATAACTTGTAAGCTACGTTAAGAAGACTGAGCTCGCAAAAGTTTGCGCTATCGAAGTAGCTCCTATTTTGTGGACCAGACAGGCAAAAGGCATACCTTCTTTGGACCAAATTTTATTGATGATATGAGGTGTATTGGTCTAACCAAGTCATCTTCAGTTGCTTCACACTATTTCGCGAATATACAGTAGATTCATTCGACTACAGTATCCCAACCTCGTCTAAATCTGGGAGCGAAATTCTTTGCCATCTTTGCCATTTTCGTCCAAATTAAGTAGTGTGATATATGGATATTCGTTGCCATCAGAAATATTTTTTCCAAATCGAAAACAGATCTCTATCAGGAGTTGAAGCCAATAAAGTCTCAGAAGGCGTGAACTAAGAGTTGCCCCAAATCGCTTAAAGTTCAACCTGCCTACACTAACAATACATGAGAAATGGAAGCGTTTTCCGGATTTTATTCAAGCAACAGCCACAGTTGTGCCGGTTTTTATGGCTCCAACAACAATTAGCATTTACTTTAATGATGAATGCACGCTGGCACAAAAAGGATACCTACAACTAGTGGTGCATCAAACATACGTGAGCCCTACGAGCAGAAGGTAGAGAAATTACACCGGCTTATCAGAAGGAAAAAAAAAGAGCGTGGCAGTATGCCTGAAAGTTGTACCAAAGTGAAAAACAAGGAGGATATAGACCTTGCATTAAATCTCTGTAACTGCACATCGTCTTTTGAAGGACCATACATTTCACGTGCAAAATAAAAGTGTCATACAGAAAACACCAATAATTTTTTTCTTTGGACTACCGAACGAGGAACACAATTCTATAATGCTTCCAGAGGCTGAGGTCTTCAGTCGCGCTAGAGATACAGTAACAAAATGTCAATCTTCCCATTCAGTAGATCTGCTTTTATTTTAAGTTGTTTTTATTTACAAAAGCCAGCTCTGCTTAAAAAAAAGTTACATCAGTTTTGAACAAAGTTTTACTTGTGTTTTACCTGAGGCGATGATAGTTTAACGTATTTATATAATGGTCATAAGAAACGTACAAGGTAAAGAAAATAAATTAAATTAGTAAAATTTAAAAAAAGTTAATAGTAGTCAATCAGAAAAAAAAATTCCTACACATAGAATCATTAAATAAATAATTCATTCGGGTCGTGTGGTTGTTATAATCTAATGGGTAATGGTTTCTTCTAAACTTGTTTATTAGTTTCAACAAAAGAATAATTTTGAAAATTTATAATAATGTTTGTTTTTTCAATTTAATTTTTGTTTTAAAGGAAATCATTTATCGTGATTACATTGATATATCTGTTGCTGTTGCTACACCCAAGGGCTTAGTTGTTCCTGTGATTCGTAATGTAGAAAGTATGAATTACGCCGATATCGAAATAGCATTAGCAGGCCTTGGGGAAAAAGCCAAAAAAGGTGCAATTGCAGTGGAAGATATGGCTGGTGGAACTTTTACAATTAGCAACGGCGGAGTGTTCGGATCCTTAATAAGTACGCCTATCATAAATCCACCACAAAGCTCTATTTTAGGTATGCATGGAATATTTGATCGCCCAGTTGCTGTAAAAGGAGAAGTATGTTTATTTTGTAATATTTAATTTTTGTTTTGAAATATATAAGCTATTTTTGTAGGTGGTTATTCGCCCTATGATGTATGTTGCTGTAACATATGATCATCGTCTTATTGATGGGCGTGAGGCTGTTATGTTTTTGCGGAAAATTAAAGCTGCTGTTGAAGACCCTCGGATCATACTTGCTGGCTTATAATAAACAAATCTACACAAATTATGTGATTCAGTTTGTGAATCAACAATGTTTTCGATGTAATAAATAATTCGATATGAAATATAAAACCATCTTTATGTGAAATGTTTAATATCATTTCACTAATACTTACAATTTTAATCTAATTTTTTTTATCATTTATTACAGTACAAATGTGTTACATCACAGAAATTTGTATTTTAAATTTCTGAATCAATGCCGAAAATGCGCATTGAAAGGACTTCCAATAAAGAAAGGGAGTCAAAGGACTAAACTAAACTAATGTATATAGCGAATATTTTGTCTGAGATTTAAAATAATGTTCCTATCTTCACAGCTGGAGGCAGCTTGTAAGGTTTATTATTATCATTGAGTGGATTTTTTGAATGTTGTTGTGTTCAAAATTGTATGAATTGTTTGGTTGCTGAAAATTTGTTCTTTGAATTGAAAAGATATATCGCTTCGTGTTTGGCCAAATAGATGAATGTCTATCGCGGTAATGCATTTCGAGCACACCTGTGGGCGATCTTTCGTTAAAATGCGTTGGTAAGTGGTTAATGTGTGCCCTAATCTGTGGCGGGTAAAGTTAGTATTGAGGCGACTGAATGTGGTTGTTGAGTATGCTTGGGAATGCCTGCCTTTGTTGGTGTTGGAGTAGTGACTTGTTTTGGAGTGTCATTCTTCTAAAAGTTTTAGCTTTGTCAGGCTATCGATGTGCCTACGGAGGTCAAGTTTGGAATACATATTGAATAGGAGGGTGGGCGATTTATTTGCTCTCGAAGCTTCTTGATCGACTAATTCGTTGCCTTGAATTCACAAGGTGTCCATATGAGTTTCAGGATGTTCTTTTCTTTTGCTTGTTGTGGCGCTACAGTCCGGGTGGACCTGGGCCTCAACCAACATGCCTCTCCAGCCAGCACGATCTTTCACCATCTGTCTCCAGTTGCGCACTCCGAGTTGGTTGAAGTCCTTCTCCACTTGTGTGCGCCACCTTCGTCTACGTCGTCCTCTGTTGCGTTGTCCCAATGGCTCGAATTCAAAGACTTTTCGGGCCGGAGCAGTGGTGTCCATACGCCCTACATGGCCTAGCCATCTTAAGCCTTGTATCCGTAGACGCTTGACCAGGTGCATCTCGCTGTTCTGCCCATAGAGTTCGTCATTAAATCTTCTTCTCCAGATGCCATCAACGCAGACAGGACCAAAAATCGCACTCACAACTTTTCTCTCTAAGAGACTAAGGGCTTCCTCATCCCCCTTTGCTAACGTCTAAGATTCCGCGCCATAAAGTGGGACGGGGATGATCAAGCTGTTATATAAAGCTTAGTCCTTCGAGAGAGGGCTTTATTACTCAATTGTCTCTTGAGCCCAATGAAACAGCGATTGGCAAGAGTGATTCTGCTTTTGATTTCGGTTCTGGTGTTGTTGTCCCTATTTACCGCGCAGCCGAGGTAGACGAAGTAATTGACTACCTCGAAGTTTCTGCTGCCTAGTGTGACGCTCCGTCCGAGACGTCGATGTTGTGTGTCCTTCCTTGATGACAGCCTGTATTTTGTTTTGCCCTCATTTACCACCAAACGCATTTCAGCCGTTTCCGCTTCAATGCCAGCAAACGCCTCATTGACGGCTCGGTGTGTTCGTCCAATCACGTCAATGTAATCAGTGTAAGCAAGCAATTGAATGACTTGGAAGATCGTGCCTCTGGTGTTGACTTGTGAGTTACGCACGATCTTCTCGAGTGTGATATTGAAGAAGTCACATGACAGTGTGTCGACTTGTCTAGGTCTCGGTGAGTTCTTTACCGACCTTGACGGAGCAGCGAGAGTTCTCCATCCTCATCTTACTTAATCTGACGAGTTTGGTAGGAATGCCACAACTAGATATGGCACTGTATAGCTCATCTCTATGCACCCTGTCATATGCGGCCTTGAAATCGACGAATAGGTGGTGAGTGTCAATTTGCATTTCTAGGGTCTTTTTTAGGATCTGCCGTAATGTGAAGATCTGGTCTAAAGGGAAATTCCCTGGCCTGAAACCACACTGATAATGACCTTTCAGGTTATGGACAAACGGTTTCAGACGCTCACACAATACGAAAGAGAGGATCTTGTAGGCGATGTTAAGAAGACTAATCCCTCGATAATTGGCGCAGTCAAAGGGGTCTCCTTTCTTCTGGACCGCGCAAACGACGCTGAGATTCCGCTCATCGAGCATGTTTTCCTCAGACCATGTCTTACAGATGAGCTTCAAATCAAAGTCCGTCCGCACCAGCAGCTTTATTCGACTTCAGCTTGGCTATTACTATATTTAGCTCGTCTAAGTCGGGGGGACGCAATTCTTGTCTATCATCGTCTAAATTGAGTGGAACATTCTGCGTAATAGCGAAATTTGGGCCGTCATCATCGTTAAGAAATCTGCAGGAATGATCCATCCAGATTCTCAGCACAGACTTCGACTTTACCACGAGTTGTCCACTTTGATCCCGGCAGGTTTGGACCGAACCTTGTATCCTCCACATAGCTCTGTTACCTTTCGGTAATTCTTTCGGACTTCATTCCTGCCATAACACCTTTCCATTTCCAGTCTTCTCCTATGGTCAGTGCAGGCAGCGTTGAACTCTGAGCGAGCCTCAGGGAGACTCGGTCGGCAAAGTTCCCAGCGATCGTCTGCGATTGTAGCTTTCCAACGACAAATCGTATCGCCGTTGTTCTTTCGAACAATGGCGTCGAGAGATTCCGTCCCGAGCCGAAGTCCAACAGCCTGAGTCCGTTTCCGAATATGTTTTTGTGCAGGCTGTGTACCAATGGTTGGCTTACCAATGGATCTTGGTGTCGTAGCTGGGGCATTGATTGTATGTTCCTTCTAGGAGATCATAGAAGTCATCCTTGGTGGTGTCATTCTTCTCCTCTGTCGGGGCGTGAGCTCAATTTAGGCTGATGTTTTCGAATTAACCTTTGATGCGGTTTGTCATGAGGTGTTCGCTGACGGGGTCGTAGCTCAAGACTTTCTGTCTCAGTCTGCCTCGAACAACAAACCCGCATTGGAATAAGCGCTGCCTTCTCTCATATATATAGTATAGCAATTGCTGTAGTAGATATCGCAGTTCTTCATCGATTTCATGCCGGGCCCATCCCATCGCCCTTCCTGGATGGCGGTAATGTCTGCCTTGTAGCAGTCAAGGGCCTCCGCAAGTTGTTCGGTTGCAAAACCGAAAATCGTTGTCCTTAAATTTTTGCTGGGGTCGTCAACAGTTAATCCATCCTTATCCGATGCATGTTGTTGAATCTGAACTACATATTTTGTTACGTGGTGAGGAAATTCACCTCCCGCACAACCCACACCTTGGTAGGCCAGACCCATTATTTGAACCCTCGGGCAGAGGGGTTCGCTGCATACATTGTTTACCATACAACGGGTATTGTGACGGCTTTCCAGGGCCGCCGGTTTGAGGCTGTATGTCAACTTGGCCTGTGCACTAACGAGGAAAGTGTTGCCAGCTCGACTTGTGAGGTGCAATCAACAAAGTTACCTCGCGTGAACAGTCCTTTTTCTCCTTATTTAAAATTTGGTCTCGTATATTGTTTATTACATTGGATCTGTGGTTTGGATTCAGTATGACTTTAAGTACTGATAGACTATTCGAGCATATTAAGGTTTTGAATTTGTTGGCTGACCCTGGTGTAAATTAAAGCGAAATTAGAAAGGATTCCGGTTCTATTGATTTGAGATTGGTTATTTTCTCTTGATAATGCTTCCGGAATATGCTACTGTTGGTGTTGTGTTTTTGGAGTTTGCATAAATAAAGCAATACGGATTCTTATTGAGGAAGTGGAGTTCGTTGCGGTAAACCGCTTCTCCACTGTCCGATCTAGGATGCCGCCTGAGCGTCTGCTTCCCCTCTTCCTCGTACAAGTTACACCAGGAAGCAGAATGGAAAGTTTGAGGAAGATTAAGATCCGAAACTCCCAAATGATTTCCTGGGAAAGACTGAGAAGTGCAAGACGGATGCTTCTCTGCGCAAGGTGCCAAGTTTTTGGACACGCGGCAGGAAACTGCAATAGGTAGCCTAGATGCAGCAAATGCGCAGAGATGCATCTATCGGCGCGCTGTCCGTTGGGAGAGGGGAAAGTAGAGGATAAGACACGCTTGAAGTGCGTGCATTGTGGAGAAAAGGGACATCCCTCCAGCTATCGGGGCTGACTAAAAGTGAAAGAATTCTACAAAAAGGATATACTAAAGAAAGTAAAAGTGGCCAATGAAAAGAACTCCAGCCACACCTGTTACGCCGGTCATTTCCTACGCCCAGATGGCGTCAGGCGTTGCCGGCAGTAACGCTGGCACCGGTAAGGGCCCCAAATATAGGAATTCCCGAATTGTTCAATCTTGTGTCGACAATGATGACCAAGATTGAGCAATTTGAAGAGCGTTTGGTGCGAATGGAGCGAGTCCTTTCGTCGAGACCCGCTGGGTCAGGTGCGTATCCATAAAAATGAATACACCAGCTGCTGGAGACCTCTCGATCCTGGCGGTGAATGTAAATTCACTCGTCAGGATCGAGAGAAGGTTAACCTTGCTTTACCTTTTGGAGTCCCATAAGCCTGATGTGTTGATGGTTAGCGAAACCAAGCTAAACCGGAAGCACGTACTCAGGTACAAAGACTATACAGTCATTCGAAGAGACCGCCCCCGCGCCACACCGGCGGGCTTGGTCGCTCTCTTCATTAAAAAAGGCTTACGCCATAAGATCGTGTATTGCGGTGAGGTGCGAACCTTCGGCGTGCTAGAGGCTTCGATTGCATGCATTTCCCTCCGCAAATTTTATCTCAGAGCTCGAGACACTCTTTCGAAAGCTTCGGCTTTGCTCAGAGGAGAACTATTTTGTCATCGCCGGAGATTTGAACGCGAGGCACGAGGAATGGTGTAATTCTGTTCCAAATCCGAGGGGAAATTCACTCTTTAAGTGGATGGCGCGTCACTTTATTGAGTTCAAGCTGAATTTGCTTGCAACCGATAGACCGTCCTTTCCCAGAAGTGGGTCTTATTTAGATCTAATGCTAATAGACAGACGACTGACACTACGAGACGTAGACACTCGCATTAGGAATTGTCTGACAACGGTGGAATACGACAGTGATCACTGTGGTCTGGCCGCGGTTATTCAGTTCCCGAACGAGCTGGTGGAGCTTGAAGAGTTCGCAGAGACACACCCTTTCGATTACCGAAGGGCACGTTGGCCGCGTTTCTCTAGGATCCTATCCAGAGAACTACGTTCGAGCGAGATGACGCCACCTTCGAACAGAAACTTGACGAACGAAGAGGTTGACAGGTGCCTCATACAAGTAGACGACGTGATTAAACGAACCATGTACAGGACGCTTCCTAAGGTATCACCTACGACAGATGGCGACATTTATCGTAACGATACCATCGACGCACTGCACGTGCAAAAAGCAGACTGCTGTCGAGACTAAAGACTCTGTACAGACGCTTTACCGACCCAGACGACCCGGAAATACGGTCGCTCAAGTCACAGCTGAAAAACATCCAGAAGTTGATTCGGATGAACTACCGAATTGCTGTCAATTCATATTGGGGAGATAGGATTCGGGCCGTGCGTTCTAACGGTCCGGGTATGTTTCCCCAAATCAACCAAATCTTCCGAACGAGTGGTCATAACGACTTGGAGGCTGTTCGACTTGACAGGACAACCGACAATATAAATATACTGAATTCGGTTGGCATAGATCCGGATGAGGTCGTGCTTGACAATGAGTTCTTCATTGTTGAGGATGCTCAAGAGAAGGTGGAGGCAATAGGAGCTGTTTTTCAGGAAGTGTACACGGTCAACGAGTCCTGTAGACCGAACCACGACCTGGAGAACAGAGCCCTTCTGAACCACGTCTACCTTCGAAATGAGATGCAACAGTGGCGTTCTGAGAATCCTGGATTTACCAGATTCGATGACGAAAATCAGGCAACCAATGCCATCCTCATTTCGAAGGAGGAACTCAAACACATCTTCAACGGCTTGAAGAACAAAAAGTCGACTGGAATAGACGGGATATAGTGCTGTGCCATCTCCCTGACGAGGCGGTGGAAATATACACAATACTGTTCAACAATCCACTGAGTAATGCACATTACCCAGCGCATTGGAAGACGGCAGTAGTGCAACCCATCCCCAAAAGGGACAAAGATTCCTCGCTTCCGAAAAATCTTCGGTCGATAAGTCCTTGCATAAGCAAGGTTTTCGACAAGAAGTGGACTGAGGACATCAAAATTACACCGAATAACCAGTTTGGATACCGTACATGCCGCGTCAAAATTGGTTTCGGACATTCAGTGGAACAACCACAAAACCCAGTGCACCGGGGCCTGTCTCGTTGACTTGGAAATGGCATTCGACACCGTATGGTTAGAAGGCCTCTTCTTTAAGTTGACGAGGATGGGTATAAGCAAACCGCTGCTTTACACGATCTTCAATATGGTAACAGGTAGGAGTTTTGTTGTCAAGAGTGGCAACAAAGTTTCCACAAATGTTTTCCAAATAAAAAATGGGCTCCAGCAGAGTGCAGTAAACTCACCAATCCTTTTCGCTATTTTCACCAGCGAACTGATTGGCTCCATGCGCAACTTGATTGCGTTCGCCGACGATTGGGTTGCATACCGGACGGCACCAAACATAGAGGTCATAAACGTGCTTCTGCAGCGTGACTTCGAAGAAATCCAGCGATTTTGCGACGACTGGAAGTTGAAAATCAACTTCCAGAAGTGTGAAACTATCCTCTTCCGGACTCCATTATACAGGGCCTCAAGGGATACGAAGAAGAATTGGCGCAAGTTCGAAATATTGGACCCACAGAGTCAGCCACTAGCACAAAGAGTGTAGTGCGATATATTGGCATTATGTTGGACCAGTATCTGTATGGTGGTATCCATGTAGATACAGCTTTGACGAAAGCTGAGAAATGCTTCGCTATGGCAAGTGGGTTGTTCTATAACAGCCAACTTGACTCCAAAGTAAAGCGAATCTGCTACACGGCCCTCATCCGGCCAATAATGGTGTATGGCTGCCCGGTGTGGTTCAATGTGAGTCCTTTCCTAATGGAAAAGATGAGGGTCTTCGAGAGACAATGTCTTCGCGCATGTCTCAGGAAGTACAGAACCCCGGAATCTGACTACAAGAAGTTCTATCCTAATGAGGTCTTGTATAACGAAGCAAACGTGAACAGGGTTGATAATTTCATTATTAAGCTGATTCGGAGGCATGTTGCACGAGCCATGACTTCTGAAAACGATCTCATATTTGGGGCCTACTACCCAAATGAAGAGTACCACGAGAACGCTCGCCGAAGGGGTTTCATTCCACCGGAAGCGTTCTTGTATCTTGACCGCATTGGACTGATCCAGGATGCGGAGGCATGTCCACTTATCTACCACGTGGTGAGAAGGACGGTGGAGAGGCGACTGATGTACGACGACAACGTCGCAAGTGTCGCAGGTCCGGATGCTCTCCGGTTTAGCACATCCGTCTCCATCCGTGATAGGATGGACACGGATAAAGCCCGGGGGTTCTATTGGTGGTTGGAGCCACACCAGGAGCCCCAGCTGTTGTCAACCTAGACAGGTTTTAAGTTGGTCCCCCACGGCCAACTTGCATTTAGGATAAGTTAGGATAGGTTAGGTATTAAGATACAATTTAAAAAAAAAAAATTTAGTCGTAAGTGTATCTAAGTTAGAATAGGTTATATTAAGTTAGATTAAGTTTGTATTAAAAAAAATAGATAACTAAGTTTTTTAAAACTTTTCTTTGTTTTGAATCGAAACTAATTTTATTAATTTAAAAATTAAAAAAAGTATAGACGCCGAAAAACAAAAAAATAAATAAATTATTAGTTTAAACGGATTCTTATCGGATATTCAACGGTATGTGGATTTGTGCGTGATGTTTTATACTGTCTATAGGGATATTGAGAGATAGCTGAATGAACTACCAAAACACTAATAATAATGGGAAAGTAAAAACATTTTATTCAAAGTATTGGCCATTGTTTTCTACACATTTTAACCACCTTTCTGGCAATTTGTGAGTACTACACCAATAAAATTGTTCGTCTTTTAAAGCAAATAAATCAGATACCCAATTTTCGACCTCCTCGTAAAAATCAAAGTGCTGCTCAGCCAATGCATGTCCCATCGATGAAAACAAATGGTAGTCAGAAGGAGCCAAGTCTGGTTAATACGGCGGGTGGAGTAGCTGCTCCCAACCAGGTGTTTTGATTGTATCCTGAACTGGTTTTGCTTTGTGTGCAGGTGCATTGTCCTGGAGCAAAATTACCTTACCGTGTCTTCTGGCCTATTCTGGTCGTTTCTCGATCAATGCATGGTTCAAATTGATCATTTGTTGTCGGTAGCGATCAGTATTAACGGTTTCACCAGATTTTAGGAGCTCGTGGCACACCTTTCTGGTCCCACCAAACACACAGCATTGTCTTCTTGCCGAATCGATCTGGTTTTGCAGTCGATGTTGATGGTTGTTCCAGATTAGCTCATGATTTTTTCCATTTAAGATTCTTAAAATAGATCCATTTTTCATCGCCAGTAACAATCCGTGTTTCGTGTCTTTGAAGCAAAATTTCACAAGTGTTTTTTCGGTTTTCCATCTGTCTTTCATTTAATTCATGTGGCACCCATTTTCCACACTTGGATCTTTCTCATAGCTTTTAAACGGTCAGAAATTGTTTGATGTGCAACATTTATAATTGCTGCCATTTGCTTTTGACTGTCATCTCCATCCAATATCGTTTGCGATTCGGCGCCTTCAAACTTTTTTGAAATTGAAACCATCTTTTGCATGTTACTTCTGATAGAGCATGATCACCATATGCCTCGACAAGCATTCGATGTGACTCTGTAGCGCTTTTCTTCAAATGAAAACATAAAATTAATGCTTTCCGCAAATCACCACTTTCTGGTACAAAATTTAACATTTTTAACACGATGAAAAAATATGATGTCTGTTCAATGGCTTGATGTATACTTACTATTTTTCACAGATGTCATAGCAAACAAACAAAAAAAAAAAAAAAATAAGGGCTCGTTCACAACAAATGTTCCCTATAGAGACATTTGTATCTTGACGCTCATTTCCTACGGGTATGCCTGGTATTTTGCTTAAAGTTGAAGGGATGCGTTTGTAGCTTTTGTTGTTCATACAGGAGGTTATATCTTTGTCGATCATCGATAGCTGTAAGAGAAAGAAAGTTTAGTGATAATTTTTACAAAAGTTTCCTTTAATTTCTGTTCAAAAGTTGAGAGGCTGGCTTCCATCATGATATTGCATACCTGGGTGTTACGCAAGGCGTTGATGCTTCTTGTAGCTGCTTGATTGTATGCAGGTTTTAGTATAATTATGGTAGATTTTTGACTTTTACCGTAGAATTACAGGCCATAGTCGATTTTGCTTAATACCAATGACCTTGTTATATCACAAAGGGCCCTTAATATGTACATTTAGCTTCTAATTTTATTTTCCTTGTATCAAATGTATACCGATTTTATCAAAAGTTTTTTCGAAGTCGCGGACAGCACTTTGGAGATGTAGTGGTCAATGTTCAGAAGAGCATCGGTACAACCCCTGTTGGGCTTAAAGGCTAC
This sequence comes from Eristalinus aeneus, assembly GCA_955652365.1. Lineage (NCBI taxonomy): Eukaryota > Metazoa > Arthropoda > Insecta > Diptera > Syrphidae > Eristalinus > Eristalinus aeneus. The sequence goes on from OY019130.1 coordinate 41,648,225, forward strand.
TTGATTTGTACTTGTTAGTTTTTGGGATTTAATGTACCATAAGATACGTTTTGATATGATTTTTTCCAGTACCTTGGATAGGAATGGAATTAAAGATATTGAGCGGTATCCATCTAAGGAGTTTATTGGTTTCTTGGGTTCGTGTATACGAACTGTTGTTGCAGATTTCCACTGCTGTAGTATGATCCTACTATCAAATATGCGATTATGGTATATGGGTTAAAACTCCTGCTTTAGCTGTAGGACGCATTGGATAGAAAAAATACCAAAACGGAGTTGAGGTTGTTACTGCTAGGAGGGGTGTTAAGAACTTCGTTTTTGGTTGATATACACTTTTCGAAAAAGTTTGAGTCATTAGACATAATTGACCAGGTTTTTGCTGCACAGTTGCTGATATCTGTAGGGAATGAGATAGCTAGGGGTTTCTAGACATTTAATATTGCATGGACTGTAATTGCTCGTAAGGCAGTAAGTATTGTTCCAAACTTTTCTCGGTGGAGTGTTCGGATGTATGGACGGAGTAAAGTCTCTTAGACAATTAGCCTTGATTTCATCTCTCTGTAAGATTGGTGTCTCAATTTGGCGAGTTGTATCCACAAGATCCTGTTTTGAGAAAGTTTGTTTTATAGGAATGTAAAGACATAACAAAGCAAATTGATTTGTTGAGTTGATGTTAATCTGATTTCTTTTCTTCTTAATATTGCGATACCGTCATTACTAGTTAGGTTCTAAGGGGAGTTGAGGTAGTATTCTATGTATGCTTTCGGCGTGACAGGTAACGCACCATATGAGGGATAAATATTATAAAGTTTCCATCATACAAAAAAAAAATGAAAATAAAATCCCTTGACAAATACACTTTAGAGAGAGAAATCTAAGTCCTACGGTCTTAAAAAGTTTGGAGTGACATTCATAGCATTGAATAAACTCTTCTATTCATTATCCTTAAACAAAGAAATAAACTTCTTTGTCTATACCGATGATTTCACAATCCTCAAACAAACATCAATAACAAAAAAAATGTTAAGTTTAAATATTCAAAAAACTGCAGACAGGAAAGTCATATTTAATATATCATATTTGATATCAGTCTAAGATTTCATCGTAAATCCCAAACAGCTCCTGAAGAATTTCGGCTCAAAAAAAGGAATTTTCTCCTTCCTTTCAAAACTGCTTAAGAAAATCTCCTTCTCTAGCTTATCCTATCAGTAACATAAAAGATCTTAACAGTTTTGTCAGGAAGTTTCTAGACTCTAACAAACTCACTTCGAAGAAAACATCGTATATGTTATACTAAGAACTTTCTTATGGGCCCTTAATAAGCATTTTTAGTTAATCTAATGCTTAAGTGTCATTACCTTTCAGAGTCTTATTTTTTATTTTAGTTAATTTGTTTTAATTATGGATACTATATTATTTAATTAATTCTTTATACTTAGAACATTTTTACCTGTAAATCAGGTATCTACAAAAAATAAACCTAATTAAACTAACTAAGTACTTGATGGGGTTGCAGCCACACAATAGAATTCCTGATCCTTATCACTCTCTGTTCTATCACGATTCATACCTTGAATTTTCTAAATCGGAGATCATTTGGACTTACGGTTGCAACAGTGTTTTCATAAAGCAGCCTCTTGTCCAACGTCCTTCTTACCACGTGGTAAAAATTGGACATACCTCTGCATCTTGGATCATCTTGTTCAACTGAATGTAACAGGCCCTAAATCCAAATTGGTTATTCGGTATTATATTTTTGCCCTCAGTCCAATGTGCCTTGATTCTATTGACAATCTTTTCGAAAACTTTGCTTATACAGGAGGGGAGATATTTTTACCGAAGATTTTTCAGAAGCGAGGAATCTTTGTCCCTTTTGGGGATGTGTTGCACCCACACCGTGCCGTCCTCCAATGTTCTGGGTAATGTGCATTACTATGTGCATTGTTAAACAGGGTTGACGCAGAGATGTCGCAACACAATTTTTGGTATTCCATCAATTATTTTCGTTATTGAATCCGGTGAAACCATGATTCTCAGAACGCCATTATTGTATTACATTTCGAAGAAAGAAATGGTTAAGTAAGGCACTATTCTTTAGATTGTTATTGGGCCTACGAGTTTCGTTTACCGTATTTACTTTCTGCAAAACCGCTCCTATTGCTTCCACCTTATATGTAGCAATCCGATAGATGTTGCCAACTGTGGTCGGTTATATTTTTGAATTCATTGCGTACATAGAACGTTTTATCGTAGTGTTAATTTGTATAAGGTACCTTTTAACCTCTTCGTTCGTAAGATTTATGTTCGAGTGTGGCATCATGTCATTCGTACGTAGTTCTGTGAATAGAGATCTGGAGAAACGCGGCCAACGAGCCTTACAATAATTATAAGGGTACGCTTTCACGAATTCCTTCAGTTCCGCCATCTCGTTCGGGAACCGAATAACTTCTGCAAGCCCACAACTAAAACCTTCGTACTCCACCGTTGTTAAGCAGTTCGTAACTTTATGTTCACGTTCCCTAATGTTAGTCTTCTGTCAAATAGCATCAGATCGAGAAAAGACCCACTTCTTGGACAAGACAGTCTATGAGTTGTAAGCACATTCAACTTGAAATTAATTGAGTGCTGCGTCAATCATTTTGAATTCGATACAGAATTATCTCAGGTTACGCGTTTGAATCACCGGTCAAAACAAAGTAATTTTCTACAGAGCACAAACGAAGTATTCTTGTGAAGACCTTACCCGCTTGTAAAGATTATATAATAATTTCGGATAATTATATAATCTTCATACCTAAGAGCGTGTTTTCGGCAGTGATAAAGTAATCAAGCAGATACTCATCTTATATATACATTCCAATCCAGTGTGTGTGTCCAATAGTTGTATGAGAAATCAGTTGAGATACGCCCAACTTTTACAAAATCCCTGCAATTTCGACCAAATCAGTGAATCTACCGCGACAACGGCGACAAGTCCGTCGATTCACCTCCATAATGGTCGAAATTCCATGAATTTTTCAAAACATAGTGGCATATTCGGCGATTTGCCCAGATCAGATATGCAAACTTACAGCAAAATGATACTTCAAAATATATTCCCCAATGAATCCTTTCTTTTTAAAAGATAAATAATTTAGAGTGTTTTTATGAATTGAAAATGATATCTTTATGGATTTATCACAGAGAGTAATTTCGTTCTAAGGGCCGCACTCACAGCTTTAACGTGTGAAAATGATTTATTTTACAAAACAAATATAAAACATTGATGTTTTGTTTTTTTTGTTTTTTGGGCATATTTTATTAAATATCTAATGTTATCTTATTTTAATTCTAGAAAAATACTTAAAACTAGCTTACATTTATCATAACAGTACTTCTTAAATCTAACTTACTGACCATTAGCAGGTGCTCTAAGCTGTTCTTGATTTTTTTTTTAAATTGCCTTTGGGCATACTTGCAAGTAAAATTTTGTTTGTAATAATTAAGTTATAAAAAGTTATAAAAACTTGGACCTGAGCCTAAATCTAAGCCTAACCTAACCTACCTTAAATTTAAACTTAATACAAACCTAGCTATACTATGCCCATATCAAAGTACGGACGTGTGTACTATGGCGTATGTAGAATTTATATGCTTGACATATATAGGTAATACGCCATAGTGCACCTTTTTTTGTATTTTTATTTTTTTTTTTTTATAATTCTATTACCTTACGTACTAGCTTAAAAACTATGTCAGTTGGCCACAAGGAGAACTTTAAATTTAATGTAGTCTACTTTCGCGCGTTGGCGTGATCTGGTTTTGGTGCAACCACCAGTAGAAGTGTCGTTCTCTGGCGGACTGCGCCCTATCTCGGGCGGAGATCGCCCTACTGAATCGAAGAAGTTCCTCGTGGCTACGAGCGACGTCCGGTTCGTATTGGAGCCGCCTATCCACTGTTCGGCGTACGACATGGAAGATGATAGGACATCCTTCCGTGTTCTGAATCAGCCCTTTCGAGTCTAAGTAGAGAAACGCTTCAGGAGGTATGAATCCGTTCAGGCGCACCTTTTCATGGTACATGAAGTTGGGGTAATACGCCCCAAAGATCAGACTGTTTGAAGAAGTCATCGCTCGTGCAATGTGCCCACGAGTCAGCTTAATAATGAAATTATCTATCCTAATTAGATTTGCCTCGTTATACAGAACCTCGTTGGAATAGAATTTCTTGTAATCGGATTCAGGTGTTCGATACAACCGGAGGCAGGCCCGGAGACATTGCCTCTCAAACACCCTCATCTTTTCCATCTGAGAAGGACTCAGATTGAACCACACTGGGCAACCGTACACCATGATTGGCCGTATGAGAGCCATGTAGCAGATCACCTTTACTCTGGTATCAAGTTGGCTGCTGTAAAACAACCAACTTGCCGCAGCAAAGGCTTTCTTAGCTTTTGTCAGAGCTGTATCTGCATGCTTACCACAGTACAAGTACTGGTCCAACCAAATGCCAAGATATCTAACTAAATTTTGCACAGTTAACGGCTGGCCCCGCTGGTCCAATATGCCGAACTTGCGCCAGTTTTTCTTGGTGTCCCTTGAGGCTCTAGATAGCGGGGTTCTAAAGAGGATAGTTTCGCACTTCCGGAAGTTGATCTTCAACTTCCAGTCGTCGCAAAATCGCTGAATTTCGTCAAAGTCATGCTGCAACAAGTTATTTATAACTTCAATTTTCGGGCCTGATCTGTACGCTATGAGATCATCGGCGTACGCGATTAAATGCGGCATGGAACCAATAAGATCGCTAGTGAATATAGCGAAAAGGATCGGTGAACCAACGGCACCTTGTTGCAAACCATTTTTTATGTGAAATACGGTGGTGGATGTAATGTTGCCATTTTTCACAACAAACTTCCTACCTGTAATCATATCATAGATCATATACAGCAGTGTCTTATCTATGCCTAGTCTGACTAACTTGAGGAAAAGGCCTTCTAACCAAACGGTGTCGAACGCCTTTTCCATGTCTATCAGGCAAGCACCTGTGCATTGGTTCTTGTTCTTGTTCCACTGAATGTCGGATACCAATTTGGACGCGGCATGTATGGTGTCATGCCCCGCCCTAAAGCCGAATTGGTTGTCCGGTATAATTTGACATTCCTCGACCCATTCTTTAAGAGCTCTAATGACAATCTTTTCAAAAACCTTGCTTATGCACGGAAGAAGACTTACAGACCGGAGATTTGTCGGGATGGAAGTATCTTTGTCCCTTTTCGGAATGGGCTGTACCACAGCTGTTTTCCAATGCGCCAAGTAATATTCGTTACTCAGCGCATTGTTAGACAGGGTTGTATATACATCTACTGCCTCAGAGGGTAGATGGCGCAGAACAATATTCGATATCCCATCTATTCCTACTGACTTCTTCTTCAGTGAATTAAAGATGCCCTGGAGTTCATCCTTCGAAATAAGGATGGAATTGTTTCCATCATCGGCGACGGCATTATTTGCCAGAAGATCGTCACTGAACCTGGTGAAACCAGGATTCTCGGATCGCCATTGACTTATTTCAGAACTTAGTTGGAAGTGGTTAAGCTTGGCTCTGTCTTCCAAGTCGTTATTTGGACAAAGAGGTTCATTGACCGTATATACTTCCTGGAAGACAGCTCCAATTACTTTCACCTTCTCCTGGGGATCTTCGACTACAAAGAAGTCGTCGTCAAGTACTGCCTCATCTGGATCGATGTCTACTGTCCTTAGTAAGTTGGCGTTGTCTGTCGTTCTGTTGAGTCGGACAGTTTGGATGTCGTTAAAACCTTTCCTCCGGAAGATTCTATTTACTTGTGGGAGCATGCTCGGGTTGCTGGATCTCACAGCCCGAATCTTATTGCCCCAGTACAAGTTTACAGCTAGTCTGTATTGCTGGTGGAGCAATTGCTGAATTAATTTGATCTGCGACTTTAATGACCGTATTTCATCATTCTGCGGATCTGTAAACCGTCTGTACAAGAGTTTTAGTCTTGACAGTAGTCTACTTTTTTGCACGTGAAGTGCGTCTATCTCGGCGTTCCGGTAGATGTCGCCAGCATCCTTTGGTGTCAGCGTAGGAATAGTCTTTTTCATTGTTCGTTTAATGGTCTCGTCCATCTGTCAACCTCTTCGTTTGTCAAATTTCTGTTCGTTGGTGGAAAGATTGCATTCGAACGTAGTTCTTTTTTTAAGACTCTGGAGAAACGTGGCCAACGTGCCTTGTTATAGCTGTAAGGATACGTATGGACATATCTCTCCAGTTCCTCCAGCTCGTTCGGGAGCTGAATAGCCGCGGCAAGACCACAGTGATCACTGTCGTACTCGACAGCTTTCAAACAGTTCCTTGTGCGTCGATCCACGTTCAAAATTGTGATTCGCTTGTCTATGAGCATCACATCCAGATACGACCCACTTCGTGGAAAAGATGGTTTGTCAGTTGCAAGTAAGTCAAGCCTGAACTCGATACCATTCTGCTCTATCAACTCTAGGAGAGCGTTTCCCCTCTCGTTTGGAATTCGGTTACCCCATTCGCCGTGCTTTGCGTTTAAATCACCAGCAATAGCGAAAAAGTTTTCCTCCAGGTTTAAGCGAAGGCTAGTGAAGAGAGCCTCGAGCTCAGATATGAAAATTGAGTTTCGAGTGTCTGCCGCGTAGACTGCAATCACGAATAACCGCTTTCCACCTTGGAGAGGGATGCTCGCGATACAAGCCTCCAGCACACTAAACTTTCGCACAACATTGCTGTATACGATCTTATGATTTATGTTATTTTTTATTAAGAGGGCGACCCCACCTCCTCGAGAGGAATTAGGCCGGTCTCTTCTTATTACTTGGTAATTTTTGTACCTGAGGTTGCGCGTCTGGTTTAGCTTGGTTTCGCAAACCATCAGCACGTCAGGATTATGGGTTTGCAAGAAGTGAAAGAGCTGTATTTGTCGATCGATCCTTATCAGCGAATTGACATTCACTGCTAGGATCTTAAAGGGTCCTGCTGCGCGTGTAACCATTATATCTGTTGCGCATTTGGCTCGCTAAACAGCGCCGAATAGATAACGTCGACTCGGGCCGTTTGCTGTTGGAAACTGGTATGTAAATCTACCATCTGTTTCTGCAAAGCGATCATTTGCGCTTGCATTGACTGAATGGTGGTCAATACATCCTTTAAGTTAGGATCTGCCATAGGCTGTCTGGGCACTGTGACCGGAACAACCTTTGGCACTGTCTGTTCTGCCGGTTTTCTGCCTGTTGCTATTTGAACGTAGGTGATAGTCGGCGTAACAGCGGTAGTTGCAGCCTGGGCCACTGGCCTGGCTTCTACCGTTTTTGCGTTCCTTGTAGCCTTTACTCTTTGCCGGAGCTCTCGTATGCGAGGACAACCCCGATAAGTAGCGGGATGTCCTTTTCCTCCGCAGAGTACACAGCTGAGAAGGGCTCTGTCTGTAACTTCTTCTTCGCCAAGACTGCATTTCCCTTTCTGGTGGGATTCAGTATATCTGGAACATCTGTACTGCATATTGCAGTTGTCCCTTGTATGTCCCAGCATCCGACACTGCGCACATTGAAGTACGTGGTCCGACTTTCTTAATGTTTCCCATTTAACAGCTAGAGAGCCTACGGATCGAATTTTCCTTAGGCTCTTGATTTTGCTGCCATGGGCGAGCTGAACCAGAAAGAATGGAAGTTTAACCTCCTTATTCTTCCTCGTAGCCGCAGTGTTGAAGGACTTTACTCCTACGAAGTGGACCTCGTCGCTATTGTGGGCGCGCAGCTCCTTGAGGATCTCCTGCGGGTCAGTAGAAGGATCAACCCCCTTGAGGAGCATATTACGCACTTTTTCACCTTCTGGGGTGTATGTGTAAAAACGAGCCTTTTAACTATTTTAAAATCGGCTACTGAGCTACAGTGAACCGACATTCTATTCATACCCTTATATTTAATATAAAAAGGACTACTTGTGGCCAACTTATTATTTTCGTTATTGAATCCGGTGAAACCATGATTCTCAGAACGCCATTATTGTATTACATTTCGAAGAAAGAAATGGTTAAGTAAGGCACTATTCTTTAGATTGTTATTGGGCCTACGAGTTTCGTTTACCGTATTTACTTTCTGCAAAACCGCTCCTATTGCTTCCACCTTATATGTAGCAATCCGATAGATGTTGCCAACTGTGGTCGGTTATATTTTTGAATTCATTGCGTACATAGAACGTTTTATCGTAGTGTTAATTTGTATAAGGTACCTTTTAACCTCTTCGTTCGTAAGATTTATGTTCGAGTGTGGCATCATGTCATTCGTACGTAGTTCTGTGAATAGAGATCTGGAGAAACGCGGCCAACGAGCCTTACAATAATTATAAGGGTACGCTTTCACAAATTCCTTCAGTTCCGCCATCTCGTTCGGGAACCGAATAACTTCTGCAAGCCCACAACTAAAACCTTCGTACTCCACCGTTGTTAAGCAGTTCGTAACTTTATGTTCACGTTCCCTAATGTTAGTCTTCTGTCAAATAGCATCAGATCGAGAAAAGACCCACTTCTTGGACAAGACAGTCTATGAGTTGTAAGCACATTCAACTTGAAATTAATTGAGTGCTGCGTCAATCATTTTGGATTCGATACAGAATTATCTCAGGTTACGCGTTTGAATCACCGGTCAAAACAAAGTAATTTTCTACAGAGCACAAACGAAGTATTCTTGTGAAGACCTTACCCGCTTGTAAAGATTATATAATAATTTCGGATAATTATATAATCTTCATACCTAAGAGCGTGTTTTCGGCAGTGATAAAGTAATCAAGCAGATACTCATCTTATATATACATTCCAATCCAGTGTGTGTGTCCAATAGTTGTATGAGAAATCAGTTGAGATACGCCCAACTTTTACAAAATCCCTGCAATTTCGACCAAATCAGTGAATCTACCGCGACAACGGCGACAAGTCCGTCGATTCACCTCCATAATGGTCGAAATTCCATGAATTTTTCAAAACATAGTGGCATATTCGGCGATTTGCCCAACGGTGTTCAGATATGCAAACTTACAGCAAAATGATACTTCAAAATATATTCCCCAATGAATCCTTTCTTTTTAAAAGATAAATAATTAAGAGTGTTTTTATGAATTGAAAATGATATCTTTATGGATTTATCACAGAGAGTAATTTCGTTCTAAGGGCCGCACTCACAGCTTTAACGTGTGAAAATGATTTATTTTACAAAACAAATATAAAACATTGATGTTTTGTTTTTTTTGTTTTTTGGGCATATTTTATTAAATATCTAATGTTATCTTATTTTAATTCTAGAAAAATACTTAAAAATAGCTTACATTTATCATAACAGTACTTCTTAAATCTAACTTACTGACCATTAGCAGGTGCTCTAAGCTATTCTTGATTTTTTTTTTTTAAATTGCCTTTGGGCATACTTGCAAGTAAAATTTTGTTTGTAATAATTAAGTTATAAAAAGTTATAAAAACTTGGACCTGAGCCTAAATCTAAGCCTAACCTAACCTACCTTAAATTTAAACTTAATAAAAACCTAGCTAAACTATGCCCATATCAAAGTACGGACGTGTGTACCATGGCGTATGTAGAATTTATATGCTTGACATATATAGGTAATACGCCATAGTGCACCTTTTTTTGTATTTTTATTTTTTTTTTTTTTTATAATTTTATTACCTTACGTACTAGCTTAAAAACTATGTCAGTTGGCCACAAGGAGAACTTTAAATTTAATGTAGTCTACTTTCGCGCGTTGGCGTGATCTGGTTTTGGTGCAACCACCAGTAGAAGTGTCGTTCTCTGGCGGACTGCGCCCTATCTCGGGCGGAGATCGCCCTACTGAATCGAAGAAGTTCCTCGTGGCTACGAGCGACGTCCGGTTCGTATTTGAGCCGCCTATCCACTGTTCGGCGTACGACATGGAAGATGATAGGACATCCTTCCGTGTTCTGAATCAGCCCTTTCGAGTCTAAGTAGAGAAACGCTTCAGGAGGTATGAATCCGTTCAGGCGCACCTTTTCATGGTACATGAAGTTGGGGTAATACGCCCCAAAGATCAGACTGTTTGAAGAAGTCATCGCTCGTGCAATGTGCCCACGAGTCAGCTTAATAATGAAATTATCTATCCTAATTAGATTTGCCTCGTTATACAGAACCTCGTTGGAATAGAATTTCTTGTAATCGGATTCAGGTGTTCGATACAACCGGAGGCAGGCCCGGAGACATTGCCTCTCAAACACCCTCATCTTTTCCATCTGAGAAGGACTCAGATTGAACCACACTGGGCAACCGTACACCATGATTGGCCATATGAGATTGGCAGCTGTAAAACAACCAACTTGCCGCAGCAAAGGCTTTCTTAGCTTTTGTCAGAGCTGTATCTGCATGCTTACCACAGTACAAGTACTGGTCCAACCAAATGCCAAGATATCTAACTAAATTTTGCACAGTTAACGGCTGGCCCCGCGGGTCCAATATGCCGAACTTGCGCCAGTTTTTCTTCGTGTCCCTTGAGGCTCTAGATAGCGGGGTTCTAAAGAGGATAGTTTCGCACTTCCGGAAGTTGATTTTCAACTTCCAGTCGTCGCAAAATCGCTGAATTTGGTCAAAGTCATGCTGCAACAAGTTATTTATAATTTCAATTTTCGGGCCTGATCTGTACGCTATGAGATCATCGGCGTACGCGATTAAATGCGGCATGGAACCAATAAGATCGCTAGTGAATATAGCGAAAAGGATCAGTGAACCAACGGCACCTTGTTGCAAACCATTTTTTATGTGAAATACGGTGGTGGATGTAATGTTGCCATTTTTCACAACAAACTTCCTACCTGTAATCATATCATAGATCATATACAGCAGTGTCTTATCTATGCCTAGTCTGACTAACTTGAGGAAAAGGCCTTCTAACCAAACGGTGTCGAACGCCTTTTCCATGTCTATCAGGCAAGCACCTGTGCATTGGTTCTTGTTCTTGTTCCACTGAATGTCGGATACCAATTTGGACGCGGCATGTATGGTGTCATGCCCCGCCCTAAAGCCGAATTGGTTGTCCGGTATAATTTGACATTCCTCGACCCATTCTTTAAGAGCTCTAATGACAATCTTTTCAAAAACCTTGCTTATGCACGGAAGAAGACTTACAGACCGGAGATTTGTCGGGATGGAAGTATCTTTGTCCCTTTTCGGAATGGGCTGTACCACAGCTGTTTTCCAATGCGCCGGGTAATATGCGTTACTCAGCGCATTGTTAAACAGGGTTGTATATACATCTACTGCCTCAGAGGGTAGATGGCGCAGAACAATATTCGGTATCCCATCTATTCCTACTGACTTCTTCTTCTTCAATGAATTAAAGATGCCCTGGAGTTCATCCTTCGAAATAAGGATGGAATTGTTTCCATCATCGGCGACGGCATTATTTGCCAGAAGATCGTCACTGAACCTGGTGAAACCAGGATTCTCGGATCGCCATTGACTTATTTCAGAACTTAGTTGGAAGTGGTTAAGCTTGGCTCTGTCTTCCAAGTCGTTATTTGGACAAAAAGGTTCATTGACCGTATATACTTCCTGGAAGACAGCTCCAATTACTTTCACCTTCTCCTGGGGATCTTCGACTATAAAGAAGTCGTCGTCAAGTACTGCCTCATCTGGATCGATGTCTACTGTCCTTAGTAAGTTGGCGTTGTCTGTCGTTCTGTTGAGTCGGACAGTTTGGATGTCGTTAAAACCTTTCCTCCGGAAGATTCTATTTACTTGTGGGAGCATGCTCGGGTTGCTGGATCTCACAGCCCGAATCTTATTGCCCCAGTACAAGTTTACAGCTAGTCTGTATTGCTGGTGGAGCAATTGCTGAATTAATTTGATCTGCGACTTTAATGACCGTATTTCATCATTCTGCGGATCTGTAAACCGTCTGTACAAGAGTTTTAGTCTTGACAGTAGTCTACTTTTTTGCACGTGAAGTGCGTCTATCTCGGCGTTCTGGTAGATGTCGCCAGCATCCTTTGGTGTCAGCGTAGGAATAGTCTTTTTCATTGTTCGTTTAATGGTCTCGTCCATTTGTATTAAGTACCTGTCAACCTCTTCGTTTGTCAAATTTCTGTTCGTTGGTGGAAAGATTGTATTCGAACGTAGTTCTTTTTTTAAGACTCTGGAGAAACGTGGCCAACGTGCCTTGTTATAGTTGTAAGGATACGTATGGACATATCTCTCCAGTTCCTCCAGCTCGTTCGGGAGCTGAATAGCCGCGGCAAGACCACAGTGATCACTGTCGTACTCGACAGCTTTTAAACAGTTCCTTGTGCGTCGATCCACGTTCAAAATTGTGATTCGCTTGTCTATGAGCATCACATCCAGATACGACCCACTTCGTGGAAAAGATGGTTTGTCAGTTGCAAGTAAGTCAAGCCTGAACTCGATACCATTCTGCTCTATCCACTCTAGGAGAGCGTTTCCCCTCTCGTTTGGAATTCTGTTACCCCATTCGCCGTGCTTTGCGTTTAAATCACCAGCAATAGCGAAAAAGTTTTCCTCCAGGTTTAAGCGAAGGCTAGTGAAGAGAGCCTCGAGCTCAGATATGAAAATTGAGTTTCGAGTGTCTGCCGCGTAGACTGCAATCACGAATAACCGCTTTCCACCTTGGAGAGGGATGCTCGCGATACAAGCCTCCAGCACACTAAACTTTCGCACAACATTGCTGTATACGATCTTATGATTTATGTTATTTTTTATTAAGAGGGCGACCCCACCTCCTCGAGAGGAATTAGGCCGGTCTCTTCTTATTACTTGGTAATTTTTGTACCTGAGGTTGCGCGTCTGGTTTAGCTTGGTTTCGTAAACCATTAGCACGTCAGGATTATGGGTTTGCAAGAAGTGAAAAAGCTGTATTTGTCGATCGATCCTTATCAGCGAATTGACATTCACTGCTAGGATCTTAAGGGGTCCTGCTGCGCGTGTAACCATTATATCTGTTCCGCATTTGGCTCGCTAAACAGCGCCGAATAGATAACGTCGACTCGGGCCGTTTGCTGTTGGAAACTGGTATGTAAATCTACCATCTGTTTCTGCAAAGCGATCATCTGCGCTTGCATTGACTGAATGGTGGTCAATACATCCTTTAAGTTAGGATCTGCCATAGGCTGTCTGGGCACTGTGACCGGAACAACCTTTGGCACTGTTTGTTCTGCCGGTTTTCTGCCTGTTGCTATTTGAACGTAGGTGATAGTCGGCGTAACAGCGGTAGTTGCAGCCTGGGCCACTGGCCTGGCTTCTACCGTTTTTGCGTTCCTTGTAGCCTATACTCTTTGCCGGAGCTCTCGTATGCGAGGACAACCCCGATAAGTAGCGAGATGTCCTTTTCCTCCGCAGAGTACACAGCTGAGAAGGGCTCTGTCTGTAACTTCTTCTTCGCCAAGACTGCATTTCCCTTTCTGGTGGGATTCAGTATATCTGGAACATCTGTACTGCATATTGCAGTTGTCCCTTGTATGTCCCAGCATCCGACACTGCGCACATTGAAGTACGTGGTCCGACTTTCTTAATGTTTCCCATTTAACAGCTAGAGAGCCTACGGATCGAATTTTCCTTAGGCTCTCGATTTTGCTGCCATGGGAGAGCTGAACCAGAAAGAATGGAAGTTTAACCTCCTTATTCTTCCTCGTAGCCGCAGTGTTGAAGGACTTTACTCCTACGAAGTGGACCTCGTCGCTATTGTGGGCGCGCAGCTCCTTGAGGATCTCCTGCGGGTCATTAGAAGGATCAACCCCCTTGAGGAGCATATTACGCACTTTTTCACCTTCTGGGGTGTATGTGTAAAAACGAGCCTTTTAACTATTTTAAAATCGGCTACTGAGCTACAGTGAACCGACATTCTATTCATACCCTTATATTTAATATAAAAAGGACTACTTGTGGCCAACTTATTATTTTCGTTATTGAATCCGGTGAAACCATGATTCTCAGAACGCCATTATTGTATTACATTTCGAAGAAAGAAATGGTTAAGTAAGGCACTATTCTTTAGATTGTTATTGGGCCTACGAGTTTCGTTTACCGTATTTACTTTCTGCAAAACCTCTCCTATTGCTTCCACCTTATATGTAGCAATCCGATAGATGTTGCCAACTGTGGTCGGTTATATTTTTGAATTCATTGCGTACAGAGAACGTTTTATCGTAGTGTTAATTTGTATAAGGTACCTTTTAACCTCTTCGTTCGTAAGATTTATGTTCGAGTGTGGCATCATGTCATTCGTACGTAGTTCTGTGAATAGAGATCTGGAGAAACGCGGCCAACGAGCCTTACAATAATTATAAGGGTACGCTTTCACAAATTCCTTCAGTTCCGCCATCTCGTTCGGGAACCGAATAACTTCTGCAAGCCCACAACTAAAATCTTCGTACTCCACCGTTGTTAAGCAGTTCGTAACTTTATGTTCACGTTCCCTAATGTTAGTCTTCTGTCAAATAGCATCAGATCGAGAAAAGACCCACTTCTTGGACAAGACAGTCTATGAGTTGTAAGCACATTCAACTTGAAATTAATTGAGTGCTGCGTCAATCATTTTGGATGCGATACAGAATTATCTCAGGTTACGCGTTTGAATCACCGGTCAAAACAAAGTAATTTTCTACAGAGCACAAACGAAGTATTCTTGTGAAGACCTTACCCGCTTGTAAAGATTATATAATAATTTCGGATAATTATATAATCTTCATACCTAAGAGCGTGTTTTCGGCAGTGATAAAGTAATCAAGCAGATACTCATCTTATATATACATTCCAATCCAGTGTGTGTGTCCAATAGTTGTATGAGAAATCAGTTGAGATACGCCCAACTTTTACAAAATCCCTGCAATTTCGACCAAATCAGTGAATCTACCGCGACAACGGCGACAAGTCCGTCGATTCACCTCCATAATGGTCGAAATTCCATGAATTTTTCAAAACATAGTGGCATATTCGGCGATTTGCCCAACGGTGTTCAGATATGCAAACTTACAGCAAAATGATACTTCAAAATATATTCCCCAATGAATCCTTTCTTTTTAAAAGATAAATAATTTAGAGTGTTTTTATGAATTGAAAATGATATCTTTATGGATTTATCACAGAGAGTAATTTCGTTCAAAGGGCCGCACTCACAGCTTTAACGTGTGAAAATGATTTATTTTACAAAACAAATATAAAACATTGATGTTTTGTTTTTTTTTTGTTTTTTGGGCATATTTTATTAATGTTATCTTATTTTAATTCTAGAAAAATACTTAAAAATAGCTTACATTTATCATAACAGTACTTCTTAAATCTAACTTACTGACCATTAGCAGGTGCTCTAAGCTATTCTTGATTTTTTTTTTTTTAAATTGCCTTTGGGCATACTTGCAAGTAAAATTTTGTTTGTAATAATTAAGTTATAAAAAGTTATAAAAACTTGGACCTGAGCCTAAATCTAAGCCTAACCTAACCTACCTTAAATTTAAACTTAATAAAAACCTAGCTAAACTATGCCCATATCAAAGTACGGACGTGTGTACCATGGCGTATGTAGAATTTATATACTTGACATATATAGGTAATACGCCATAGTGCACCTTTTTTTGTATTTTTATTTTTTATTAATTAATTTTTTTTTTTTTATAATTTTATTACCTTACGTACTAGCTTAAAAACTATGTCAGTTGGCCACAAGGAGAACTTTAAATTTAATGTAGTCTACTTTCGCGCGTTGGCGGGAGCTGGTTTTGGTGCAACCACCAGTAGAAGTGTCGTTCTCTGGCGGACTGCGCCCTATCTCGGGCGGAAATCGCCCTACTGAATCGAAGAAGTTCCTCGTGGCTACGAGCGACGTCCGGTTCGTATTGGAGCCGCCTATCCACTGTTCGGCGTACGACATGGAAGATGACATCCTTCCGTGTTCTGAATCAGCCCTTTCGAGTCTAAGTAGAGAAACGCTTCAGGAGGTATGAATCCGTTCAGGCGCACCTTTTCATGGTACATGAAGTTGGGGTAATACGCCCCAAAGATCAGACTGTTTGAAGAAGTCATCGCTCGTGCAATGTGCCCACGAGTCAGCTTAATAATGAAATTATCTATCCTAATTAGATTTGCCTCGTTATACAGAACCTCGTTGGAATAGAATTTCTTGTAATCGGATTCAGGTGTTCGATACAACCGGAGGCAGGCCCGGAGACATTGCCTCTCAAACACCCTCATCTTTTCCATCTGAGAAGGACTCAGATTGAACCACACTGGGCAACCGTACACCATGATTGGCCATATGAGAGCCATGTAGCAGATCACCTTTACTCTGGTATCAAGTTGGCTGCTGTAAAACAACCAACTTGCCGCAGCAAAGGCTTTCTTAGCTTTTGTCAGAGCTGTATCTGCATGCTTACCACAGTACAAGTACTGGTCCAACCAAATGCCAAGATATCTAACTAAATTTTGCACAGTTAACGGCTGGCCCCGCGGGTCCAATATGCCGAACTTGCGCCAGTTTTTCTTCGTGTCCCTTGAGGCTCTAGATAGCGGGGTTCTAAAGAGGATAGTTTCGCACTTCCGGAAGTTGATTTTCAACTTCCAGTCGTCGCAAAATCGCTGAATTTGGTCAAAGTCATGCTGCAACAAGTTATTTATAACTTCAATTTTCGGGCCTGATCTGTACGCTATGAGATCATCGGCGTACGCGATTAAATGCGGCATGGAACCAATAAGATCGCTAGTGAATATAGCGAAAAGGATCGGTGAACCAACGGCACCTTGTTGCAAACCATTTTTTATGTGAAATACGGTGGTGGATGTAATGTTGCCATTTTTCACAACAAACTTCCTACCTGTAATCATATCATAGATCATATACAGCAGTGTCTTATCTATGCCTAGTCTGACTAACTTGAGGAAAAGGCCTTCTAACCAAACGGTGTCGAACGCCTTTTCCATGTCTATCAGGCAAGCACCTGTGCATTGGTTCTTGTTCTTGTTCCACTGAATGTCGGATACCAATTTGGACGCGGCATGTATGGTGTCATGCCCCGCCCTAAAGCCGAATTGGTTGTCCGGTATAATTTGACATTCCTCGACCCATTCTTTAAGAGCTCTAATGACAATCTTTTCAAAAACCTTGCTTATGCACGGAAGAAGACTTACAGACCGGAGATTTGTCGGGATGGAAGTATCTTTGTCCCTTTTCGGAATGGGTTGTACCACAGCTGTTTTCCAATGCTCCGGGTAATATGCGTTACTCAGCGCATTGTTAAACAGGGTTGTATATACATCTACTGCCTCAGAGGGTAGATGGCGCAGAACAATATTCGGTATCCCATCTATTCCTACTGACTTCTTCTTCTTCAGTGAATTAAAGATGCCCTGGAGTTCATCCTTCGAAATAAGGATGGAATTGTTTCCATCATCGGCGACGGCATTATTTGCCAGAAGATCGTCACTGAACCTGGTGAAACCAGGATTCTCGGATCGCCATTGACTTATTTCAGAACTTAGTTGGAAGTGGTTAAGCTTGGCTCTGTCTTCCAAGTCGTTATTTGGACAAAGAGGTTCATTGACCGTATATACTTCCTGGAAGACAGCTCCAATTACTTTCACCTTCTCCTGGGGATCTTCGACTACAAAGAAGTCGTCGTCAAGTACTGCCTCATCTGGATCGATGTCTACTGTCCTTAGTAAGTTAAGCGTTGTCTGTCGTTCTGTTGAGTCGGACAGTTTGGATGTCGTTAAAACTTTTCCTCCGGAAGATTCTATTTACTTGTGGGAGCATGCTCGGGTTGCTGGATCTCACAGCCCGAATCTTATTGCCCCAGTACAAGTTTACAGCTAGTCTGTATTGCTGGTGGAGCAATTGCTGAATTAATTTGATCTGCGACTTTAATGACCGTATTTCATCATTCTGCGGATCTGTAAACCGTCTGTACAAGAGTTTTAGTCTTGACAGTAGTCTACTTTTTTGCACGTGAAGTGCGTCTATCTCGGCGTTCTGGTAGATGTCGCCAGCATCCTTTGGTGTCAGCGTAGGAATAGTCTTTTTCATTGTTCGTTTAATGGTCTCGTCCATTTGTATTAAGTACCTGTCAACCTCTTCGTTTGTCAAATTTCTGTTCGTTGGTGGAAAGATTGCATTCGAACGTAGTTCTTTTTTAAGACTCTGGAGAAACGTGGAAAACGTGCCTTGTTATAGTTGTAAGGATACGTATGGACATATCTCTCCAGTTCCTCCAGCTCGTTCGGGAGCTGAATAGCCGCGGCAAGACCACAGTGATCACTGTCGTACTCGACAGCGTTTAAACAGTTCCTTGTGCGTCGATCCACGTTCAAAATTGTGATTCGCTTGTCTATGAGAATCACATCCAGATACGACCCACTTCGTGGAAAAGATGGTTTGTCAGTTGCAAGTAAGTCAAGCCTGAACTCGATACCATTCTGCTCTATCCACTCTAGGAGAGCGTTTCCCCTCTCGTTTGGAATTCTGTTACCCCATTCGCCGTGCTTTGCGTTTAAATCACCAGCAATAGTGAAAAAGTTTTCCTCCAGGTTTAAGCGAAGGCTAGTGAAGAGAGCCTCGAGCTCAGATATGAAAATTGAGTTTCGAGTGTCTGCCGCGTAGACTGCAATCACGAATAACCGCTTTCCACCTTGGAGAGGGATGCTCGCGATACAAGCCTCTAGCACACTAAACTTTCGCACAACATTGCTGTATACGATCTTATGATTTATGTTATTTTTTATTAAGAGGGCGACCCCACCTCCTCGAGAGGAATTAGGCCGGTCTCTTCTTATTACTTGGTAATTTTTGTACCTGAGGTTGCGCGTCTGGTTTAGCTTGGTTTCGTAAACCATTAGCACGTCAGGATTATGGGTTTGCAAGAAGTGAAAAAGCTGTATTTGTCGATCGATCCTTATCAGCGAATTGACATTCACTGCTAGGATCTTAAGGGGTCCTGCTGCGCGTGTAACCATTATATCTGTTCCGCATTTGGCTCGCTAAACAGCGCCGAATAGATAACGTCGACTCGGGCCGTTTGCTGTTGGAAACTGGTATGTAAATCTACCATCTGTTTCTGCAAAGCGATCATCTGCGCTTGCATTGACTGAATGGTGGTCAATACATCCTTTAAGTTAGGATCTGCCATAGGCTGTCTGGGCACTGTGACCGGAACAACCTTTGGCACTGTCTGTTCTGCCGGTTTTCTGCCTGTTGCTATTTGAACGTAGGTGATAGTCGGCGTAACAGCGGTAGTTGCAGCCTGGGCCACTGGCCTGGCTTCTACCGTTTTTGCGTTCCTTGTAGCCTATACTCTTTGCCGGAGCTCTCGTATGCGAGGACAACCCCGATAAGTAGCGAGATGTCCTTTTCCTCCGCAGAGTACACAGCTGAGAAGGGCTCTGTCTGTAACTTCTTCTTCGCCAAGACTGCATTTCCCTTTCTGGTGGGATTCAGTATATCTGGAACATCTGTACTGCATATTGCAGTTGTCCCTTGTATGTCCCAGCATCCGACACTGCGCACATTGAAGTACGTGGTCCGACTTTCTTAATGTTTCCCATTTAACAGCTAGAGAGCCTACGGATCGAATTTTCCTTAGGCTCTCGATTTTGCTGCCATGGGAGAGCTGAACCAGAAAGAATGGAAGTTTAACCTCCTTATTCTTCCTCGTAGCCGCAGTGTTGAAGGACTTTACTCCTACGAAGTGGACCTCGTCGCTATTGTGGGCGCGCAGCTCCTTGAGGATCTCCTGCGGGTCATTAGAAGGATCAACCCCCTTGAGGAGCATATTACGCACTTTTTCACCTTCTGGGGTGTATGTGTAAAAACGAGCCTTTTAACTATTTTAAAATCGGCTACTGAGCTACAGTGAACCGACATTCTATTCATACCCTTATATTTAATATAAAAAGGACTACTTGTGGCCAACTTATTATTTTCGTTATTGAATCCGGTGAAACCATGATTCTCAGAACGCCATTATTGTATTACATTTCGAAGAAAGAAATGGTTAAGTAAGGCACTATTCTTTAGACTGTTATTGGGCCTACGAGTTTCGTTTACCGTATTTACTTTCTGCAAAACCGCTCCTATTGCTTCCACCTTATATGTAGCAATCCGATAGATGTTGCCAACTGTGGTCGGTTATATTTTTGAATTCATTGCGTACAGAGAACGTTTTATCGTAGTGTTAATTTGTATAAGGTACCTTTTAACCTCTTCGTTCGTAAGATTTATGTTCGAGTGTGGCATCATGTCATTCGTACGTAGTTCTGTGAATAGAGATCTGGAGAAACGCGGCCAACGAGCCTTACAATAATTATAAGGGTACGCTTTCACAAATTCCTTCAGTTCCGCCATCTCGTTCGGGAACCGAATAACTTCTGCAAGCCCACAACTAAAACCTTCGTACTCCACCGTTGTTAAGCAGTTCGTAACTTTATGTTCACGTTCCCTAATGTTAGTCTTCTGTCAAATAGCATCAGATCGAGAAAAGACCCACTTCTTGGACAAGACAGTCTATGAGTTGTAAGCACATTCAACTTGAAATTAATTGAGTGCTGCGTCAATCATTTTGGATTCGATACAGAATTATCTCAGGTTACGCGTTTGAATCACCGGTCAAAACAAAGTAATTTTCTACAGAGCACAAACGAAGTATTCTTGTGAAGACCTTACCCGCTTGTAAAGACTATATAATAATTTCGGATAATTATATAATCTTCATACCTAAGAGCGTGTTTTCGGCAGTGATAAAGTAATCAAGCAGATACTCATCTTATATATACATTTCAATCCAGTGTGTGTGTCCAATAGTTGTATGAGAAATCAGTTGAGATACGCCCAACTTTTACAAAATCCCTGCAATTTCGACCAAATCAGTGAATCTACCGCGACAACGGCGACAAGTCCGTCGATTCACCTCCATAATGGTCGAAATTCCATGAATTTTTCAAAACATAGTGGCATATTCGGCGATTTGCCCAACGGTGTTCAGATATGCAAACTTACAGCAAAATGATACTTCAAAATATATTCCCCAATGAATCCTTTCTTTTTAAAAGATAAATAATTTAGAGTGTTTTTATGAATTGAAAATGATATCTTTATGGATTTATCACAGAGAGTAATTTCGTTCAAAGGGCCGCACTCACAGCTTTAACGTGTGAAAATGATTTATTTTACAAAACAAATATAAAACATTGATGTTTTGTTTTTTTTTTTGTTTTTTGGGCATATTTTATTAAATATCTAATGTTATCTTATTTTAATTCTAGAAAAATACTTAAAAATAGCTTACATTTATCATAACAGTACTTCTTAAATCTAACTTACTGACCATTAGCAGGTGCTCTAAGCTATTCTTGATTTTTTTTTTTTAAATTGCCTTTGGGCATACTTGCAAGTAAAATTTTGTTTGTAATAATTAAGTTATAAAAAGTTATAAAAACTTGGACCTGAGCCTAAATCTAAGCCTAACCTAACCTACCTTAAATTTAAACTTAATAAAAACCTAGCTAAACTATGCCCATATCAAAGTACGGACGTGTGTACCATGGCGTATGTAGAATTTATATGCTTGACATATATAGGTAATACGCCATAGTGCACCTTTTTTTGTATTTTTATTTTTTATTAATTAATTTTTTTTTTTTATAATTTTATTACCTTACGTACTAGCTTAAAAACTATGTCAGTTGGCCACAAGGAGAACTTTAAATTTAATGTAGTCTACTTTCGCGCGTTGGCGGGAGCTGGTTTTGGTGCAACCACCAGTAGAAGTGTCGTTCTCTGGCGGACTGCGCCCTATCTCGGGCGGAAATCGCCCTACTGAATCGAAGAAGTTCCTCGTGGCTCCGAGCGACGTCCGGTTCGTATTGGAGCCGCCTATCCACTGTTCGGCGTACGACATGGAAGATGACATCCTTCCGTGTTCTGAATCAGCCCTTTCGAGTCTAAGTAGAGAAACGCTTCAGGAGGTATGAATCCGTTCAGGCGCACCTTTTCATGGTACATGAAGTTGGGGTAATACGCCCCAAAGATCAGACTGTTTGAAGAAATCATCGCTCGTGCAATGTGCCCACGAGTCAGCTTAATAATGAAATTATCTATCCTAATTAGATTTGCCTCGTTATACAGAACCTCGTTGGAATAGAATTTCTTGTAATCGGATTCAGGTGTTCGATACAACCGGAGGCAGGCCCGGAGACATTGCCTCTCAAACACCCTCATCTTTTCCATCTGAGAAGGACTCAGATTGAACCACACTGGGCAACCGTACACCATGATTGGCCGTATGAGAGCCATGTAGCAGATCACCTTTACTCTGGTATCAAGTTGGCTGCTGTAAAACAACCAACTTGCCGCAGCAAAGGCTTTCTTAGCTTTTGTCAGAGCTGTATCTGCATGCTTACCACAGTACAAGTACTGGTCCAACCAAATGCCAAGATATCTAACTACATTTTGCACAGTTAACGGCTGGCCCCGCGGGTCCAATATGCCGAACTTGCGCCAGTTTTTCTTCGTGTCCCTTGAGGCTCTAGATAGCGGGGTTCTATAGAGGATAGTTTCGCACTTCCGGAAGTTGATCTTCAACTTCCAGTCGTCGCAAAATCGCTGAATTTCGTCAAAGTCATGCTGCAACAAGTTATTTATAACTTCAATTTTCGGGCATGATCTGTACGCTATGAGATCATCGGCGTACGCGATTAAATGCGGCATGGAACCAATAAGATCGCTAGTGAATATAGCGAAAAGGATCGGTGAACCAACGGCACCTTGTTGCAAACCATTTTTTATGTGAAATACGGTGGTGGATGTAATGTTGCCATTTTTCACAACAAACTTCCTACCTGTAATCATATCATAGATCATATACAGCAGTGTCTTATCTATGCCTAGTCTGACTAACTTGAGGAAAAGGCCTTCTAACCAAACGGTGTCGAACGCCTTTTCCATGTCTATCAGGCAAGCACCTGTGCATTGGTTCTTGTTCTTGTTCCACTGAATGTCGGATACCAATTTGGACGCGGCATGTATGGTGTCATGCCCCGCCCTAAAGCCGAATTGGTTGTCCGGTATAATTTGACATTCCTCGACCCATTCTTTAAGAGCTCTAATGACAATCTTTTCAAAAACCTTGCTTATGCACGGAAGAAGACTTACAGACCGGAGATTTGTCGGGATGGAAGTATCTTTGTCCCTTTTCGGAATGGGCTGTACCACAGCTGTTTTCCAATGCGCCGGGTAATATGCGTTACTCAGCGCATTGTTAAACAGGGTTGTATATACATCTACTGCCTCAGAGGGTAGATGGCGCAGAACAATATTCGGTATCCCATCTATTCCTACTGACTTCTTCTTCTTCAGTGAATTAAAGATGCCCTGGAGTTCATCCTTCGAAATAAGGATGGAATTGTTTCCATCATCGGCGACGGCATTATTTGCCAGAAGATCGTCACTGAACCTGGTGAAACCAGGATTCTCGGATCGCCATTGACTTATTTCAGAACTTAGTTGGAAGTGGTTAAGCTTGGCTCTGTCTTCCAAGTCGTTATTTGGACAAAGAGGTTCATTGACCGTATATACTTCCTGGAAGACAGCTCCAATTACTTTCACCTTCTCCTGGGGATCTTCGACTATAAAGAAGTCGTCGTCAAGTACTGCCTCATCTGGATCGATGTCTACTGTCCTTAGTAAGTTGGCGTTGTCTGTCGTTCTGTTGAGTCGGACAGTTTGGATGTCGTTAAAACCTTTCCTCCGGAAGATTCTATTTACTTGTGGGAGCATGCTCGGGTTGCTGGATCTCACAGCCCGAATCTTATTGCCCCAGTACAAGTTTACAGCTAGTCTGTATTGCTGGTGGAGCAATTGCTGAATTAATTTGATCTGCGACTTTAATGACCGTATTTCATCATTCTGCGGATCTGTAAACCGTCTGTACAAGAGTTTTAGTCTTGACAGTAGTCTACTTTTTTGCACGTGAAGTGCGTCTATCTCGGCGTTCTGGTAGATGTCGCCAGCATCCTTTGGTGTCAGCGTAGGAATAGTCTTTTTCATTGTTCGTTTAATGGTCCCGTCCATTTGTATTAAGTACCTGTCAACCTCTTCGTTTGTCAAATTTCTGTTCGTTGGTGGAAAGATTGCATTCGAACGTAGTTCTTTTTTTAAGACTCTGGAGAAACGTGGAAAACGTGCCTTGTTATAGTTGTAAGGATACGTATGGACATATCTCTCCAGTTCCTCCAGCTCGTTCGGGAGCTGAATAGCCGCGGCAAGACCACAGTGATCACTGTCGTACTCGACAGCGTTTAAACAGTTCCTTGTGCGTCGATCCACGTTCAAAATTGATTCGCTTGTCTATGAGAATCACATCCAGATACGACCCACTTCGTGGAAAAGATGGTTTGTCAGTTGCAAGTAAGTCAAGCCTGAACTCGATACCATTCTGCTCTATCCACTCTAGGAGAGCGTTTCCCCTCTCGTTTGGAATTCTGTTACCCCATTCGCCGTGCTTTGCGTTTAAATCACCAGCAATAGTGAAAAAGTTTTCCTCCAGGTTTAAGCGAAGGCTAGTGAAGAGAGCCTCGAGCTCAGATATGAAAATTGAGTTTCGAGTGTCTGCCGCGTAGACTGCAATCACGAATAACCGCTTTCCACCTTGGAGAGGGATGCTCGCGATACAAGCCTCTAGCACACTAAACTTTCGCACAACATTGCTGTATACGATCTTATGATTTATGTTATTTTTTATTAAGAGGGCGACCCCACCTCCTCGAGAGGAATTAGGCCGGTCTCTTCTTATTACTTGGTAATTTTTGTACCTGAGGTTGCGCGTCTGGTTTAGCTTGGTTTCGTAAACCATTAGCACGTCAGGATTATGGGTTTGCAAGAAGTGAAAAAGCTGTATTTGTCGATCGATCCTTATCAGCGAATTGATATTCACTGCTAGGATCTTAAGGGGTCCTGCTGCGCGTGTAACCATTATATCTGTTCCGCATTTGGCTCGCTAAACAGCGCCGAATAGATAACGTCGACTCGGGCCGTTTGCTGTTGGAAACTGGTATGTAAATCTACCATCTGTTTCTGCAAAGCGATCATCTGCGCTTGCATTGACTGAATGGTGGTCAATACATCCTTTAAGTTAGGATCTGCCATAGGCTGTCTGGGCACTGTGACCGGAACAACCTTTGGCACTGTCTGTTCTGCCGGTTTTCTGCCTGTTGCTATTTGAACGTAGGTGATAGTCGGCGTAACAGCGGTAGTTGCAGCCTGGGCCACTGGCCTGGCTTCTACCGTTTTTGCGTTCCTTGTAGCCTATACTCTTTGCCGGAGCTCTCGTATGCGAGGACAACCCCGATAAGTAGCGAGATGTCCTTTTCCTCCGCAGAGTACACAGCTGAGAAGGGCTCTGTCTGTAACTTCTTCTTCGCCAAGACTGCATTTCCCTTTCTGGTGGGATTCAGTATATCTGGAACATCTGTACTGCATATTGCAGTTGTCCCTTATATGTTCCAGCATCCGACACTGCGCACATTGAAGTACGTGGTCCGACTTTCTTAATGTTTCCCATTTAACAGCTAGAGAGCCTACGGATCGAATTTTCCTTAGGCTCTCGATTTTGCTGCCATGGGAGAGCTGAACCAGAAAGAATGGAAGTTTAACCTCCTTATTCTTCCTCGTAGCCGCAGTGTTGAAGGACTTTACTCCTACGAAGTGGACCTCGTCGCTATTGTGGGCGCGCAGCTCCTTGAGGATCTCCTGCGGGTCATTAGAAGGATCAACCCCCTTGAGGAGCATATTACGCACTTTTTCACCTTCTGGGGTGTATGTGTAAAAACGAGCCTTTTAACTATTTTAAAATCGGCTACTGAGCTACAGTGAACCGACATTCTATTCATACCCTTATATTTAATATAAAAAGGACTACTTGTGGCCAACTTATTATTTTCGTTATTGAATCCGGTGAAACCATGATTCTCAGAACGCCATTATTGTATTACATTTCGAAGAAAGAAATGGTTAAGTAAGGCACTATTCTTTAGATTGTTATTGGGCCTACGAGTTTCGTTTACCGTATTTACTTTCTGCAAAACCGCTCCTATTGCTTCCACCTTATATGTAGCAATCCGATAGATGTTGCCAACTGTGGTCGGTTATATTTTTGAATTCATTGCGTACAGAGAACGTTTTATCGTAGTGTTAATTTGTATAAGGTACCTTTTAACCTCTTCGTTCGTAAGATTTATGTTCGAGTGTGGCATCATGTCATTCGTACGTAGTTCTGTGAATAGAGATCTGGAGAAACGCGGCCAACGAGCCTTACAATAATTATAAGGGTACGCTTTCACAAATTCCTTCAGTTCCGCCATCTCGTTCGGGAACCGAATAACTTCTGCAAGCCCACAACTAAAACCTTCGTACTCCACCGTTGTTAAGCAGTTCGTAACTTTATGTTCACGTTCCCTAATGTTAGTCTTCTGTCAAATAGCATCAGATCGAGAAAAGACCCACTTCTTGGACAAGACAGTCTATGAGTTGTAAGCACATTCAACTTGAAATTAATTGAGTGCTGCGTCAATCATTTTGGATTCGATACAGAATTATCTCAGGTTACGCGTTTGAATCACCGGTCAAAACAAAGTAATTTTCTACAGAGCACAAACGAAGTATTCTTGTGAAGACCTTACCCGCTTGTAAAGATTATATAATAATTTCGGATAATTATATAATCTTCATACCTAAGAGCGTGTTTTCGGCAGTGATAAAGTAATCAAGCAGATACTCATCTTATATATACATTCCAATCCAGTGTGTGTGTCCAATAGTTGTATGAGAAATCAGTTGAGATACGCCCAACTTTTACAAAATCCCTGCAATTTCGACCAAATCAGTGAATCTACCGCGACAACGGCGACAAGTCCGTCGATTCACCTCCATAATGGTCGAAATTCCATGAATTTTTCAAAACATAGTGGCATATTCGGCGATTTGCCCAACGGTGTTCAGATATGCAAACTTACAGCAAAATGATACTTCAAAATATATTCCCCAATGAATCCTTTCTTTTTAAAAGATAAATAATTTAGAGTGTTTTTATGAATTGAAAATGATATCTTTATGGATTTATCACAGAGAGTAATTTCGTTCTAAGGGCCGCACTCACAGCTTTAACGTGTGAAAATGATTTATTTTACAAAACAAATATAAAACATTGATGTTTTGTTTTTTTTTTGTTTTTTGGGCATATTTTATTAAATATCTAATGTTATCTTATTTTAATTCTAGAAAAATACTTAAAAATAGCTTACATTTATCATAACAGTACTTCTTAAATCTAACTTACTGACCATTAGCAGGTGCTCTAAGCTATTCTTGATTTTTTTTTTTTTAAATTGCCTTTGGGCATACTTGCAAGTAAAATTTTGTTTGTAATAATTAAGTTATAAAAAGTTATAAAAACTTGGACCTGAGCCTAAATCTAAGCCTAACCTAACCTACCTTAAATTTAAACTTAATAAAAACCTAGCTAAACTATGCCCATATCAAAGTACGGACGTGTGTACCATGGCGTATGTAGAATTTATATGCTTGACATATATAGGTAATACGCCATAGTGCACCTTTTTTTGTATTTTTATTTTTTATTAATTATTTTTTTTTTTTTTATAATTTTATTACCTTACGTACTAGCTTAAAAACTATGTCAGTTGGCCACAAGGAGAACTTTAAATTTAATGTAGTCTACTTTCGCGCGTTGGCGGGAGCTGGTTTTGGTGCAACCACCAGTAGAAGTGTCGTTCTCTGGCGGACTGCGCCCTATCTCGGGCGGAAATCGCCCTACTGAATCGAAGAAGTTCCTCGTGGCTACGAGCGACGTCCGGTTCGTATTGGAGCCGCCTATCCACTGTTCGGCGTACGACATGGAAGATGACATCCTTCCGTGTTCTGAATCAGCCCTTTCGAGTCTAAGTAGAGAAACGCTTCAGGAGGTATGAATCCGTTCAGGCGCACCTTTTCATGGTACATGAAGTTGGGGTAATACGCCCCAAAGATCAGACTGTTTGAAGAAGTCATCGCTCGTGCAATGTGCCCACGAGTCAGCTTAATAATGAAATTATCTATCCTAATTAGATTTGCCTCGTTATACAGAACCTCGTTGGAATAGAATTTCTTGTAATCGGATTCAGGTGT
This sequence comes from Eristalinus aeneus, assembly GCA_955652365.1. Taxonomy (NCBI): domain Eukaryota; kingdom Metazoa; phylum Arthropoda; class Insecta; order Diptera; family Syrphidae; genus Eristalinus; species Eristalinus aeneus. The sequence goes on from OY019130.1 coordinate 41,676,435, forward strand.
TCGATACAACCGGAGGCAGGCCCGGAGACATTGCCTCTCAAACATCCTCATCTTTTCCATCTGAGAAGGACTCAGATTGAACCACACTGGGCAACCGTACACCATGATTGGCCGTATGAGAGCCATGTAGCAGATCACCTTTACTCTGGTATCAAGTTGGCTGCTGTAAAACAACCAACTTGCCGCAGCAAAGGCTTTCTTAGCTTTTGTCAGAGCTGTATCTGCATGCTTACCACAGTACAAGTACTGGTCCAACCAAATGCCAAGATATCTAACTACATTTTGCACAGTTAACGGCTGGCCCCGCGGGTCCAATATGCCGAACTTGCGCCAGTTTTTCTTCGTGTCCCTTGAGGCTCTAGATAGCGGGGTTCTATAGAGGATAGTTTCGCACTTCCGGAAGTTGATCTTCAACTTCCAGTCGTCGCAAAATCGCTGAATTTCGTCAAAGTCATGCTGCAACAAGTTATTTATAACTTCAATTTTCGGGCATGATCTGTACGCTATGAGATCATCGGCGTACGCGATTAAATGCGGCATGGAACCAATAAGATCGCTAGTGAATATAGCGAAAAGGATCGGTGAACCAACGGCACCTTGTTGCAAACCATTTTTTATGTGAAATACGGTGGTGGATGTAATGTTGCCATTTTTCACAACAAACTTCCTACCTGTAATCATATCATAGATCATATACAGCAGTGTCTTATCTATGCCTAGTCTGACTAACTTGAGGAAAAGGCCTTCTAACCAAACGGTGTCGAACGCCTTTTCCATGTCTATCAGGCAAGCACCTGTGCATTGGTTCTTGTTCTTGTTCCACTGAATGTCGGATACCAATTTGGACGCGGCATGTATGGTGTCATGCCCCGCCCTAAAGCCGAATTGGTTGTCCGGTATAATTTGACATTCCTCGACCCATTCTTTAAGAGCTCTAATGACAATCTTTTCAAAAACCTTGCTTATGCACGGAAGAAGACTTACAGACCGGAGATTTGTCGGGATGGAAGTATCTTTGTCCCTTTTCGGAATGGGCTGTACCACAGCTGTTTTCCAATGCGCCGGGTAATATGCGTTACTCAGCGCATTGTTAAACAGGGTTGTATATACATCTACTGCCTCAGAGGGTAGATGGCGCAGAACAATATTCGGTATCCCATCTATTCCTACTGACTTCTTCTTCTTCAGTGAATTAAAGATGCCCTGGAGTTCATCCTTCGAAATAAGGATGGAATTGTTTCCATCATCGGCGACGGCATTATTTGCCAGAAGATCGTCACTGAACCTGGTGAAACCAGGATTCTCGGATCGCCATTGACTTATTTCAGAACTTAGTTGGAAGTGGTTAAGCTTGGCTCAAAAAGGTTCATTGACCGTATATACTTCCTGGAAGACAGCTCCAATTACTTTCACCTTCTCCTGGGGATCTTCGACTACAAAGAAGTCGTCGTCAAGTACTGCCTCATCTGGATCGATGTCTACTGTCCTTAGTAAGTTGGCGTTGTCTGTCGTTCTGTTGAGTCGGACAGTTTGGATGTCGTTAAAACCTTTCCTCCGGAAGATTCTATTTACTTGTGGGAGCATGCTCGGGTTGCTGGATCTCACAGCCCGAATCTTATTGCCCCAGTACAAGTTTACAGCTAGTCTGTATTGCTGGTGGAGCAATTGCTGAATTAATTTGATCTGCGACTTTAATGACCGTATTTCATCATTCTGCGGATCTGTAAACCGTCTGTACAAGAGTTTTAGTCTTGACAGTAGTCTACTTTTTTGCACGTGAAGTGCGTCTATCTCGGCGTTCCGGTAGATGTCGCCAGCATCCTTTGGTGTCAGCGTAGGAATAGTCTTTTTCATTGTTCGTTTAATGGTCTCGTCCATTTGTATTAAGTACCTGTCAACCTCTTCGTTTGTCAAATTTCTGTTCGTTGGTGGAAAGATTGTATTCGAACGTAGTTCTTTTTTTAAGACTCTGGAGAAACGTGGCCAACGTGCCTTGTTATAGTTGTAAGGATACGTATGGACATATCTCTCCAGTTCCTCCAGCTCGTTCGGGAGCTGAATAGCCGCGGCAAGACCACAGTGATCACTGTCGTACTCGACAGCTTTTAAACAGTTCCTTGTGCGTCGATCCACGTTCAAAATTGTGATTCGCTTGTCTATGAGCATCACATCCAGATACGACCCACTTCGTGGAAAAGATGGTTTGTCAGTTGCAAGTAAGTCAAGCCTGAACTCGATACCATTCTGCTCTATCCACTCTAGGAGAGCGTTTCCCCTCTCGTTTGGAATTCTGTTACCCCATTCGCCGTGCTTTGCATTTAAATCACCAGCAATAGCGAAAAAGTTGTCCTCCAGGTTTAAGCGAAGGCTAGTGAAGAGAGCCTCGAGCTCAGATATGAAAATTGAGTTTCGAGTGTCTGCCGCGTAGACTGCAATCACGAATAACCGCTTTCCACCTTGGAGAGGGATGCTCGCGATACAAGCCTCCAGCACACTAAACTTTCGCACAACATTGCTGTATACGATCTTATGATTTATGTTATTTTTTATTAAGAGGGCGACCCCACCTCCTCGAGAGGAATTAGGCCGGTCTCTTCTTATTACTTGGTAATTTTTGTACCTGAGGTTGCGCGTCTGGTTTAGCTTGGTTTCGTAAACCATTAGCACGTCAGGATTATGGGTTTGCAAGAAGTGAAAAAGCTGTATTTGTCGATCGATCCTTATCAGCGAATTGACATTCACTGCTAGGATCTTAAGGGGTCCTGCTGCGCGTGTAACCATTATATCTGTTCCGCATTTGGCTCGCTAAACAGCGCCGAATAGATAACGTCGACTCGGGCCGTTTGCTGTTGGAAACTGGTATGTAAATCTACCATCTGTTTCTGCAAAGCGATCATCTGCGCTTGCATTGACTGAATGGTGGTCAATACATCCTTTAAGTTAGGATCTGCCATAGGCTGTCTGGGCACTGTGACCGGAACAACCTTTGGCACTGTTTGTTCTGCCGGTTTTCTGCCTGTTGCTATTTGAACGTAGGTGATAGTCGGCGTAACAGCGGTAGTTGCAGCCTGGGCCACTGGCCTGGCTTCTACCGTTTTTGCGTTCCTTGTAGCCTATACTCTTTGCCGGAGCTCTCGTATGCGAGGACAACCCCGATAAGTAGCGAGATGTCCTTTTCCTCCGCAGAGTACACAGCTGAGAAGGGCTCTGTCTGTAACTTCTTCTTCGCCAAGACTGCATTTCCCTTTCTGGTGGGATTCAGTATATCTGGAACATCTGTACTGCATATTGCAGTTGTCCCTTGTATGTCCCAGCATCCGACACTGCGCACATTGAAGTACGTGGTCCGACTTTCTTAATGTTTCCCATTTAACAGCTAGAGAGCCTACGGATCGAATTTTCCTTAGGCTCTCGATTTTGCTGCCATGGGAGAGCTGAACCAGAAAGAATGGAAGTTTAACCTCCTTATTCTTCCTCGTAGCCGCAGTGTTGAAGGACTTTACTCCTACGAAGTGGACCTCGTCGCTATTGTGGGCGCGCAGCTCCTTGAGGATCTCCTGCGGGTCATTAGAAGGATCAACCCCCTTGAGGAGCATATTACGCACTTTTTCACCTTCTGGGGTGTATGTGTAAAAACGAGCCTTTTAACTATTTTAAAATCGGCTACTGAGCTACAGTGAACCGACATTCTATTCATACCCTTATATTTAATATAAAAAGGACTACTTGTGGCCAACTTATTATTTTCGTTATTGAATCCGGTGAAACCATGATTCTCAGAACGCCATTATTGTATTACATTTCGAAGAAAGAAATGGTTAAGTAAGGCACTATTCTTTAGATTGTTATTGGGCCTACGAGTTTCGTTTACCGTATTTACTTTCTGCAAAACCTCTCCTATTGCTTCCACCTTATATGTAGCAATCCGATAGATGTTGCCAACTGTGGTCGGTTATATTTTTGAATTCATTGCGTACAGAGAACGTTTTATCGTAGTGTTAATTTGTATAAGGTACCTTTTAACCTCTTCGTTCGTAAGATTTATGTTCGAGTGTGGCATCATGTCATTCGTACGTAGTTCTGTGAATAGAGATCTGGAGAAACGCGGCCAACGAGCCTTACAATAATTATAAGGGTACGCTTTCACAAATTCCTTCAGTTCCGCCATCTCGTTCGGGAACCGAATAACTTCTGCAAGCCCACAACTAAAATCTTCGTACTCCACCGTTGTTAAGCAGTTCGTAACTTTATGTTCACGTTCCCTAATGTTAGTCTTCTGTCAAATAGCATCAGATCGAGAAAAGACCCACTTCTTGGACAAGACAGTCTATGAGTTGTAAGCACATTCAACTTGAAATTAATTGAGTGCTGCGTCAATCATTTTGGATGCGATACAGAATTATCTCAGGTTACGCGTTTGAATCACCGGTCAAAACAAAGTAATTTTCTACAGAGCACAAACGAAGTATTCTTGTGAAGACCTTACCCGCTTGTAAAGATTATATAATAATTTCGGATAATTATATAATCTTCATACCTAAGAGCGTGTTTTCGGCAGTGATAAAGTAATCAAGCAGATACTCATCTTATATATACATTCCAATCCAGTGTGTGTGTCCAATAGTTGTATGAGAAATCAGTTGAGATACGCCCAACTTTTACAAAATCCCTGCAATTTCGACCAAATCAGTGAATCTACCGCGACAACGGCGACAAGTCCGTCGATTCACCTCCATAATGGTCGAAATTCCATGAATTTTTCAAAACATAGTGGCATATTCGGCGATTTGCCCAACGGTGTTCAGATATGCAAACTTACAGCAAAATGATACTTCAAAATATATTCCCCAATGAATCCTTTCTTTTTAAAAGATAAATAATTTAGAGTGTTTTTATGAATTGAAAATGATATCTTTATGGATTTATCACAGAGAGTAATTTCGTTCAAAGGGCCGCACTCACAGCTTTAACGTGTGAAAATGATTTATTTTACAAAACAAATATAAAACATTGATGTTTTGTTTTTTTTTTGTTTTTTGGGCATATTTTATTAAATATCTAATGTTATCTTATTTTAATTCTAGAAAAATACTTAAAAATAGCTTACATTTATCATAACAGTACTTCTTAAATCTAACTTACTGACCATTAGCAGGTGCTCTAAGCTATTCTTGATTTTTTTTTTTTTAAATTGCCTTTGGGCATACTTGCAAGTAAAATTTTGTTTGTAATAATTAAGTTATAAAAAGTTATAAAAACTTGGACCTGAGCCTAAATCTAAGCCTAACCTAACCTACCTTAAATTTAAACTTAATAAAAACCTAGCTAAACTATGCCCATATCAAAGTACGGACGTGTGTACCATGGCGTATGTAGAATTTATATACTTGACATATATAGGTAATACGCCATAGTGCACCTTTTTTTGTATTTTTATTTTTTATTAATTAATTTTTTTTTTTTTATAATTTTATTACCTTACGTACTAGCTTAAAAACTATGTCAGTTGGCCACAAGGAGAACTTTAAATTTAATGTAGTCTACTTTCGCGCGTTGGCGGGAGCTGGTTTTGGTGCAACCACCAGTAGAAGTGTCGTTCTCTGGCGGACTGCGCCCTATCTCGGGCGGAAATCGCCCTACTGAATCGAAGAAGTTCCTCGTGGCTACGAGCGACGTCCGGTTCGTATTGGAGCCGCCTATCCACTGTTCGGCGTACGACATGGAAGATGACATCCTTCCGTGTTCTGAATCAGCCCTTTCGAGTCTAAGTAGAGAAACGCTTCAGGAGGTATGAATCCGTTCAGGCGCACCTTTTCATGGTACATGAAGTTGGGGTAATACGCCCCAAAGATCAGACTGTTTGAAGAAGTCATCGCTCGTGCAATGTGCCCACGAGTCAGCTTAATAATGAAATTATCTATCCTAATTAGATTTGCCTCGTTATACAGAACCTCGTTGGAATAGAATTTCTTGTAATCGGATTCAGGTGTTCGATACAACCGGAGGCAGGCCCGGAGACATTGCCTCTCAAACACCCTCATCTTTTCCATCTGAGAAGGACTCAGATTGAACCACACTGGGCAACCGTACACCATGATTGGCCATATGAGAGCCATGTAGCAGATCACCTTTACTCTGGTATCAAGTTGGCTGCTGTAAAACAACCAACTTGCCGCAGCAAAGGCTTTCTTAGCTTTTGTCAGAGCTGTATCTGCATGCTTACCACAGTACAAGTACTGGTCCAACCAAATGCCAAGATATCTAACTAAATTTTGCACAGTTAACGGCTGGCCCCGCGGGTCCAATATGCCGAACTTGCGCCAGTTTTTCTTCGTGTCCCTTGAGGCTCTAGATAGCGGGGTTCTAAAGAGGATAGTTTCGCACTTCCGGAAGTTGATTTTCAACTTCCAGTCGTCGCAAAATCGCTGAATTTGGTCAAAGTCATGCTGCAACAAGTTATTTATAACTTCAATTTTCGGGCCTGATCTGTACGCTATGAGATCATCGGCGTACGCGATTAAATGCGGCATGGAACCAATAAGATCGCTAGTGAATATAGCGAAAAGGATCGGTGAACCAACGGCACCTTGTTGCAAACCATTTTTTATGTGAAATACGGTGGTGGATGTAATGTTGCCATTTTTCACAACAAACTTCCTACCTGTAATCATATCATAGATCATATACAGCAGTGTCTTATCTATGCCTAGTCTGACTAACTTGAGGAAAAGGCCTTCTAACCAAACGGTGTCGAACGCCTTTTCCATGTCTATCAGGCAAGCACCTGTGCATTGGTTCTTGTTCTTGTTCCACTGAATGTCGGATACCAATTTGGACGCGGCATGTATGGTGTCATGCCCCGCCCTAAAGCCGAATTGGTTGTCCGGTATAATTTGACATTCCTCGACCCATTCTTTAAGAGCTCTAATGACAATCTTTTCAAAAACCTTGCTTATGCACGGAAGAAGACTTACAGACCGGAGATTTGTCGGGATGGAAGTATCTTTGTCCCTTTTCGGAATGGGTTGTACCACAGCTGTTTTCCAATGCTCCGGGTAATATGCGTTACTCAGCGCATTGTTAAACAGGGTTGTATATACATCTACTGCCTCAGAGGGTAGATGGCGCAGAACAATATTCGGTATCCCATCTATTCCTACTGACTTCTTCTTCTTCAGTGAATTAAAGATGCCCTGGAGTTCATCGTTCGAAATAAGGATGGAATTGTTTCCATCATCGGCGACGGCATTATTTGCCAGAAGATCGTCACTGAACCTGGTGAAACCAGGATTCTCGGATCGCCATTGACTTATTTCAGAACTTAGTTGGAAGTGGTTAAGCTTGGCTCTGTCTTCCAAGTCGTTATTTGGACAAAGAGGTTCATTGACCGTATATACTTCCTGGAAGACAGCTCCAATTACTTTCACCTTCTCCTGGGGATCTTCGACTACAAAGAAGTCGTCGTCAAGTACTGCCTCATCTGGATCGATGTCTACTGTCCTTAGTAAGTTAAGCGTTGTCTGTCGTTCTGTTGAGTCGGACAGTTTGGATGTCGTTAAAACTTTTCCTCCGGAAGATTCTATTTACTTGTGGGAGCATGCTCGGGTTGCTGGATCTCACAGCCCGAATCTTATTGCCCCAGTACAAGTTTACAGCTAGTCTGTATTGCTGGTGGAGCAATTGCTGAATTAATTTGATCTGCGACTTTAATGACCGTATTTCATCATTCTGCGGATCTGTAAACCGTCTGTACAAGAGTTTTAGTCTTGACAGTAGTCTACTTTTTTGCACGTGAAGTGCGTCTATCTCGGCGTTCTGGTAGATGTCGCCAGCATCCTTTGGTGTCAGCGTAGGAATAGTCTTTTTCATTGTTCGTTTAATGGTCTCGTCCATTTGTATTAAGTACCTGTCAACCTCTTCGTTTGTCAAATTTCTGTTCGTTGGTGGAAAGATTGCATTCGAACGTAGTTCTTTTTTAAGACTCTGGAGAAACGTGGAAAACGTGCCTTGTTATAGTTGTAAGGATACGTATGGACATATCTCTCCAGTTCCTCCAGCTCGTTCGGGAGCTGAATAGCCGCGGCAAGACCACAGTGATCACTGTCGTACTCGACAGCGTTTAAACAGTTCCTTGTGCGTCGATCCACGTTCAAAATTGTGATTCGCTTGTCTATGAGAATCACATCCAGATACGACCCACTTCGTGGAAAAGATGGTTTGTCAGTTGCAAGTAAGTCAAGCCTGAACTCGATACCATTCTGCTCTATCCACTCTAGGAGAGCGTTTCCCCTCTCGTTTGGAATTCTGTTACCCCATTCGCCGTGCTTTGCGTTTAAATCACCAGCAATAGTGAAAAAGTTTTCCTCCAGGTTTAAGCGAAGGCTAGTGAAGAGAGCCTCGAGCTCAGATATGAAAATTGAGTTTCGAGTGTCTGCCGCGTAGACTGCAATCACGAATAACCGCTTTCCACCTTGGAGAGGGATGCTCGCGATACAAGCCTCTAGCACACTAAACTTTCGCACAACATTGCTGTATACGATCTTATGATTTATGTTATTTTTTATTAAGAGGGCGACCCCACCTCCTCGAGAGGAATTAGGCCGGTCTCTTCTTATTACTTGGTAATTTTTGTACCTGAGGTTGCGCGTCTGGTTTAGCTTGGTTTCGTAAACCATTAGCACGTCAGGATTATGGGTTTGCAAGAAGTGAAAAAGCTGTATTTGTCGATCGATCCTTATCAGCGAATTGACATTCACTGCTAGGATCTTAAGGGGTCCTGCTGCGCGTGTAACCATTATATCTGTTCCGCATTTGGCTCGCTAAACAGCGCCGAATAGATAACGTCGACTCGGGCCGTTTGCTGTTGGAAACTGGTATGTAAATCTACCATCTGTTTCTGCAAAGCGATCATCTGCGCTTGCATTGACTGAATGGTGGTCAATACATCCTTTAAGTTAGGATCTGCCATAGGCTGTCTGGGCACTGTGACCGGAACAACCTTTGGCACTGTCTGTTCTGCCGGTTTTCTGCCTGTTGCTATTTGAACGTAGGTGATAGTCGGCGTAACAGCGGTAGTTGCAGCCTGGGCCACTGGCCTGGCTTCTACCGTTTTTGCGTTCCTTGTAGCCTATACTCTTTGCCGGAGCTCTCGTATGCGAGGACAACCCCGATAAGTAGCGAGATGTCCTTTTCCTCCGCAGAGTACACAGCTGAGAAGGGCTCTGTCTGTAACTTCTTCTTCGCCAAGACTGCATTTCCCTTTCTGGTGGGATTCAGTATATCTGGAACATCTGTACTGCATATTGCAGTTGTCCCTTGTATGTCCCAGCATCCGACACTGCGCACATTGAAGTACGTGGTCCGACTTTCTTAATGTTTCCCATTTAACAGCTAGAGAGCCTACGGATCGAATTTTCCTTAGGCTCTCGATTTTGCTGCCATGGGAGAGCTGAACCAGAAAGAATGGAAGTTTAACCTCCTTATTCTTCCTCGTAGCCGCAGTGTTGAAGGACTTTACTCCTACGAAGTGGACCTCGTCGCTATTGTGGGCGCGCAGCTCCTTGAGGATCTCCTGCGGGTCATTAGAAGGATCAACCCCCTTGAGGAGCATATTACGCACTTTTTCACCTTCTGGGGTGTATGTGTAAAAACGAGCCTTTTAACTATTTTAAAATCGGCTACTGAGCTACAGTGAACCGACATTCTATTCATACCCTTATATTTAATATAAAAAGGACTACTTGTGGCCAACTTATTATTTTCGTTATTGAATCCGGTGAAACCATGATTCTCAGAACGCCATTATTGTATTACATTTCGAAGAAAGAAATGGTTAAGTAAGGCACTATTCTTTAGACTGTTATTGGGCCTACGAGTTTCGTTTACCGTATTTACTTTCTGCAAAACCGCTCCTATTGCTTCCACCTTATATGTAGCAATCCGATAGATGTTGCCAACTGTGGTCGGTTATATTTTTGAATTCATTGCGTACAGAGAACGTTTTATCGTAGTGTTAATTTGTATAAGGTACCTTTTAACCTCTTCGTTCGTAAGATTTATGTTCGAGTGTGGCATCATGTCATTCGTACGTAGTTCTGTGAATAGAGATCTGGAGAAACGCGGCCAACGAGCCTTACAATAATTATAAGGGTACGCTTTCACAAATTCCTTCAGTTCCGCCATCTCGTTCGGGAACCGAATAACTTCTGCAAGCCCACAACTAAAACCTTCGTACTCCACCGTTGTTAAGCAGTTCGTAACTTTATGTTCACGTTCCCTAATGTTAGTCTTCTGTCAAATAGCATCAGATCGAGAAAAGACCCACTTCTTGGACAAGACAGTCTATGAGTTGTAAGCACATTCAACTTGAAATTAATTGAGTGCTGCGTCAATCATTTTGGATTCGATACAGAATTATCTCAGGTTACGCGTTTGAATCACCGGTCAAAACAAAGTAATTTTCTACAGAGCACAAACGAAGTATTCTTGTGAAGACCTTACCCGCTTGTAAAGATTATATAATAATTTCGGATAATTATATAATCTTCATACCTAAGAGCGTGTTTTCGGCAGTGATAAAGTAATCAAGCAGATACTCATCTTATATATACATTTCAATCCAGTGTGTGTGTCCAATAGTTGTATGAGAAATCAGTTGAGATACGCCCAACTTTTACAAAATCCCTGCAATTTCGACCAAATCAGTGAATCTACCGCGACAACGGCGACAAGTCCGTCGATTCACCTCCATAATGGTCGAAATTCCATGAATTTTTCAAAACATAGTGGCATATTCGGCGATTTGCCCAACGGTGTTCAGATATGCAAACTTACAGCAAAATGATACTTCAAAATATATTCCCCAATGAATCCTTTCTTTTTAAAAGATAAATAATTTAGAGTGTTTTTATGAATTGAAAATGATATCTTTATGGATTTATCACAGAGAGTAATTTCGTTCAAAGGGCCGCACTCACAGCTTTAACGTGTGAAAATGATTTATTTTACAAAACAAATATAAAACATTGATGTTTTGTTTTTTTTTTTTGTTTTTTGGGCATATTTTATTAAATATCTAATGTTATCTTATTTTAATTCTAGAAAAATACTTAAAAATAGCTTACATTTATCATAACAGTACTTCTTAAATCTAACTTACTGACCATTAGCAGGTGCTCTAAGCTATTCTTGATTTTTTTTTTTTAAATTGCCTTTGGGCATACTTGCAAGTAAAATTTTGTTTGTAATAATTAAGTTATAAAAAGTTATAAAAACTTGGACCTGAGCCTAAATCTAAGCCTAACCTAACCTACCTTAAATTTAAACTTAATAAAAACCTAGCTAAACTATGCCCATATCAAAGTACGGACGTGTGTACCATGGCGTATGTAGAATTTATATGCTTGACATATATAGGTAATACGCCATAGTGCACCTTTTTTTGTATTTTTATTTTTTTTTTTTTATAATTCTATTACCTTACGTACTAGCTTAAAAACTATGTCAGTTGGCCACAAGGAGAACTTTAAATTTAATGTAGTCTACTTTCGCGCGTTGGCGTGATCTGGTTTTGGTGCAACCACCAGTAGAAGTGTCGTTCTCTGGCGGACTGCGCCCTATCTCGGGCGGAGATCGCCCTACTGAATCGAAGAAGTTCCTCGTGGCTACGAGCGACGTCCGGTTCGTATTGGAGCCGCCTATCCACTGTTCGGCGTACGACATGGAAGATGATAGGACATCCTTCCGTGTTCTGAATCAGCCCTTTCGAGTCTAAGTAGAGAAACGCTTCAGGAGGTATGAATCCGTTCAGGCGCACCTTTTCATGGTACATGAAGTTGGGGTAATACGCCCCAAAGATCAGACTGTTTGAAGAAGTCATCGCTCGTGCAATGTGCCCACGAGTCAGCTTAATAATGAAATTATCTATCCTAATTAGATTTGCCTCGTTATACAGAACCTCGTTGGAATAGAATTTCTTGTAATCGGATTCAGGTGTTCGATACAACCGGAGGCAGGCCCGGAGACATTGCCTCTCAAACACCCTCATCTTTTCCATCTGAGAAGGACTCAGATTGAACCACACTGGGCAACCGTACACCATGATTGGCCGTATGAGAGCCATGTAGCAGATCACCTTTACTCTGGTATCAAGTTGGCTGCTGTAAAACAACCAACTTGCCGCAGCAAAGGCTTTCTTAGCTTTTGTCAGAGCTGTATCTGCATGCTTACCACAGTACAAGTACTGGTCCAACCAAATGCCAAGATATCTAACTACATTTTGCACAGTTAACGGCTGGCCCCGCGGGTCCAATATGCCGAACTTGCGCCAGTTTTTCTTCGTGTCCCTTGAGGCTCTAGATAGCGGGGTTCTATAGAGGATAGTTTCGCACTTCCGGAAGTTGATCTTCAACTTCCAGTCGTTGCAAAATCGCTGAATTTCGTCAAAGTCATGCTGCAACAAGTTATTTATAACTTCAATTTTCGGGCATGATCTGTACGCTATGAGATCATCGGCGTACGCGATTAAATGCGGCATGGAACCAATAAGATCGCTAGTGAATATAGCGAAAAGGATCGGTGAACCAACGGCACCTTGTTGCAAACCATTTTTTATGTGAAATACGGTGGTGGATGTAATGTTGCCATTTTTCACAACAAACTTCCTACCTGTAATCATATCATAGATCATATACAGCAGTGTCTTATCTATGCCTAGTCTGACTAACTTGAGGAAAAGGCCTTCTAACCAAACGGTGTCGAACGCCTTTTCCATGTCTATCAGGCAAGCACCTGTGCATTGGTTCTTGTTCTTGTTCCACTGAATGTCGGATACCAATTTGGACGCGGCATGTATGGTGTCATGCCCCGCCCTAAAGCCGAATTGGTTGTCCGGTATAATTTGACATTCCTCGACCCATTCTTTAAGAGCTCTAATGACAATCTTTTCAAAAACCTTGCTTATGCACGGAAGAAGACTTACAGACCGGAGATTTGTCGGGATGGAAGTATCTTTGTCCCTTTTCGGAATGGGCTGTACCACAGCTGTTTTCCAATGCGCCGGGTAATATGCGTTACTCAGCGCATTGTTAAACAGGGTTGTATATACATCTACTGCCTCAGAGGGTAGATGGCGCAGAACAATATTCGGTATCCCATCTATTCCTACTGACTTCTTCTTCTTCAGTGAATTAAAGATGCCCTGGAGTTCATCCTTCGAAATAAGGATGGAATTGTTTCCATCATCGGCGACGGCATTTTTTGCCAGAAGATCGTCACTGAACCTGGTGAAACCAGGATTCTCGGATCGCCATTGACTTATTTCAGAACTTAGTTGGAAGTGGTTAAGCTTGGCTCTGTCTTCCAAGTCGTTATTTGGACAAAGAGGTTCATTGACCGTATATACTTCCTGGAAGACAGCTCCAATTACTTTCACCTTCTCCTGGGGATCTTCGACTATAAAGAAGTCGTCGTCAAGTACTGCCTCATCTGGATCGATGTCTACTGTCCTTAGTAAGTTGGCGTTGTCTGTCGTTCTGTTGAGTCGGACAGTTTGGATGTCGTTAAAACCTTTCCTCCGGAAGATTCTATTTACTTGTGGGAGCATGCTCGGGTTGCTGGATCTCACAGCCCGAATCTTATTGCCCCAGTACAAGTTTACAGCTAGTCTGTATTGCTGGTGGAGCAATTGCTGAATTAATTTGATCTGCGACTTTAATGACCGTATTTCATCATTCTGCGGATCTGTAAACCGTCTGTACAAGAGTTTTAGTCTTGACAGTAGTCTACTTTTTTGCACGTGAAGTGCGTCTATCTCGGCGTTCTGGTAGATGTCGCCAGCATCCTTTGGTGTCAGCGTAGGAATAGTCTTTTTCATTGTTCGTTTAATGGTCCCGTCCATTTGTATTAAGTACCTGTCAACCTCTTCGTTTGTCAAATTTCTGTTCGTTGGTGGAAAGATTGCATTCGAACGTAGTTCTTTTTTTAAGACTCTGGAGAAACGTGGAAAACGTGCCTTGTTATAGTTGTAAGGATACGTATGGACATATCTCTCCAGTTCCTCCAGCTCGTTCGGGAGCTGAATAGCCGCGGCAAGACCACAGTGATCACTGTCGTACTCGACAGCGTTTAAACAGTTCCTTGTGCGTCGATCCACGTTCAAAATTGATTCGCTTGTCTATGAGAATCACATCCAGATACGACCCACTTCGTGGAAAAGATGGTTTGTCAGTTGCAAGTAAGTCAAGCCTGAACTCGATACCATTCTGCTCTATCCACTCTAGGAGAGCGTTTCCCCTCTCGTTTGGAATTCTGTTACCCCATTCGCCGTGCTTTGCGTTTAAATCACCAGCAATAGTGAAAAAGTTTTCCTCCAGGTTTAAGCGAAGGCTAGTGAAGAGAGCCTCGAGCTCAGATATGAAAATTGAGTTTCGAGTGTCTGCCGCGTAGACTGCAATCACGAATAACCGCTTTCCACCTTGGAGAGGGATGCTCGCGATACAAGCCTCTAGCACACTAAACTTTCGCACAACATTGCTGTATACGATCTTATGATTTATGTTATTTTTTATTAAGAGGGCGACCCCACCTCCTCGAGAGGAATTAGGCCGGTCTCTTCTTATTACTTGGTAATTTTTGTACCTGAGGTTGCGCGTCTGGTTTAGCTTGGTTTCGTAAACCATTAGCACGTCAGGATTATGGGTTTGCAAGAAGTGAAAAAGCTGTATTTGTCGATCGATCCTTATCAGCGAATTGATATTCACTGCTAGGATCTTAAGGGGTCCTGCTGCGCGTGTAACCATTATATCTGTTCCGCATTTGGCTCGCTAAACAGCGCCGAATAGATAACGTCGACTCGGGCCGTTTGCTGTTGGAAACTGGTATGTAAATCTACCATCTGTTTCTGCAAAGCGATCATCTGCGCTTGCATTGACTGAATGGTGGTCAATACATCCTTTAAGTTAGGATCTGCCATAGGCTGTCTGGGCACTGTGACCGGAACAACCTTTGGCACTGTCTGTTCTGCCGGTTTTCTGCCTGTTGCTATTTGAACGTAGGTGATAGTCGGCGTAACAGCGGTAGTTGCAGCCTGGGCCACTGGCCTGGCTTCTACCGTTTTTGCGTTCCTTGTAGCCTATACTCTTTGCCGGAGCTCTCGTATGCGAGGACAACCCCGATAAGTAGCGAGATGTCCTTTTCCTCCGCAGAGTACACAGCTGAGAAGGGCTCTGTCTGTAACTTCTTCTTCGCCAAGACTGCATTTCCCTTTCTGGTGGGATTCAGTATATCTGGAACATCTGTACTGCATATTGCAGTTGTCCCTTATATGTTCCAGCATCCGACACTGCGCACATTGAAGTACGTGGTCCGACTTTCTTAATGTTTCCCATTTAACAGCTAGAGAGCCTACGGATCGAATTTTCCTTAGGCTCTCGATTTTGCTGCCATGGGAGAGCTGAACCAGAAAGAATGGAAGTTTAACCTCCTTATTCTTCCTCGTAGCCGCAGTGTTGAAGGACTTTACTCCTACGAAGTGGACCTCGTCGCTATTGTGGGCGCGCAGCTCCTTGAGGATCTCCTGCGGGTCATTAGAAGGATCAACCCCCTTGAGGAGCATATTACGCACTTTTTCACCTTCTGGGGTGTATGTGTAAAAACGAGCCTTTTAACTATTTTAAAATCGGCTACTGAGCTACAGTGAACCGACATTCTATTCATACCCTTATATTTAATATAAAAAGGACTACTTGTGGCCAACTTATTATTTTCGTTATTGAATCCGGTGAAACCATGATTCTCAGAACGCCATTATTGTATTACATTTCGAAGAAAGAAATGGTTAAGTAAGGCACTATTCTTTAGATTGTTATTGGGCCTACGAGTTTCGTTTACCGTATTTACTTTCTGCAAAACCGCTCCTATTGCTTCCACCTTATATGTAGCAATCCGATAGATGTTGCCAACTGTGGTCGGTTATATTTTTGAATTCATTGCGTACAGAGAACGTTTTATCGTAGTGTTAATTTGTATAAGGTACCTTTTAACCTCTTCGTTCGTAAGATTTATGTTCGAGTGTGGCATCATGTCATTCGTACGTAGTTCTGTGAATAGAGATCTGGAGAAACGCGGCCAACGAGCCTTACAATAATTATAAGGGTACGCTTTCACAAATTCCTTCAGTTCCGCCATCTCGTTCGGGAACCGAATAACTTCTGCAAGCCCACAACTAAAACCTTCGTACTCCACCGTTGTTAAGCAGTTCGTAACTTTATGTTCACGTTCCCTAATGTTAGTCTTCTGTCAAATAGCATCAGATCGAGAAAAGACCCACTTCTTGGACAAGACAGTCTATGAGTTGTAAGCACATTCAACTTGAAATTAATTGAGTGCTGCGTCAATCATTTTGGATTCGATACAGAATTATCTCAGGTTACGCGTTTGAATCACCGGTCAAAACAAAGTAATTTTCTACAGAGCACAAACGAAGTATTCTTGTGAAGACCTTACCCGCTTGTAAAGATTATATAATAATTTCGGATAATTATATAATCTTCATACCTAAGAGCGTGTTTTCGGCAGTGATAAAGTAATCAAGCAGATACTCATCTTATATATACATTCCAATCCAGTGTGTGTGTCCAATAGTTGTATGAGAAATCAGTTGAGATACGCCCAACTTTTACAAAATCCCTGCAATTTCGACCAAATCAGTGAATCTACCGCGACAACGGCGACAAGTCCGTCGATTCACCTCCATAATGGTCGAAATTCCATGAATTTTTCAAAACATAGTGGCATATTCGGCGATTTGCCCAACGGTGTTCAGATATGCAAACTTACAGCAAAATGATACTTCAAAATATATTCCCCAATGAATCCTTTCTTTTTAAAAGATAAATAATTTAGAGTGTTTTTATGAATTGAAAATGATATCTTTATGGATTTATCACAGAGAGTAATTTCGTTCTAAGGGCCGCACTCACAGCTTTAACGTGTGAAAATGATTTATTTTACAAAACAAATATAAAACATTGATGTTTTGTTTTTTTTTTGTTTTTTGGGCATATTTTATTAAATATCTAATGTTATCTTATTTTAATTCTAGAAAAATACTTAAAAATAGCTTACATTTATCATAACAGTACTTCTTAAATCTAACTTACTGACCATTAGCAGGTGCTCTAAGCTATTCTTGATTTTTTTTTTTTTAAATTGCCTTTGGGCATACTTGCAAGTAAAATTTTGTTTGTAATAATTAAGTTATAAAAAGTTATAAAAACTTGGACCTGAGCCTAAATCTAAGCCTAACCTAACCTACCTTAAATTTAAACTTAATAAAAACCTAGCTAAACTATGCCCATATCAAAGTACGGACGTGTGTACCATGGCGTATGTAGAATTTATATGCTTGACATATATAGGTAATACGCCATAGTGCACCTTTTTTTGTATTTTTATTTTTTATTAATTATTTTTTTTTTTTTTATAATTTTATTACCTTACGTACTAGCTTAAAAACTATGTCAGTTGGCCACAAGGAGAACTTTAAATTTAATGTAGTCTACTTTCGCGCGTTGGCGGGAGCTGGTTTTGGTGCAACCACCAGTAGAAGTGTCGTTCTCTGGCGGACTGCGCCCTATCTCGGGCGGAAATCGCCCTACTGAATCGAAGAAGTTCCTCGTGGCTACGAGCGACGTCCGGTTCGTATTGGAGCCGCCTATCCACTGTTCGGCGTACGACATGGAAGATGACATCCTTCCGTGTTCTGAATCAGCCCTTTCGAGTCTAAGTAGAGAAACGCTTCAGGAGGTATGAATCCGTTCAGGCGCACCTTTTCATGGTACATGAAGTTGGGGTAATACGCCCCAAAGATCAGACTGTTTGAAGAAGTCATCGCTCGTGCAATGTGCCCACGAGTCAGCTTAATAATGAAATTATCTATCCTAATTAGATTTGCCTCGTTATACAGAACCTCGTTGGAATAGAATTTCTTGTAATCGGATTCAGGTGTTCGATACAACCGGAGGCAGGCCCGGAGACATTGCCTCTCAAACATCCTCATCTTTTCCATCTGAGAAGGACTCAGATTGAACCACACTGGGCAACCGTACACCATGATTGGCCGTATGAGAGCCATGTAGCAGATCACCTTTACTCTGGTATCAAGTTGGCTGCTGTAAAACAACCAACTTGCCGCAGCAAAGGCTTTCTTAGCTTTTGTCAGAGCTGTATCTGCATGCTTACCACAGTACAAGTACTGGTCCAACCAAATGCCAAGATATCTAACTACATTTTGCACAGTTAACGGCTGGCCCCGCGGGTCCAATATGCCGAACTTGCGCCAGTTTTTCTTCGTGTCCCTTGAGGCTCTAGATAGCGGGGTTCTATAGAGGATAGTTTCGCACTTCCGGAAGTTGATCTTCAACTTCCAGTCGTCGCAAAATCGCTGAATTTCGTCAAAGTCATGCTGCAACAAGTTATTTATAACTTCAATTTTCGGGCATGATCTGTACGCTATGAGATCATCGGCGTACGCGATTAAATTCGGCATGGAACCAATAAGATCGCTAGTGAATATAGCGAAAAGGATCGGTGAACCAACGGCACCTTGTTGCAAACCATTTTTTATGTGAAATACGGTGGTGGATGTAATGTTGCCATTTTTCACAACAAACTTCCTACCTGTAATCATATCATAGATCATATACAGCAGTGTCTTATCTATGCCTAGTCTGACTAACTTGAGGAAAAGGCCTTCTAACCAAACGGTGTCGAACGCCTTTTCCATGTCTATCAGGCAAGCACCTGTGCATTGGTTCTTGTTCTTGTTCCACTGAATGTCGGATACCAATTTGGACGCGGCATGTATGGTGTCATGCCCCGCCCTAAAGCCGAATTGGTTGTCCGGTATAATTTGACATTCCTCGACCCATTCTTTAAGAGCTCTAATGACAATCTTTTCAAAAACCTTGCTTATGCACGGAAGAAGACTTACAGACCGGAGATTTGTCGGGATGGAAGTATCTTTGTCCCTTTTCGGAATGGGCTGTACCACAGCTGTTTTCCAATGCGCCGGGTAATATGCGTTACTCAGCGCATTGTTAAACAGGGTTGTATATACATCTACTGCCTCAGAGGGTAGATGGCGCAGAACAATATTCGGTATCCCATCTATTCCTACTGACTTCTTCTTCTTCAGTGAATTAAAGATGCCCTGGAGTTCATCCTTCGAAATAAGGATGGAATTGTTTCCATCATCGGCGACGGCATTATTTGCCAGAAGATCGTCACTGAACCTGGTGAAACCAGGATTCTCGGATCGCCATTGACTTATTTCAGAACTTAGTTGGAAGTGGTTAAGCTTGGCTCAAAAAGGTTCATTGACCGTATATACTTCCTGGAAGACAGCTCCAATTACTTTCACCTTCTCCTGGGGATCTTCGACTACAAAGAAGTCGTCGTCAAGTACTGCCTCATCTGGATCGATGTCTACTGTCCTTAGTAAGTTGGCGTTGTCTGTCGTTCTGTTGAGTCGGACAGTTTGGATGTCGTTAAAACCTTTCCTCCGGAAGATTCTATTTACTTGTGGGAGCATGCTCGGGTTGCTGGATCTCACAGCCCGAATCTTATTGCCCCAGTACAAGTTTACAGCTAGTCTGTATTGCTGGTGGAGCAATTGCTGAATTAATTTGATCTGCGACTTTAATGACCGTATTTCATCATTCTGCGGATCTGTAAACCGTCTGTACAAGAGTTTTAGTCTTGACAGTAGTCTACTTTTTTGCACGTGAAGTGCGTCTATCTCGGCGTTCCGGTAGATGTCGCCAGCATCCTTTGGTGTCAGCGTAGGAATAGTCTTTTTCATTGTTCGTTTAATGGTCTCGTCCATTTGTATTAAGTACCTGTCAACCTCTTCGTTTGTCAAATTTCTGTTCGTTGGTGGAAAGATTGTATTCGAACGTAGTTCTTTTTTTAAGACTCTGGAGAAACGTGGCCAACGTGCCTTGTTATAGTTGTAAGGATACGTATGGACATATCTCTCCAGTTCCTCCAGCTCGTTCGGGAGCTGAATAGCCGCGGCAAGACCACAGTGATCACTGTCGTACTCGACAGCTTTTAAACAGTTCCTTGTGCGTCGATCCACGTTCAAAATTGTGATTCGCTTGTCTATGAGCATCACATCCAGATACGACCCACTTCGTGGAAAAGATGGTTTGTCAGTTGCAAATAAGTCAAGCCTGAACTCGATACCATTCTGCTCTATCCACTCTAGGAGAGCGTTTCCCCTCTCGTTTGGAATTCTGTTACCCCATTCGCCGTGCTTTGCATTTAAATCACCAGCAATAGCGAAAAAGTTGTCCTCCAGGTTTAAGCGAAGGCTAGTGAAGAGAGCCTCGAGCTCAGATATGAAAATTGAGTTTCGAGTGTCTGCCGCGTAGACTGCAATCACGAATAACCGCTTTCCACCTTGGAGAGGGATGCTCGCGATACAAGCCTCCAGCACACTAAACTTTCGCACAACATTGCTGTATACGATCTTATGATTTATGTTATTTTTTATTAAGAGGGCGACCCCACCTCCTCGAGAGGAATTAGGCCGGTCTCTTCTTATTACTTGGTAATTTTTGTACCTGAGGTTGCGCGTCTGGTTTAGCTTGGTTTCGCAAACCATCAGCACGTCAGGATTATGGGTTTGCAAGAAGTGAAAAAGCTGTATTTGTCGATCGATCCTTATCAGCGAATTGACATTCACTGCTAGGATCTTAAGGGGTCCTGCTGCGCGTGTAACCATTATATCTGTTGCGCATTTGGCTCGCTAAACAGCGCCGAATAGATAACGTCGACTCGGGCCGTTTGCTGTTGGAAACTGGTATGTAAATCTACCATCTGTTTCTGCAAAGCGATCATCTGCGCTTGCATTGACTGAATGGTGGTCAATACATCCTTTAAGTTAGGATCTGCCATAGGCTGTCTGGGCACTGTGACCGGAACAACCTTTGGCACTGTCTGTTCTGCCGGTTTTCTGCCTGTTGCTATTTGAACGTAGGTGATAGTCGGCGTAACAGCGCTAGTTGCAGCCTGGGCCACTGGCCTGGCTTCTACCGTTTTTGCGTTCCTTGTAGCCTTTACTCTTTGCCGGAGCTCTCGTATGCGAGGACAACCCCGATAAGTAGCGGGATGTCCTTTTCCTCCGCAGAGTACACAGCTGAGAAGGGCTCTGTCTGTAACTTCTTCTTCGCCAAGACTGCATTTCCCTTTCTGGTGGGATTCAGTATATCTGGAACATCTGTACTGCATATTGCAGTTGTCCCTTGTATGTCCCAGCATCCGACACTGCGCACATTGAAGTACGTGGTCCGACTTTCTTAATGTTTCCCATTTAACAGCTAGAGAGCCTACGGATCGAATTTTCCTTAGGCTCTCGATTTTGCTGCCATGGGAGAGCTGAACCAGAAAGAATGGAAGTTTAACCTCCTTATTCTTCCTCGTAGCCGCAGTGTTGAAGGACTTTACTCCTACGAAGTGGACCTCGTCGCTATTGTGGGCGCGCAGCTCCTTGAGGATCTCCTGCGGGTCAGTAGAAGGATCAACCCCCTTGAGGAGCATATTACGCACTTTTTCACCTTCTGGGGTGTATGTGTAAAAACGAGCCTTTTAACTATTTTAAAATCGGCTACTGAGCTACAGTGAACCGACATTCTATTCATACCCTTATATTTAATATAAAAAGGACTACTTGTGGCCAACTTACATGTTTTGACAATGTCCTTCGTTTCTAGTCCAAAGATGTTTATAGGAAAGCATATCTCTTTCTTCTCTGTGGATCTCTGTTGCTGTCGTTGTTCCTGCTGTGATGGGTGATGTTGCTGTATCTGATGTTGCTGCTGTCTCTGATGTTGCTGCTGTCTCTGATGTTGCTGCTGTCTCTGATGTTGCTGTTGTAACTGATGTTGCTGCTGTCTCTGCTGCTTTGGTGGTTGTTGCTGTTGCTTTTGCTGCTGGAGATGTTGTTGCTTCTGCAGTTTTTGAGCTGCTTTAGAAGTAGAAGGCAGCTCCGCCTGGGGCTGATCCTGCTGCTGTTTTTGTGTTTGTTGCTGCTGTTGTTTCATTTGATGTTGCCGCAGTTGTTTTTGCTTCCGTTTTTTTTCTTCGGCGGCCTCATCAGCAGCGATTTTCGCTTTGAGGTGTTCAATGTGAGCAGTGAGCTCGTCACGCCTCTTTGTACTCTCTTCCAGCTCTTTTATGTCCTCCGCCCTGTCCTCAGTGTCAGAGGAGGCGAGGAGATGGAAGGAGTTGTTACCCCCCGTGTATCGCCCTTCGTTACCTTCAGATTGGTATTGAAGGGTTTCAATATCTTTGTCCGCTTTCATTGCTGTTGTTGGTGTTGGTTTGGAGCTTTTCCGAGTGGATGTTGCTCGGATGGGCGTCGCCTTGCTTGAGGCCGCTTCTTCATCAGATGATGCAGTTGTTGTTTGTCGCTTGATCGGTGTCGGTTGCATTTGCATCTTCCTCCTCCTCTTCTTTGTCTCATTGAGTTTGCTGGCTGGGCTCTCTGAGCGTACCCTGCTTCTTCTTCTTCTTGTGGCGCTACAGTCCGGGGTGGACCTGGGCCTCAACCAACATGCCTCTCCAGCCAGCACGATCTTTCGCCAGCTGTCTCCAGTTGCGCACTCCAAGTCGTACCCTGCTTACGTCACTTAAATCATCAGATCTATACGGCAACGGTGTCTTAAAATCACCCGATTTTTCGAGCGCGGGTCGCTCTTCACTGTTCATTGCACTCACACTATGTGTCTTTTATAAAAGAAAATACAAAGAAAAATAAAAAAGAAAGAAAAGGTTTTCGCGGTATTCGAACCCCAGATGCCGTATTACCGAACAGGCACCTCCTTCACTAGGCTAATGCCTCACTTGATTTCTTGGGTGTTTAATAAAATAAGGATTAGTTAATAGTGTTTTTATAGCACTATGACTGAAACACGTCTGCACTGCACGAAGGTCGAGCAGTGAGTGATGATTGATATTTTGTACAAAATACAAAATTAATACTGATATTATTATAATGATACTCAGATTTTTCATCAGTGATATAAATTAGAAAATGTATGATGTGTTAATCAGAGACCAATAGGAAGACGGTCAACTCCCTCGTCACCCATCCTTGAATTCATTTTGACATCGTTTCTTATAAGATTTATCCTCCTGAACAGCCGATTCACAGACAGGTTTTTTTTTTGTTTTAAAATGAGAAATCGTATGAACTGCGTATACGGTGGATTTCCACACTCTTCAAACTGTTAGTGGAGAGGTGAAGAGAAGGTATAGTTTTTTTCAACACAAAGTATTGGTTGCCAGTAGCCGTATAAATACTTAAACTTTATGATTATATCAAAAACAAAGTGAGGACATAAACTTAGTTTAAACGCAAAAATTTACTAAATATTTCTTATGAACTAACAAACATTCCAAAAAGCTGAATAACTGCTACTGATTTTATATACTAAAAATCGTTTTCTATAAATGTGTATCAATTTAAGAAGTATTGTTAATAAATATTATGTCTAATATTATTGATTTTCTTATTGCTTGAAATAATTTTTAAAGGGTATTTTAAATTTGTAAATATGTTCTCATTTCGAACTAACTTAATTATTTTAAATATATTTAATGTATTATAATTGTCATATATCTTCGTTTTGAGTTAAATTAGAAAAAATTTTTCGCAAAATATATTCGTTTTATTTTTATTGTTGTTATTTTCATATTTGATTTGGGTTAGGTTTCATTGTTTTTATTGATTACAACACCTTTCATATTGAATCGGAATATCAACTGATAATAAGACTTTTCCAAATGTGCGACTTTTCAGTACGCGTCACTCTCTTGTTTTTCTACCTATTTCATAAGTTATTACATATTACAAATTATCCATTTATTAGAAATAAATCCTATTTAAAGTTCCGATTGCACCAACTTGCGTAAACAATTTGCAGTAGATTTTTCGAACGCAAAGGGATGAATGTACACAAAATGGCTGACGAATTCACGAACAGTGGGCAGTGTGGAGTGTTTGACACTATTAAGGGCAAAAATTGACGATTTATCCACCATCTTGCCAATTTTGGTGGGGCAACGTATAGATGTTCTCTTTTGAGCTGCTGACAACACTCAAAGAGTAATAACTGTCTAAGAAAGCTTCTCAAATCTCGCCGTTCGGAGTCGGCAAAAAACTGTAGGTCCCTTCTACTCGTGAGAGAACAGTAGCGCGCACAACACGAGTAGTTGATGAGCAGGCTAGGCCCTGGTCCCCATTTGGACTGTAGCGCCAACAATTTTTATTATTATTATTATAATGTATAGATGTGTGAGTTCAAAGAGACAACGTTCGATATTACGCAAATAACTTTCAGAAATTGGGTTTTTTTCTACAAGAACACGTATATAACAGCCAAACGGTCGATTGAGAAAGGGTAAATCAGCTGTTCAGTTGACAGTCACCTTCCTTAATGGCAGAGACCAATAGGGAGGCAATCAACTCTCTCGTCTCCCACCTTAGAATTCATTTTGACAGCGTTTTTATGACATTTCCCCACCTGAACAGCTAATTCACAGACATGATTTTTTTTGTTCTTAAATGAGAAAACGTGTGAACTGCCTATATGGTTGATCTCCTCACTCATCAAACTGTTAGAAGGATGGGGCATATAAATCAAAAAATTGGAAGAGAGAAGGTACACTGTTTTCCAACGCAAAGTAATTGTTGACGATAGCTGCGTTAAGAAATGATGTTTGTAAGGCAGAAGTTGCATCACAAAAGCAATATACTTAAAAATTTTATGATTATTTCAAAAAAAAAAAAAAAAATAAGGACATAAACTAAGTTTACACGCAAAAATTTTTTTAATAGTTGTTATGAACAATTGAAAATTGCAGTACACTATACACACACACTTATAACTATTGTAATATTATGTCTGAAATTATTTAAAATCGTATTTATCGCCTGAAATAAAAAGTAAAAAAATGAAATAATACTCACTCATCTTGAATTTGTAATTATGTTCTCATTTTGACGCGACTTTATTGTTTTAAGTATATATAATGTGTTACAATGGTCATATATCTTAGCTCTGAGTTATATTAGACAAAGATGTTTTCCAAAATATATTCGTTTTATTTTTATTGTTGTTATTTTCATTGCACGAAATATGTTTAATATGTGTTTTTGTGTTAGGTTTCATTGTTCTTATTGATTACAACACCTTTCATATTGAATGGATGTCATTTGGACAATAAAAATAACATTTTGTAATAACAATATGTAACACAAAATATTGATTTTAATTATAATACGCGTAACTCGGTACATCAATTGATAATAAATCTTTCCCAAATGTGCGACTTTTCAGCACGAGTTACTCTCCTATTTTTCTACATATTTCATAAGTTATTATAAATATAAATGCTATCGGATTATCAATTTATTAAAATTAAATTCTTTTGAAGTTTCGGTTACACTGGCTTGCGTAAACAATTTGCAGTTGATTTTCTGAACACAAAACTGCAGATGAATTCACGAACAGTTGACAATTTACGAGTGTTTGACGCTATTGAAGGCAAAAATTGACAAATCAGCCGCCATCTTTTCAATTTTGGAGGGGAAAGTGAGACAATGTTCGATGATACGTAAATAACTTTCAGCATTTGAGGTTATGTCCGCGTTATGTCAACTAGAACACATAAATAACAAACGGTCGATAGACAAAGGGGAAATCAGCTGTTTTATCAGCTTTAACTTTTCCTGGTGAAATCGAAGGATTGTTCGCGCATTCATCATTTGCAACAAATTTGCACTACAAGATGTGTAGTGAAAGTGGCTGGTCGTAGTCAAGAATGATAGATTTTCTATCATTCTTGGGTTGTATTTAAACAATTATAATTGTAGAGGTTTCCAGTAAAAAGTTTTTTTTTAATTCATTAAGGGTGATAAGTGATAATTATATCTATACACGTACATACATACATATATATATATATATATATATATATATATATATATATATATATATGTATGTATATATATATATATATATATATATATATGCATATATATATGTATATATATATGGGTAGAAGTACGTTGGATTTAAATATGTACTATTAATGTTTAATGTAACTATATTAGAAATAGGAAAGTTTTTAACGAACACCCTTTTTAAAATATTATTTGGTATTGCTGTGTCTATGTAATTTTCTAATACAAAATCCACCCTGATTTTGTTCGTTACGTTTGAGGTGAACCACCAAAAATGCGTGCACCTGTATTATAATTATAAATTTATAATTTAAATATTATATATTTATAAGTACCTAAGAAACGGAAACTGCAAAAATGTTGAAGCAGAAAGATTGCAGTCCATCAGCAATCAGCTCCTAGTAATTAGAATTCACATTTATTTTGTCACCAAATTTTGGAATAGGGATTTGAGCGACCCTAATTTCAGAAATTTGAACATTTGTTATTGAGTTTAAATTAAAAGCTTGTCTTTATACATGCATGCCGTTTTTATTTTTTTATTCTGTTAATTTTTTATGTTTAGTGCAGTCAACGTATATTTTTGAATTCGCAATATATAAGTATATACATATTTATTTGATTTTAGTTTTGTTTTTACTTCGAGTGTAATATGCCTCCTGGGAAAACCGAACACTCGTTGCATATACGTTAACGCACTATAGGTGTACCTTATGGGTGGCGAATTTAAAAAGTCATAAACAATTTATCTTCTCGTCTTCATACTATATAGTCGGTTACCATACAAAACAAAAAAGATTAATAACCAACAATTGTATAGACTTTGCATGATTTATACTCTTGTACACTTATGATTTTACTTACCAACAACTCACTTCTGATTAATTTCTCTTTTGTAGCTAATATTTCAAATCTAAGTCATAGCGCTTGAATAGTCAAGAAAACAGTTCCAAAGGACAGAGAACTTGCATCTGAAAAATGCGAATACGAAGATTGACTTTTATATTCCGGGTTTCGGCAACCCTAGTGTTGCAATCTGGCAACTGCCAGCTCTATCGTAAAGTTTGACATTTTTGAGGTTATACGTACTCAGAAAGTTTTGACATACGAGCGCTATTTGTGTAGTTTAATAACAGTAATTGTTGGCGCGACAGTCCACAGGGGGACCAGGGCCTAGCTTGCTCATCAACTACTCGTGTTGTTCGCGCTCATGGTCTACCCTCACAAGTAGATGGGACCTGCAGTTTTTTGCCGACTCCGAACGGCGAAGTTTGAGAAGCTTTCTTAGACAGTTATTGCTCTTTGAGAGTTATCAGCAGCTCCAAAAAGGTGGTGCCGTGAAAAATTCGAGGTGTTCAGCCGGGAACCGAACCTAGACCCTTCGACATGTGAGCGTAGCACTCTACCCACTAACTTAAAAGATTCATCTCGCCCAAAAAACGGAATAAAATCGTGAAAATGTTCGCTGCATACATTCAATATTGCATGAACATTTGACCGTCAAAAAAGTTTGTTCGCGATGAATCCCACACAATTTGTGTGGCTCGTGTCGATTGGTCGAAATATTTGATTTTGTTTTCTAATCCCGAAATATAATAGGCAAGCCTCGTATGTAATGTATATAATAATGTTTTCATTTTGAGTTTCTATGCCAGCAGTGTCGCCTTGACTTTTTTTTTAAATAGGTCAAACAAATAGTGTTGCATGCATTTTAAACTAAGAATAGGTTTTCATTCGAATATTAAGAATGCTTTCTTTAATTTAATATCCTGAAAATGAAAAACTAAATTCTTAAAATATGTATGTAAAGAAAAGAACTGTGACGTTGTTGATTGCGCTTAACGAGCTGCCAAAACCATTCGCGGCGCCCTCTGAATAGCCATCACAGTACCTGTTGTGTGGTGAACAAATGTATGCATTGAACCCCTCTGCCTTAGGGTTAAATAATGGGCCTGGCCTACCAGTCTGTGGGTTGTGCGGGAGATTAACATCCTCACCACGTACAAAAATATTTAGTTCAGAAAAGCCGGTATGACTCGGATAAGAAAGGATCAACTATTGATGACCCATGCAAATGTTCCAAGGAAAAAGATTTTCGGTTTTGCAGCCGAATAACTTGCGGAGGCCCTTGACTGCTACAAGCAGACACTAGGAAGTGCTATGGCACTGGCCCGGCAAAAAAACATGAAAAACTGCGATATCTACTACAGCAATTGCTACAAAGAGAGAAGGCAGCGTTTATTCGGATGCGGATTTGTTGTTCGAGACAAACTTAGGCAAAAAGTCTTGAGCTACGACTCCGTCAGCGAACTCCTCATGACAATCCGCATAAAGGCTAAATTCAGGAACATCAGCCTAATATACATTCACACCCCGACAGAGGAAAATTATGACAATACCATGGATGTTATGGCAGCAATGAAATCCGAAAGTTCTACCGAATGTTCTACTCAATTTGGACGAAAATAAACAAGAATTCCACTTTCCCGGCTTAGGCGACGTGAAGATAGCAATATTGTAACTGATGTCCGAACTAATTATGGAATATGACGTCGTTAACTATTCCTAGCAAAATTTTTTTGGCGCTACAGTCATAGTAAACCTGAACCTCGAAAAACGAACATCTACTGCCAACACGATATTTCGCGAAAATCCTCCAGTTGGTTGAAGTCCTCATTAACATTTGTGAGCCATATGGTGTTGTGTTCCTAAGCTCCTCATAGCATAGCCACCCTAAGCATTGGGACGCCGAATTGTGTTATGATTTTGAACGCATCTTCTCCGCTTAGTCAATTGGAAGTCCACGCTAGGTATATGGAGAAACCGCATTCGCAGACTATTTAACGGCTTTGAAGACTTTCAAGCAGAATAAACCATTCAATTCAATTGGAGTCGACGCTGAAGATCCAAAATACTTTCCTACAAGCGATGGCATAGTGAGCTAACATTTATAAAATATGGCATGTCCAATAGATGGAACCTCAGTATATTTAAAGTGTACCATTTTAAGAAAAAAGCAATCATCACTATGGCAGTTCTGACTTAATTGACCATAAATTTCTCCTGAAAAATTCACCTGACATTGAATTTTGAAGTATTTGTGTAATCTACGCCGAAAATAATGTTCGAAAGTATAACCATTAGATGATATAGTTTCGAACAGAGTCCCGTCTAAATTACAAGATACAGCTCGTAGTAGTCATTGTCGATCCTGAAAACTTGGAAAAATAATTTCTGCAGACTCTTGAATGCCGATTAGGACACGATAGCGGTATATCAGCCAGAATGCCCCATTGAGCGATAATAAGAATGTTTTGAAATCACCCACCTAAATGAACTCAATAGAGGTATCGAGTCAATGGTCGAAAAAAGATGCTGGCTCTTATATACTGTTTACAGTGTTCATTAAGGCGCTCTAAAATATGGTTGGAGGAAAGCATACAAACGTTTTTCTGGATGAATTAAAGACATTGTTATAGTTATAACAATGATAATTTTAGCGGCTGCGAGTTTGTGTAATGTTTTCAATTTTCTTTAAGACAGCTGGAAATGATGATAGCGAAAATGTGTGAATTTAATATAATAATATGTAAAATTTAGAATAGATGCATCTATAAAATAACACACTGGTTTGAAAACAAGAATATTTCATCGGTTATGGAATTTTATAAAAAAGCCAAAAGGGCTTTGCGATTTATTTACAAAAACAATCTAGCATGTGTCTGTGATTGCAGAACTTTTTTGGACGAGTTCAGTACATCGTTTGACCTGAAGATGATAGCTGATCGTTAATCAGTGAATCGTCAACAACCACACGACACTTTGCCCTCAGCGTTCCATTGCCCACAATATGCTCCAGAAACGTGATGCTGACGAAGCGTCTGTAGTAATCTTACACTGGAAACCGCAGTCGCATCAAGTAGCCGAAGAGCGTGATCGTTAACCTTTCGATTCGCACCTACTGGTCCTGGTTGGTGTTGTGGTGAAACTTAGGGCCCCGAAGTAGCTCACCGAGAAAAAAATCAACAGTGGGTAAAGCGCAAGTTTATCCGAACAATTTAAAATTAAAAGAGTAAAAGAAAAATAAAGAAAAAACATTAAAAAATTCACCAGTATAGAAAAGTGAGGGGAGCATGGGCCTGTTCACGCAAGGTAACGTTGTTGATTGCGCTCAACAAGTTGAGTTGCCAACACTATCCTCGTCAGTGCACAGGTCAAGTTGACATACAGCCACCACGTGGCGCCCCATGGATAGCCATCACAACACCCGTTGTATGGTGAACCAATGTATGCATCGAGCCTCTCTGCACAAGGGTTTAAATAATGGGCCTTGCCTACCAGTCTGTGGGTTGTGCGTGAGGGTAACTTCCTCACCACGTAAAAAATCATTAGTTTATGCCTCGGATAATGAAGGTTCAACTGTTGACGACCCCACCAAACGTTTAAAGGACAACGATTTTCGGTTTGCACGTGGATTGTGAGGTCCCTTAACAGGACACCTGCAGCCGAACAACTTGCACAAGCCCTTAACTGCTACAAGGCAGACATTATAACCATCCGGGAAGTGCGGTGGGATGGGCCTGGCATAAAATCGATGAAGAACTGCGATATCTACTACAGCAATTGCTATAGTATAAGTTATTCTTAAATACGCTGCAAAACGACACTTCACACGCGCAGCCAAACACCTCACACGCGCAGCCAAAATATCGCTGCACCTTGCACCTATTGCATTTGAGGTTACGCCAAATAAGCTGACTTAGCGTCTGGCCCATCGACACTTCGATCGCTGTCCCACGGTGACAAGTGCAGCGTTAGCAAAGTAGGTCAATAAATAGACGTAAGAAATTAATTGTATTTTAGTTCTAGATTGAAGTCAATAAAGACTGCGTGATCGTTCACTCGTGTCACACTGTAGTACGTTACGTAAAAACGCGTTTGTAAGTGTGTGCAATAACCAAGCCATACAACCAAACAAATCGTGTAAACCAAGCGATACCGCGCCGTGAAATAAGTGTGTGCAATAACCAAGCCGCACAAGGTAACCTACAAATAAGCCCCTACAAAGTGCGTCATTCAATAAACGCGTGTGCAACAAACAAAAGCAGTGCGTGTAATTCCGTGGAAAAACTATCGGAAGGACATAAAGTGGACACCAAGCCGCTTAAAGCACGAGTGTAAATTCAAGGAAATATATTTTGAACTTACGACCGACGCTTCGGATTATGCTATCGGTGCTGTGTTCTCTCAGGACAATAAACCTATAACATTCCTTTCAAGAACTTTAACAAAGACCGAAGAGAGTTATGCCACTAACGAGAAAGAGATGCTTGCCATAATCTGAGCTCTCAACTCGCTGAGGAATTTCCTTTACGGATCAAAAAAGGTCAACATCTTTATGGAAAATCAGTCATTGACGTATGCACTTAGCATAGTGATGATAGTTCATCACACAACTTGATCCCAACTGTATAGACACCTATTAACGTATTTCGCAACCAACTTATACTTAAATTAGGAAATGAATCCAGCCATCAATTTATAATACCATTCCCAACTTATCACAGGCATATATTTGTTCAACCCACTTATAGCAATACCGACATCATTAACATATTTAAACAATTTTTGAATCCCAGTACTATAAATGGCCTACTCACAGAAGAGAATATAATGGATCGTATACAGGAAATCTATCCATTGCACTTTGCAAACTTCAAGGTAAGGTATACCTTACCTTGCAGACGAAACTGAACAGGAGGAGAAAATATTAAAAACCCACAAAAGAGCTCACAGAAATCAGGAGGAAAATGGAAAACAACTCCTAGTAAATTTTTATTTCCCAAAAATGGCAGCAAAAATAAAGAAATTGGTAAAGAATTGCGAAACATGCAAACGGAACAAATATGAGAGACACTTTAACAAACCTATCCTTGAACAAACCCCTATTCCAAATTATCCTGCCCATACTGTACACCTCCATATATTTTCTACAGAAAAATCTTAGCTTTAACTTCAATATGTAAACTCACTAAATTTGCAAAAAGTAAATAATTCGCTCAAGAGCAATTGTTGATATCAGACAACCGCTCCGAGAAATGTTATTTACATTTGGAGTTCCTGAAAACGTTGTCATCGACAACGAAAAAGCTCTTAATTCTGCGAGCATCACTTCCATGATGGAAGACGAATTGGAAATTCGCGTTTATAAAACACCTCCTTACAAAAGTGAAGTGAAAGGACAGATTGAGCGATTTCATTCTACTCTTTCGGAGATTATGCGATGCCTTAAAGCTGAACAAACGCCTCGCTCTTTTGAGGAACTACTTGAAAGAGCAACTAACGAGTATAACTTCCATAACTTCCATTCATTCCACAACAGGAAAAAAACCAATTGAACTTTTCCTTGGCCGATGTCCCAGAATAACTCCTGAAATATACGAAAAAAATCGACAGGAAAATATAAGAAGGGTAAAAGAAAAACAACAAAAAGACATCGAATATCATAACAAGAAACGGAAACCGACCAAAACTTATAGACCAGGTGAAGTTATCTATGTTAAACACAACAAAAGACTAGGTTCGAAACTCACCTATCGATACCGTAAAGAAATGGTTAAAGAGAACCAAAATATTGTAGTTATAACCGAATCGGGGAAAACAATTCACAACAGCAACATTAGAAACTGATACTTACTTTTTCATTTCAGATATATGTTTTCTGCCATAAAAGGCGAACTACAAATTTTGGATTTCTTTAACTCTCAATTTGTCTCACCATACACCGGACAGACAAAAATACAAAAGGGCAACCTTAAAATAATCCATGACATTGACCTTGACCAATACGAACAATTTCTGACAAACATTAACCCAACGCTCGACCAAAAGACAACCAAGAACGATCCCATGTATCCCTACCTATCCCATGAGTACCAACAAATAGAAAACCTAATCCACAACTTAAAACCAAGAAAAATTAAAAGATTACTAAACTTTATAGGATCAGCGTGGAAATGGATCGCTGGTAATCCTGACCACAATGATCTCATAACAATTAAAAGGAAGATAAATAACATATTGGTTAATTAGAAGTAGAAGAGCTAACTCCCGGCATAATATTGCTTAATAATTTCAATGGAACCCTTAAAGCTAACTCCATGTCGAACCGGAATCTTACTGGCACTTTCCTGATTAAGTACGACAAAGGGAATGTCACCATCAACGACAGGACATTTGAAGCGCGAGAAGCATCCAAACATACAATCCTCCCAGCGATATTGCAACCAATATCCAAAGAGGACAAATTTCACAAACTCCTGACCCTCGAGATGATGAGCGAATTACATATTAATAACACAAAAAGAATCGAGTCATTAAAATCAAAGACTGATTCGCAAACGCTCGTCGAATACGTGATAATCGTGATTATAGCAATCATCCAAATAACCATAGCAGCCCACAAAACTTGCGCCAAAAGAAGGCATACAGAAGTGGTGGTCCAGCCAGAAGAGATTAAGAACATCGAAATTGCTCCACATACAGGAAACACTCTAGCAATTGATGCTGTCATCTCCAGACCGAAGTTCAACGATATACCGTATTTTTGAGCGATTGAGGACCATCGCACTTAAAAGGGGAAGAGTTATTCTTAAATACGCCCTTCACACGCGCAGCCAAACACCTCACACGCGCAGCCAAAATATCGAAGCACCTTGCACCTATTGCATTTGAGGGTAACGCCAAATAAGCTGACTTAGCGTCTGGTCCATCGACACTTCGATCGCTGTCCCACGGTGACAAGTGCAGCGTTAGCAAAATAGGTCAATAAATAGATGTAAGAAATTAATTGTATTTTAGTTCTAGATTGAAGTCAATAAAGAGAAGGCGCAAAACTTGAAATATTTTTTTTATTAAATTTAACTTTCTTTTCGTTAACTTATATATAGTAGAGAAGGCCGCGCTTATTCGGATGCGGATTTGTTGTTCGAGGCCAACTTAGACTAAAAGTCTTGAGCTACGACCCCGTCAGCGAACACCTCATGACAATCCGCATCAAGAGTAAATTCGAGAACCAAAGCCTAAATTGCGCTCACGCCCCGACAGAGGAGAAGAATGACACCACCAAGGATGACTTCTATGATCTCCTAGAAGGAACATACAATCAATGCCCCAGCTACGACACCAAGATCCACGACAACATATTCGGAAATGGACTCAGGCTGTTGGACTTCGGCTCGGGGCGGAATCCCACTGTGACTTCCAGATTGGTGTTCGCCACTAGGTGTTACTGGAGTCATTAACGATGGGTGCGCACTGTAGTGCCAAATTTCGATCACTCTGCCCGGTCAAATCAGCTGGTTCGGAAGACTCCAGCATACGACAATTTTTGAACTTTCATACCATATGCGTTGCGTATGAGTACATTGCTGACCGAGTGCACCTTTGTAATTCGACCTAAACGCCAATGAGTCGGAGTTAAATTTTCGTGACCAGTACTATTTCATTAACGTGTTGCTGTCATTTGCCACGAATTTGTAAGGTGTGAAAGTATTCATCACTCCACCGTTGCCAAAATCGCTAATGAACTTGTAACCACTGCCAGAGCACCGGTACCAGTAGACGCGAGTTAAGGCATGCCTCGATCCGCAATGCTAGGGTCTATAGCTGGCTATACCACAGAATTTGGGCTAGTACGAAATGCACCAGATAACGTTTTATCGACTTCGCTGTCGCCTCCCATAATCCACCCTGGTGCTGAGCTCCGGGGATGAGCTCAGTAAATTAGCCAACCCATATTGGCCAAAGCCTCCAAGTCATCTTTAAGGATGCGGTTTGCTCCTACAAATGCAGTGGCGTTGTCGATATACAGGTCCCGACATGGTTCGCATCGGCTAACGAATCTTGTAGAGGGCGCAAGAAAGGCTTGAGAAGACAGATCGTTCACCACTTCAAGATGCACGGCTTTCGACACCGTGCAACTAAAAATCGCTAAATACGTCTTGATGGTCGAGCGAGATCGTCTCGTTCCAATACACAACGCGAAGGGACCGCAAAAGTCAACGACTGACGCACTGAATGGGGGGAAAGCTATCACCCGTTTCCTTGGTAACGAAGCCATTCGCTGCACGAAAATAACACCTTGATGACGTCGGCGAATAACACATCTGTGGAAGCATGTTCGGACCGCTTGCCTCGCCTGCAAAATCCAGTACCGACGGCGGAGAGTCTGTAGCATTGATTGCGCGCCCCCATGTAGCGTTGTTTCGTGCGCTTGCAGTATGATAAGTCCATATAAAAGGCCCCGATTTCGCCAGAATAATCCGGAAACGGTAGTTAGTGGGTACAGGTGCATTCCTAAGTCGACCGCCAACACGCAAGATTCCCTTGTCATACAAAAATGGATTGAGTGAAAGCAACAAATCATCAAGCACTGTTGAGAGTTCTGCTTCCTTGAGTGTGATGTTGCCTTGGGATTTGAATGGCTCATCCATCAACAACTCTGGACCAAGAAGCCATAGGCGATGTTTCATCAATGCCTCTGCCCTAATTCCTCGACTGGCACAATCAGCCGGATTTTGAGCTGATCTAATATAGTGCCATCGGTGGGGAGATGTAAGTTCCTGAATATGCCGAATCCTATTCGAGACAAATGGCTTTAATGTAGTTGAATGTTTGCGGACCCAACAAAGAACAATCTTCAAGTCCGACCATAAATGATATGGTGTTTTCTGCAATCCCAATGCGGTGCGAACGTGTTGAAGTATTACGGCTAATGCGTGTGCTGTACACAATTCCAAGCTGTAAGCCAAATATTAGCAAGTTGTTTTAATATAAATAATGGCGGTATATGCGCGTGAACTCTCATCGCGAAAGTCGTGAATTATGGTTACTTCCTGATCCGACATATCCATATCCAACATATGCTACAGACCTGTGCACACGGAAGTTGTTGAGCGCATAAATTCCGTTCCGGAATAAGGTCCATTCCTTAGACAAATCTGTAGGTAGAGGGGTATCCCAAGTACCCCCTCAGACCCAAGAGTCTGAATAAAGATTTTGCCGGTGATAACGACCGGGGCGAGGAGGCCGGTGGGGTCAAACAGTTGTGCGACTTCACTGAGGACCGTCCTCTTTGTGGGGCATTTGACTGTATCCCACTTTAATCCGAGCACGGACGTTGTTGCAGGGTTAATGATGTGCTCAGCTAAAGCGGGTGCCTCGCCGTTGATGCCTTGAAGAACTTGTGGATGGTTGAAATTCCATTTTCGAAGTCTAAAATGTCCAGCGGTAAGAATCCTGTCGACATTAGCGGCCAATAGCACTCCTTCCGGAATAGAGCCGCAACTGGTTAATGGTCGTCTACATAAAACGGCCTTAAGATCACGTTCCGCGCTGCTGACGCCTGATTGTAATCAACCACTTAACCATAATTATCGAGTCCACATTGATGTATTTTACGCACTGCGTTGAAGGGGCTACGCGCCATTCCATATGTTACTGTATTCAGATTGTACAGTCTGATCTCTTTGTCGGTGACTCCCTCCACAGAATGCGCTGAAACTTCCGATGAACTGGTGCCACTAAGATTTGGCGAAGCATCTTCTCGATGTCCGCCGTAAGAGCACAAAAATAACGACGAAATCGATAGATAATGTCTACCAAAGAATCCTTAATTGTTGGACCAACCAGTTGAACGTCATTCAGAGAGATTCCAGTACTCGTCCGAGCGGAAGCGTTGAAAACTACGCGAAACTTGGTGGTTACCGCATGATGGGGTATGTAGTACCCACTGACATTATCATCCAGTTAGCCTGCTTCTTCCATATCATCTTTATCATCTTTAGCTAATCGACGTTCGAGACCATGGAACTGCAGCAATACGTTTCGATAGGAGTCTCCAAGACAATGTAGTTCTCTGGTTCAATAATAAGTCGAAAATCCGCTCACATTCGTTGTCTTGAGCCTCAACTCGCAATTGTTCCAATCTCCAAAAGTTCAATACTAGTTCCTCTAGACTTGGCTCACCTCGCTGATGAAGATGAGGTTACAGCTGGACCAAAAACAACCCATCCAAATCTCGTTTGTTGAGCGTGCGGTTCATCTGGTTTCCCCCATA
Organism: Eristalinus aeneus; assembly: GCA_955652365.1. Taxonomy (NCBI): domain Eukaryota; kingdom Metazoa; phylum Arthropoda; class Insecta; order Diptera; family Syrphidae; genus Eristalinus; species Eristalinus aeneus. Next base: position 41,713,586 of record OY019130.1, read on the forward strand.
TGATGCCACCTTGAACAACTAGACCCCAAATATCAGATCCTATGAGCATCAATGCCGCCAGGTGTACCAAACCATGGATCAGCCAGTTGAAGACCCTCCAAATGCTTCCATAGAGCCATGTCAACCTGCACCGTTGGGGTTATCGATGTGATCGAAGAAACAACCAAAGCCGATATGCGCAGTAAAAATGCTGAATGTGTTGCCTTAAGTTCGCCCGTGCGATACTCAGGTGACAGTGCCGCGGCAATTGCTCGCGTATTTATTCACGCACTGTGTCAGCATTTAATATTAAGTAAAAGTCTATATAAATAGAGGGGACAATAAAGCAAGGGTGAGTGCGATTTGAAGAGCTCACCAACAACGTTATTATTTTTATTTCCAATTGTTTCAATTATTGCTATCCGCCCACCAGTGGTAAAGTGGTAATAATTGCAAACGAAAAATCTGGTCCTTCAAAAAAAAAAAGAATCAGCGAAACGAAGTGAAGTGAAGTGAAGTAAAGTGAAAAAAAAAAAATAATAACTAAGAATACGAAACCCAATCGCTGAAAAACGATACTCAGCAGAAAAGAGCAGCGCACTCCAGACGATACGAATTGTAATGAAAAGCTTTGAGCTTTGAGGACCTTGTAGAGAAACAACGGCAGACGGCCGAATGGATAAAGAAAGTAGCGGAAAAATATACAAAGGAGTCAAAGGTCAGAAGGACACGAGAATTCGTCAAAGAACGGCTATTGAATTGAATTCAATTGGAATGAATTCAAGCAACGAGATATTACCATACAGGCGCACGAGGCTTACAGCGAAAGTCACTTGTATGTGCAAACCCAATACTTTCAAAAAGTATACGAAAGTATGTTGGCAACGAAGGAAAAGTTAGAGACGAAATTACGAAAGCTAGAAGCAAAGAAATTACGATCAGAGGCGACAGATATTGATCAAGAAACTAAGGAAATCAATGTTAGCGAAGAAGATGTGAAGCAGAAACGAAGAATAAAACGCCAAGAAGAGCAGAAGCAAGCCTTTTTCAGGTCATTGGAACGGATGCAAAAAACCGACCAAGGGACAAAGGCGTACTATAAACAAAAGATGATGGGAACAATCTATGGGTAATCATAAACAAGACCCATAATGACATCATGGAAAAGGAAAATACAGCAGAAATGTATACGGACTTAACGAATGACCATGAAGAATTGGAACAAATCTATGAGAATGTCATGGTAAACCTGCAAGAGAAAATCGACAATCTCTCCAAAAGAGAAAGGAATGAGCCGAAAACAAAGGAAGTAAATACGGCACCCAACCATGAAATTAAACTTCCAACTATCAAATTTCCAACGTTTGGGGGGGACTATCAGCAGTGGAAGTCATTCATAGGTTTGTTCGAACAAACTATCCACAACAATGACCAACTCGGCAATGCCCAAAATTTCATTATCTAGAGACCAACCTCGCAGGAGAGGCAGCGAAGGTCGTTCAGCATCTTCAGGTAGTAGACAGTAACTACTTAATAGCTGCAGGTTGTGCAAAGGAATGCATTGGCTACATACATGCCAAATATGCCATCAAAAACACCATACGCTACTTCACTCTGGAGAAAGACAGGCAAATTTGGGACATACAATGGAGCACCCAGTCTTATTAGCAACAGCTATTATCAAAACTGGAAAGAGCGTGACTACTATCTTAGAGCATTGGTTGGTCAAGGCTCACAATCATCGTTCATAACTGAAGACGCAGTGCAACGGCAACAGTTGAAGAAAATAAAGACGTCAGTATCGGTTGCGGGCCTAGACGCAGTTAGAGCTGGAACTGAAACGAGTAGACTTGAACTAGAAATCCAACCGATTTACTCAACACACATCATTTTTTGTGTTCTCGAAATTAGTTAATGTGCAGCCCACAACGTTTACAGAGAAGGAATAGGATCACATTGCTCATCTCAGCCTAGCGGACCCTAACTACAACAAGTCAGCAACAATTGACGTGTTGATTGGAGCAGACGTATTCCAAGAGATTATCACGGACGGAGTAATTAAAGGAAAACCCGGCACACCTATGGCACAGAAAACGAAACTGGGTTGGATTTTATCTGGAAGCATCGCCTGAAAAAATTTTGACGGACGAAGCCCAATAGTTTGCAACATAACAAATGTAGAACTGAGCGAACAATTAAAACGCTTTTGGGACGCGGAGGAACTGCAGGATGAAACGCAACTAACAAGTGCAGAAGCGAAATGTGAAGAATACTTCAAGCACACATACACAAGAAATGAAACTGCTAGATACGTTGTGCGACTATCATTTAAAGAGGATGCAAAAGAGCTTGGTGAATCAAGAAAGAAGGCTGTAGGACGGTTTCTACAACTAGAAAAGAAATTTACACGGAATAAACAATTGCGAAACAATTATAATGCCTTTTTGCGAGAGTACTTAAACCTTGGACACATGGAATTAGTACACCCTTCTACAAAGCCTATTAATGCAGTTTATTATTTACCGCATCAAGCTGTCCTTAAACCAGACAGCTGAAGAACAAAATTACGTATAGTTTTTGATGCACCTTCAAAAACTAGTTCAGGAGTGAGCCTCAACGATACAATGCTAATAGGTCCTATCATTCAGCAAGATCTATTTAGTATACTAATTAGATGGAGAAAACACAAGTTTGTATTCCGAACAGACATTGAAAAGATGTATAGACAAATAGAAGCCCGAGGATAGAGATTTCCAAAGAATCATATGGAAAGAACAACCCTCTGAAAACATTAAAGAGTACAGATTATGGATTTTAACATACGGAACGTCAGCAGCTCCATTCCTAGCCACACGAGTGCTTGAACAACTGGCAAAGGACGAGGAGAAAAGATCTGAACAAGCTTCAATCATAACACTTCAAGATCTTCTTTCTGGTCTAGACACGCTTGAAAGAACAATAGATGCACAGGATCAAATGATAAACTTAATGACAAGTGGAGGTTTTAAACTACGGAAGTGGGCCTCTATCTCAAAAACGATAATGATGAACATATCCGCAGAGGATCAGGAAGAAGGAAGATCCAATATTAGTGCATCCGATCCTGTTAAGACCCTGGGTATATATTGGAGGCCTGAAACTGACAGTTTTGAGTTTAAGACAAACTTACCATCGAAAAATATTCGGCTTACAAAGAGAATTATAGTCTCGGAAACAGCAAGACCTTTTGGCTCACTAGGGTGGCTAACACCTGTAGTTATAAGGGCAAAAATAATCAAACAAGAACTTTGGAAAACAGAAAAGTCCTGAGATGAAATATTGCCCAAAGAGATTATCTTAAACTGGTTAGAGTTCAAAAATCAATTTAGATATCAATATAGAAGATATCAATATACCCCGATGGAATAACTTTAACGAAAAGCAGCATATTGAACTTCATGGATTTTGTGACGCCTCGGGAAAAGCATTTGCCGCAGTCATATACACAAGAGTTGTAACACAGTCAGGAAAAATTTTTACGCAATTATTGTGTGCAAAGTCAAAGGTCGCACCAATTAAGAAAGTGTCTATACCGAGGTTAGAGCTTTGTGGCGCAATACTGCTAGCAAAACTGATCAAGAAAACAACGACAACATTGAATATAAATAATCTGTATACATACGCGTGGACAGATTACATGGCTAATAGAGTGGAGAAAATAATAAAAATGATAGAACTAACAAAGTGGCATCATGTGAAAGGAAACGAAAATCCAGCAGATTGCGCATCCCGGGGTATACAACCATTACGACTTAAGGAACAAACACTTTGGTGGACTGGTCCAGAGAGGCTGTCGCGTAAGGAAGTAGAGTATAGTAACGACATTCAGCATGAAATCAATCTGGAAGAAAGAGTTTTCTGCGGATACTCCACCACGTCGAGGCAGAAGGAAGAACGAGATCTGCAACAGCAATTAATCTTACAATACAGTTCATGGAAATGACTGACAAGAGTATTGGCATACTGTGAGCGGCTTCTCAAGAATTCAAAATGCAAAACCGAAACTAGACTCTCAGAATATATAACAAGCGACGAAATCTATAACCCCCCCAAATTACTTATAAAGAGCGAACAACATAAGAGCTTTGCATCAGAAATCAAGAGTCTTCAAGTTGGAAAAAATAAATTACGATGCCTAACGCCTATTATGCTGGACCAATAGATTTGGGGATGTCCAAAGGAAGAGGCAATAAAACATATAGCAACTAAAGCCGTTCACATCGAAGTTGTAAGTGATCTTACTTCCAACGCTTTTATTGCAGCCTTCAAAAGATTATGTGGATGACGAGGCCATGTTGCACATCTATACAGTGATAACGGCACTAACTTTGTTTCTGCTAACAAAATCCTGGCAAAAAACGCTGATTTGCAAGAGAGATATAATGAAGAAATGTGTAACATGTTATCTGTCTATCTATCTTTTATACCAGCAGGAGCTCCACACTTTGGAGAGCTTTGGGAGGCTTTTGTAAAATCCATAAAATATCACCTAAAAAGAACTATAGGTGAACACAAGCTAACCTACGAAGAGATGACAACACTGCTCGTGCAAATAGGGGCATGTCTCAATTCAAGACCACTGTATCCTCTCACAAATGAAGAAGTAATTGAAGAAATTCATGCCGGAAATGATGGGTTGGTGAGAGTAGTTTCCATAGGAGCTAAACAGAAGAATTACAAAAGGCCTATACAAAAAGTCTGTCTTCTGCCAATCACAGATAATAAAAATGATTGTGCGAATAAAGAAAGTATATCTAAGTCAAAGCATAAAGAAAAGACTTAAGCATGCCTACAAACGTTCTAACCACTTTGCTTCTCTTTCTCTTAATTGGGGGAAGAAACGCAACAGCACTCCCAACGATGGAGTGGAAATAAAACCCTTTAATAACCATCCGGGTATATATTTCGAAATAATATCACGCGTCAACTTAATTACGAATCACTGGAAACTGGTTCTCACAGCAATATGAAGATGATATTGAACGCATAAGGACAAACGAAGAGCATCTGGTAAAACTTCTAAGGAATCAAACATTGATATCTGAGACAACCACTAACATTATGCGAAAGAATGAAGAAGTAGGTAAACGCCGACTGAACGTGTTCCAACATAGTTTAGAACTCCTCTCAATGAACATCCAGACTGCAAACGACGAGAATGCTGCAACACAAGAATTCCTTACGCTATCAACATACGCAACACTGGCCGTACTAAACTTTCAGAACACACAAAGCTCTCTGCTCAGTGTATTAACAGACCTTCACCACGCCAGGATGAACCCACTGATCATAAGTCCAGATCAGTTTGTTAAACAAGTTTCAATGATCCGAAATCACTTGCCTCCACAAACGACAGTTCCTGGATACAAAACAAACCTTCTTCTACTATACCGCCACCTTACAGCGAGAGGTCGAATAACAATGCAATGGGTCATCTTCGTCCTCTAATATCGTTTGATGATTTTGAAATTTTAAAAACAATTCCGGTACCAGCAGTGCATCGAGACGAGTTCGTATACATTGAACCGTCTGCTGAGTATTTAGCTGTCGGCATTCTTCGCGAATAGTACTACACGATGACGAAGGAGGAATTAAGCAATTGCATTCTGTTTAAAAGCACGTACCTTTGTGAACAGAAGCATCCGATCTACAACCGGAGGTCAAATGTCAGCAGATGTGAGATAAGGATAAGAAGTATCCCGTCGTCCCCAGTATGGATCCAACTAAGTTAAGAAAATTCTTGGATCTACGCGTTGGACAAGGCCTATACACTTAGAATAATATTCGACAACAAGGTGACCGACTTAGTGCTTCGAGACGATGGAGTACTGATACTACAGCAGTACTGCATATTGAAGCAGGACACGATGATTATCTCTTCGCAAAATAAGATAACAACTAAAATGTCAGCAGCCCTCATTCCTCTAACGAACATTACCACGCTACTGCAGAACAAACCACACAACATGCACCTGCCATGGTTCCCAAGCAGTTCCTGGCTAATAGAAACGATGACATCAAAGGCCTTCAAAAATGGATAACAACACTCAAACCCCATGAAGAATTACATACATCGCATTACAATCAAATATTATTTGGTGTCCGTTTCCTTGCTACAATTGCGGCCTTCTTCACATTTCAAAGACGCTGGAGACAGACCAAGGTGCCGATGATTCAGTTAGCAGACCCAGCGCCGGTAATCAAGTTGCAGACAATCGCGGAACCAGCGGCGAAAAAACGACAATTCACTGCGTCAGACTTCAAGGTGTAGACCATTGTGGGCCGGCAGAATGTACAAGTGCTGTACATGGATATTGCTCCGTGCGATACTCAGGTGACAGTGCCGCGGCGATTGCTCGCGTATTTATTCACGCGAGTCAAAGCCCTCAGCACTGTGTCAGCAATTAATATTAAGTAAAAGTGTATATAAATAGAGGGAACAATAAAGCAAGGGCGATTGCGATTTGAAGAGCTCATCGACAACGTTATTATTTTTTATTTCCAATTGTTTCAATTATTGCTATCCGCCCACCAGTGGTAAGGTAGTAATAATTGCAAACGAAACAGTCAGAGACTTCACTTCCCTTTTCTACACCTTACTCCTCCTCCTAACTCCATTTTTATTTGCATAATTGCAAACACCCATTTTTCCCCCGCTACACTAAAGCGCATGTGCCATTGGACACCGCCAAGCCACACGCGCATCCGTTCTAACGGGAACCACCCCGTCACCACCTCCCCTCTCACTAAATCCGAAGTCAGTGCGCGGATCGTGTTCATATTTGTTTCCCACAGACGAGTAACTGTGTCAGTGATTCTATTTTGTAAATACCTGCAGAAAACTTCATTTCGTGTTAGATATATATCTTTGCTTAATTCAACTTTTCCTCTCTTTCTTGATTTTATTAACACTTAAGTCGTTTATTGTCTCAAAATAAAAAGCAAAACCTATTGTATATTTAAGGAAAAAAAAATGTGACCGCAGTTGCCCAAGTCAGAATTTTGAGAGAAAGTTGGCTGCAGCTGGTCCAATGTCATTTTCCAGATTAGTGTTCGCTAATAGGTGTCACTGGGCTTAACGAAGGGGCCGCACTGTGGTGCCAAAGTACATGCTGTTATCAAGAAAGGATACACAACATCGACGTCTTGGACAGAACTTCATAATAGGCAGCAGAAACTTTGAGGTAGTCAAGGACTTTATATACCTAAGCTCTGCGGTAAACAGAGACAACAGTACCGAAATCAAGTGCAGAATCACTCTTGCCAATCCCTGTTCCTTTGGGTTCAAGAGGCAATTCAGTAATAAATTAAAATAATAATAATTGTATGGTGCGACAGTCTAGGGGGACCAGGGGGTAGCTTGCTCATCAACTTCTCTTGTTGTGTGTGCTACTGTTCCCTCACGAGTAAAAGGGGCCTACAGTTTTTTGCCGACTTCGAACGGCGAAGTTTGAGAAGCTTTCTTAGACAGTTATTACTCTTTGACTGTTGTCAGCAGGTCGAAAGAGGTGGTGTCATGAAAAATTCGAAGTGTTCAGTCAGGAATCGAACCTAGACCTTCGGTGTGTGAGTGTTGCACTCTACCCACTACGCCACAGTGGTCACAAAGCCTAAGCTCGCTTTATATAACAGCTTGATCATGTCAGTCCTACTCTCTGAAGCGGACAAGGTAGCCCTTAGTCTTTTCGAGAGAAAAGTTTTACATGAGATTTTTGGTCCTGTTTGCGTATCAGAGCCATTGGGAAAACGCAACAAAGGACAGCTTAGGTAAGATGGTGCACACAAGTGGAGAAGAACCTCAACCAATTTGGAGGCAGCTAGCGACAGATCGCACTGGCTGGAGAGGCATGTTGGTTGAGTCCCAGGTCCACCCCGGACTGTAGCGCCATAAGATGAAGAAGAAGGCTGCTCAGCTGCTTGCAATCAGCTGATCAAGACAGCTCACACTTATTCACAGACAGGGGTTTATATAAAACGTTGTCTAGTCTAACTTCGTTTCGCTATGGGACTCCAACTGGTTTAGGCAATCTTCTTTCGATTCAGATGAGTGAATTTTTGTTTTAAGAGCTGATTTCCATTTAGAGAGTTATTGTAACACTCAATTCGAAGAAACCTGGATGTACGCTTGTACTCTCCCACGAGACTTGGTTTTTATTTCAACTTGGATTAGATTAGATTTTAATGCATTTTCATTTCTCTTTCTTCCGATTATTATATGGTAGACAAAAATACTTAAACTAGCTTATCAATGTAACATACTGATCTTAATTCTAACTTACTAACTCTAAATGAGTACTTTAAGCTAATCTAGAATTTTTGTTTTATGTCTCTCGGCTTCTTATATTTTCTTTTTTCAAGAAAATTATAAAAATAACTTGGATTTCGTTGTTCTTTTTCTTAAGCTGACTTAAAAAACTATGTAACCTAACTAGATGCCTTAAAATGGACTTAAGCTTTAACTCACATCTAAATACAATTATATGAAACTAAAACTTAATTCTACTTAACTGTTAAAAGTAAACTTAACTATGTCCGTAAAGCTATATGGACGCGTGCATTAGGGCGTATGCGTTATTTATATGTTTAGCATATATATCTAACACGCCATGGTACACCTTTCTTTTTTGTTTCTTGTTGCTTTTTTTAATCTTTTTTTAAAGTTGTTTTTTTTAATTTTTTGTTTTCCATTGTTTTTATTTTTGATATTTTGTTTTCTTTTTTTTTTTATAAAATGCCTTACAACTATCTTAACCTATATGAGTTGACCCTACCCTTTCTTTTGCTTTAAGAAGTTAGCTGCACCGAAGGTTGGTTCTGGTGCAACCACCAGTAAAATTGTCGTTCATTTGCAGATAGTGAACTCGCCTATCTACTGTTCGGCGGACGACATGGAAGATGATAGGCCCTTAGTGTGAAATGAAGCCGTTGGGGCGCACCCGTTCATAGTACATTTCATAAGGGGTAGTAAGCTCCAAAGATAAGGCTGTTAGTTGAAGCCATGCCTCGAGCAGTGTGACTCCGAATCAATTTAATAATAAAATTATCTATCCTTATAAGGTTTGGCTTGTATACAGAACCTCGTTGGGGTAGAATTTTTTGCACTGAGATTCTGGTGTTCAATATAATTGAAGACGGGCCCGTAGACACCGCCTCTCGAACACCCTCATCATTTCCATCTGGGAAGGACTCACATTGAAACACACAGGACAACCATATACCATGATTTGCCGGATGAGGGCCATGTAGCAGATTACCTTCACTCTGGTGTCAAGTTAACTGCTATAAAATAGCCCTCTTGCCTTAGCGAAGGCATTCATAGCCCTGGTCAGAGTTGTATTCACATGGGTGCCATCGTACAGAAACTGGTCCAAGGAGATACCTAGATATATTACTACACTTTTCACGGTCACTGGCCGTCCAAGTGGATCAACTATGCCGAACTTGCTCCAGTTAATTTTCATGTCCTTTTAGGGTCTGGACAGCGGAGTTTTGAAAAGGATAGTTCCACACTTCTGGTAGTTGATTTTCAACTTCCAGTCATCGCAAAATCATTGAATTGCATCGAAGTTACTGTGCAATAAACCGTTTATTTCTTCTACATTCGGACCTGATCTGTACGCAATTAGATCATCGACAAACGCTGTTATGTTCGGCATAGAACCTATAAGATCGCTTATGAATATAGTTAACTGGATCGGCAAAACTACGGCAATTTGTTGCAACCCATTTTTTATATGTATATATACACAGTTGTGAATATATCGTTGCCATTTTTTACAACGATCTTCATACTTGGTACCATGTCGTAGATCATATATAGTAATAATAATAAATGTATGTCGCGACAGTCCGAAAGAGACCAGGGCCTAGCTCGCTCATCAACTACTCGTGTTGTACGCGCTACTGTTCGCTCACGAGTGCTATTCGACTGAATGTCGGAAACAAACAAACAAATTCGAAGAGTGAAGTGTTTCAGCAAGGCTCCGTTTTCCAGGCCGAAGTTCGGGTTAAGAGTCTCGTTGACCGTGTACACTCTCTGGAAAACAGCACCAATTGTCTTTGTCAAGCACAGCACTATGTGGATCAATGGCAACTGCCGTAAGTATGTTTGCGTTGTCGGTTGTTCTGTCTAGTCAAACGCACTGAATATTATTATGGTCTTTCCTCCGGAAGATTTTATTTACTTGCGGGAACATGTTCGGGTTTCTGGATCTTACAGCCAATCTAATTACCCCAATTCACAAATTACAGCTGGACAGTTGGAGTACTTTGATCTTTGACTTCAGAGAGAAAATCCCTGCATTCTTCGGATCTGTAAATCACCTGTACAAGAGTTTTGGTCTTGACAAGAATCTACTTTTCCAATTTCAACTTGGTGGGGAAATCTCATGAACCAAGTTGGAAGGGATCGTTTCACACATCTCACTCGTTTTCTTTTGACAACGCAATTTATTCTTATTTGCGGATGTGCGAGCTGCATACATTGCATTTATTTTTTGTCATATTGTGCTCAACATTACAAATTATTAGAAATTAAAAAGAGAATATGACATATAAATGCCATTTATGCCATTGTACGATGTACGATGTTACGGACACAATTAAGTAGAGATGGGTTAATACTAATGGAGTGTAGAGACGATTCTTCTTGAATTGACATCTCCGATCTGTCAAAGTTGAATCCAAAAATTTATCTCCGATCAAAAATCTAAAAAGGAAAGTGTTTAAAGTGAAAGATAATTAGGAAATCATACTCACCTTATAAATTAAGAGACGGTCTACTTCAGTCAATTGAAATTCGAGTAAGTTCTAACATCTAAGCTATTTTATAGCCAAGTGAAAATTCACATCAACAATCTAACCTACAAATGGTAAAAAGGGGAATTTCCCACACCTCTCCGGAACACCCAGGATTAAAAAAACAACACCAAAGCTTGAGTGAAATTGATCCAAATCTCGCTATGGGATCTTCATCTAAGCTGAACGTTGAGAGGATGCAAGAAATTTTACACGAAAATAACAAAACACTTGTAGACCAATTAGCCTCAAAGGCAGATCTGCAAGATTTCTTTACACAAATAACAGCGTTAAGTGCGCGACAAGAAGAACTTGAGCAAAAAGTGTTGTATCTGGAAGAACAAAACAAACGTCTTCTAAACCAGCTCGACCGACTTGCAATGACGAGTACTGAAGCGAACCTTGTTGTTCACCTGCCCGTTGAAGATCAAGTAGACATGAGTGGAAAAGCTATATCCATTTGCGCCGGGTTAGTTGACTCAACTCCGCAACAAATAGTCGAGTCTGCGTATAGGATACACAGCCGTAACACGAGCAAATCTACGATAATTCTAAAGATGAGATCAAAGGAGTCTGCCTGGAGTGTGTTGAAGAATGCTTCCAAATTGAAGGGAACTTCAATAAGCATCCAAAAAGACCTACCCTTTAACGTTAGACAGCGACGAGCAAAAATGATTCCCATCATGAAAGAGCTCCGCCAAAAAGACGCATCAATAAAGATTTCTCTGCGGGATGACAAGCTACACATTGCCAAGAAAGTCTTTACTTGGGATTCCGCGCTTGGTTTGAGGTGTGGTGAAATAAGTGGCATCGAAATGATTCGATCTATTTTTGGTGACATTTCGTTAAATAAAAATCTTTATATCAATGAAATTAGTAGTACAAACAAAACAGTTACGAATGAAAACACTTCTCGTAAAACTTCAAATTTGACACCTAATATCAAACGCAGCAGTGATGCCAAACTTAACAAAATACCAATACGCGAAAAACCTATGGGTGCGTCCACAAGCTCAAAGGCGGTTATACGAGACGCATGATGTGCCGAAGTCTACCAGAATGATTCTGAAAAAAAATTAGTTATCGAGAAAATAAAAATTTTAAGCTACAATGTGTCAGGTTTAAAAAATAAAATGAATTTTGTAAAATTTTTTAATTATGTAAAAAGTTTTGATATTTTTGTATTATTCGAAACACATCTATTAGACAATGAAGAAACTAGATTTAAGAAAATATTCTCAAACTATCAACTAATCTGGGTTCCTGCCGTAAAAACATCACATTTTGGGAGAGGAAGTGGTGGATTACTATTCGGTTTTCGCGACGACTTCGAAGGTCTGTACACGAGCGTCTTTATAAAAGCTGGCGAAATGGATGCTATTAACTTAAAACTAAATACATTGGATGTAGTATTGGTACCCATATACTTAAACTGTAACCATTGGCAGCGTGATTTCGATAAACTCTGCGATTCACTGAACTTCTTAGATTGTTCGAATATAATGCTTATTGGAGATTTTAACGGTCGTGTAGGACTCTCGCAAAATAATTTTATATCGGAATACAATAGTACCCTGCTGAAACCGTGTCGCAAATCTAAAGACACAATTTGTGATAACAAAGGAGCAAAAATACTTGAACTTGCTGATGAGTATGACATGTCCTTGTTGAATGGTAGTTGTGAAGGAGATTCTGATGGCGAACTGACCTTTATCAGAGGAACATCAAGCTCAATAATTGATTACTGTTTTGTTTCGGGAAATTGGCACAAGCTTCTAGGCAGTTTTCAAGTAGGAAGCGAGATCTTCTCGGACCACATGCCCTTGGAAGTAACTCTTAATTGTACTGCTAACAAAAACTATACCTGCATAAAACCTTTAAGACTTCTGCCGAAATTTATCTGGAATGATCGAATACTGGATTCGTATCAGCGAAACATGAACTCGAAGCTTATTGAACTTTGCACACTGCGTTATACACCAAATATAGAAACTCTAACGGAAATAATAAAGAAATCTATACCGCAACAGAAAGATTTAAAAACACATACAATATATAAGCAAAAATGGTATGATTCTGATTGCGCGAAAGCAAGAAACAAGTCCTTTAAATTCCTCAAACTTCTTAGATCGAACAACTCCAATATTTTTAAAACTCTCTATCAAGATGCCAACATGGAATATAAGCGCATTTGTTACTTAAAAAAAGTAGCCTTTGAGCAACAAAACATTGCGCTCATAAACACCTCTAAATCTCCTGCTCAGTTCTGGAAAGCTGTCAAATACCTTAATGGTTACACGTCTAACATCTCTGTAACTCTTAAAGCCACGCAACTCAGGAATTATTTTAATAAACTTCTTAATGCTCCATTAACCTCTCCGCTATTTCAATATGCAGCCCCTATGCTCTTAGACGAAAAGTTAGATTCTGCATTTACCCTAGAAGAAATCAAAGAAGTAATAAGCAACTCAAAAACAAGTAAAGCACCTGGTATTGATCGCATCCCGTTTGAGTTCTATAAAAATTGCACTTATGAATTTATGAATTTTCTCACAATTGAATTTAACCGAATATTTGACTCTGCTAATATCCCCGATATATTCAGAAAAGCAATAATTTTTCCTCTACACAAAAAAGGTGATTACAGGGACCCGAAGAACTACAGAGGAATCACATTTTTAAACACCTCTGCCAAGCTGTTTGCCTCATTAATTTACAAAAGATTGCATGATTGGGTTCAAGAACATAACATCCTTAAAGAATTTCAAGCTGGATTTAGAAAAAGCTATTCTACAATCGACCAGATATTCTGCTTAACAAACATTGCCGAAACATATAAGAGAAAGAAAAAAAAGTTGTACGCCTTTTTCGTTGATTTTCAAGCAGCGTTTGATTCAATACCACGTGAAGCACTCTTTTTCAAGCTTTCGAAAATCGGCGTATCAAGCAAAGTTATAAGAATTCTGAGAGCCTTGTATGAGAACAATACTGCACATGTATGGGATGGAGACTTAATTTCCGACGAGTTTGAAACTTCAATGGGGGTTAAACAAGGCTGTACTCTAAGTGCACTACTCTTTATTCTATACATCAATGATATAACAGATGATGTCAAAGGTGGAATAAGATTCAACGATGTATCCATTCCAGCGCTGATGTATGCTGATGATATCGTCTTTCTGTGTGACACTATCCAAGGTATGCAATTAATGATAGACAGGATTAACGATTTCTGTAAAAATTGGAATCTGACTATAAACCTTGGTAAATCGAAAATGATGATATTCAGAAACGCAGGGGGACGCGTCTCATCTCTGGAAAAGTGGAAGTTGGACGGGGAAGAGATTGAGGTAGTATCCAGATACAAATACCTAGGTATCCTAATATCGTCCTCTTTAAATTTGAAACCACACTTTGAGGAAAAACTAGCTGTTGCTAAAAGAGCTATCTGTTCGATTTGGGAACGTTGCTTCAAAAATAAATACGTATCGAAAAGTGCAAAGCAAACTTTATTCCACTCAACTGCAGCTTCAATAATGCTCTACGGAGCTCAGGTATGGGGTTACAAAGGCTATGATGGTGTGGAAAAATTCCTTCGCTACTTTTTGAAGAAGATCTTTCGGTTACCAAAAAATACCCCCAACTATATGCTACATATTGAAACAGGAACTCCTCCGTTGCTCTTGTATACCATCAAAATGCACTTCAACTATGTTTTAAAAATACTACAGATGAGCGAATGCAGATTACCAAACGTAGTTTTAAGAAGCATAATTAGAACAAACGGATACATTTGCGAGGAATGGAAAAAAACAGCTTCTGAATGCGGTCTAAATCTGTCTATTGAGGCGGACGAGCCTCCTCATCTTTTAAGAAAAAAATTTAACTCTGTTTTGGAGAATTTTGGTAGACACACATATGACAAATATGTCGAAGAAGCTGAATCTTCACTGTTTAGGAACTACTACAGCAAACTAAACCATTTTTTAAATGAAAAAACATACTTCCTTGACAGTCACTCAATCGAAAAAATAAGCACAATTTTTAAACTGAGAGGAGAACTCGTTCAGTTAAACTTTATCCCCCACAGACCAGATTTACCAATTCTTTGTAACCTATGCAACATGAGGAAGAGAGAAGACATCTTACATTTTATTGGTGTGTGTCCGATTCTAAAAGAATTTCGACTAGCAATTTTCGAAAAACTTGTTTTAGACGAATATGAAGTAACGTGCATCTTAAATGGAGAAAAGGGATGGAAGGCCTTATACGATTATTCAGTAGCAGCACTTTGTTATAGAAAACGTATCATAGATGGAGATTTTTAATCTAAAACTTTTGTATGCATTTTGTCAACCTGGTAGACAGCCATAGGCCAAACCATAAATGACTTAGGTTAAACTTTACATTGTTAAACATTAATTGAAAATAAAAGTCAACTAACTAACTAACTACTAATGTTTCCAGATATTACCTAATACTAATATATTCATTTTCGAATATTGTATCTTAAGCGATACAAAAATATCACTAATACTCATATCCCTCATGGTGGAACAGCTTAGGTTTATTAGATATATATGCAAATATGTACGTTAAAGGGGAAGAAAAAAGAGATAGGAAACCGAAACTGTATGTGATACTCCATAGGCAGCGGATTCCTTTCAAATTATAAGTGAATATTGAGCAAGAGAAACATGTGTAATTCCAATTCATTTGTGTACAGAAATTCTTAGTTGAGTAGTTTGGGTAAAAATGTCTCTTGCAGAGAGTAACTCTACCAAAACTTGTGAAACGACTTTTCGTAGAAATTCGTAAACAGCTATCGGATGTATGAAATGTCAGAGGTTTTTTTTGTTTGCACCTTGACAGCATCTGCTGCCCACAGATTTTTCTTCGGCAGCAATTTGTAAGGAGGGGAAATATTTTGCTCTCTCATGAGCTCTCTTTTCTACGAAAAAATCAGCTAATGGAACGCTTTTGTGCAGTTTTTCGGGAAATTCGTAATAATTCAGAGCAATTGTGAATTGTATTAGTGAATATTGAGCTGGAGAAGAGTGTGTGTACTTAAGAAGCGTATCGCCCCATATCCTGATACTAACGTAAAACTGGATGTATATTTTTCTTGGTTTGGGATTCTACTGTCGCTCTATACGCAAACCTTCTGTCTGGGGCGGATGAAAATGTCCTTAAGAAACGAGATTCAGTTTATCTACACTCGCTCCATCACATGAGGGAATGACATCATTTTACACTCAAGAACTTTGCAATTAAGAGAGAAATGAAGAATCTGGTACTTATGGTTTTTACAATAGCATTCAATAGCATAGAATAACTTCAGACGAATATGAGTTATAATTCCACCCATCGGCTGATTCTTTAGTCGAATAAGCAGTTGGGGATTACCTGGTTATGGGAATGCAAAAGTTGATCCACCAGATATTGCCAGAGGCATGACAACGTACATAGTGACGCGCTATACAACACTATGTCAAGTTTTGACATTTCTTCCAAACTTGTCAGGTTATGCATGATATTTATGAACTACAAAAATCGTTAATGTCGAAACAGCCCTTATTTTTGTATTAAACTCGAGAATATTGCCCGAAACTCAAACGACATCAACAAAGACACGATCTTTTAAAAGTTAATTTAAATATTTGCTTTCGCTGACAATATGTACATACCATGAGTGATTGGATCACAGCAAACCGTCACTGAAACTTTTGCTGACATTGAAGCGGAAACGACTAAATTTGGCCCTGATGATTATGGACGATCTGATTTGGCATGATGTTGTCCTTGATAGATGTATATGTTTTAGAGAACGTGCCTTGCTAAGTACAATGTCTAAGAAAGTTAGTCATGCAGAATATAATTAAACAATATCATTCAATGTAGAAATATTATATAAATCCACAATAATATACAGCACTGTGCAAAATAATACAATGTTCAACCTTGTCACAATTTTGTTACTATTTTGATGATAATTTTTTCCTACCGTCATGTAAACACATCATATTTATGGCACAACATCCTTATTCTATCAGGAAAGGCCCGTTATCCAGAATAACACCGAATTTCGGTGTGTGCAAAATAATAGCACCAGGATCAAAAATTCATAAATATAAAGTAAAAGTCAATGGAATAGTAAAGTTTTTTGTTTTCATTTTTTTTTATTGGGTTAGTAATTGGTCGTATAACTTTTATTTTTAAGTACAGTGTTAACGTTGTGGCCTGACGTCGCTTAACAGGGATATTCCTCCACGTAACCTACACAACATTCCGTAGCTGTTTTGTATTTTTGGGTTTTGCTTCATGTACAGCTTTCTTAACATCTGTCCAAAGGTTTTCAATGTGATTCAAATCCGGAGACTGACTCAGTTGGGAAATATTCTTTAACCAGTTTGCTCGTATGTTTGCGGTCATTGTCTTGCTGTGGAATACACCTAAGATACATATTCCACTTCGCATAAGGCAGCATGATTTCTCTCATTATAATGGCATAAACTCCGGCTGTCATCATCGGTTTATTCAAAAACCCATACGTTAATTTTTGCTCCACCATGCTTTACAGTCTTGATAGTACACTCCGGTTGAAAATCTTGGTTTTGCGCCTGAAAACGAATGCACTGGTCAAAGGAGTACAAAATAAAACTATTTTGGATTCGTCGGTCCATTATATATTGCCCCATTTAGAAGCTTCGTTATAGTTGGCTGATTTTTTACAGTTGTGTAATTTTCTGGGACTTCTGGTAGGTAAATTCTTCTTTACCAGCCTTATTGTTCCTATCGTTCATAAGCGGGTTAAGTTAAGTTTAACTTTACTATTTGTAAAGTAAATTGCGGTTTTCTTCCTCTTTTTTTCCTTTTGAACTTAATTTTTTTGGCATTTGCGATCACTTTATTTGAACACCCAACAATTTCACCTATAAATTTGTAAGTTTTATTTTCCGAAGGTTCCGAAAGCAATTTGTTTTATTAAGGCACGTTTCTCGGGAGTAGAATGCACATCACGACCCATTTTACTTATATTATCTTTCAATAACTACAATAATATGTGTAGAATTAGTTTATAACCAAAAAATCAACACTTCGAATACGCTCCTCAGAATGACTTGGTGCTATTATTTTGCACTTTTAGATTCGGCTGCATTTCCGGTAACGGGACCTTTTTTAATGACAGGATGCATTTTTTGTTATCTTGTTCGTGGGTTTTTTGACTGATATAATAAAGATGTTGTGCAATAAATATGAGGCTCCTGCCTGTCTATAGGACAGGTGTTATTATTCTGCACAGTGCTGTATAGCCAATATTGAAAATAGAACATTAGTAAATTAATAAATTATTAACAACAACAAAAAAACCATGTAGATTGAATAAATTTTCCTAAACACATTGAATTTATTAATTTATTTAATTACTTACAACTCTATTAATACATATTATAATTGTAGTATAGTAACTGGACAAAAGCACTAGTTACCAGGCCTTTCGGGGAAAAAATATGAAACGTGACACATTGTAACGTGTAACATCTGTCGTAGATTAAATAAAAAATTTAATTTTAACCGGACCTGTACTCGATGACAGCTGCGCGGTGTTATCGGTTGTTATGAACCGCAGTCAACTTTGAGTCGGGGTTTCCATTACGAAAGAAAAGATCGCCCCGTGGGCACACATATTTAAAAGAAAGAAGCAAGAATTAAGAAATTTTACTAATAAAGCGGAGTTTTAACCTATACTTGCTAAAGGATCAGGTGTGGGGTACACATCTCTCGAAATTTCGGTATATCCAGAAAAAAAAAAAATAACTAAAGCGCAACTTCAGGAAGCCCTTCAAAAGGTGTGTGAGTTACTTCTTTGGTGTTCTTTAGAAACCAAAAAATAAGGTTTAAACAAAAAAATCACACGACTTCGGATGTAATTTAGGATTTTATTTGAGTACTTTGTTTCTCTTAGGAGAAGATCGTCCGAGACGACCGAAGCTTGAAATTAAACTTGCTGATACTCTTTCAATTGCCAGCGAATAGCAATTCGGTGAAATTGCTTAATCAGGTGTTTTACAGTTTGAGTTCTTTTCAGTGACCAAGCTGAGTTGACCTTGGTGTAGTTTTTCAATGAACTTTCCAGCCTTGGGCTGCTTGTATCAATTGTCGAGTCAACATGTTTTCCTTCGAACTTCGGTTTGGTGAAGTGTAAGAACGTAACTCGTGTGGCCGTACCACCCCCGGTAATGTTAACCAAGCTGCGCACTCTCTTCGAACAAGAGCTGCGCACAAGTGAACAACAGGAGGATCATAGTAACTCCGAAGACTTCGATGACGCTTCGCCTTTAGCACTTCCGACAATTTCAGTGACTACTGCCGATATTTCTGCCTCCACTTCAGGACCCATTAGCACCACTATTGGCACTTCAGCGGCACTTACTGCCGGAAGCTCCATCACTTCAGTTGTACCGATACTGTTCCATAGTGCCACAACTTTTGATGGGATAGCGTCGCTACGAGTTCAGATGTGTAGGAAGAACCTGAGTTGGCCCGTTTTGAAAGGGGTAAACGAATAGCAGACTTACGACGAGAACTTAAAGAAACGGAACCAACATCACTGACTAGGCGAGTAGACTTCCGTCGTATAGAGGACACAGTCTAGCCTTTCTCTGGTGACGATTTTTACGGCATCAAAAAGTGGATTGCCGACTTTGAGGATGTGGCTCTGTCAGTGCGACGACAAAAGTAAGTCCGTGTGTGTAAGAAGACTGATGAGGGGTACCGCGAAGATGATTGTTAACGAATGACATACAAGGAAAACAATGCAGCGAAAAAAATCGAAATGAAAACTCAATGAATCACTATAAAGGTAATTTATTTGGTGTTGCTTGCTGTCTGGTTGAATCTGAAAAGAGAACGAGAAAACAATTCCAAAACCCACCGTTAATTAAGCGTTATATGCAGTTTAGCATGAATGTAAGTGTTATACATCAGCTAAATAAGCGTTATACATATTTTAGCATGGATGTAAATGTTATAATATGCGTTATACAGTGATTTTGTAATAGATCAGTGTTATAAGATTAGCATAGTAAGAGATTACTAGTTTATAGAATTTATAGATTAAGTTAAAATTCATTATTTAGTAAGTTGAATTATTAGTTTGAATTCTTGACACAAATTATTCCTAAACAATGGTGTTGCGAATGGTACGAGTGGATGACTGGTACTGCCTACGAAAACTGCTGATCAAAAAAATTGACAAGCGTTTGACTAAACAGGAGGTGTACCGACAACTGAGCCGCCGAGAGAGGCCTTGCTGCATTACGTCCTGACCTTATCCAGCTGTCAGACACATCATCAACTGTATCAATCCTTTATGCCGCCAATTCGATTGCGGAACTTAAGTGCTTGCTGCCACGTTTCGAGAAGAGGTGTGCAGTCAATCCGAACCAGTTCAAGTGCAAGACGAGCATCGGCAACCGCCACTTCAGCAGCGAAGACTTCTGATACCATATCACTTGATGGTCAAACCAGGTGCAATTATTGTTCGAGCTATGGGCATATTGCTGTTTACTGACCAAAGGAGAAGAGGCCGTCTGGGCCATGTTTCCGTTGCGGTTATCTAGGGCACACGTCCAAACAGTGTCCGAAAGAGGTAAAAGGCAGGCGGGTAGGAACCGTAAGCAGAAGAATACATGAGTCAACTTCCGAAGACGAGTTCGACGACGATGAGTTAGGGAAGTCTTTGCACTCAGTATAGTTGGTAAGCTCATTTTTTTATTATTAACGAAACTAAGTGCACAAACTTTTCTAACATTGAGTGTCTTTTTGACACCGTCCGTAGTCCGGTTAGTTAGTTAGTTAGAAAGTCTATTGTACCTCAGGTCTGCCATGTGGGGAACTTAAGTTACTCCAATTACCGGGGACTTGGAGACGTCGCTTTTATGTTACTTACAGATTGCCGGGAAATTAAATAAAATTTCGCTTATGATTATTCCAAATAAGATTACTTGTATGCCTTTGATCATTGGTCGTGACGTACTGCAGATCTTTAATATTATATTCAGAATTCCAAGGGACACGTATGTTTTCCCTTCTGAACAAAATTATTCTTTACTCATTAATAAACGTTTATTAATTAATCATTCGTATTTGTGGACTTGTTTTCCATTTATGATAATTTATGATAATTTTATTTATTTATGATAATTTATAATAATTATATGAAATTGACAAATCAAAAGCGACCACTCTGGATAACGAAATGCATTTTAGACTTACTACGGAAACACCATTTTTCTGCCCTCCGCGACAGTTGGCTCTTGCAGAGAAATGCGAAGTTGACACTATTTTTAAAGATCTTCTGATCAGATGAGTGATAAAGCATAGTGACTCACCTTATTGCCTTGACGAGGAAAAAGTTTGGTGAAGAAGGGCAACTACCTAAACAAGCACACAGTAAGGGATAACTATTCTAGCCAACTATCCTCTTACCGAAGACTGTCTCGAGTATTTCGAACGTAAGAAAATATTATCCTTGCTTGACCTTAACAGTGGGTTCTATCAGGTGAAGGTTGATTCAGACTCTACCCACTTTACCTCTTTGTAATTCCAACGGGCAATACCAGTCCCTCAGAATGCCGTTTGGCCTTTCGAACGCCTCTATCGTCTTCCAGCGCTTCATCCGTAAGACTACGGACTGTAAGAATTGTAAGGAGCTGCATTTTGTAATTGGGGAAAATTTCAAATAAATTTCAACTGTTACAATTGAAACGTTCTTTATTCAAAATCCCCGTTGCCAGAGAAAGTCAACATATTTATATCAAAAATGCATTCGACTTTGGAAACTTCGGGTCGTTCAACTGATCAGCTGGCTTGCACTTTTCTAAGAGAGCAAGAGATAGCACTATTTATGTCATTATGGCACAGTGTGTGGTGCAAAATTTCTTTTATTGATTATTGTGTTCTTTTACACCTCGGCCATACTGACCAATTGATCGATCCGATCACAATTGAGTTTCCAACAAACTCCAATATACCCTTCATTCAACATACAAATAATTAAAAAAATATTTACTCAGTAAGAGATGTAAATAAAAATTAAATGTAAATACAAAAAAAGATATAAATGAGAAAAAGGGCTTTGGAAACTTACATACAAGGGTATTTGGTCCCTGGATTATATGAAACCATATAGCGTTGTGTGGTCGCAGTGGCGTAGTGGGTAGAGTGCGATGCTCACACGCTGAAGGGTCTAGGTTCGACTCCCAGTTCAACACCAATTTTTCTAATATTTCACGGCATCACATCTTTCGAGCTGCTGACAACACTCAAAGAGTAATAACTGTTTAAGAAAGCTTCTTAAATTTGGCCGTTCGCAGTCGGCAAAAAACTGTAGGTCCCTTCTACTCGTGAAGGAACAGTAGCGCGCACAACACGAGTAGTTGATGAGCAAGCTAGGCCCTGGTCCTCCTTTGGACTGTAGCGCCAACAATTCTTCTTCTATATAGCGTTGTAAGAGTTGATGCTCAGCATGATGGTGGTGTGGTCGAAGGTCGTTTGGATGATTTTGCTGATAATGAAAATAACATTTAACATTTCTATTTTAGCATTTCAAGCCCGGCATACCAGTACAATTCCTCATATGAATTTATTTTGATTTTGTATTAACTAAACTACATTGTTATAATTAAAATATACCTGCATATTAATATTTTAGAATTTTAATATTTAATTTTTTCCAAGAACTATTTTCACTTATTGTTTGAATTTACTAAAGAAGCACTTTAAATATCTTAGCAGACTCTTGAGTTTCGGAACTGTTGCAGACTCTAAGAAATTAACTCACTCATCCGACATTTTCAAAATCGAACCAAACGAAATTAATTTTCCGACTATAAAACAAACGCGATACAGGCACAAACGTACACACGCCTGGTATAGTGACTATGTTTTTTATTATGATAAAATCTGCTGGAATGTATTTGTTCGGGCTTTTGCGATGACTATCATAGTAACGCTTGTTTTTTATGTTTCGAACTCTCTATGTTTTAAAGCGCTTTGCCCCTAACTTCTCTTAAATCACCTCGCTCTATGTGAAATTTAGTTTCGAGGAACTCCTTTAAACCGTCAGAAAACGGCGAAATTTAAGGAGCTTTCTTTGACAGTTATTACTCTTTGAGTGCTGTCAGCAGCTCGAGAGGGGTGGTTCCGTGAAAAATTCGAAAAATTGGAGTTGAGCTAGGAATCGAACCTATATCCTTCCTCGTGTGAGCGTCGCACTCTACCCACTACGCCACGGCAACCACATTATTGTGCGGAAGCTAAGGGTATTAAATGATCTACTTAATGCATCGACATAAGGCATTCAATCACCTTTCCTATGTTCAACGACGTAATCAAACTCCTGAAGCTCTAAGGTCCATCTGGAAATCCTAGGATTCAGCGACTTCTTCTTTAAAGTCAACGTCAAAGCTTGATAATCAGTGACAACTTTAAAAGACATACCGACCAAATAGATCCGAAATCTTCTGAAAGCGTGTATTATTGAGAGTGTCTCAATGTCATAGTTATGAAATTGTCTCTGTTTCAGATGCTCGCTTCGAGAGATAAAACATGAGAGGAAGCTTTTCATCCGTATATCTCTGCATCAAAACAGATCCAAAATCTATCGAACTTGCATCGCAATGTAGTTCTGTCGGACTATTTGGACTTTATATTGCAAGTACCGGAGTTGCGGCAAGGCCTCCATTTCATTCAAACCAAACGCGAACAGTGAGTTTCTTCGAATTTTTCCTTCTGGTGAAAACCATTCTTCATTCTTCTTCGATCCAGATGATTTTCAATTAATGGTCAAGGATAATTATCTCGCAAACATTGAGCTCTCTAAAATCAACGCAAATTCTAAATTTCTTGTTCTTTTTCTGAACTAGCACTATCGGTGTCACGTATGGAGAGTTAGATTCGCGAATAATTCCTTTGCATGAGGAAGCCTTCTTGGTGCACAGTTTCTTTCGATAAAGTAATCTTCATTTCGAAATCTATTTCAGAAAATTGGAATTCAGAAGAAGATACTGTGTGCTTAACTATGTCCCTAATTCTATCCTTAACCATATCACATTAACTAGGGTTAATATTGAAATCTAACTCGACCTGTTCTACGATATTGAAGTTAAGAATCTGCTTGATGACATCAGCCAGGTTATCTGCTTTCCTTTTGACGAGTGTACACAGATATTGCCAATTGCTGTTATGTGATCTTGATTGCAGCTGATAATTCCAATTTTTCCAAGACCAAGCCCGTTTTTCTCATGAAGTCTCTGCCTAAAATGAGAGGATAATTCACTGAAAAATTCTTTACTATAAATAATGGAACATTAGTAACTGAACTTTCGGATTCGACGTTGGTGTTGAAGCTTCCAATTACTTACAATTGGCTACTGTTCACTCCACAGTAGTTATGTGTAGGCTTCTCCAATGTCGACAACAAAACGACAGGTAGAAATCGTTCCTGCAGAAAACTGATGGACTGTCCAGCAGCGACAGCAGCACAATCGTGGCCTTTCGTTCAAATTCATCACTCGTTGCTGTCGGTGTTGGCTGATATCGTTGCAACGCCATAGCCGAAGTTTTCTTCTCGCATCTTGTTGAAATGTGGCCACCTTGTCCGCACTTGTAGCATACCACATAACTTGTTCGTTTGTTTGTTTTCTGCTCACTGGGCTATGTACGACCGATGTTTGGGGTTATTGATGGTGCATTTTCGACATCCTTAAAACTGCAGACGGACGATCGCTGAGAATTTGATTCTGTGTCCTCCATTTCCAGCGCGCTTTACTGTTGCTTTAATTTCTTGATATCATCCTTCTTCTCAAGATCCTCTGCAGTTTAAGTAGCTCGGCATCAAGTGTTTCTTTGTTTTCACTGCTGAATGCAATACTGGAAGCACGATCTCGCAGGCGAGCTGATTCATTACACAGACTCCTAGACGTCGATGGAAAATCTTAAATCAGAGCGGCTATTATTTCTTCCAACCGGATTTTTAATTTGTAGTCGAAAAAAAAAA
Source organism: Eristalinus aeneus (assembly GCA_955652365.1). Lineage (NCBI taxonomy): Eukaryota > Metazoa > Arthropoda > Insecta > Diptera > Syrphidae > Eristalinus > Eristalinus aeneus. Next base: position 41,738,463 of record OY019130.1, read on the forward strand.
TGATTTTAAATATTTTGGATGCATACTTTGTGACGATACTGTATTTTTTTTCGCCCTACACCGTATATGCTCATCTGATCGTATGATTCACCCGAAATGTCTTCAAAGATTCGAATAAGAACCAATGTACTGTAATGAGCATATCTAACGCATGTATAAATGTCTCAGCGGACATACATTTGGTCTTCTATTAATAAACTACACCCAAGCAGAGAGTTGTTTGTCTTTATTTTTATCCTTCCCGCTCACTTGTCCGGTGTGGCTATTACAATTCAGAAGTGGTATTGAGTAAACACGCCGACTGTACTACTTGTTTGAGCCAAAGTTTAGTTTTCGCGATCTTGTGCTTACGGTTTTTGTTTTTTTGTTTGTTGATAGTGCAGTGTTTTATACGAATATGTCTGAAGAATGAACAGAATTTTTGGAATCGGCGACAGTATACCGATTAACAAATATTCTAAGATTCTTGAAACTTCAGTCAACGTGTACAAAAGCTGAGTCGAAAATTTGTGTTCAGGTATCAGTTCAAGGTTTGGCAGAAAACAAGCTTGTGAAGATTATGAAGGAAGAATAAAGCAGCAGAAGCCTTTAAAACGCCTCTAGCGTCTTCCAGCGCTTCATCCGTAAGTCTACGGACTGTAAGAATTGTAAGGAGCTGCATTTTGTAATTGGGAAAAATTTCAAATAAATTTCAACTGTTACAATTGAAACGTTCTTTATTCAAAATCCCCGTTGCCAGAGAAAGTCAACGTATTTATATCAAAAATGCATTCGACTTTGGAAACTTCGGGTCGTTCAACTGATCAGCTGGCTTGCACTTTTCTAAGCCAGTACGAGATAGCACTATTTATGTTATTATGGCACAGTGTGTGGTGCAAAATTTCTTTTATTGACTTTTTTGTTCTTTTACACCTCGGCCATCCTGACCAATTGATCGATCCGATCACAATTGAGTTTCCAACAAACTCCAATATACCATTCACTCAACATACAAATAATTAAAAAAATATTAATTCAGTAAGAGATGTAAATAAAAATTAAATGTAAATACAAGAAAAGATATAAATAAGAAAAAGGGCTTTGGAAACTTACATACAAGGGTATTTGGTCCCCGGATTATATGAAACCATATAGAGTTGTACGAGTTGATGCTGAGCATGATGGTGGTGTGGTCGAAGGTCGTTTGGATGATTTTGCTGATAGTGAAAATAATATTTAACATTTCCATTTCAATCATGGCGTTCCAGTACGATTCCTCACATGAATTTATTTTGATTTTGTATTAACTGAACTACATTGTTATAATTAAAATATACCTGCATATTAATATTTTAGAATTTTAATATTTAATTTTTTCCAAGAACTATTTTCACTGATTGTTTGAATTTACTAAAGAAGCACTTTAAATATCTTAGCAGACTCTTGAGTTTCGGAACTGTTGCAGACTCTAAGAAATTAACTCACTCATCCGACATTTTCAAAATCGCACCAAACGAAATTAATTTTCCGACTATAAAACATACGCCATACAGGCACAAACGTACACACGCCTGGTATAGTGACTATGTTTTTTATTATGATAAAATCTGCTGGACTGTATTTGTTCGGGCTTTTGCGATGACTATCATAGTAACGCTTGTTTTTTATATGCGAACTCTCTATGTTTTAAAGCGCTTTGCCCCTAACTTCTCTTAAATCACCTCGCTCTTTGTGAAATTTAGTTTCGAGGAACTCCTTTAAACCGTCAGAAAACGGCGAAATTTAAGATGCTTTCTTAGACAGTTATTACTCTTTGAGTGCTGTCAGCAGCTCGAATGGGGTGGTTCCGTGAAAAATTCGAAAAATTGGAGTTGAGCTAGGAATCGAACCTATATCCTTCGGCGTGTGAGCGTCGCACTCTACCCACTACGCCACGGCGACCACATTATTGTGCGGAAGCTAAGGGTATTAAATGATCTACTTAATGCATCGACATAAGGCATTCAATCACCTTTCCTATGTTCAACGACGAAATCAAACTCCTGAAGTTCTAAGGCCCATCTGGAAATCCTAGGATTCAGCGACTTCTTCTTTAAAGTCAACGTCAAAGCTTGACAATCAGTGACAACTTTAAAAGACATACCGACCAAATAGATCCGAAATCTTCTGAAAGCGTGTATTATTGAGAGTGTCTCAATGTCATAGTTATGAAATTGTCTCTGTTTCAGATGCTCGCTTCGAGAAATAAAACATGAGAGGAAGCTTTTCATCCGTCTATCTCTGCATCAAAACAGCTCCAAAATCTATCGAACTTGCATCGCAATGTAGTTCTGTCGGACTATTTGGACTTTATATTGCAAGAACCGGAGTGGCGACAAGGCCTCCATTTCATTCAAACCAAACGCGAACAGTGAGTTTCTTCCAATTTTTCCTTCTGGTGAAAACCATTCTTCATTCTTCTTCGATCCAGATGATTTTCAATTAATGGTCAAGGATAATTATCTCGCAAACATTGAGCTCCCTAAAATCAACGCAAATTCTAAATTTCTTGATCTTTTTCTGAACTAGCACTATCGGTGTCACGGAGTTAGATTCGCGAATAATTCCTTTGCATGAGGAAGCCTTCTTGGTGCACAGTTTCTTTCGATAAAGTAATCTTCATTTCGAAATCTATTTCAGAAAATTGGAATTCAGAAGAAGATACTGTGTGCTTAACTATGTCCCTAATTCTATCCTTTACCATGTCTATTAACTAGGGTTAATATTGAAATCTAACTCCACCTGTTCTACGATATTGAAGTTAAGAATCTGCTTGATGACATCAGCCAGGTTATCTGCTTTCCTTTTGACGAGTGTACACGGACATTGCCAATTGCTGTTATGTGACCTTGATTGCAGCTGATAATTCCAATTTTTCCAAGACCAAGCCCGTTTTTCTCATGAAGTCTCTGCCTAAAATGAGAGGATATTTCACTGAAAAATTCTTTACTATAAATAATTGAACATTAATAACTGAACTTTCGGATTCGACGTTGGTGTTGAAGCTTCCAATTACTTACAATTGGCTACTGTTCACTCCACAGTAGTTATGTGTAGGCTTCTCCAATGTCGACAACAAAACGACAGGTAGAAATCGTTCCTGCAGAAAACTGATGGACTGTCCAGTAACGACAGCAGCACAATCGAGGCCTTTCGTTCAAATTCATCACTCGTTGCTGTCGGTGTTGGCTTATATCGTTGCAACGCCATAACCGAAGTTTTCTTCTCGCATCTTGTTGAAATGTGGCCACCTTGTCTGCATTTGTAGCATACCACATAACTTGTTCGTTTGTTTGTTTTCTGCTCACTGGGCTATGTACGACGGATGTTTGGAGTTATTGATGGTGCATTTTCGACATCCTTAAAGCTGCAGATGGACGATCGCTGAGAATTTGATTCTGTGTCCTCCATTTCCAGCGCGCTTAACTGTTGCTTTAATTTCTTGAAATCCTCCTTCTTCTCAAGATCCTCTGCAGTTTAAGTAGCTCGGCATCAAGTGTTTTTTTTGTCTTCACTGCTGAATGCAATACTGGAAGCACGATATCGCAGGCGAGCTGATTCATTACACAGACTCCTAGACGTCGACGGAAAATCTTGAATCAGAGCGGCTATTACTTCTTCCAATCGGATTTTTTAATTTGTAGTCGAAAAAAAATGATTTTAAATATTTTGGATGCATACTTTGTTGCGATACTGTATTTATTTGATCTTCTGTTAATAAACTACACCCAAGCAGAGAGTGTTTTGTCTTTATTTTTATCCTCCCCCTCACTTGTCCGGTGTGGCTATTACAATTCAGAAGTGGTATTTAATAAACACGCCGACTGTACTACTTGTTTGAGCCAAAGTTTAGGTTTTTTTTTTGATAGTGCAGTGTTTTATACGAATATGTCTGAAGAATGAACAGAATTTTTGGAATCGGCGACAGTATACCGATTAAAAAATATTCTGAGATTCTTGAAACTTCAGTCAACGTGTACAAAAGCTGAGTCGAAAATTTGTGTTCCGGTATCAGTTCAAGGTTTGGCAGAAAACAAGCTTGTGAAGATTATGAAGGAAGAATAAAGCAGCGTCTTCCAGCGGTTCATCCGTAAGTCTACGGACTGTAAGAATTGTAAGGAGCTGCATTTTGTAATTGGGAAAAATTTCAAATAAATTTCAACTGTTACAATTGAAACGTTCTTTATTCAAAATCCCCGTTGCCAGAGAAAGTCAACGTATTTATATCAAAAATGCATTCGACTTTGGAAACTTCGGGTCGTTCAACTGGTCAGCTGGCTTGCACTTTTCTAAGCCAGTACGAGATAGCACTATTTATGTCATTATTGCACAGTGTGTGGTGCAAAACTTCTTTTATTGACTTTTTTGTTCTTTTACACCTCGGCCATCCTGACCAATTGATCGATCCGATCACAATTGAGTTTCCAACAAACTCCAATATACCATTCATTCAACATACAAATAATTAAAAAAATATTAATTCAGTAAGAGATGTAAATAAATATTAAATGTAAATACAAGAAGAGATATAAATAAGAAAAAGGGCTTTGGAAACTTACATACAAGGGTATTTTGTCCCCGGATTGTATAAAAATAATATAGAATTGTACGAGTTGATGCTGAGCATGAAGGTGGTGTGGTCGAAGGTCGTTTGGATGATTTTGCTGATAATGAAAACAATATTAAACATTTCCATTTTAGCATTTCAAGCCCGGCGTTCCAGTACAATTCCTCACATGAATTTATTTTGATTTTGTATTAACTGAACTACATTGTTATAATTAAAATATACCTGCATATTAATATTTTAGAATTTTAATATTTAATTTTTTCCAAGAACTATTTTCACTTATTGTTTGAATTTACTAAAGAAGCACTTTAAATATCTTAGCAGACTCTTGAGTTTCGGAACTGTTGCAGACTCTAAGAAATTAACTCACTCATCCGACATTTTCAAAATCGCACCAAACGAAATTAATTTTCCGACTATAAAACAAACGCGATACAGGCACAAACGTACACACGCCTGGTTTAGTGACTATGTTTTTTATTATGATAAAATCTGCTGGACTGTATTTGTTCGGGCTTTTGCGATGACTATCATAGTAACGCTTGTTTTTTATATGCGAACTCTCTATGTTTTAAAGCGCTTTGCCCCTAACTTCTCTTAAATCACCTCGCTCTTTGTGAAATTTAGTTTCAAGGAACTCCTTTAAACCGACAGAAAACGGCGAAATTTAAGAAGCTTTCTTAGACAGTTATTACTCTTTGAGTGCTGTCAGCAGCTCGAAAGGGGTGGTTCCGTGAAAAATTCGAAAAATTGGAGTTGAGCTAGGAATCGAACCTATATCCTTCGGCGTGTGAGCGTCGCACTCTACCCACTACGCCACGGCGACCACATTATTGTGCGGAAGCTAAGGGTATTAAATGATCTACTTAATGCATCGACATAAGGCATTCAATCAACTTTCCTATGTTCAACTACGAAATCAAACTCCTGAAGCTCTAAGGCCAATCTGGAAATCCTAGGATTCAGCGACTTCTTCTTTAAAGTCAACGTCAAAGCTTGACAATCAGTGACAACTTTAAAAGACATACCGACCAAATAGATCCGAAATCTTCTGAAAGCGTGTATTATTGAGAGTGTCTCAATGTCATAGTTATGAAATTGTCTCTGTTTCAGATGCTCGCTTCGAGAAATAAGACATGAGAGGAAGCTTTGCTCCAAAATCTATCGAACTTGCATCACAATATAGTTCTGTCGGACTATTTGGACTTTATATTGCAAGAACCGGAGTTGCGACAAGGCCTCCATTTCATTCAAACCATACGCGAACAGTGAGTTTCTTCGAATTTTTCCTTCTGGTGAAAACCATTCTTCATTCTTCTTCGATCCAGATGATTTTCAATTAATGTTCAAGGATAATTATCTCGCAAACATTGAGCTCTCTAAAATCAACGCAAATTCTAAATTTCTTGTTCTTTTTCTGAACTAGCACTATCGGTGTCACGTATGGAGAGTTAGATTCGCGAATAATTCCTTTGCATGAGGAAGCCTTCTTGGTGCACAGTTTCTTTCGATAAAGTAATCTTCATTTCGAAATCTATTTCAGAAAATTGGAATTCAGAAGAAGATACTGTGTGCTTAACTATGTCCCTAATTCTATCCTTAACCATATCACATTAACTAGGGTTAATATTGAGATCTTACTCGACCTGTTCTACGATATTGAAGTTAAGAATCTGCTTGATGTCGTCAGCCAGGTTATCTGCTTTCCTTTTGACGAGTGTACACGGATATTGCCAATTGCTGTTATGTGATCTTGATTGCAGCTGATAATTCCAACTTTTCCACGACCAAGCCCGTTTTTCTCATGAAGTCTCTGAATAAAATGAGAGGATATTTCACTGAAAAATTCTTTACTATAAATAATTGAACATTAAGTGGTCGCTGTGGCGTAGTGGGTAGAGTTAGACGGTCACACGCCGAAGGGTCTAGGTTCGACTCTCAGTTCAACACCAATTTTTCTAATATATCACGGCACAACCTCTTTCGAGCTGCTAACAACACTCAAAGAGTAATAACTGTCTAAGAAAGCGAAACTGTAGGTCCCTTCTACTCGTGAGAGAACAGTAGCGCGCACAACACGAGTAGTTGATGAGCAAGCTAGGCCCTGGTCCCCCTTTGGACTGTAGCGCCAACAATTATTATTATTATTAATTGAACATTAATAACTGAACTTTCGGATTCGACGTTGGTGTTGAAGCTTCCAATTACTTACAATTGGCTACTGTTCACTCCACAGTAGTTATGTGTAGGCTTCTCCAATGTCGACAACAAAACGACAGGTAGAAATCGTTCCTGCAGAAAACTGATGGACTGTCCAGCAGCGACAACAGCACAATCGAGGCCTTTCGTTCAAATTCATCACTCGTTGCTGTCGGCGTTGGCTTATATCGTTGCAACGCCATAACCGAAGTTTTCTTCTCGCATCTTGTTGAAATGTGGCCACCTTGTCCGCACTTGTAGCATACCACATAACTTGTTCGTTTGTTTGTTTTCTGCTCACTGGGCTATGTACGACGGATGTTTGGAGTTATTGATGGTGCATTTTCGACATCCTTAAAGCTGCAGACGGACGATCGCTGAGAATTTGATTCTGTGTCCTCCATTTCCAGCGCGCTTAACTGTTGCTTTAATTTCTTGATATCCTCCTTCTTCGCAAGATCCTCTGCAGTTTAAGTAGCTCGGCATCAAGTGTTTTTTTTTGTCTTCACTGCTGAATGCAATACTGGGAGCACGATATCGCAGGCGAGCTGATTCATTACACAGACTCCTAGACGTCGACGGAAAATCTTGAATCAGAGCGGCTATTACTTCTTCCAATCGGATTTTTAATTTGTAGTCGAAAAAAAATGATTTTAAATATTTTGGATGCATACTTTGTGACGATACTGTATTTGTTTTCGCCCTACACCGTATATGCCCATCTGATCGTATGATTCACCCGAAATGTCTCCAAAGATTCGAATAAGAACCAATGTACTGTAATGAGCATATTTAACGCAAGTATAAATGTCTCAGCGGACATACATTTGGTCTTCTGTTAATAAACTACACCCAAGCAGAGAGTTGTTTGTCTTTATTTTTATCCTCCCCGCTCACTTGTCCGGTGTGGCTATTACAATTCAGAAGTGGTATTGAGTAAACACGCCGACTGTACTACTTGTTTGAGCCAAAGTTTAGTTTTCGCGATCTTGTGCTTACGGTTTTTGTTTTTTTTTTTGATAGTGCAGTGTTTTATACGAATATGTCTGAAGAATGAACAGAATTTTTGGAATCGGCGACAGTATACCGATTAACAAATATTCTAAGATTCTTGAAACTTCAGTCAACGTGTACAAAAGCTGAGTCGAAAATTTGTGTTCCGGTATCAGTTCAAGGTTTGGCACAAAACAAGCTTGTGAAGATTATGAAGGAAGAATAAAGCAGCGTCTTCCAGCGGTTCATCCGTAAGTCTACGGACTGTAAGAATTGTAAGGAGCTGCATTTTGTAATTGGGAAAAATTTCAAATAAATTTCAACTGTTACAATTGAAACGTTCTTTATTCAAAATCCCCGTTGCCAGAGAAAGTCAACGTATTTATATCAAAAATGCATTCGACTTTGGAAACTTCGGGTCGTTCAACTGGTCAGCTGGCTTGCACTTTTCTAAGCCAGTACGAGATAGCACTATTTATGTCATTATTGCACAGTGTGTGGTGCAAAACTTCTTTTATTGACTTTTTTGTTCTTTTACACCTCGGCCATCCTGACCAATTGATCGATCCGATCACAATTGAGTTTCCAACAAACTCCAATATACCATTCATTCAACATACAAATAATTAAAAAAATATTAATTCAGTAAGAGATGTAAATAAATATTAAATGTAAATACAAGAAGAGATATAAATAAGAAAAAGGGCTTTGGAAACTTACATACAAGGGTATTTGGTCCCCGGATTATATGAAACCATATAGAATTGTACGAGTTGATGCTGAGCATGAAGGTGGTGTGGTCGAAGGTCGTTTGGATGATTTTGCTGATAATGAAAATAATATTTAACATTTCCATTTTAGCATTTCAAGGCCGGCGTTCCAGTACAATTCCTCACATGAATTTATTTTGATTTTGTATTAACTGAACTACATTGTTATAATTAAAATATACTTATATTACCTATATTATATATATATTAATATTTTAGAATTTTAATATTTAATTTTTTCCAAGAACTATTTTCACTTATTGTTTCAATTTACTAAAGAAGCACTTTAAATATCTTAGCAGACTCTTGAGTTTCGGCGCCACGGCGACCACATTATTGTGCGGAAGCTAAGGGTATTAAATGATATACTTAATACATCGACATAAGGCATTCAATCACCTTTCCTATGTTCAACGACGAAATCAAACTCCTGAAGCTCTAAGGCCCATCTGAAAATCCTAGGATTTAGCGACTTCTTCCTTAAAGTCAACGTCAAAGCTTGACAATCAGTGACAACTTTAAAAGACATACCGACCAAATAGATCCGAAATCTTCTGAAAGCGTATATTATTGAGAGTGTCTCAATGTCATAGTTATGAAATTTTCTCTGTTTCAGATGCTCGCTTCGAGAAATAAAACATGAGAGGAAGCTTTTCATCCGTCTATCTCTGCATCAAAACATCTCCTAAATCTATCGAACTTGCATTGCAATGTAGTTCTGTCGGACTATTTGGACTTTATATTGCAAGAACCGGAGTTGCGACAAGGCCTCCATTTCATTCAAACCAAACGCGAACAGTGAGTTTCTTCCAATTTTTCCTTCTGGTGAAAACCATTCTTCATTCTTCTTCGATCCAGATGATCTTCAATTAATGGTCAAGGATAATTATCTCGCATACATTGAGCTCCCTAAAATCAACGCAAATTCTAAATTTCTTGTTCTTTTTCTGAACTAGCACTATCGGTGTCACGTATGGAGAGTTAGATTCGCGAATAATTCCTTTGCATGAGGAAGCCTTCTTGGTGCACAGTTTCTTTCGATAAAGTAATCTTCATTTCGAAATCTATTTCAGAAAATTGGAATTCAGAAGAAGATACTGTGTGCTTAACTATGTCCCTAATTCTATCCTTTACCATGTCTATTAACTAGGGTTAATATTGAAATCTAACTCCACCTGTTCTACGATATTGAAGTTAAGAATCTGCTTGATGACATCAGCCAGGTTATCTGCTTTCCTTTTGACGAGTGTACACGGACATTGCCAATTGCTGTTATGTGACCTTGATTGCAGCTGATAATTCCAATTTTTCCAAGACCAAGCCCGTTTTTCTCATGAAGTCTCTGCCTAAAATGAGAGGATAATTCACTGCAAAATTCTTTACTATAAATAATTGAATATTAATAACTGAACTTTCGGATTCGACGTTGGTGTTGAAGCTTCCAATTACTTACAATTGGCTACTGTTCACTCCACAGTAGTTATGTGTAGGCTTCTCCAATGTCGACAACAAAACGACAGGTAGAAATCGTTCCTGCAGAAAACTGATGGACTGTCCAGCAGCGACAGCAGCACAATCGAGGCCTTTCGTTCAAATTCATCACTCGTTGCTGTCGGCGTTGGCTTATATCGTTGCAACGCCATAACCGAAGTTTTCTTCTCACATCTTGTTGAAATGTGGCCACCTTGTCTGCACTTGTAGCATACCACATAACTTGTTCGTTTGTTTGTTTTCTGCTCACTGGGCTATGTACGACGGATGTTTGGAGTTATTGATGGTGCATTTTCGACATCCTTAAAGCTGCAGACGGACGATCGCTGAGAATTTGATTCTGTGTCCTCCATTTCCAGCGCGCTTAACTGTTGCTTTAATTTCTTAATATCCTCCTTCTTCTCAGGATCCTCTGCAGTTTAAGTAGCTCGGCATCAAGTGTTTTTTTTGTCTTCACTGCTGAATGCAATACTGGAAGCACGATATCGCAGGCGAGCTGATTCATTACACAGACTCTTGAATCAGAGCGGCTATTACTTCTTCCAATCGGATTTTTAATTTGTAGTAGAAAAAAAATGATTTTAAATATTTTGGATGCATACTTTGTTGCGATACTGTATTTTTTTTCGCCCTACACCGTATATGCCCATCTGATCGTATGATTCACCCGAAATGTCTCCAAAGATTCGAATAAGAACCAATTTACTGTAATGAGCATATTTAACGCAAGTATAAATGTCTCAGCGGACATACATTTGGTCTTCTGTTAATAAACTACACCCAAGCAGAGAGTTGTTTGTCTTTATTTTTATCCTCCCCGCTCACTTGTCCGGTGTGGCTATTACAATTCAGAAGTGGTATTGAGTAAACACGCCGACTGTACTACTTGTTTGAGCCAAAGTTTAGTTTTCGCGATCTTGTGCTTATGGTTTTTGTTTTTTTGTTTGTTGATAGTGCAGTGTTTTATACGAATATGTCTGAAGAATGAACAGAATTTTTGGAATCGGCGACAGTATACCGATTAACAAATATTCTAAGATTCTTGAAACTTCAGTCAACGTGTACAAAAGCTGAGTCGAAAATTTGTGTTCAGGTATCAGTTCAAGGTTTGGCAGTAAACAAGCTTGTGAAGATTATGAAGGAAGTATAAAGCAGCGTCTTCCAGCGGTTCATCCGTAAGTCTACGGACTGTAAGAATTGTAAGGAGCTGCATTTTGTAATTGGGAAAAATTTCAAATAAATTTCAACTGTTACAATTGAAACGTTCTTTATTCAAAATCCCCGTTGCCAGAGAAAGTCAACGTATTTATATCAAAAATGCATTCGACTTTGGAAACTTCGGGTCGTTCAACTGGTCAGCTGGCTTGCATTTTTCTAAGCCAGTACGAGATAGCACTATTTATGTCATTATTGCACAGTGTGTGGTGCAAAACTTCTTTTATTGACTTTTTTGTTCTTTTACACCTCGGTCATCCTGACCAATTGATCGATCCGATCACAATTGAGTTTCCAACAAACTCCAATATACCATTCATTCAACATACAAATAATTAAAAAAATATTAATTCAGTAAGAGATGTAAATAAATATTAAATGTAAATACAAGAAGAGATATAAATAAGAAAAAGGGCTTTGGAAACTTACATACAAGGGTATTTTGTCCCCGGATTGTATAAAAATAATATAGAATTGTACGAGTTGATGCTGAGCATGAAGGTGGTGTGGTCGAAGGTCGTTTGGATGATTTTGCTGATAATGAAAACAATATTAAACATTTCCATTTTAGCATTTCAAGCCCGGCGTTCCAGTACAATTCCTCACATGAATTTATTTTGATTTTGTATTAACTGAACTACATTGTTATAATTAAAATATACCTGCATATTAATATTTTAGAATTTTAATATTTAATTTTTTCCAAGAACTATTTTCACTTATTGTTTGAATTTACTAAAGAAGCACTTTAAATATCTTAGCAGACTCTTGAGTTTCGGAACTGTTGCAGACTCTAAGAAATTAACTCACTCATCCGACATTTTCAAAATCGCACCAAACGAAATTAATTTTCCGACTATAAAACAAACGCGATACAGGCACAAACGTACACACGCCTGGTTTAGTGACTATGTTTTTTATTATGATAAAATCTGCTGGACTGTATTTGTTCGGGCTTTTGCGATGACTATCATAGTAACGCTTGTTTTTTATATGCGAACTCTCTATGTTTTAAAGCGCTTTGCCCCTAACTTCTCTTAAATCACCTCGCTCTTTGTGAAATTTAGTTTCAAGGAACTCCTTTAAACCGACAGAAAACGGCGAAATTTAAGAAGCTTTCTTAGACAGTTATTACTCTTTGAGTGCTGTCAGCAGCTCGAAAGGGGTGGTTCCGTGAAAAATTCGAAAAATTGGAGTTGAGCTAGGAATCGAACCTATATCCTTCGGCGTGTGAGCGTCGCACTCTACCCACTACGCCACGGCGACCACATTATTGTGCGGAAGCTAAGGGTATTAAATGATCTACTTAATGCATCGACATAAGGCATTCAATCACCTTTCCTATGTTCCACGACGAAATCAAACTCCTGAAGCTCTAAGGCCCATCTGAAAATCCTAGGATTCAGCGACTTCTTCTTTAAAGTCAACGTCAAAGCTTGACAATCAGTGACAACTTTAAAAGACATACCGACCAAATAGATCCGAAATCTTCTGAAAGCGTGTATTATTGAGAGTGTCTCAATGTCATAGTTATGAAATTTTCTCTGTTTCAGATGCTCGCTTCGAGAAATAAAACATGAGAGGAAGCTTTTCATCCGTCTATCTCTGCATCAAAACATCTCCAAAATCTATCGAACTTGCATCGCAATGTAGTTCTGTCGGACCATTTGGACTTAATATTGCAAGAACCGGAGTTGCGACAAGGCCTCCACTTCATTCAAACCAAACGCGAACAGTGAGTTTTTTCGAATTTTTCCTTCTGGTGAAAACCATTCTTCATTCTTCTTCGATCCAGATGATCTTCAATTAATGGTCAAGGATAATTATCTCGCATACATTGAGCTCCCTAAAATCAACGCAAATTCTAAATTTCTTGTTCTTTTTCTGAACTAGCACTATCGGTGTCACGTATGGAGAGTTAGATTCGCGAATAATTCCTTTGCATGAGGAAGCCTTCTTGGTGCACAGTTTCTATCGATAAAGTAATCTTCATTTCGAAATCTATTTCAGAAAATTGAAATTCAGAAGAAGATACTGTGTGCTTAACTATGTCCCTAATTCTATCCTTAACCATATCACATTAACTAGGGTTAATATTGAAATCTAACTCGACCTGTTCTACGATATTGAAGTTAAGAATCTGCTTGATGACATCAGCCAGGTTATCTGCTTTCCTTTTGACGAGTGTACACAGATATTGCCAATTGCTGTTATGTGATCTTGATTGCAGCTGATAATTCCAATTTTTCCTGCCTCTGCCTAAAATGAGAGGATAATTCACTGAAAAATTCTTTACTATAAATAACTGAACATTAATAACTGAACTTTCGGATTCGACGTTGGTGTTGAAGCTTCCAATTACTTACAATTGGGTACTGTTCACTCCGAAGTAGTTATGTATCGGCTTCTCCAATGTCGACAACAAAACGACAGGTAGAAATCGTTCCTGCAGAAAACTGATGGACTGTCCAGCAGCGACAGCAGCACAATCGAGGCCTTTCGTTCAAATTCATCACTCGTTGCTGTCGGCGTTGGCTTATATCGTTGCAACGCCATAACCGAAGTTTTCTTCTCGCATCTTGTTGAAATGTGGCCACCTTGTCCGCACTTGTAGCATACCACATAACTTGTTCGTTTGTTTGTTTTCTGCTCACTGGGCTATGTACGACGGATGTTTGGAGTTATTGATGGTGCATTTTCGACATCCTTAAAGCTGCAGACGGACGATCGCTGAGAATTTGATTCTGTGTCCTCCATTTCCAGCGCGCTTAACTGTTGCTTTAATTTCTTGATATCCTCCTTCTTCTCAAGATCCTCTGCAGTTTAAGTAGCTCGGCATCAAGTGTTTCTTTGTCTTCACTGCTGAATGCAATACTGGAAGCACGATATCGCAGGCGAGCTGATTCATTACACAGACTCCTAGACGTCGACGGAAAATCTTGAATCAGAGCGGCTATTACTTCTTCCAATCGGATTTTTTAATTTGTAGTCGAAAAAAACATGATATTAAATATTTTGGTCTGTACTTATTTGGTCTTCTGTTAATAAACTACACCTTAGCAGAGAGTGTTTTGTCTTTATTTTTATCCTCCCCTCTCACTTGTCCGGTGTGGCTATTACAATTCAGAAGTGGTATTTAGTAAACACGCCGACTATACTACTTGTTTGAGCCAAAGTTTGGTTTTTTTTTTTTTTATAGTGCAGTGTTTTATACGAATATGTCTGAAGAATGAACAGAATTTTTGGAATCTGCGACAGTATACCGATTAACAAATATTCTAAGATTCTTGAAACTTCAGTCAACGGGTACAAAAGCTGAGTCGAAAATTTATGTTCAGGTATCAGTTCAAGGCTTGGCAGAAAACAAGCTTGTGAAGATTATGAAGGAAGAATAAAGCAGCGTCTTCCAGCGGTTCATCCGTAAGTCTACGGAATGTAAGAATTGTAAGGAGCTGCATTTTGTAATTGGGAAAAATTTCAAATAAATTTCAACTGTTACAATTGAAACGTTCCTTATTCAAAATCCCCGTTGCCAGAGAAAGTCAACGTTTTTATATCAAAAATGCATTCGACTTTGGAAACTTCGGGTCGTTCAACTGATCAGCTGGCTTGCACTTTACTAAGCCAGTACGAGATAGCACTATTTATGTCATTATGGCACAGTGTGTGGTGCAAAATTTCTTTTATTGACTTTTTTGTTCTTTTACACCTCGGACATCCTGACCAATTGATCGATCCGATCACAATTGATTTTCCAACAAACTCCAATATACCATTCATTCAACATACAAATAATTAAAAAAATATTAATTCAGTATGAGATGTAAATAAAAATTAAATGTAAATACAAGAAAAGATATAAATAAGAAAAAGGGCTTTGGAAACTTACATACAAGGGTATTTGGTCCCCGGATTATATGAAACCATATAGCGTTGTACGAGTTGATGCTGAGCATGATGGTGGTGTGGTCGAAGGTCGTTTGGATGATTTTGCTGATAATAAAAATAACATTTAACATTTCCAGTTTAGCATTTCAAGCCCGGCGTTCCAGTACAATTCCTCACATGAATTTATTTTGATTTTGTATTAACTGAAATACATTGTTATAATTAAAATATACCTGCATATTAATATTTTAGAATTTTAATATTTAATTTTTTCCAAGAACTATTTTCACTTATTGTTTGAATCTACTAAAGAAGCTTTGTAATCGGGTCGATTATACTATCAGGGGATGGCCTAATTGTAGTCGAAAAAAAAAATGAATTCAAATATTTTAAATGCATACTTTATTGCGACACTGTATTTATTTTTTTTGCAATATATGCCTATCTGATCCTATGATTAACCCGAAATGTCTCCAAAGATTTAAATAACAACCAATGTACTGTAATGAACATATCTAACGCAAGTATAAGTGTCTCAGCAGACATACATTTGGTCTTCTGTTAATAAACGACACCCAAGCTCACTTGTTCGGTTTGACTATTACAAATTCAATTTTAGCGGCGGTTGTTTGACACTTTATATATCTTAGCAGGCTCTTGAGTTTCGGAACTGTTGCAGACTCTAAGAAATTTACTCACTCATCCGACATTTTCAAAATCGCACCAAACGAAATTAATTTTCCGACTATAAAACAAACGCGATACAGGCACAAACGTAAACACGCCTGGTATAGTGACTATGTTTTTTATTATGATAAAATCTGCTGGACTGTATTTGTTCGGGCTTTTGCGATGACTATCATAGTAACGCTTGTTTTTTATATGCGAACTCTCTATGTTTTAAAGCGCTTTGCCCCTAACTTCTCTTAAATCACCTCGCTCTTTGTGAAATTTATTTTCGAGGAACTCCTTTAAACCGTCAGAAAACGGCGAAATTTAAGAAGCTTTCTTAGACAGTTATTACTCTTTGAGTGCTGTCAGCAGCTCGAAAGGGGTGGTTCCGTGAAAAATTCGAAAAATTGGAGTTGAGCTAAGAATCGAACCTATATCCTTCGGCGTGTGAGCGTCGCACTCTACCCACTACGCCGCGGCGACCACGTTATTGTGCGGAAGCTAAGGGTATTAAATGATCTACTTAATGCATCAACATAAGGCATTCAATCACCTTTCCTATGTTCAACGACGAAATCAAACTCCTGAAGCTCTAAGGCCCATCTGGAAATCCTAGGATTCAGCGACTTCTTCTTTAAAGTCAACGTCAAAGCTTGACAATCAGTGACAACTTTAAAAGACATACCGACCAAATAGATCCGAAATCTTCTGAAAGCGTGTATTATTGAGAGTGTCTCAATATCATAGTTATGAAATGTTCTGTGTTTGAGATGTTCGCTTCGAGAAATAAAACATGAGAGGAAGCTTTTCATCCGTCTATCTCCGCATCAAAACAGCTCCAAAATCTATCGAACTTGCATCGCAATGTAGTTGTGTCGGACTATTTGGACTTTATATTGCAAGAACCGGAGTTGCGACAAGGCCTCCATTTCATTCAAACCAAACGCGAACAGTGAGTTTCTTCGAAGTTTTCCTTCTTTGATAAGTTTTCTAAAAATGTGCTTCATAAGACGCTCAAACACAGACGGAGCCTTTTTCAAGCCAAACGGCATTTTTAGAAACTCGAATTGCCCCATTGGCGTAATAAACAATGTATACTTCATCGAATTGCTAAAAAGTTTTACATGGCATACCACATTACTTGTTCGTTTGTTTGTTTTCTGCTCACTGGGCTATGTACGACGGATGTTTGGAGTTATTGATGGTGCATTTTCAACATCCTTAAAGCTGCAGACGGACGATCGCTGAGAATTTGATTCTGTGTCCTCCATTTCCAGCGCGCTTAACTGTTGCTTTAATTTCTTGATTTCCCCTTTAAGTAAGTGTTTCTTTGTCTTCACTGCTGAATGCAATACTGGAAGCACGATATCGCAGGCGAGCTGATTCATTACACAGACTCCTAGAGGTCGACGGAAAATCTTGAATCAGAGCGGCCATTACTTCTTCCAATCGGATTTTTAATTTGTAGTCGAAAAAAAAATGATATTAAATATTTTGGATAAATACTTTGTTGCGATACTGTATTTATTTTTTTGCGCCCTACACCGTATATGCCCATCTGATCGTATGATTTACCCGAAATGTCTCCAAAGATTCGAATAAGAACCAATGTACTGTAATGAGCATATCTAACGCAAGTATAAATGTCTCAGCGGACATACATTTGGTCTTCTGTTTATAAACTACGCCCAAGCAGAGAGTTGTTTGTCTTTATTTTTATCCTCCCCGCTCACTTGTCCGGTGTGGCTATTATAATTCAGAAGTGGTATTGAGTAAACACGCCGACTGTACTACTTGTTTGAGTCAAAGTTTAGTTTTCGCGATCTTGTGCTTACGGTTTTTGTTTTTTTGTTTGTTGATAGTGCAGTGTTTTATACGAATATGTCTGAAGAATGAACAGAATTTTTGGAATCGGCGACAGTATACCGATTAAAAAATATTCTAAGATTCTTGAAACTTCAGTCAACGGGTACAAAAGCTGAGTCGAAAATTTGTGTTCAGGTATCAGTTCAAGGTTTGGCAGAAAACAAGCTTGTGAAGATTATGATGGAAGAATAAAGCAGCAGAAGCGGAGGTATGTGTAATAACACAAGAGCAAGTGTTGTGGAAGAACATTCGTCGGATGATAGTGACCAAACGGGAAGTGAAAGTGAAAATTGCTTAGAATCTGAGGTGGTGAGACTTCAAAGCCAGCTCGAGAAAGAGAAATTGATCATGGAGTTGAGGCAACAAATTTGTGATCTTCAATTAGAAGATACCGAAACTAATCTCAGAGCACATGGAAATTGTAGTTATAAGGAGATTGAAGAAGCTATGCTTCCATTTAGTGCTGATGACATTTATCCCTTACAACGTTGAACAGAGCAATTCGAGGAATTGGCAGACGCCATGAAACTTTCGGAAAAGTCGTCTATAATATGCGCCTTCTATCAGGAACTGCAAAGTTGTTTGTGAGAACAATTAGAGTGAATACTTGGAGTGCATTAAAATCGGCTTTGATGAGCGAATTCGGACGGTCTGTGACGAAAGCTGATATGTATAATGAACTTCGAAAGCGAAAACTTCGATGTAGCAATATGTTATTCACAGATTGCCTCGCATTCGTCCGTGGAGAATGAAGATTTGTTTTATTTTATCATTAGAGGAATTCTTGACTCGGAAGTGAATAAAATTATCCCATATAGTGCAAACAATATCAGTGAATTAAAACAAGCCCTAAGAAAATATGTTAAAATCAAAAAAATAACCAAGAGTGTACCTTCTAGTAGTTTGACAAATGCTGTCTGGTAACAGCAGTTCTAGTCCAAAGAATGAGAAGAAAGTGGTCACCTGTTTCAAGTGTCATAAACAAGGACATATATCTACTGAATGTCCTGAAAAGGATCAAGTCATGGCATTACATCAATATGCAGAGCGAAATCAAATAGCAAATAATGAGTTTGAAACCTACACCAGTTGTCAATGGGTTGGCAAGGGGTTTGATATTTCTGCGACTTTGCTGGCACTACTGGACTTTAATAGTCCAATCAGTTTTATCCAAGAAAAATATATTTCGTCAGTGCTTCTGTCAACTCTAACAAAAACAACGCAGTCATACTCTGGGTTAAATGGTAGCCGGTTGGTTACTATTGGATCTATTAGTAGCAGTATCAATTTTGAAAATTCAATAATTAGTTTAAGGCATTCAGTCAAGCATTTTTCAATGACTTATCCTTTGATTTTAAAAAGGGATTTTACTTGAAAGATTCGTTTGACACTCAAAAGAAATGCAACGGATCGGAATTTCAATAAGAACGTAGAACCTTCAGCGTTATCCAATGTCTCTCATCATCATTGCTCGGTGGATAACGACGTTTTAAAAGAAGAAAAGTTTCTTGATTAAATATTTAATATAGACCTAAGGGATGAAAACGGTGAGTTTAATCTTAATATCAATGAAAACTTGCATGAAAAAGTTAAAGATATTATTTGACCAGTTTACCTTCCTCTTAAACATCGTTTACCGAATTTGGATTTTAAAATGCATATTGTACTTTCTGAGGACACACATTTTCACTGTCCTCCGAGAAGAATACCTTATGCACACGAAATAGAGCTTCAAAAGATTCTTGATGAATTACTTAAGAATGGGGTTATTCGCCAATCGAATTCTCCTTATGTGTCACCAAAAGAATAAACAACACAAAAATAATAAAGAATTAAGATTGTGCGTGGATTTTCGTGAACTCAATAAGGTTAGCGTGCGGGATAATTACCCATTACCACTTATTGAAGATCACTTAGATTGACTCAGGAGGAAAAAGTATTTTACATCTTTGTTTATCTAAAAAATGGCTTTCACCATGTCCAGCTGGCAGAGGAGTCAACTAAGTATACTTTCTACGTATCTCTATAGGTCAGCTTGAGTATACTCGTATGATATTCGAGCTGAAAAATTTCCCATCTGTTTTTGAACGCTTCATGAGCACCTATTTCGAAAGTTGATATCCGTCATAACCTATTTAGATGGTATTTTAATTGCAACACATTCAATTGAAGAGCATCTCGCAATGTTAAAAGAGATTGTTGATGTCATTATAGAAAACGGTCGTCAGCTCAGGCTGGATAAATGCATGTTTTTGCATGATAAATGCAGATCGTTTACTATGGCTATGAGATTACGGAAGAAGGTATACGTCCTAACGAAACTAACCTTAATGCTATTAAAGATTTTCCGATACCTGTGTGTACAAAAAATGTACATAGTTTTTTGGGGCTCCTACTTTAGAAAATTTATAAAAGATTTCGCAAATATAGCAAAACCACTAAATGACTTGCTAAAAAAGGATGCACCCTTTGTGTTTGGCGTTCGAAAAATGTAAACTTTTGAAACTTTAAAAAATAAACTTATTGCTTCACCAGTTAGATCAGAAGTTTCACCCCGTATTCTTCTATTCTAAAAGCGCAACGGTACCTGAATCCAATTAACACAGCTACGAACTACACTTTCGGTATTCCATAAATCATAGTTGACCAAGCTTCTGAGTAAGAGAAGTCAGAGAGTTCGCTTTATGAAATGATCGTTCCATTTCAAATGGAAGAACAAATAATTCAAAAACCTTACGAATCTATGTATCATTTGGGAGCCGATATATGTTTCGAGTACAGTTTTTCAAGTTATTGGTTTCCCAACATGAAGGTAAAGATAAAAGAGGATATAAAGTCCTGTCTTAAACATAATAATTTTTCCCCGCAGTCTGGGAAAAGAAGAGGTACGCTAAATTCCATTCCAAAAGGTGACACACTACATGTCGATCATCTCGGTCCCTTACCTTGTTCCCAATTAAAGAAATTTTTTATTTCTCGTTATTCACGAAGTTTATAAAACTTTATCCTGTAAAGACAATCCAGAGCAAGGAAGCCATTACTTGTTTGAAGGCATTTTTTGAGAGCTACTCCAGACCAAGTCGTCTTGTTTCGGATCGTGGAAGTTCACATCCAAAGAATATACAGACTTTTTGGAGGAGCAAAATGTGAAACACATTAACATAGCTATTCATTCGCCGCAGTCAAATGGCCAGATGGAACGCAGTAATCGGATTATCGTTACGTTGATAGCAAAAGAATGCGAAGTAAACACAACCATGGATTGGGATAAATATTTAAACAAAGTCGAATTTGCTCTTAACAACACACTCAATAGGAGTACAGATTTTGCACCTAGTGTACTTATATTTGGAAGAAATAAAAAGGGTGATTTCTGCGATCGTGTACTCGAGTACCTGCAAGATACTGTTGGGAAGAATATCAACTGTGTCAACGAGATAAGGCAAAAGGCAAGTGAAAATATAGGAAGGAGTCAGTTAAGGAATAAGTATTTTCACGATAAACACCACAAACGTTCAAGGTCATACAAAAAAGGTGTATATGTTTTGATCAAGAACATCATAACTATTCTAGATGCCAACAAAAAACTTTACACTAAATACCGAAGCCCATCCATCATCCGACATTATCAAAATCGAGACAAACGAAATCAATTTTCCGACTATAAAAAAAGCGGTACAGGCACAAACATACACTCGCACTTGTACAACCACTCCATCCCTTATTAACCGAACACGAATCGGGTACTGTAATCCTACTTCTGAGAATTTTAGTTGGGAAAAATTTCATATAAAATAAACTGTTACAATTGAAACGTTCTTTATTTAAAAATTCCCGCTGTCAATTCAAATTTTAAATTTTTCTTTATTGAACAAAAATATTTACAATTTAATATTTTTAAGCTTGAGACAGTGAATATACATACATATGTATCGGCTCAACAATAGGGGCCCGACGGTTGAACAACTGTCTTACATAGTTTTGAGTGTTTAACGATGTCCTGTCTTAACATCGGGGTGTTCAGATCCGTGTGTCGATGATGTTCCTTGTGTGTGTGGAGGGGTTTCTGTTCAGTTTCAGCCTCGTTGGTACATACATGTATGTTGTATCACTGCTGGAGAGGAAGTGATACGGCTCGCATGCAGAAGATGTCGGGGGGGAAATCTCTTCGTTTAGCATGTTGTGTGCATTGAGAAATCGTTGGAAAGGAATGAGGTCCTTAAGTTCCTGACGATTGGGTTTGGATGGGTCCCAGTCTTGAAAATTTGCACCAAAACCTGTTGCAGGAGGATGATGCGCGGTCCTTGTCAAAGGTGAGAGCGGAGGTGAGAGCGGTGCAGATTCGTAGTATCTTCCTTTCGAAGACCGATGGTTTCTCCATGCTGGTCTTGAAGATGCTGTCCCATACAGGGAAGCCATACGCTATAATGGGTCGTATGAGCTGCTTGTACAGTAATAGCTTCGTCTTCTCGGCAAGTCCGTTCTCACGTCGCATCAATGGGTAGTTGCCTGCGGTTGGCCTGCGGTGTAGATGTTAAACAGTATAGGTTCCAGTCGCTATCCCTGTGTACTTGTGATACTTCATCATCGGATGCAGAGTCGAGTGTTTTTCTCGGAATCCGAATTGGATGTCTGGGATGATGTTTGACTCTGTGCAGTGTTGCTTAATTTTCTGCACTAACCTTTCCAGGATTTCGCTCAGTTGTTGATGCAATTGTTTATGATGATATTCAGGAGTATCATCACGATGTGTGGCATCCGCTTAAGGGCAAAGTTGGAAATTTTGTCCGGTCCGGCCGATTTCTTAGCCGCACTTCCATGGATGGAAAGCTTCTGCTTTCTCCTCTGGGTTGGCCGCATCTCCTCCGTTTGTATTTATGGTTGTTGGCAATTTCTTCCCTTTTCCGATTATCTGGTTGATTTTTTTAAAGGTATCTGGTCCCGGCCTTATTGTTTTTAGTTTATTTTTCAGGACTGTTTTATGGTGGTGTTGAACAGCATTACGAAACATGATGTTTGTGTAGTGCAACTCGCTGAGAACGGTCTAGTATTCGCCATTTACCGTGTTCAGTTCGCAGCGGTAGACTCGCTGTAAACGTTTCCTCAATCTCTGCCTATGATGGTAGAGATTTTGGATATGAACTGGTAAATGGCTGTACCTGTCCCTATTTGTTCTTGGTCGCTTTTGCCGTTCTAAGACGTTGTTGATTATGTCCTCCAATCCATCGATAGCAGCGTCGATTTCCGTATTGGTGAGATTTCTCGTCGGTGTTGGTATTTGGATATTCCCCAATACATCCTCGTGTAGTCTCCCACGTCCAGCTGATTATACCAGATAGTTGGTAGTTGATGACGTACTCTTCTGGTTGGTTGATAGTAAATATTGGCTGGTGAAGGCTTAAAACCAGTAGCACCGCCTCATGGTCGGAATCGCTTCCCACAGTCGTGCAGGAGAAGTTCCTTATTTCTGGCAGAATATTTACAAGATTGGACGTCCCCAGGAAGAAGTTCAGTGTCGACGGCGTTCTAGGGAATGTTGGCCTAGATTGTGAGATCACAACCAAAGAATGCCTTTCGGCACTATCCTCTAGCCATTTAACCATGATGTTCCCCGTCCTGTCACCTTTTGCGTCCATCTACATTGTATGCTGTGCGTTGGATTCTCCCCCTATGAGGCCATAGGTATGTCTTGAAACAAAGCCATTTAGGACTTCAAGATCGTGGCCCATAGAAGCGCTGCTTCCTTCGTGGTTATAAATGCTAAGCACCAACAACGTCTCTGTGAAGTTCACCTGGATTTCTATGCCGGTAGCTTCGATGCATCTCAGCACCGGAATAACGATTTGTTTGGCGGCGATGTTCTTCTTAATGAGGACGGCTGTACCCCGTTTCCCTTCGACACTGTCGGATCTGAAAAGAGAATAAACTTCGAAAGATACGTTGTTTCGATGCTTGAGACAGGTTTCGCTAAGTAACACTATGTTAGGTTTGTCTGCTTTTAGGAAAAGACTAAAAGCAGATCGCCTGACTAACGCGTACAATGAATTAACATTGTACGCGATTATGAGCAGTATTTTTAAACGCATAATTTGAACAAGAATGTGGCTAGTGCCGCAAACTTTTTTTCCGTGTTTAAATTGCTATATCCTTTTGATATAGCTCTTCTAGCTTTAATCATGAGCGACGGGAGGTCTTTACCGAAGGTGTTAAACAATTCTTCTTCAAGGTTGATATCCTTAGTGTTTCTTTTTATCGTCACCCTTGGTTGATTCGCTTTGGATGGCTTCGGTTGTGTTGGTTGCTCCTTTCGAGCAACAGTGGATTTGCTCATTGCGTTGAGCCTTGCCACGTCTGCGAAGCTCATTGAAGGCTTCATTATGGTCCAAGCGGATTTTGCGGCAAAGTATTGCTGTGCTTTCTTCTCAGCTATGGCAGTGTTTTTTCGGCTATCTTTGCCTTGTAGATGGGACAACCCTTGGAATTTGCCGGGTGTCCGTTGGTTTTACAATTTGCACAGTACACCTGTGGTCCTGTGTTTTCCTTCCTCTTGCACTCTCCAGGCCCGTGCTATGCGTTGCACTTAACGCATACTTATGGCATTCCGCAGTTCGTCGCGGAATGTCCATACCACTGGCAGTTTTTACATTGCCCGATGTCCTTGCTTTTGAATTTCTCCCAGGAGACACGCTGATTTAAGATTAGTGTCTTTTTGATAATACCCGCGATTGGTTTGATTTTTTCAACTTCCACAACATGTCAGTTGAACCTCTTGTCGATTCCCTTTGTCGTTTTTATCGCCAATACTTTAATGGCTGGGATATCTTCCTTTATGAGTTTCTCCTTGATCTCATCATGGGTGTACGAAAAGTGTACATCTTTAACTACTATGATGTTCTTCCTATCGGATTTTGGCGTGTAGGTAAAGTGCTTGATGCACCTCTACTTCAGGAATTCCTTCATTTGTTGGAATTCTTCGAGTGGCTTCACGTTAATAACGGTTTTCCCGGTATTTAGGTTCTTGATTGTGAAGGTAATTTCATTGATCCTAGCGTACCGTTGGATTTCGGCTATATTGGCCCAAAGCAAGTGATAGGAGGCATTACGGAGCTCCTCTTGATGGATGTTGGCAAAGTTTCCTCTTTTGTGATTGGGATGGATGTTGCAGTTTGTGACTCGGCTGGTACCGGTAGTGTCTTTTTCTTTTTCGGCCTGATTGGTTTCACGGGTGTGAAAGTTTCGTCATTCGTTATTGGATAGACTGCTACTATCCTTGGCTTCTTCCTTTTCTTGGATCGTGTCGTTAGGGGCCTCTTCTGCCCTGGTTCAGAAGAGGTGCTTTTCTGCGCGCTCGTTGTTTGTCCTTTTGCCAATGGTTGTTTTTTGGGTCTTCATTTGCTTCTGGGCTTAGGGTGTTTTCCATCCCCTTGAGCGACGTCTCTCAAGATTTGACTCTCTTAGGAGGGAAAAAATGGTCCTGTTGCACTCTTCAATTCCTGGAAGAGACCCTTTCATTCGGTTTGAATGTCAGCGAGAGACTGTCATTCCCGCTGCCAAAGAAGGTCAAAGTATTTATATTAATCAAGCATTCGACTTTGGAGACTTCGGGTCGTTCAACTGATCAGCTGGCTTGCACTTTTGTAAGCACTATTTATGTCATTATGGCACGGTGTGTGGTGCAAGATTTCTTTTATTGACTTTTTTTCTTCTAGAATTTGTTCCTTTGATTATGTTCCTACTCTCACCGATTCTTAAGTTTATTCTCTAGGATTGCACGATCACTTCATGATCTTGTGAAAAAAGATAAACCGTATGTTTTACTTCCGAGTGTGAGAGAGCATTCTGAGAATTGAAAAGTAGTTTGACATCTTTCCAAGGGCAAGCATCGAAGCGGAGCTAAGACGTTCTCGGCCGATGTTATACGATGGCGACATTAATTTTCGAGGATATTGATTTCCAGTTGAGAGCATCTCACGGTAGAGACCCAGCGATTTTATAACAGAAAGAGAAGTTGTACTCAGGGGAGTAAGATTCTTACGTTTTGAAAGATGGGATAGTGTTCCGTAAAGATCGCAGTGGTCGTCATGTGCATGAGAAGATTGGGTATTTAGGGGTATCGAAATGTCATGAACAGATGCGTATGCATTATTAGTTCCGAGAAAATAGACACGTTTACGAAGAATTGTATTAAGTGTATAATATACTACTCACAAGTAGACTCGTGTGAACGCAACATTTGCAATATTCCTACGGAGCCGATACTATTTTACACTATCCATTTGGATCACTTCGGACCTCTCCCTTCCGTAACGTTGAAGAGAAAACACATACTGTTAGTGGTCTATAGATACCTGGTAGGCGACTACGTAGTAATTTAAAATTTTGATACAATTGTTGTTTAAGCTTTTTCTTAAACAGACTCTTTAAGTGTTGTCAGAATCTCGAAGGAGGTGGTGCCCTGAAAAGTTCGAAGTTTTCAGTCGGGAATCGAACCTAGACCTTCTTCGTATGAGTGTCGCACTCTACCCACTACGCCACTATTGTACCTAACCGCAAAAGTTTCTAGTTGGGGTCGACTATTGCGAAGAAGGAGATCGCCCCGTGAGCAAATATATGTAAAAGAGCGAAGCAAGAAAGAACGGGTGCGATGGAATAAGAAAGCTGCAGTCCAGGGTGGACTTGGGCCTCAACCAACATGCCTCTCCAGCAAGCACGATCTTTCGCCAGCTGTCTCCAGTTGCGCACTTCAAGTTGGTTGCGGTCCTTCTCCACTTGTGTGCGCCACTTTAGTCTAGGTCCTCCTCTGTTGCGTTGTCCCAATGACACGGATTCAAAGACTTTTCGAGCCGGAGCAGTGGTGTCCATACGCTCTACATGGCGTAGCCATCTTAAGCGCTGAGACTAAGGGCTTTCTCATCCGCCTTTGTTAACGTCCAAGATTCCGCTCCATAAAGTAGGACGGGGATGATCAAGCTGTTATATAAAGCTAGCTTAGTCCTTCGGGAAAGGGCTTTATTACTCAATTGCCTCCTGAGCCCAAAGAAATAGCGATTGGCAAGAGTGATTCTGCGTTTGATTTCGGTACTGATGTTTTTGTCCCTGTTTACCGCGGGGCCGAGGTAGACGAAGTCCTTGACTACCTAGCTGCCTAGTGTGACGCTCCGGCCGAGACGTCGATGTTGTGTGTTCTTCCTTGATGACAGCATGTACTTCGTTTTGCCCTCATTTACCGCCAGACCCATTTTATCCGCTTTCGCTTCAATACCAGCAAACGCTTCATTGACGGCTCGCTGTGTTCGTCCAATCACGTCAATGTCGTCAGCGTAAGCTAGCAATTGAACTGGCTTCTGGAAGATCGTGCCTCTGGTGTTGAGGATGATGTAAAAGAAGTCACATGACAGTGCGTCGCCTTGTCTAAAACCATTTTTGACATTGAAGGTCTCGGTGAGTTCGTTACGGAACTTGACGGAGAAGCGAGAGTTCTCCATCGTCACCCTACACAATCTGGCGAGTTTGGTAGGAATGCCAAAACTAGACATGGCACCGTATAGCTCGTCTCTTTGCACACTGTCATATGCAGCTTTGAAATCGACGAATAGGTGGTAAGTGTAAATTTGCATTTCTTGGGTCTTTTCCAGGATCTGCCGTAATGTGAAGATCTGGTCTATTGTGGACTTCCCTGGTCTGAAACCACACTGATAGGGATCTATCAGGTCATGGACAAACGGCTTCAGACGCCCACACAATACGGCAGAGAGAATCTTGTATGCGATGTTCAGGAGACTTATCCCTCGGTAGTTGGCGCAGTCAAAGGAGTCTCCTTTTTTGTGAACCGGGCAAACGACGCTGAGATTCCACTCATCGGGCATGCTTGCCTCCGACCATATCTTACTGATGAGCTGGTGCATGCGCCCAACCAGATCACCTCCAGCTGCTGTAAATAGTTCTGCAGACAGTCCGTCCGCTCCAGCAGTTTTGTTCGGCTTCAGCTGGGATATTGCTATCTTCACATCACCTAAGTCGGGGGGACGGAATGCTTATCTAGCATCGTCCAAATTGAGTGGAACATTCTGCCTAACAGCGGTATCTGGGCAGTCATCGCCGTTAAGGAGTCTGCAGAAATGATCCTTCCAGATTCTCAGCACAGACTGCGACTCTACTACGAGTTGTAGGTTTTGGTCCCGGCAGGCCTTGGTCTGAACCTTGTATCCTGCGGATAGCTGTGTTACCTTTCGGTAAAAATTGCGGACTTCATTCCTGCCATAGCACGGCGCGCTTCACATGCTCCTTCTTTTTCTGAGCCTGAGTCCGATTCCGAATGTGTTGTCGTGCAGGCTGTGCTTACCGATGACTCGCCAAGTCCCTTTGTGAATGTCCAGGTGTGGGAACCGCGTGCTATCTATAGAGAGGTTCCGCCCCGAGGCGAAGTCCAACAACTTGAGTCCGATTCCGGATGTGTTGTCGTGCAGGCTGTGTTTCCTCATGACTCCAGCAAAGATGTCCTCCTTTCCCAACGGAGCGTTGAAATCTCCTAGAGCGATCTTGGTGTCGTAGCTGGGGGCATCGATCGTATGATCTTTCTAGGAGATCATAGAAGTTATCCTTGATGTTGTCATCCTTCTCCTCTGTCGGGGCGTGAGCGTATGTTAGGCTGATGTTCCCGAATTTAGCCTTGATGTGGATTGTCATGAGGCGTTCGCTGACGGGTTCGTAGCTCAAGACTTTTTGCCTAAGTCTGCCTCGAATAACAAATCCGCATCCGAATATGCGCTGCTTTCTCTCTCTATAGCAACTGCTGTAGTAGATATCGCAGTTCTTCATCGTTTTTATGCCAGGCCCATCCCCTCGCAATTCCTGGATAGCGGTAATGTCTGTCTTGTAGCAGTCAAGGGCCTCCGCACGTTGTTCGGCTGCACGTGGCCTTTTAAGGGACCTCACATTCCATGTGCCAAACCGGATATCGTTGTCCTTAAAACATTTGCTGGGGTCGTCAACAGTTGATCCGTGTTTATCCGAGGCATATCGGGTTCTCTGAACTATATGATTTTTACGTGGTGAGTACGTTACCCTCACGCACAACCCACATACTGGTAAGCCAGGCCCATTATTTAAACCCTCGGCCAGAGGAGCTCTAAATGAGGGCAAAACTAAGTACATGCTGTCAACAAGGAAGGACATTCAACATCGACGTCTCGGACGGAGCGTCGTGATGGCTATCCAGGGGGCGCCACGTGGAGGCTGTATGTCAACTTGATCTGTGCACTAACGAGGATAGCCTTGGCAGCTCGCCATGTTGAG
The DNA here is from genome assembly GCA_955652365.1 of Eristalinus aeneus. Classification (NCBI taxonomy): domain Eukaryota; kingdom Metazoa; phylum Arthropoda; class Insecta; order Diptera; family Syrphidae; genus Eristalinus; species Eristalinus aeneus. The sequence continues at coordinate 41,767,440 of OY019130.1, forward strand.
CGCAATCAACGACGTTACCTCGCGTGCACAGGCTCATGCCCATCTGTACCTGCTACACATTAAATAATTAGTTGCAGAAAGCAAAATATCTTATTTACAAGTTTTATATTGTCGGCAGGACGAAGGGAGTTATGTAGGATGATTTGAGTTAAGAGACAGGTTATGATCATTGTTCTTAATGGTTTTGTATTGAAAGATGAGATGATAGGGGGTAATTGTGGTATTTGAATTGCATTGTCGAGGTTAATTTTTCATCATAAGATATTCGTGGGTGATCCTTGAATGTCCTAAACGAATTTGACTGTAGGTTTTGGTCAGAGCAAACTGCTGTCTTGGGTTCGGGGTTGATCAGCTTATAAAAGTAGGTGTATGAACGCCAATCTTCCTTTGCAATTACACTCCAATTTTGGTTGAAATTTTTCTTTATGTCAGTTAAAAGAAAATAAAGAAGTGAGAGATTCCAGTGTAGAGAATCTTATAGTCAAATTAGCATGTTCATTGTCCTGAATGTCAGAATGTACTGGGAACCAAAGCAATACATTACTCAATAAGTACCGGGACTGACATATAGGGGGAACATACTACAAGTGCTGCGCTTGGCTGCACACTTGGGTATCGTGTGGGTAATTCGTTTGCTTTTATATAACAGAATTACTGATCCAAGTATTTCTCGTTCGGTTTTGCTGTCAGTTTTGCGTCTCTGCTTTCCGGAATCTGCTAATGCAAAAGAGTCACCTTGCAGTTTAACAATTTGGTGAGCTACGTTATACGTAACTTTCCCCGCCTAATTTCAGAACTCTCCTGAATTTCACTTAAAATGCTTGGCTTTACATTGTCTTGAATGTTCTTAACAACAATTTTTAGTTTTTTATTTCTAAGTTTTAGAACAAACAAAATGATAGTTGTTATGACAATTAAAACTATAATGATGTTTTAACTACTAACATAATTAGTTTTTTAGTGTTTTAATAAAATATTTTTCTTGTTTTAAAAAAGTTATAATTTTCATTTTTAAAATAGTGGTATTTTACTTTTATTTGCCCGAATTGTACAGTTAAAGTTAATTAGCATATGTCGGCTTAATTTGAATTTTCTGTCATCACAATGGTTACAAATTTCGTCGTTATTCATATTTATATATATTATTGTTTCTTTATCACTAATTTTAACTTTATTTATATATATATATATCTATAAGTTTAGAATTAGCTTTTTCCCAACCATTGGGACTTTAATCGCCATTGTCAGAACATTATCTTTATATCTCATCATACCTTATTTAGAATGTCTAATTTTATAATAGTCTATGTTAAATTTATTTATTTCGTTTGGAGTTGATGCAACGTTGTCTAAAATTTGATCTACTTTGTCTTCTAATAATTTTAAATCAATAAGTTGGTTTAGTTTTTTTGATGGTATATTGTTTCTCTTTGGGTTCTATCATATTGATGCAACCTTTTCCCTATCTCCGTTTATGATTTTCTTTAGGTCAAATATTGATTCGTATAAATAGGTATTAATCCTGATTTGTTTATTTGAATTCTCGGTAGTTAGTTATGATCCTTAAATTTTATTGATCTCATGTGTCCTATAATGTTCTGGTGATCGTTATCGTCCATTGTTCCGAATAATAATTTACTTGTTGTACTTACTACAGTAGCTTGATAATTAATTCGTGTTTTATCTCTAGTTAAACAGAATCATAATGGAACTGAGACGACGATGGCGAAAATTGAGCATCGCGCTGTAATTAAATTTCTCACTAAGCAAGGAAAAAGTCAAAAAAATATTCATGAAGAGATGGTGGCTGTTTACTAGGGTTCCGCACCTTCATTATCAATTGTGCAAAAGTGGTCAAGTCAGTTCAAGAGAGGCAGAGAAAGCATTGAAGACGACCCCCACTCCGGCACCCCGGATACTGCTTATACGGGAGAAAGCATCAAAGAAGTCGAAAAACTTGTTCTTGAGGATGCCCGAATAAAGGTGAAAAGGATGGCAGAGATCACCAAGCTTTCAACTGGTACCATTCACACCATTCTTCATGACTATCTCAACCTTTCAAAGGTCAGTGGAAGGTGGGTGCCACAAATGCTCACAGCGCCTCAGAAAAAAGTAAGAGTCGCATGCTGTAGAGAGCTTTTGGAGATATGTAATTTGAATGCGGACGGTGTTATGGATCGAATTATTACTGGGTTCAAACATGGCATAAAAAAGAAACAGACCCCTCGAAAAAGTTCAAAGTCACTCCGTCTGCCGGGAAGCTCATGGCCACAGTTTTTGGGACTCAAAAGGAATCTTGCTCATTGAGTATAAAAAAAGTGAAACCATCAACGCCACGTCCTACGCTTCCAGTTTGCATAATTTGTGGGAGGAAATTAAAAAAAAATACGGAGTAAACTCGCAGCGGGTGTGTTGCTTCTTCATGACGACGCTCCTTTTCACACGGCGCTAGTTTGCAAGGCTCCTGCGCGAGATTGTGGGTTCGATGAATTCCAACACCCACACTATAGTCCAGACTTTGCCCCTAGTGATTATTTCCTGTTTCCGGATTTGAAAAAATGTTTTCGTGGAACAAGATTTTCTGATGATGACGAACTCAAGTCGCCAATAAATGGGCATTTTGCAAATTTATTTTTTTGAGGGTTTAAAAAAGCTTATCTCAAGATGTAACAATTGCATTGATGTTAGAAGAGATTATTTTGAAAAATAAAAACAATTTAAATTGAATGCGCATTGTTTTTCATATCGATACCGAGAATATATTGAATACCCCTGGTATATAGAATAAGATCTTTCTTTTATAGCAATGAAGAACAAGGGCTGTGGTAGAATTATCGATCGTACATTTCTCGAAGGTGGGAAGAAGTTATTCGTAAATTCGTAACTCCTTACTTTCTTGAGAGCTGAAGGCTGATTTTACAAATATCCGTATGAGCTCGGAAAACTAAAAATAAAGGATTAATATCTTTAATAATTTTTTGTGTTCAAGAACATTTAGGAACTTTATTTGGTATATATGTGCAAAATAATGTAATTTTTGACTACTTTTTCGCGGAAATTAGTTTAAATTCCAATTCAGGTTAGATATTTGCTCCACAGAAAATTATCTAATATCATCACAACGCATAAAGGCGCACATGCAACAGATTTGTTTCTTGACAAACCCACATTGCATATGTGCGACTGTGCTGTGGTAACCAAATATTTACCAAGTGCATAAATTGTAATGATGGTTGCAAATAATGACTTACGAGGGATGCCTTTTATATTTCGGGATTAGAGAACAAAAACAAATATTAATCATCAAAAATTAGCTTTATTGTTTTTCAAAATATTTTCCATTAAGATCTTTACACTTTTGCATGCGTTTGAACCAATTGTCGAAGCACTTTTGCCACTCTGATTGAGGTATCTCCAAAATATGCATTCATCGCATCTTCAGGTGTCGAAACGTTGACCACTCATTTAATTTTTTACGTACGGGAATAAAAAGAAATCATTCGGTTCCAAGTCAGGACTATACGGCAGATGACTCATCAATTCGATATTTTGAATGCTCAAATATGCAGTTATTTAAGCCGATGTGTGAGAGCTCGTATTGTCGTGGTAAAGAGTGATCCGTCTTCGGCGGTTGGTTTTCCTGATTTCTTGGAAGACAACTGGCAAACAAATGGTTGTGTACCACTCAGAATTGACTTTTCTACGTTATTTTAGTGGTACGGTTGGGACATGTCCAGTTTTTCCGAAAAACCAGGCGACCATTTGCTTGGAAGTGCTTCGTGGGCGAACAACTTTTGTTGGATTTGGCTCAATTTGAAACACGCATACAGTCGATTGCTGTTTAATTTCGGGCTCATACGCGTAAATCCACGATTCATCACCTGTCCCGATATTATAAACGTGTATCAAAGCAGCGCGATCGTATTTTTGGAGCATTTCTTTCGACCAATCGACACGAGCCTTTTTTTGAGGGATTGACAAATTATGTGGGATCCAACTCGAAAAAAAATTTTTTACGGTCCCTAATGCCTAATGTCCACTAATGCCTAAGGTTGTCTCAATCTCACGATAGGTCACATGATAATGTTGCAATATCAGTTGGCGCACAGCATCAATGGTGTTCGGAACAACAAATGATCTGAACGACCTTCACGAAATTCGTCTTGGAGTGAACTACGACTTCGGTTGAATTCACCATACCATCGATAAACATTGGTCCTTGATGGAGCTTCATCGCCAATAATTGAATTAAGTTTATCGATGTACTGTTGTTGAACATCAAGCCCAGCGTGAAGGGCCGTTAATAAATATGAGTAACTTGGGTAAACTGCGACATTCACATGCTGAAGGTCCAGATTCGATTACCGGCTTAAGACATCGAATTTTTCACGGCACCATCAGTAATACCTATTTGAGAAATAACTGCCCAAATTCACCGTTCGGAATCGGTAAAAAACTGTAGGATCCTTCTGCTCGTGAGAAAATAGTTGCGCGCACGCACGAGTAGTTGATAAGTAAGCTAGGCTAGACTGTTGCACCATCCAATATATATATATTTTTTTCCATTACAGAGCAACACAAAACACTACGTTCTTTAAGGGTTAGCTCTCAGTATCGCTTTACTCAGCTGATGTTTGCTGCGTGACTAAGGATCATCTACCGACTTTTCATCTCACAGATTACACCAAATAAGCAATATTGTTATATAAGCGATAACACTTCAAGTGTGCTGCTAAAAACCCGCTTAGATCTGCACCGATCACCACTCTCTCCACTCTCTCCACTTTGATCTTTCTCAGAAGATAGGTGTGGAGAGAGCAACTCTACTTATACAGTAACGTCTTGTACTAAGTTAAGTTGATCTTAAGCATACAAGTGTCGAAGAGAGACATAATAAAACTTTTATCATCGAAAATTCGTCTTTTATTTATATTACTATATTAAAAAAGAAACAAAGTCTACACAATCTTCTTAAGCTCTGATAGTGGCAAGGTAAAATTAATTTCGTTGCAAAGGTTGTTAAAGGTTTTAATGCACCTAGTAATGGGCTCATTGATCTTTGGGGAGCATATATACTCATAAGAAAAAGTAGTTCTGGCGAATTAATATGGTTATTTATAACATCGCGAATAAACATGGGTAACGTTGCCTTACGCCTGAAACTTATGGTTTGCAAGTCAATTGTTTTAAATCTTTCATCATAGCTAGGTAGTTCTTCGTAGGATACAATTTACGGAATGCATATCTCGTGAAATTTTCTTGAACTCTTTTGAGTCTGACTTCTTTTGTCTCATATATCGAATCCCAAATGATGGATCAATATTCCAAGTATGGTGTAACTAGCGAGTAATAGATAGATTTTAAACTAGATATATCGCGGCTTAAAATTTAAATCTTGCGTTCTTGTTGGGACACCCTTTATAAAAACTAAATTATATTTTGCGTTAGACTACAAGCTTGTGTATATTGTGTTGGAGGTTGTACATTATTCTTCCGAGTAAGCGCAACCAATAATTTTTAAATTTTGCTGCAGAAATTTTAATCCAAGTGTGTCGAAATATTTGCGGCAGACTTTCAGCTTATAAAACCTAATAAGAATATACTACAAATGTAACATTTGCAATCATCTACCATTTTTGAACTTAACAAAAAAAAAATATACTTTATTAACTAGTGAATTGAGTGAAATTAATTCATTAATTAATTCGCAATTTGTAAAACACTAAACAACAACTAAAATTATCTGTTATCGGATACTATTGCAGAAAAAACTCATCGTTCCGCAAGGAAACACTGTAGTATATAATAATTGTATGGCGCGACACTCCACAAGGGACTGGGGCCTAGCTTGTCCGTCAACTAGTCGTGTTGTGCGGGCTACTATTCTCTCACGAGTATAAGGGACCTACAGTTTTTTGCCGACTCCGAACGGCGAAATTTGAGAAGCTTTCATAGACAGTTATTATACTTTCAGTGTTGTCAACAGCTCGAAAGAAGTGGTGCTGTGAAAAATTCGAGATGTTCAGCCGGGAATCGATTTTAGACCTTCTACGGGTGAGCGTCGCACTTTACCCACTACACCACGACAGCCACACTGTGGTAGATATAAATAACAAAAAGGAGATAATTCTGTAAGGTGAGCTATTGTTGTGCCGTTTATAGAGTAAATAGAGCTTTGTTAATACGTTTTTTCGTTTCACTTACGCGCAGCAGGCTCTTGGTTCGATTCCTAGATTTAATAGTCTTCATTCTACTACAGCTTATAATGAAGCCTATAAGGCACTGGGAGATTGTTATTGGTTGTCCATCGCCCGAAAATTTGGTTAATGTTTTATATTTTACATGGAAGTATATTTAAAAATTTACTTTTCATAAAGTTGTGTTTGTTATTGACACCTTTATCCATTGGTTAAATTTTTTTAGTCATGTTTGATGCAAAAAGGGAAGGTCAGAATTGTTCAGCCAATCCGTCATCTATATGTGCACTGTACAAATCAGTAATACACTACGTTTATGAGAAACAGTTATTTGTATACATTTTATGCATCATATGATTGTATTTCTTTCAAGCATTGTGAAATTTACATTTTGCAATAACCTTTACCTTTTTGTATACATTTTCTGCATAACATAAAACTTCCATTTCTATTTTCACATTAACACTTTCTCAACATACAATTTCCTGAACAGTTGTGTTTGTGTGTTTCGGTCAGTTTGGGAAGATTCCTTCCAGGTGTAGCAATAAACCATTCTAGAATTGCTTCATAAATATCATTAAAAGTTCTAGTATAGACGGTAACTAACTGGGAAGAGTTCCAAGCTGGTAAGCTATATAGAGCGGTTGGTTTTGTAAAAATATTGCATTATTTTGGATTGTTCTGCGCTCTCTGTCTTAATTTTTAACAGAAAATATTTATAATATAAATACCTGGAAATTCTTTGTAAAATGGAAAAGTATTCACTATATGAAAATTCATCTCCTTATAAACAAAGATGCATAATGGAACACTTAAAACAGCAGCAGAAACCTCAATATGTATATACAAGTTAACTATATATTTACGTATTTATTCATTTTATTTTGTTTACTTACATTTTCATCAATGACTGTATTCATGACAGGTTGATCTTGCAGTGCATACGCCGCAGCCTTGGTAAACATAGACATAAAACCAAGCTTTATTCCATACTTCTTCTGGAATACGTCTTGATTCCCTTTTCGAAAAGCCATCGCTGAACTACAAAAATAAAACACAAAGGGATATACATTTTTTATTTTTTATTAAAATTGACGTGCTCTAGAATGTTTTTGTAAAGATGGACTGGTCCCAAATATCAAGGAGAAAACTACAAGAGGAGTAAAATAACAAAAGTAGATGCCTTCCACATCGAAGCAGTTCAGTAGGTGCAAAAAGACCAATAGGAATCAAGAATGCGGCAACAGCAACTGAAGTTCGTGTGATTTATCACACTGAATGTAGCTCAGTAAGGAAGTGCAGAAGGTTGGGTACGACGCTGAGAATTTTAATATGGAGTTCCGCTACGTAAAATGTACATTGAACCACAGTAGCGGGAAGCCATTTTGGGAGCTCAACAAGTTAAAGACAATTGGCTCCTTAGATGTGCTGTCTACCCGAAAATGGATATTCCACAATCTACCTGGCGTATCCACTTAAGAGGAGTAAAGGAGTTTAGAAAAAACAAAAAAGTTATTTCCAGGTGCTATTACTACCACCGTTACACCAGTTCTTTTACGCCAAAATATTATCAAGCTAAAAAACTGATAAAATGTACGGTGGCCTAGTACAAGTGGCCAGACAACCCGGAACATATATAAGGTGCGTAGTTTCGCGCAGCAAACATACACACAGACTGACGGGGGTACTATAAGTTATAAGGTCATAAGGTTATACGAGGTGAAGCTGTGATTATATACATATATAAACTCACTTATTTATCAAGTAAAGCGAAAAAAAGGAGTAAACTCGCAGTGGGTGTGTTGCTTCTTCATGACAACGCTCCTATTCACACGGCGCTAGTTTCCAAGGCTGCTGCGCGAGATTGTGTTTTCGAAGAAATCCAACACCTACCCTATAGTCCAGACCTTGCCCCTAGTGATTATTTCCTGTTTCCGGATTTGGAAAAATGTCTTCGTCAAAAAAGATTTTCGGATGATGAAGAACTCAAGTCGGCAATAAAGGGGTATTTTACAAATTAATTTTTTTGAGGGTATCAAGATGTAACAATGCAGTGATGTTAGCAGTGTTGTAGATTATATTGAAAAATGAAAATAATTTAAATTGAATTCGCATTTTCCTTCATATCGATACCGAGTATATAGTGAACGCCCCTCGCATGTCGTAGTTAAACTCAGGCAGTTTCTTTGGGAGAACTCTTTCCCTTTGTATTTTTTGTTAAAGTCAATGACCATACTATTGGTAAAAATTCGTTGTCTGTTAAGAGTACTGCTTTTCATGGTCGTTCAAAGTTCGTGATGCATAGCAGACCGGTTGTCCTTACTCAGTGAGGACTTCACCTATTGCATAATTGGAGGCATCTAGGATATTTTAGAATAATCCTTTACGAATTTTCTATAATATCCCGTCGCTCCTAAGAACCCTTTCCATCTGAGCCATTTTTAGTCGTGTATGCACTTTATTTTGTTTGGGTTAGGCTTCATTCCCGTTTTAGTCGAAACGTGGCCCAGGAATTCACTATCTCTCTTTGAAAATGAATACTTGATGAGTTGAATCTTGCGTAGAATATCCAAAATTGTCCTGATTGCACTAAGATGTTCCTCTAGACTTGTAGAGAAAATTAAAATGTCATCAATGTAGAGTACACACATCTTACTTATGTAATCTCTCGTTTTTAAGACCAAATGGCATTTAAGTATATTCAAACAAACCGTTTGGTGTAACAAATGTGGTTTTCTGTACATCTCTTGGATGCATTTTAATTTGATGGTACCTTTTCGCTAAATCCAGTGTTGTAAAATACTGAGCTCGTCCCAACTTGTCTTATATCTTCTGAGGAGTGTATCTTCTCTGCGTACAAGTGTGACAAATCAACATACTTGTCATCGTTATCCTCTTCGGTTATTTCAAAGCACTCAGTCCTTTCATTAACTTCTAAGTAAATTTCAAGTTTGACCGTATTATTTAAATGTAGGTACGGGTCGCTTATGTCTTTTTCTACAACAGTCTTGCTAATAAAGTCCATTCCCAACAGTAAATCATACGATTTATTTTGCAATACCATCTTGTACCACTTGACTCTTCAGGACTTATCCATTCTAAACTCCCTTGGAGCGACCGTTACAATAACTTCTATCCGCTCTTTTGTTACATTATTTATATTGTTGAAAGAAATATTTTTCTCCTCCAAAATCTTAAAGTTATCACAACCTACTCTATTTGAATTAACTATGCTTAATATTGATATTTACAATAATTAATTGTGAAATCACAATATATTTTATTTCCTAAGTTGTTGAGAAAATCCGACGGCTCTATGTTATTAATTTCAGCTCGTGTGCTATTGACATGCATGCATTTATAATTAACTTATTTACGGATGAAAACAACGCATTTCGTGAATTTCCTTAATTATTACATCTAGTTTGTTACATAGCTCCAATATGCCACCAGCCTTTAAGTTGCGAATCTTCTCAATGGCGTTGTTGAAGTTGTGTACAGACCGGAAATTAGAGATAACGGAATCAAGGAGATACTCATCTTAGACCAGATTTCTCAAGAAATCCCTTGAGATCCGCCAATACTTTTACAAAATCCCTGGATTTTAGACCAAATCTGCGTATAATGGTGGCAGATCGATGGATCCACCACCATAACGGCGGCAAATCCGTAGATTCATCTCCATAGTGGTTGAAAATCTATAAATTTTTCAAAACATGGTGGCAGAAATGCAAAATAAGACAACATGCAACATGAGAAAAATATTTCACATCTGTGTTATAAAATACCTAAATTACTTCAAAAAGAAAATGATATTCATGCATTTATCACAGAAAGTGATTTCGTTCTAAGTCCCGCACTCACCTCTTTTATGTGTGAAAATGACTCTCTTTAAAAAACTAAACATCTGTTGTTCTATACAAAATACAAAATTAATATTGAAATATTCTACAAACATCATCAATGGTCAAGCATAATTTATGAACTCCTTAATTCGTGGTGAAATCGCAGAAGTGTTCGCGCACTCGTTATATATCCTTTGTGGTTTTGTGTACGATAACAATATGTGCAGAAAAAGTGCCTGGAACCGGTTACACATAAGCAATTATAGTTAAAGTAAATTACTCTCTGATAATTGCTAGTAATTTCTTCTTTAAATTCTTTCAAAACGATTTAAAGTACGGTCCTAATTTCAAAATTAAGATGCTTCGCGTTGGACATTTGTAAAAATATTTAAATCAAAATGTTGTCTTCCATTTATCCGCTTAACAAAAAATTGGTTAACGCACCATAAGCATACCCCACGGGTGGTGTGGAAATAATTTTCAAAAAGAATTTTAAAATTAATAGACGTCTTAATTCCTTAATTCACGTCTTAATTCCATACAGTCACATACATTATAAACGAAAAAAGATGAATAACTAACAATTGTATATATTATATCACCTCCTCTATCAATCCTCTATTTCACTTGCTTATTAGAAGAGTGTAAGCAGTTGTTTGCTTTGTCAACTTTTTAATTACTCTAATGATGATATTACTATTTAAGTTTTATTATTTTATTTTTATTATTAAGTTTATTAGGTAACATACTCTACTGTCGTTTTGCGTTTTGGGAATAAATCGTTTGTATACTCTCGCACCCTTATTATTTTACGCATCCATACGATTTTACTCACTGTTAAGATATTTCACCTTAGTGGCTCAGTGCTCAGTTGTTTGCAATCAGCTGATCAAGACAGCTCTCATCTATTCACAGACAGGGGTTTATAAAAAACGCTGTCACTTGAACTCAATTGGAGGAGAACGAGGGAGTTGCTCCTTGCTTATCTCTGACCTGTGTGATTATCACAAACCACCTAAACTTTAGGCCAAACCACCTTAAGTAGACATGCGTCTTTAGACCTCTTTGTCGCGGAGGAACTTTTGGCAGCTTGTTGTTTTTGTAGCGTATGTGAATACATACAGTGGGGTGCAAAAATGAGAACATGTTTGTACTCTTTGCACTTCTAATGGCATAACAATAAGAAATCAAAATTTAAATTGAAAATGAAGAAAAAGTCTTTTTTATTATCCAATTTTAAACAAAACAACTTATAATTCAACACAGAAAACAACATATTTTAAGAAAAACACAATAAAAACAAAAATAGTTCCAATGTACTCAATTTTGCATTTTTTTACGATGGAGCTTTTTTAGTATTTTGTCCATAGGCCTCTATTTCGTAAGACACTTTCGATACGTTTTGGCATACTTTCCACCGATTTCTCTATGATTTCTTTTGGAATATTCTGCCATTCCCGCAATACTCGCTGCCAATGCTCTTCCAAGTTGTTTGGGTTTGATAGATACTGTCCCAACCGTCTTTTCACGATTGACCACAAATTCTTAATCGGGTTGAGGTCGGGACTTTGCGCTGGCCACTTGATTAACTTAAAATTTTACTCAGAAAGCCATTTATTCACGATTTTGGCCATGTGCTTTGGGCCGCCATCTTGTTGAAATGTGATTTCTTTCTCATTATAAGGACTCAAATTTAAAAAATCAGGAAGATGAGTTTGTAAGATATTCAAATAGTCTTCTTTTTCATGATTCCATCAATTTTGTGCAGTGGTCCAAGATGCCACCACGTGAAACCCATACCATGACATTTCCTCCACCATGCTTCACTGTTGCCTCAACATGGTGTCTTTGGATGGTCTCTCCAGGACGGCGCCAGCAATATTGTTTTCCGTCTGACTGAAAACTATTAAATTTGGACTCGTCTGACCACACTACACACTTCCAGTCATCTGCTGTCCAATTTCGGTGTTCTTTGGCGAATCTAAGTCTTGCTTCAACATTTTCTTTTTTTTGAGAGACCTGGTTTTGGCTTCTTGACCGCAGAGATGTAACCAATGTCATGAAGAGCCCTACTTACAGTCCATCGACTGACGGGCTTATTTATTGCTATAGAAGCATCTTTTGGTGTTAAAACTTGCTCGCTTTTCATCTGTAGAATCATGAGACATGCATCCGCTTCAGTTAATTTTCTTTTACGGCCTCTGATTTGCCCTGCAGACGACGTTCCTTACCTTTTTGGACTCTGATTACGACTGATTGGCTTATATAAAGCTGCTTATCTAACTCTCGCGTCGAGTAGCCATTCGTCGTCATGGTCACAATGAAATCTTCAATGTCTCTTGATAATGCTGTGAAAAAATACTTTAAATAATATAATCGTTTAAATTATTGATCCAAGTATTCTGGAAAAAAGTTCTTACCTCACGTAATCTCAAATCAAATAGATTTGAAGAAACCAACCAAGTAACTCAAATTTTAACTTTAAATTTTTATTTTTGCGGAGAACATACTGAGCGACACATGGTGCAAAATTGAGTACATTGAAATTGTTTTTGTTTTTATTGTGTTTTTCTTAGAATATGTTGTTTTCTGTGTTGAATTATAAGTTGTATTGTTTAAAATTGGATGAGAAAAAAGATTTTGCTTTCATTTTCAATTTGAGTTTTGATTTTCTATTGCTATGCCATTATAAGTGCAAAGAGTACAAATATGTAGTCATTTTTGCAACCCACTGTATATATAGATATTCAAATAATACGTTAGAAGTTTATATTTATGAAACAAAACAAATTACCTAGTTTACAAATTATTTTATTATAAATATCAGTACAATGAATCAAGGAATATGGTGCAATTATCTCTGCATTATACAAAGAGGGAAGAAAAGAAACGTTACATTCTGTTATTGTAATCTAGTAATATTGACTGTATTATGCACATGCGTAAAGTGTATACAATAGTTAAGTTCGTTTAAATGCCCTGCAGCATACTACTCACTTCCTATTAACAATTTGACTTATATTTGGATTAGTCAATGTATGAGGCACATACTTTGTTTAGTTTGGTTTTAAAATTTGCTGTTATTTCAAATTCAAATTGTTCACCTATTCTACCACAGAAAGTAGGGGAAATCGATCACCGGGTCTCTAATGTAGAAGCGTTCGTAAGGTGCGCTCATATTAGTGGTAGTTGGCTGATTGGAAATGGACTGGAAATTTACTTAAAATGATTATCAAAGAATAATCAAACTTACTTTTTCACTCTATAAATACAAAATACACATTACATTCAACACAACGCGTTCAGAAAATCTACTGCAAATTGTTTATGGAAGTAAGTGCAACCGAAACTTTAAAAAGGATTTATTTCTAATATATGGATAATTTGATAGCATTTATTTATAATATTTATTTATAATAACTTATGAAATATGCAGAAAAACAGAAGAGTAACGCGTGCTGAAAAGTCGCACATTTGGAAAAGACTTATTATCAATTTATATTCCGAGTTAAGCGTATTATAATAATATATATTATATATTATATATAATATATTTAATATTACATTGTCCAAATGATATCAATTAAATATGAAAGACATTGTTATCAATAAAAATAATGAAGCCAAACCCACAAAACAAATAATAAACATGTTTCGTGCAATGAAAATAACAACAATAAAAATAAAACGAATATATTTTGCGAAACATGTGTGTCTAATTTAACTCGGAACGAAGATATATGACGTTTGCAATACATTAAATTTACTTAAAACAATTAAGTTGATTCGCAATGAGAACGTTTTTACAAATTTAAGATACGTTTTGAGTACTATTTCAATAAGAACGAAAATAACACCAGACATAATATTTATTAACAACAGTTATAAAAATTAATAGATTTATTAAAACCGAGTTATAGAATTTAAAATAAATAGCTGTTGTTCAGTGTTTTATAATGTTTATTAATTCATAAATACGATTTAGTAAATTTTTGCGTTTAAACTAAGCCTATGTCTTCATTTTGTTCTTGAATTAATCATAAAGTTTTAAGAATATTGTTTTTCTGATGCCTTACAACATAATTTCTGAACGCGGCTATCGGTAACCATTAATTTGTGTTGGAAAAAAAACTATACCTTCTCTCTTTCAATTTCTTCTTTTATATGCCCTATCTTTCTAACAGTTTTAAGAGTGAGGAGATCCACTCTATAGGCAGTTCATACGTATTCTCATTTAAAAACAAAAAAAAAAAAAATCCTGTCTGTGATTCAGCTGTTCAGGAGGGGAAATGTTATAAAAAACGATGTCGAAATGAATTCATGGGTGGTAGACGAGGGATTTGACTGTCTCCCTATTGGTCTCCCTATTAAGCTTCGCAGAATCGATACATGCAAATTTGTTCAGGAATGAAGCAACATATGTCCCTGATGATCACCTCTGCACTCCCACAATCCTGATGTGCTGATGGCTAGCGAAACTAAGCTAAGCCAGACGCGCAATCTCAGGTACCATATAATTAGAAGAGACCGACCCCAATCCACTAGAGGTGGCGGGGTCGCCCTTTTGATTAAAACTAACATTTATCATAAGGTCATATACAGCAACGATGTACGTAGATTTAGTGTGCTAGAAGCAGCGATCGCACGCATCTCTCTCCAAGGTGGAAAGAAGTTATTTGTGATCGCTGCCTACGCATCAGAACCTCGAAACCCTAACTTTCTCTCTGAGCTCGAGGCTCTTTTCACCAGCCTCTGCTTAAGCTCGGAGGAAATCTTCTTTATAGTAGCCGGGGATTTGAACGCCAAGCACTGTGAATGGGGTAACTCTGCTCCAAATGAACGAGGAAACGCCGCTCTCTTTGAGTGGATGGAACAAAACAATATTGAGTTTAGGTTAGATTTGCTGACAACCGATAGACCATCATTTCCCAGAATCGGGTCCTATCTGGATGTGATGCTATTCGACAGGCGACTAACAATACTTAACGTAGAACGACATACGAGGAACTGTTTAACTACGGTCGAGTATGACAGTGATCACTGTGGTCTCGCCGCGGTAATACAACTCCCGAACAAGCTGGAGGAACTGGAGGAATATGTTCAAACGCACCCTTATAATTACAATAAGGCGCGCTGGTCACGTTTCTCTAGAGCCTTAGCCAGAGAAATAAGTTCGAGTGTGATCAATCCCCCTACGAACAGAAACCTTACAAACGAAGAGGTTGATGGATACCTCACACAAATGGACGAAGTCATTAAACGAACAATGGACAAAACTATTCCGAAGGTAGCACATACCGATGATGGCGACTTTTATCGGAATGCTACCATCGATGCACGTCACGTGCAAAAAAGTAGACTCCTGTCAAGGCTTAAACTCTTGTACAGGAGATTTACAGATCCACAGAATGCGGAGATTCGCTGTTTGAAGTCAGAGATCAAAGTACTCCAACAGCTAATAAAACATAATTACAGACTAGCTGTAAGCTTGCACTGGGGCAATAAGATTCGGGCTGTAAGATCCAACAACCCGAGCATGTTCCCGCAAGTAAATAACATTTTTCGGAGGAAAGACCATAACGACATTCAGAGCGTTCGACTTGACAGAACAACAGACAACGCGAACCTACTCACGTCAGTTGGCATCGATCCAGATAGGCCTGTGCTTGACAACGACTATTTCGTAGTTGAGGTTCCCCAGGAGAAGGTGACAGCAATTGGGGCTATATTCCAGAAAGTGTATACGGTCAACGAAACTCATAGTCCGAATCATGACCTGGAAAACAGAGCCTTGCTGAACCATGTCTCTCTTCGCAATGAAATCAGTCAATGGCGATCCGAGAACCCTGGTTTCACCAGGTTCAGTGACGATCTTCCGGCAAGTAATGTCGTCGCCGATGATGAAAACAACTCCATCCTTATTTCAAAAGATGAACTCCAAGGTATCCTCAACTCACTGAAAAAGAAAAAGTCAGTGGGAATCGATGGGATACCAAACATTGTTCTGCGACATTTACCCTCTGAGGGGGTGGACGTATACACAACTTTGTTCAACAATGCGCTAAGTAATGCATATTACCCGGTGCATTGGAAAACAGCTGTGGTACAGCCTATTCCGAAACGGGGCAATGATACCTCCATCCCGACGAATCTCCAGTCTATAAGCCTTCTTCCTTGCATAAGCTAGGTATTTGAAAAGATAGTCATTAAAGCTCTGAAAGAATGAGTTGAGGAAAAACAAATAATACCGGATAACCAATTTGGCTTCAGGGCCGGGCATGACACCATTCATGCCGCGTCTAAACTGGTTTCTGACATTCAATGGAATAGAAACAAAACACGGTGCACAGGAGCCTGCCTGATTGACATGGAAAAGGCGTTAGACACCGTATGGCTAGAAGATCTCTTCCTAAAGTTAGTCAGGCTCGGCATTCATAAAACATTGCTATAAATGATCTATGACATGGTGACAGGCAGAAAGTTTGTTGTGAAAAATGGCAACGAAATTTCAGCAACTGTCTTCCATATAAAAAATGGGTTGCAGCAAGGGGCGGTGGGTTCGCCGATCTTGTTCACTATATTCACCAGCGATCTTATAGGTTCTATGCCTAACATAATAGCGTTTGCCAATGATCTAATCGCGTACAGATCAAATCCGAAGGTAGAAGAAATAAATGGTTTGTTGCAAAGTGACTTCGATACGATTCAACGATTTTGCGACAACTTGAAGTTGAAAATCAACTACCAGAAGTGTGAAACTATCCTTTTCAGAACCCCGCTGTCCAGAGCCTCAAGGGATACGAAATTGAACTGGCGCAAGTTCGGCATAGCTGACCCACTGGGACGGCCATTGACCGTTAAAAATGTAGTAAGATATCTAGGCATCTGGTTGGACCAATTTCTATATGGTGGTATCCATGTAGATACAGCTCTGATCAGGGCTAAGAAAGCCTTCGCTATGGCAAGAGGACTGTTTTACAGCAGTCAACTTGACACCAGAGTGAAGGTAATCTGCTACATGGCCCTTTTCCGGCTAATAATGGTTGTCCTGTGTGGTTCAACGTGAGTCCTTCCCAAATGGAAAAGATGAGGGTGTTCGAGAGACGGTGCCTTCGGGCCTGTCTTCGTTTATATCGAACACCAGAATCTCAGTACAAGAAATTCTACCCTAATGAGGTTCTGTATAACGAGGCAAATCTTATAAGGATAGATAATTTTATTATTAAGTTGATTCGGAGTCACACTGCTCGTGCCACGGCTTCTGCCAACAGTTTGATCTTACTACCCAAATCAAATGTACCATGAAAGGGTACATCTTAACGGCTTCATCCCGCCTGAAGCTCTCTTTTAGTTGTCAACTAGAATGCTCATAATTAAGCTATTTTGCGAGGGGAAGTCGATGCGAAAAATAGGAAAACTGTGGGGCGATCGCATGCAACGGTATAAAAAATAATAAACAATTATAGATATGAAGGGACACTAAAAAACAGACCTGGAGGGGGAAGAAAAAATTGCTCTCAGAACAAAACTAGCGGTGTATTGTTCGGACAATCAAGTCCAATCCAAAATCTAGCGTTCCAAAGTTGACGGCTGAGGTGTCATCCGTAATTAATAAGCTTCTTTCAGTGGAAACCGTTCGCAGAGTATTGAGAAAGAATAATTTAAATGGTAGGATCGCCCGAAGAAAGCCGTACATTTCCCTAGTTAATAAGAAGAAAAGATTGGAGTTTGCTAAGCAATATGTAAACCACCCGGAAAGCTTTTGGGAAGGTGTTTTTTTTTCAGATGAAACAAAAATAAATTTATTTGGGTCTGATGGCAAATAAATTGTTTGGAGGGAACCAAATACAGCTCTCAAAGCTAAAAATATAAAGTGAACCATAAAACACGGGGGAGGATCTGTGCTGTTGTAAATAAATAAATAATAAATAATAAAATAAATATATAATAAATAATTAAATAAATAAATAATAAATAATAAAATAAATAAATAATAAATAATAAAATAAATAAATAAATGAAAGTACCTGCTCCAATAAGCAGGAGCTAAAAGCTAAAATTCAGGCAGCGTGGGAAGGACTTCAGGCAGCATGGGAAGGAATTCAGGCAGCATGGGAAGGAATTCAGGCAGCATGGGAAGGGATTCAGCCATCTTTTACTGAATAACTGGTAAAATCCGTGCCACGGCGGTAACAACTAACTGTCATAGATGCTAAAGGAGGTGCCACGCGTTACTGAAATTTTATTTGTAACTGTTTTTGTTTTGTGTTTTAGTTGTAACTCGAATTTACTTTATGTGTATGCTTAATTTTGTGTGTTAACATGAAGTGGCTTTTTTTTTTATTTTGCTTAGAAATAGCAAGTTTTTTTTTAATTTTCATTTCATTTTGTTTATGGTATTTAGCAATTAAAATATATCAATTTGAACTGCATTTAAGTTTTATTAATTAACTGTGAGTGTATGCTCAATTTTGTGAGGTACTGTAAGTAACATAACCATCTGGTCGGAAAATTGCTCTTCTTGAATTTTGTGGATGAGTTGGGTATATTTCGTATAAGCCGCATAAGCTAGCAGTTGAACGGACTTGTGGAAGATCACGATCCCCTCAACAATGATGTTAAAGAAGTCGCATGACAGCGCGTCGTTTTGTCTAAATCCTATTTTGACATTGAAGGTCTGGGTGAGTTCGCTACCGACCTTGACGGAGCAGCGAGTTTTTTTTTCACCATGTTCTTTATTAGTTGATAATAAGTGAGTACGGCTAGACATGTGAAGCCTGTATTTGTTTGTTTTGATGTTTTTATTATCATGTGCACCTATTGGTTACCATTATGAGAAGGCTTGTATTTCCAGAGATGCATTGTTAAAGGCGTACGTCATGTCAAAATGGATTTTTTCAATAGCGTAGATGTACTCGTTTTTGTATAAAGTTTTTTTTTCATTATGGCGTAGTTGGAGATGTTTTTAAAGATATGATGATTTAAGTCAATTTTTAGGATTATCTGTCGGTCGTTGTCTCCACTTTGGTTCAGAAATAATTCCTTTGCTGTATTCAAAGTTCAACCTGTTGCTGCTTTGGATTATGTTTGAGCGGTAGGTTGGTTATTATTATCATCATAAATAATATTTATTATTATAAAATAAAAAGACAAACATATTTAAGAACAAGACATTTTTAATTAGCTGAATTATATAGCCTGTACAAGGCAAAAAAAAACTTTAAAACTAATGTTCTACCAGGTACATGTTTGTTTTTACACAGGTGGCACACAACTCCTTAAAGACTTGTGTTTTATATAGAATATTCATCAGACATTGATATTCCCGAATCAAGTTCATCTGATTTTGAATTTTTGTAAGGTGACTTCAAGGTACGAATCGTTGTGCATGATCCATAATCCGACTTACTAGACTGCTCTGTTGCAAATGAACAAGATATTAATTTGCTCTTTTCTTTTTCCGAAGAAAGCAATGTTTTATTGATAAATATTAGACCCAGGTCTTTTAGATCAGTAGGTGCATCTGGGTTGGGGCTGCTAACACTTATGCCTATATTGCCTTGATTTGCCTGCAAATATGAAACAAATATTTTATTTTTTAACAGTATTTGATAAAAACGATACAATTATCTAGAAGGTAGGTAAATAAGTATTTGAGTGGAATATGTTAAAGTATATTAGAACCAGCCACATTGTATTGTGCATATATACACCCTTACGATATCCGCACAAATCGGGGGTTCAGGGATTGATTTGTTGATCTTGAAAACACAATGTATTTATCGAAATTTAATTTTCTTAATGTATTCTGCGAACTCTTTACATATTTTATACCATCGAAATGCGCATGCAGACCGTGTGTCCTATCAAAAAGCTTTTCATTTTATTAAATTTTAAGGTATATCTTTGTTCAACCGTGGGATCCCACACGTTTGGTTTTTGAACTAAGGAGTATTTTTTTCTATAGTGGTAGTTTTAGCAAAATCGAGTCAAAAATATTCTAAATTATTTTTAGATGTCCCAAAACACCATTAGGAGATAGGTACCTTAGTTAATCACACCTTGGTTTGAAGTGAGGCCTTTCTTAAACCCCTAACCCTCTCTGAGTCGTAACACCCGATTGAAACTTAACCGTGCCCTAACCGCCCGAGTTCTCGTTCTGTGTTTACAATATATTAGACAAGGCAGTAGTAAACTTTACTCGACTTTGCCTGCGATATTGGGTTTTAAACCACAGTCACCAACATCCTCCCACAAGCGGGCTCACCGCACGGTAAGGCTAGAACCGAAATTCCATGTGCTTCTGACATAGCATAGGGTCTTGTAGCCGCCATCCTGCCTTAATGGTATTTGATCCATCAGTGTTTCCGATGACACTTTACATGTCAAGATTTGTCTTCAAAAAAACAACATTTACTGCAGCCCATCGATGTTTCTAGAATGCAGATAGTGCTTTTGACGTTTCAAGAATGGTGGAATTTTGGTGTTCAAGGCAAAGAGTGTCTTACGAGCGTCTTACCCAACCAAAAAGTTTGAACATGAGGAATTGGAGATTTTACTGGATCAATATCGGTACGAAACGCAATGTGAATTTGCAGAATCGCTAGGAGTGACTCGGCACACAATTTTTCGTTCCTCGTAACTGCTTTCTGAAATAATCAAAAGGAAAAAATGTATGCACCGGAACTTCAACTAACTCACTAACTAACTCAAAGAAAAGTCAGTCAGAAAAAATGGTTTAGTGATTGAATCGATGCCAGAGAGGATCTCCCAGAAATGACATTTTAAATTATCAGAGTGATGTGAAAATTCGATTCCGACGAACAAAACTTTGAGCACTGTCTTGTATTATCTACATAGTAAAATATATTGTTAATACAAAAAAAAAACAAAGAAGCGAAACGGAGCGAATATAACTTATCTCACATGAATTACAAATGCTATAGAAGTCGAAAACAAAGTATAATGGGAGGAGTGGCAGATTTGGGAACAATAAAAATATTTTTCAAAAAATGGAAGGAACGTTGAACTAAGAAATTATTGTATGTATTGGGCACTTGAGATATTTTGAATTTATTTTCGTAAAAACAATAATTGAAGATAGCAATAGCGAAGCTGAAGTCGAACAAAGCTGCTGGAGCGGACAAACTATCCTCAGAACTATTTAAAGCAGCTGGAGATGACATGGTTGGGCGCATGCACCAGCTCTCGGAAAGCTGGAATCTCAGCGTCGTTTGTCCGGTCCACAAAAAACGAGACCCCTTCGACTGCAATAATAATCGAAAGATTAGCCATTTTAACATCAAGATCGTCTCTGCCGTATAGCGTGAGCGTCTGAATCCGTTTGTCCATAAACTGATAGGTCCTATCAGTGCGATTTCAGGCCAGGGAATAGCGATAGACCACATTTTCACTTTACGGCAGATTCCGGAAAAGACTCAAGAAGTCTAAATCGACACTCACCACCTATTCATCGATTTTAAGGCCGCGTATGACAGTGTGCATAAAACGAGCTATACAGTGCCATGTTTAGTTTTGGCATTCCTACCAAATTCGTCAGATTGTGTAAGATGGTGATGAAGAACTCTCGCTGGTCAGTAACGAACTCACCGATACAATCAATAGGGACAACACACCAGTACCGAAATCAAACCTATATTCACCCTTGACCATATCTTACAGATGAGCTGGTGCATCCGCCCAACCAACTCATCTCCAGCTGCTTTAAATAGTTCTGCGGGCAGTCCGTCCGCTCCCGCAGCTTTGTTCGACTTCAGTTTGGATATTGCTATCTTCACCTCGTCTAAGGCAGGGGGACGGAATTCTATGCGAAATATCTGCAGAAATGATCCTTCCAGATTCTCAGCACAGACTGCGACTCTACCACGAGGTATCCATTTTGATCCTGGCAGGCTTCGGTCCGAACTTCGTATCTACCGGATAGCTGTTTTACCTTTCGATAAAACTGTCTTCACTTCATTCCTGCCATAACACCTTTCCATTCCATCTTCCGCGCGCTTCTCATGCTTCTTCTTTTCCCTTCTGAGAAGTCGGTGCTCTTCCCTTCTTCTCTGCTCGTAGAGCTCACAAACAGGTCTCGTTGTTCGATCCACCGTTGCCTTATAGGCGTCTTGTTTGGCTGCATGCGTTTGCCTGCAGTCGTCGTCACACCATGGGTTCCTTCTGGGTAGTGACGTGAAACCCAGCACATCAGTGGCAGCTTCTTTGATGGCTTCTTGACAACGTTTCCAGTCTTCTTCTATGTTTATTGCAGGCAGCGTGGAACACTGAGGGAGTTACAGGGAGACTCGGTCGACAAAGTTCCCAGCGACTTGTTGCGATTGTAGCTTTCCGACGTCAAACCGTTTTGGTCTATCTCGACTCCGTTGCTCTCTCGATATTCGAGTTCTTACCTTGGCTACAACAAGGTGACGATCCGAGTGTATGTTTGCACTTCGGAAGGTTCGAACGTCGAGAATACTGGAGTATTGTCTGACGCCGATCCTAACGCGATCAATCTGGTTGACGGTGGATTGATCGGGGGATCGCCTGGCCTATTTGTAAATGTTCAGGTGTAAGAACAGCGTGCTAACCATAGAGAGGTTGCGCCCAGAGGCGAAGTCCAACAACCTCAACCCGTTTTCGTATGTGTTGTCGTGTAGGCTGTGTTTTCCGATGACTCCAGCAAAGACGTCAACCTTTCCCAACTGAGCGTTGAAGTCCCCTAGAACGATCTTGGTGTCGTAGCTGGAGGCATCGATCGTATGTCCTTTATAGGAGAGCATAGAAGTTATCCTTGGTGTTTTCATCCTTCTCCTCTGTCGGGGCGTGAGCGCATATTATTATTTTCCCGAATTTAGCCTTGATGCGGATTGTCATGAGGCGGTGGCTAACGGGGTCGTAGTTCAAGACATTTTCCCTAAGTCTGCCTCGAACAACAAATCTGCATCCGAATAAGCGCTACCTTCTCTCTCTGTAGCAATCGCTGTACTTAATGTCGCAGTTGTTCATCGTTTGCTTACCGGGCCCATCCCATCGCACTTCCTGGATGGCGATAATATCAGCTTTATAGCAGTCAAGGGCCTCCGCAAGTTGTTCTGTTAAGGGACCTCACACTCCACGTGCAAAACCAAAAATCGTTGTCCTTAAAACGTTTGCTGGGGTCGTCAATAGTTGATCCGTCCTTATCCGAGGCAAATCGATTTTTCTGAAGTATTTCTTTTTTACGTGGTGAGGAAGTTACCCTCACGCACAACCCACAGACTGGTAGGCCAGGCCCGTTATTTAAACCCTCGGGCTGAGTTGATCGTTGCATACATTGTTGTGATAGCTATCCAAAGGGCGCCGCGGGTGGTGGTTTGAAACACAGTACATCAGTGGCAAATTCTTGACTTCTTCTATGTTTAGTGAAAAAATCGAGGTGTTCAGCCGGGAATCGAGCCTAGACCTTTCGGCGCATGAGGGTCGCACTCTACCCACTACGCCACGGCAGCCACTGTTAAGAAGTCTGATGCCTCTATAAATGGCGCAGTCATAGGGATCTACTTTCTTGTGGATCGGGCAAACGACGCAGAGATTCCAATCATCGGGCATGTTTTCCTCCGACCATATCTTACAGATGAGCTGGTGCATGCGCACAACCTACTTCAAATAGTTCTGCGGGCACTCCGTCCGCATCAGCAGCTTTATTCGACTTCAGCGTGGATAGTACTATCTTTACTTCGTCTAAGTCGGGGGACGGAATTCTCGTCTATCATAGTTCAAATCGAGTAGAACATTCTGCCTAACAGCGGAATTTGAGCCGTCATCACTGTTAAGGAGTCTGCAGAAATAATACTTCCAGATTCTCAGCACAGACTGCGACTTTACCACGAGTTGTCCATTTTTATTTCGGCAGGCTTCGGTCCGAACCTTGTATCCTCTGTTTTACCTATCGGCAAAACTTTCATTCCTGTTATAACACTTTTCCATTACCTCGACCACGCGCTTCTCATACTGATACTTCTTATTTCGGAGAATCCGGTGTTCTTCCCTTCTTCTCTGTTCGTAGAGCTCACGAACAGCCCTCGTTGTTCGATGCAGCGTTGCCTTATAGGCGCTCTGTTTGGCTGCATGCGCTTGCCTGCACTCATCGTCAAACCATGGGTTCCTTCTGGATGGTGACGTGAAACCCAGTGTTTCCAGTCTTCTTCTATGTTTAGTACAGGCAGCGTCGAACTCGGTCGGGAAAGTTCCCAGCGACTTGTTGCGATTGTAGCTTTCCGACGTCAAACCGTTTTGGTCTATCTCGACTCCGTTGGTCTCTCGATATCCGGGTTCTTACCTTGGCTACAACAAGGTGATGATCCGAGTCGATGTTTGCACCTCGGAAGGTTCGGACATGGAGAATACTGGAGGAGTGTCTGACGTCGATCGCAACGTGATCAATCTGGTTGACGGTGGATTGATCAGGGGATCGCCAGGTCCCTTTGTGTATGTTTAGGTGTGGGAACCGCGTGTTAGTCACGGAAGGATTGCGCCCGAGCCCAAGTCCCACAGCCTGAGTCCGTTTCCGAATATGTTGTCGTGCAGGCTGTGTTTACCAATGGTTGGTTTACCAACCACTTGGTGTCGTAGCTGGGGCATTGATCGTATGTTCCTTCTAGGAGATCATAGAAGTCATCCTTGGTGGTGTCATTCTTCTCCTCTGTCGGGGCGTGAGCACAATTTAGGCTGATGTTCTCGATTTTACTCTTGATGCGGATTGTCATGAGGTGATCGCTGAGGGGGTCGTAGCTCAAGACTTTTTGTCTAAGTCTGCCTCGAACAACAAATACTATATATACTATAGCAATTGCTGCAGTAGATATCGCAATTCTTCAACGATTTTATGCCAGGCCCATCCCACCGCACTTCCTGGATAGTGGTAATGTCTGCCTTGTAGAAGTCAAGGGCTTGTGCAAGTTGTTCGGCTGCAGGTAGCCTGTTAAGTCACCTCACAATCCACGTGTAGACCGAAAATCGTTGTCCTTTAAACGTTTGGTGAGGTCGTCAACAGTTGAACCTTCATTATCCGAGGCATGTTTTTGTCTCTGAACTAAAGATTTTTTACGTGGGGAGGAAGTTACTCTCACGCACAACCCACAGACTGGTAGGCCAGGCCCATTATTTAAACCCTTGGGCAGAGAGGCTCGATGCATACATTGGTTCACTATACAACCGGTGTTGTGCTGGCTATCCATGGGGTGCCACGTGGAGGCTGTATGTCAACTTGACCTGTGCCCTAACGAGGATAAAGTGTGTAGCTCGCCTTGTTGAGCCCAACCAACGGTGTTATCTCGCGTTTTTACTTAGTGCATTCTTAACTCCATCAGTTATTGAATTGGTCGGAGGTAAGTGCATGGGGTTATATTTTATATGATATTTTGACTACACAAAACAATTAACTTATCTTACACATGCATTGGCCGAAAATATGTAAAATGTTGTGTTACGCTTATTAAATTGTTACAAAACGCTGGCTTATATATAATTGATGCAGTTAACAAAGCAGATCCTCAAAGAACTCTTACAAACAAATCCCCAATTCTTTTACACAAATATTAGTCCTTATACCTTTGCAAAGTGCAACTAGAAGATAGACGTTGTTTTAGTAAGTCGATTAACTTTGCAGCATTATTATTACCAATAAGTTTTATCGCTCGCTGTTGGATTCTACCTCGTAGGTGCAGAGAGGTCTTAGGAGCACCAGACGAGATGGAAGCGTTATATTCAAGCTTTTGGCGGATGTACGCCTTTTATATTGCTGGCAGGTTCCAACAATGCAGGAGAAAAGCATTGATAATGCCTGGTTATTTTGGGATGGCTTAAGTGATAGAAGACAGCACTGAATTTTGGAAAAATTAAGTTCAACTTTATTCGTTTTACTCCAATTAATTATCCCTTCAAGACCGAAATTTATTGAGCTTAACATACGCTGCAGTTTGAAGTCTATTGAAAAAGAGGATAATCGAGAGCCGAGGAACGAATATAAATTGCTGAGGGTACTGTCATCAGTGAAGGAGTGAATTGGATTAGAAGTGACGGACAAGAGATCAGTTATGAAAATGAGGAAAAGTGTAGGAGACAAGACGGAGCCCTGGGAAGACCAGCGTTAATATGATGAATAGACTTGAACCCATCTAATGTATTGAACGGTTCGAAAGGTAATTTCTAGTCCATTGAAGAAGAGAGTTATCGATGCCAAAAACACGCATTTCCCACAAGAGAGTTTACAAACTTGTACTGCAAATTCCTACAAACAATATACAGCTGTAAAAAAAAAAACAAATTTAATTTTATAAAATATATAAGACATAAAAGATATAAAAGAGTTACAAACTGCTTATTTTAATGATTATTATGATCTACAATGTTGCCATAAGCCTATAATAGTTAATGGTAAAACAACCCATATCCCTACAAATTTCTTCTCCGAGCTCTAACAAATAATATACTGCTTCTTTCTACATTTTGCAATCAAACGTCTCTGCCATGTAAAGCACAAATTTGCTACTAACGCATTTATACAGACATCTATTAATTCGAATATCTCAACTGCAACAATTGAAGTAATCTCCTCTATCCTATTAATTTTGTCGATGCACAGAACAATTCAAGCAAATAAAACTAAATGCAAATAAAAAAAACTGTTAAATCATTTTATTAAGTTATTAAATTATATACTAGCTTATCATTAGTAAAATGAATTAAGTCGATCAGACTTGCAGTATAAACAGATGTATGCAAATTTTGCATATAATTATATTAATCAATTATTTTACAGTCATATCCATAATCTTTTATAGTTACATTCTGTTTCATGCGGTACAATGACATGATATGACACAT
Organism: Eristalinus aeneus; assembly: GCA_955652365.1. Lineage (NCBI taxonomy): Eukaryota > Metazoa > Arthropoda > Insecta > Diptera > Syrphidae > Eristalinus > Eristalinus aeneus. The sequence goes on from OY019130.1 coordinate 41,794,351, forward strand.
ACAATTTTCTATAAGCTGCCCTGCTTTATGGTACAATGTAATGGTTGAAATAAAAAGCGAATGACTAAAATTTTTTGTCTTAAAATGACACAATATCTTCGTGCGTTGGCTCGATAGTACCTGAAGGGATGATTTATCTACGAACTGTACGCCGAACACAAGTTTTCAGCTAACTTCATACGGTCACTTCCAAAACATTAAAAAAAAAATTCCGTCTTGAACAAATGAGCAGTGTAATGCTATATGAAATTCGATTGTTGAACTAAAACAAAAACAAAAAAAAAGCAAATTGAACGATTTGCAGAATATTAAAAGATCAATTCCAGGCAAGTATGACATTCGCAAAGGTAAGAAGTAGTCAAAGAAAATGAAGAAATACGCTCCATATTGCCATTTAATACATGAAAGGAAATTAAAACTTGGAAAATGAAAGAAACCTATTCCGTCAAAATGTTGATAGTCACCAGACATAGTTTGATAGAGAGCCTCAGGAAAGCCAGAGTGGAGTTTCCTGAAACGGCCTCTACCGCGCAGCTCAAAAGACTGCAAATGGACGTGCTTGGAAGGAATAATGATGGTTCCGTAGCAAGTGACGACGAAAATCCTGCCACCAATAGTGCCGCTGCCGCCTGTAATTCGGTTTCTGATGACGCCAGGTCAAGTGCCGTTAATGCCGAAAGTGCCGCTTATGCGAATGAAGCCGCTTTAGACGAATAACTCATCCGACTTCGAAAGCGGCCCGAGATTACAAAACTGCGTCAACACATACAGGAGTTGGGGCGTGAAGCGGCCACATCCAAGAAAGTACTACGGGGACATGGAACAGGCTACCCCAAAATTTTTCGGCGACGATTTCTTCGCGATTTTTAGGAGATTATGTCTACGGTGGATGCGGACGAGCGGTTTAAATTGTTGAGCCTGCGACGTTCAATCACGGTCACCGCTCGGGTGTTCCTGCAATCGACTGCCGCTCTGAACTATTGAACACTGAAGACCGAATTCGTTAACTAGTTCGACATTGCCGTTTCACTCCGAGACGTATATAGGATTCTGAGCCAGTGTAGAAGAATGAAGTGGGAGGAGTCGCTGCATTGTTACGTATTGAGCATGCAGGCGATCGCGAAGCGGTCCAACATAGGTGAGACGGAGGTTATCGACTTCATCATAGACGGGATGGGAAGTAATATCCCTAACATAAACCTGCTGTTGGCCGCCCGTACTATCAATGATTTGAAGAAGCTAGTCAACCGCTACCAGCGAAGTACCTCCACCCAGACGTAGCGGGTGCTGCTGCAAGAAACATCGACGTTGTGCCGACAAAATTCGCCGAATCGAAGAAGATTAATGACGCTAAAAGTTCCGTTCTTTATTACAACTGCTCCCAAATGGGACATATCAAACCGCATTGTCTGTACCAGTTGCGCCAAAATGAATCGTGCTTCCGATGTTGGAAGATGGGACATGACCATCGCTCCTGCCCTAACCCAAAGAAGATTTTGACCAGAGTTGTTAATACAAATGCCGTAAAAGAAGTTGTCGCCGTTTCGGAGGACATCTCAGATGACCATAATGAAGATGAAAGTGTTTGGTGCTGTAAATTAGGTGAGTGTAGCTTTTAGAATTGATTTGGCAAAGAGAACGGATTTTTAGGAGCTTATTTCTCTTTTTGATACGGGTAGCCCAATTAGTGTGTAGAAGGTATATTGTATGCCGCGTGAACTGCCAATGAGCTTGAAATGGCCGAAATCCTAATACCACGGTGTAGGAGGGAACAATTTAAATGTACTAGGAGAAATATGGTGCCATATAATATTCGCTAATAATGTAAATGAAATTAAAATTTTAATTAATTAAAATTAATTTTGGGAGGAAACTTTTTAAGTTCATTTCACATTCATTTGAAGGCTAAACTTAAATGTACTAAGTAAAATGTACTTGCTCTAAGTAAAAATCATGAATTCCGTACGTTGCCAAATGAATTTAGTTTGATTCTCGATACAAATGGCCTTTTAAAAAATGTATAAATTGCATGCCAATGAAAATAGATGTGAAGTAATATAATCTGATGTGGATGCTGGGTCAACTGAGGTTGATTGTGAATTCTCTGTGCCGGACATATTTAACATTGAAGTTGTTTCCACAGACGTTGAACTTAGTATCAGTCCTAAATTAAAAAAACGCTGCTGTGTCGAACTAAATGACTTGATCGTAGACTGCTATATTGCTCCAAAAGATGTGGAAGTAGAACCACTAGACTACGAAATGAAGATTTATTTAAGTGCCGACAATGCTCCGTTCCGCTGTGCCCCTAGACGACTTTCATATTTTGAACGAACTGAGGTTCAAACAATAGTAAACAAAATAGAATAGGACGGAATTATTAGACCAAGTGTTTCACCATATGCTTCCGCTATTGTGCTAGTGAGGAAAAAGAACGGGGAAATTAGAATGTGTGTTGATTACCACAGCCTTAACAAAACGACAATACAAGATAATCAGCTTCTTCCGCTCATGGAAGATTGTATAGACTATTTGAGAGAGAAGTATTTTACGTTGTTTCACTTAAAGAGTGGGTTTCATCAAGTTCGTTTGTAACGCGGAACGGAATGTGGGATTTTTTAGGAATGCCTTTTAGGCTGAAAAATGTCACAGCCGTATTTCAACGATTCGTATATATAATTTTTCGTGATTTCATTGATTTGGCCAAGATAGTCGTTTATATAGATGATTTATTTATTGCAACTGCCTGTAGCGCCGTCATTTTCTCAAATTGCTAAGGCACTAAAAAATGCATTAAAAAGATATGCCGATTTTAAATTCGATGAACAGTGCCATTATGCTTTTAACGAGCTTAAATCTTGACTGATAGAAGCGCCCATTCTTGCTATTTACGATCTTGGGAAAGAAACGGAGCTACATTGTGACGCTAGCTCAATTGGCTTTATAATTGTTCTTCTTCAAAGGCAGGACAATGAGAAATTTCATTCAATATCTTACTGTTCGAAAACTACCTCTTCCGCCGAAGCCAGATATCACAGTTTCGAGCTAGAGATGCTTGCTGTATTGAGTGTACTCAGAGGGAATACCATTTAAGATCGTGACTGACTGTAGTCAGTCGTTAGAATTAACGATGACGTTAGATGGGCACTAGAGCTTGAAAAATATAATTATAAGATAAAACATCGTGATGGTGTTTCTATGGGACACGTAGATGCCAGATAGCTTTACGTGGGGCTTGGGACGTTAATGATGTCGATTTCCACATTCAAGTTGCTCAAGGGCGGGATGAAGTAATTAAAACTTTGGGAGGCCGTATGAAAATAGAGTAAGTAAAAGACTTCGACTGATATTTATATTTATACATTTATAAACATATATTTATATTATATATATTTATATATAAATATATGTAGGAATATTAAGTATAATTTGTCATTTCTTACTACTGTATATGGATCGTCGACCGCCAATCCCGTTCAGGAATGTTTGTTTTTCAATTTTAGTAATCTGAGACGTCATTTGCTCGTTTGTCGACCCAGACGATCGTAATTTTTTACCCTTGCTGAATCACCAGGTCGATGTTTACATTCGTCACGAATGGAAATCGATTTGACCTACATATATTGGGTAGCTTAAAAACCGACGCGCTCTAGTCACTGTTGTGTTAGGATACAATGACTGCATTGAAGGCGTTGCTAATCGTCGCTGGAGTAAGCAGTGGACGTGGCATAAAGTATTGAGGGCAACTGGCCTTTGGAATTGGCTGGACTAAGATGGGAGTTGACGAGCGAGGACTTAGTATTCTTCGAGATTTGAAAAGCGGTGGTCGGCGATCCAGTAGTTTGTTTTTCTCAATCTCTCAATTTTGTATTTACTCAATAAACTAAGTAATTTCTCCCTACATGGGGGCTCAACCGGCTCGGGTAAAAAGCGACGACGGGTTAACCGAAGACTGTTTAAGTTGTTAAGATAAGAAGATGAAGTAAGAAGTCGAAGTTAAGTAAAGTTGAAGTAATTGGAGAAAGTGCGGAAACGTCAAAGTTTGCTATTGTGAATAGATGATCTATAGTCACTGACCGTTCGACAATTGCAAGCGTTTCTGAAAAGCCAAGAGTTGTCGTATAGGTATAACGTTAGCAGATCGGATTCGTGAAAGCTTTAAAGGAGAAAGCTTGAAGGAAGCTTCTAACGGAACTGTCGATCAGCCAACCACAATCACCCAAGACGAAGGAGATTCACAACAAGTTGAAGAAGGTACGATGGCCACAAAAGTTAATTTTGTTTTTCGAAATGTCGAAAAATCCATGGAGCAGTTCTCAGGGGAAGGGGGAACAAATTTCGGCCTTTGGGTAAAAGAGTTCAAAGAGATAGCGACGTCTGAGTGGAACGATATACAGAAATATCTGTACGCACGCAGGTTACTGAAGGGAGCGGCAAAGTTGCCCGTCCAAGTCATGGAAGGAGTCACCAACTGGGAAAAGCTGAAAAATATTTTAGCGAGAGTTTGGAAGGAAGACGTCAATCGTCGAAGTACACAAGCACTTGGAGTCCAGAAGGAATGTCCCCTCCGACACTCTGTTGGAATACCTTTACGATGACACAAATTGGCAAGGGAAACCTGGACGAAATATCTCTGATCGAGCATATCATAAACGGAATTCCAGACACCGTTGGTAATAAGACAGTTCTTTATGAGGCATCAACGTTGGAGGAACTTAAAACAAAATTAGGGGTTTACAAACGACACATACCAAAACCAGGAGTTGAAACCAACAGGCATAACGTATCCATCTGTTCGAATTTGACGCATGGAGGACCTTCCAGCTCACCTAAACGATGTAATAACTGCGGGTTTGCGTCACACTTAGCTTTGAACCGCCCAGATAAAGCTAAAGGAGCTCGCTGCTTCCGGTGTAACCAATTCGGACACATATCTCCCAATTGCCCATATCAGAAAAGGGGAAAACTCTGACTCCAGAAGTGTACATAAAGTCTAACGCATTGGATCAGGTGGAAATAATGTAGCCGTAAGCATTGCAGGAAAATCATACTATGCCTTTGTTGATAACGGTAGCGACGTATCAATCGTCCATGAGTCACTCGTGAATGAGATAGAAGCAGCAAAATGGAACCCGACGGGAATGATTCTGAAGGGATTTGGAAACGCGCCTCAACAGACAATGGGTTCCTGCCATTTAAAAATACGAATCGGACCAGGCAGTCATTGGATTCGCTTCCAAGTAGTCCCTGATATATGGATTTCGGATAAGATATTGCTGTGAAGAGATTTTCCCCAGAATGTAGAACTGTTACTATGCCACGGAAAAATAAAGTATATGAAGAAGGAAATACAGAACAAGAATCACAATACCAGACGTATGACCTGAACAACCGGAAAAAGAAGCAGTTTGCAAATTGCAAATTGAGGAATGGTTGGAAGAAAGAAATTATATTTTCCCAGATCTCATAAGGCAAGGTTTCGTATGTGGATGATCTCATCATCGCCACGGAGAATGAGGAAGAAAATTTAGTAAAGTTCAAGGAGGTACTGAGAGTAGCAGAGGAAAATGGTTTGGTGATTAAGTGGGAAAAATGCGATTTCCCGAGCAGATCCACTAAATTTCTTGGCCATGTGGTGGAGTATTAAACAATTAACGCTGTGAAAGGACTTCCCGTACCAACATATGTAAAGCAGGTCCAGCGTTTCCTTGGGCTGACAGCAAGTTCAATTTCGGACCAGATCAAGCAATTGCTTTTGAATGCCTTAAGGACCTGCTATGTAAAGAACCCGTTCTTAGGCTATTTAACTCAATGCTAGAAACAGAACTACAGATATGGCGGAGTTTTGCTCCAGAGGTATGGAGGGCAACTGCATCCTGTATTTTACATGAGCTTCAAAGCAACTCCAGCTGGAAAGAATTATACCAGCTATGAGCATGAGGTTTTAGCTATAGTCAAGTGCATCAAGAAGTTACGACCGTATCTATTGGGAATGAATTTCAAAATTTATACGGACTGCAAGGCGTTCCAAGGAACAATGAATAAAAGAGATGTGTCCACGGGTAGCCAGATGGGCAATCATGTTACAAGAATACTCGCGTGAGGTTTTACACAGATCGGGATCAACCATACGCCACATAGATGCACTCAGCAAAACCCTAACGGTACTACGAATCGAGTATGGGATCATTGAGAGAATTAAGAGATCACAAAGCAAGAATGAATTCTGTCAATTAATTGTTGAGGTTCTTTCGGAAACAAGGACTTATATTAACTACGAAATGAGGAATGACCTACTGTACAAGTTCGTAGAGGGCACTCATTTGCTCGTGGTGCCTAAAGCTATTCAACAGGAGATTTTGAGAGATATTCACAGAGTGGGTCACATTAGTGAGAAGAGGATGGAGGCGTTTAGTAAACATGATTACTTTATCCCCAAGATCGGAAGTTGTATTGATGCGGTTTTGTCGAACTGCGTGCCGTGCATACTAGCTGCGAGGAAACAAGGGAAAGCCGAAAGATTTTTACATCCTATCGGAAAAAGCGGTCGACGCATTTACTAAGTTCGTCTGTACGAAAAGTGAAGAAGTAGTCAAGACGCTGCAATATAATAATACCCGATTGAGGGACAGCATTCACCGCTAACCTATTCAAGGAGCACTGTGAACAAAATAGCATTCACCACATACCAACGACGACAGGGTTACCGCGTGAAAACGGTCAAGTGCATAATAGTGCATAATAGTGGGGATACTCAGCAAGGTGTCAGTACAGTATCCTACGAAATGGTTCAAACATGTTTCTGACGTTCAACGGGTGGACAATTCAACGGTGTCACGGAGTACCAAGCGGAGTCCATTTCAACTCATGTTCGGTACCATTATGAGACGTGAAGATGATAAACAACTGAGAGAGCTATTAGAGAAGGCCATACTGGACAATTTCGAGAACAGCCGCGACGTAATGAGGAAGACAGCTAAACAAGAAATACAAAAGGTGCAAGAGGAAAATAAGAGGACCTACAACCGGAAGAGGAAGGCGCCAAGATATTATCAGTTACGTGATCTGGTAGCCATTAAGAAAACGCAGTTCAGAGCTGACCTGAAATAACACATAACCAACGTCAAGGGGAACGACCGATACTATGTCCGAAAAGTGGGAGAGCATGAGGGATGGAATATTAAGTATCATTTGTCATTTCTTACTACTGTATATAAATTGTCGTGTTTTTCAATTTTAGTAATCTGAGACGTCATTTGCTCGTTTGTCGACCCAGACGATCGAAGTTTTTTACCCTCGCTGAATCACCAGGCTGATGTTTACATTCGTCACGAATGGAAATCGATTTGACCTACATACATTGGATAGCATAAAACCCGACGCGCTCTAGTCACTGTTGTTGTGTTAGGATACAATGACTCCATTAAAGGCGTGGCTAATCGTCGCTGGAGTAACCGGTGGATGGGCGATGTTGACTGTGGCACTGAAGTTGTGGACGTGGCATAAAGTATTAAGGGCAACTGGCCTTTGGAATTGGCTGGACTAAGATGGGAGTTAACGAGCGAGCGGATGACATATCGAGGACTTAGTATTCTTCGAGTTTTGAAAAGCTGTGGTCGGCGATCCAGTAGTTTGTTCTTCTTTTGTTTTTCTCAATCTCTCAATGTTGTATTTACTCAATAAACTAAGTAATTTTTCCCTACATTGAGGCTCAACCGGGATTATCACCGGAATAATTGGGGAAATTTCTTTATCTCGAGTAAAAAGCGACTGCGGGTTAAATGAAGACTGTTTAAGTTGTTAAGATAAGAAGTTGAAGTAAGAAGTCGAAGTTTGCTTTTGTGAATGGATGATATATAGTCACTGACCGTTCGACAACTGCAAGCGTTTCTGAAAAGCCAAGAGTTGTATAGGTATAACGTATAACGTTAGTAGATCGGATTCGTGAAAGCTTTAAAGGAGAAAGCTTTAAAGGAGAAAGCTTTAAAGGAGAAAGCTTGAAGGTAGAGGACGTGTTGAGAGCAATAAAAGACGAGGAGGTCGTTTGTCGACCCAGACGATCGAAGTTTTTTACCCTCGCTGAATCACCAGGCTGATGTTTACATTCGTCAGGAATGGAAATCGACTTGACCTACATACATTGGATAGCATAAATCCCGACGCGCTCTAGTCACTGTTGTTGTGTTAGGATGCACTGACTCCATTGAAGGCGTTGTTGACCGTCGCTGGAGTAACCGGTGGATGGGCGATGTTGACTGTGGCACTGAAGTTGTGGACGTGGCATGAAGTATTGAGGGCAACTGGCCTTTGAAATTGGCTGGACTAAGATGGGAGTTAACGAGCGAGCAGATGACATATCGAGGAATTAGAGTTTTGAAAGCGGTGGTCGGCGATCCAGTAGTTTGTTCTTCTTTTGTTTTTCTCAATCTCTCAATATTGTATTTACTCAATAAACTAAGTAATTTTTCCCTACAAGGGGGCTCAACCGGGATTATCACCGGAATAATTGGGAAAATTTCTTTATCTCGAGTAAAAAGCGACTGCGGGTTAATCGAAGACTGTTTAAGTTGTTAAGATAAGAAGTTGAAGTAAGAAGTCGAAGTTTACTTTTGTGAATGGATGATATATAGTCACTGACCGTTCGACAACTGCAAGCGTTTCTAAAAAGCCAAGAGTTGTATAGGTATAACGTTAGTAGATCGGATTCGTGAAAGCTTTAAAGGAGAAAGCTTGAAGGTAGAGGACGTGTTGAGAGCAATAAGAGACGAGGAGGTCGAAGCTTCTAACGGAACTGTCGATCAGCCAACCACAATCACCCAAGACGAAGAAGATTCACAACAAGTTGAAGAAGGTACGATGGCCACAAAAGTTAATTTTGTTTTTCGAGATGTCGAAAAATCCCTGGAGCAGTTCTCAGGGGAAGGGGGAACAAATTTCGGCCTTTGGGTAAAAGAGTTCGAAGAGATAGCGACCACGCGTGAGTGAAACGATATACAAAAATATCTGTACGCACGCAGGTTACTGAAGGGAGAGGCTAAGTTGGCAGTCCAAGTCATGGAAGGAGTCACCAACTGGGAAAAGCTGAAAGAAGAAGAAGTCAATCATCGAAGTACACAAGCACGTGGAGTCCAGAAGGAATGTCCCCTCCAAGACTCTGTTGGAATACCTGTTTACGATGACACAAATTGGCAAGGAAAACCTGGACGAAAGATCTCTGATCGAGCATATCAGTAAGTAATAAGACAGTTCTTTATGAGGCATCAACGTTGGAGGAACTTAAAACAAAATTAGCGGTTTACAAAAGGATGCAACGACACATGCCAAAACCAGGAGTTGAAACCAACAGGCATAACGTATCCATCCGTTCGAATTTGACGCATGGAGGACCTTCCAAAACTTAGCTTTGAACTGCCCGGATAAAGCTTAAGGAGCTCGCTGCTTCCGGTGTAACCAATTCGGACACATATCTCCCAATTGCCCATATCAGAAAAGGGAAGACTCTGACTCCAGAGGTGTACATAAAGTCCAACGCATTGGATCAGGTGGAAATAATGTAACCGTAAGCATTGCAGGAAAATCATACTATGCCTTTGTTGATAACGGTAGCGACGTATCAATCGTCCATGAGTCACTCATGAAAGAGGTAGAAGCAGCAAAAGTGAACCCGCCGGGAATGATTCTGAAGGGATTTGGAAACGCGCCTCAACAGACAATGGGTTTCTGCCATTTAAAAATATGAATCGGACCAGACAGTCATTGGACTCGCTTCCAAGTAGTCCCTGATAAATGGATTTCGGATAAGATATTGCTGGGAAGAGATTTTCTCCAGAATGTGGAACTTTTAATATGCCACGGAAAAATAAATTATATTAAGAAGGAAATACAGAACAAGAATCACAACACCAGACGTATGACCTAAACGAGAACGATGTTTTGAACGTCAAACTAGTGAATGATGAAGAAGAAGACACGGATACGAACAACTTGCAAGTTGGAAAGGACAACTATAGAAAGGTAATTACTGATATCGTTTCAGCCTATTCTCCCAAGCGAATTCAAAAATATACATTGAGATGAATGGTTGGAAGAAGAAATTATCCAGCATAGTCGGTCGCACTTTGCCAGCCCTATTGTTTTGGTGAAGAAGAAAGATGGAAGTATTCGAATATGCGTCGATTATAGAAAGCTCAACACTAGAATTATCAAGGACAGGTATCCTTTGCCCGTGATGGAAGAGATATTAGAAACTCTGTACAATGCAAAAGTATTTACAACTCTGGATCTTCGCAGCGGATTTTTCCACGTATATGTAGCAGAAAACAAATATACCGCGTTTGTAACCCCGGATGGCAAATACGAGTTTTTTAAGGTTCCTTTTGGTTTGTGCAATTTGGCGGCAGTGTTTCAGCGATTTGTTAACTCGATTTTCCCAGAGCAAAGCAACTCAGCTGAAAAGAATTATGCCAGCTATGAGCATGAGGTTTGCGCTATAGTCAAGTGCATCAAGAAGTTACGACCGTATCTATTGTGAATGAAGTTCAAAATCTATACGGACTGCAAGGCGTTCCAAGCAACAATGAATAAAAGAGATCTGTGTCCACGGGTAGCCAGATGGGCAATCATGTTACAAGAATACTCGTGTGAGGTTTTACACCAATCGGGATCAACCATACGCCACGTAGATACACTCAGCAAAACCCCAACGGTACTACGAATCGAGTATGGGATCATTGAGAGAATTAAGAGATCACAAAGTAAGGATGAATTCTGCCAATTAATTGTTGAGGTTCTTTCGGCAACAGGAACTTATAAGGACTACGAAATAAGGAATGACCTACTGTACAAGTTCGTAGAGGGCACTCATTTGCTCGTGGTGCCTAAAGCTATTCAACAGGAGATTTTGAGAGATATTCACAGAGTGGGTCACATTAGTGAGAAGAGGATGGAGGCGTTTAGTAAACATGATTACTTTATCCCCAAGATCGGAAGCTGTATTGATGCGGTTTTGTCTAACTGCGTGCCGTGCATACTAGCTGCGAGGAAACAAGGGAAAGCCAAAAGATTTTTACATCCTATCAGAAAAAGCGGTCGACACATTAACCAAGTTCGTCTGGATATACACGGCAAAAACTACGAAAAGTGAAGAAGTAGTCAAGAAGATGCAACAGCAGAGCTATATATTCATATATTCGGAAGTCCAGCACGTATAATATCCGACCGAGGGACAGCATTCACAGCTAACCTATTCAAGGAGCACTGTGAACAAAATAGCATTCACCACATACTAACGACGACAGGGGTACCGCTTGGAAAAAGGCAAGTGGAGAGGATGAATTGCATCATAGTGGAGATATTCAGCAAGGTGTCAGTACAGTATCCTACGAAATGGTGCAAATACGTTTCTGACGTTCAACGGGTGGACAATTCAACGGTGTCACGGAGTACCAAGCGGAGTCCATTTCAACTCATGTTCGGTACCATTATAAGACGTGAAGATGATAAACAACTGAGAGAGCAGCCGCGACGTAATGAGGAAGACAGCCAAACAAGAAATACAAAAGGTGCAAGAGGAAAATAAGAGGACCTACAATCGGAAGATGAAGGCGCCAAGATATTATCAGTTACGTGATCTGGTAGCCATTAAGAAAACGCAGTTTAGAGCTGACCTGAATTTTCACATCAAGTTTATAGGGCCCTACGAATTAACCAACGTCAAGGGGAACGACCGATACGATGTCCGAAAAGTGGGAGAGCATGGGGGACCCAACATAACATCGACTTCAGCCGATCACATAAAGCCCTGGGTGAACGACAGTGATGACGACTCAGATGACGAAGAAATAGAGGACGCTCATTTCGACTGAGGGCAGTTGAATAAGTAGGATGGAATATTAAGTATCATTTGTCATTTCTTACTACTGTATATGGATCGTCGTGTTTTTCAATTTTAGTAATCGAAGTTTTTTACCCTCGCTGAATCACCAGGCTTATGTTTACATTCGTCACGAATGGAAATCGATTTGACCTACATACATTGGATAGCATAAATCCCGACGCGCTCTAGTCACTGTTGTGTTAGGATGCAATGACTCCATTGAAGGCGTTGCTGATCGTCGCTGAAGTAACCGGTGGATGGGCGATGTTGACTGTGGCACTGAAGTTGTGGACGTGGCATAAAGTATTGAGGGCAACTGGCCTTTGGAATTGGCTGGGCTAAGATGGGAGTTAACGAGCGAGCGGATGACATATCGAGGACTTAATATTCTTCGAGTTTTGGAAGCGGTGGTCGGCGATACACTAGTTTGTTCTTCTGTTTTTCTCAATCTCTCAATATTGTATTTACTCAATAAACTAAGTAATTTTTACCTACATGGGGGCTCAACCGGGATTATCACCGGAATAATTGGGAAAATTTCTTTATCTCGAGTAAAAAGCGACTGCGGGTTAATCGAAGACTGTTTAAGTTGTTAAGATAAGAAGTTGAAGTAAGAAGTCGAAGTTTACTTTTGTGAATGGATGATATATAGTCACTGACCGTTCGACAACTGCAAGCGTTTCTAAAAAGCCAAGAGTTGTATAGGTATAACGTTAGTAGATCGGATTCGTGAAAGCTTTAAAGGAGAAAGCTTGAAGGTAGAGGACGTGTTGAGAGCAATAAGAGACGAGGAGGTCGAAGCTTCTAACGGAACTGTCGATCAGCCAACCACAATCACCCAAGACGAAGAAGATTCACAACAAGTTGAAGAAGGTACGATGGCCACAAAAGTTAATTTTGTTTTCCGAGATGTCGAAAAATCCCTGGAGCAGTTCTCAGGGGAAGGGGGAACAAATTTCGGCCTTTGGGTAAAAGAGTTCGAAGAGATAGCGACCACGCGTGAGTGAAACGATATACAAAAATATCTGTACGCACGCAGGTTACTGAAGGGAGAGGCTAAGTTGGCAGTCCAAGTCATGGAAGGAGTCACCAACTGGGAAAAGCTGAAAAATATTCTAGCGAGAGTTTGGAAGGAAGAAGTCAATCATCGAAGTACACAAGCACGTGGAGTCCAGAAGAAATGTCCCCTCCAAGACTCTGTTGGAATACCTGTTTACGATGACACAAATTGGCAAGGGAAACTTGGACGAAAGATCTCTGATCGAGCATATCAGTAAGTAATAAGACAGTTCTTTATGAGGCATCAACGTTGGAGGAACTTAAAACAAAATTAGCGGTTTACAAAAGGATGCAACGACACATGCCAAAACCAGGAGTTGAAACCAACAGGCATAACGTATCCATCCGTTCGAATTTGACGCATGGAGGACCTTCCAAAACTTAGCTTTGAACTGCCCGGATAAAGCTTAAGGAGCTCGCTGCTTCCGGTGTAACCAATTCGGACACATATCTCCCAATTGCCCATATCAGAAAAGGGAAGACTCTGACTCCAGAGGTGTACATAAAGTCCAACGCATTGGATCAGGTGGAAATAATGTAGCCGTAAGCATTGCAGGAAAACCATACTATGCCGTTGTTGATAACGGTAGCGACGTATCAATCGTCCATGAGTCACTCATGAAAGAGGTAGAAGCAGCAAAAGTGAACCCGCCGGGAATGATTCTGAAGGGATTTGGAAACGCGCCTCAACAGGCAATGGGTTCCTGCATTTAAAAATATGAATCGGACCAGACAGTCATTGGATTCGCTTCCAAGTAGTCCCTGATAAATGGATTTCGGATAAGATATTGCTGGGAAGAGATTTTCTCCAGAATGTAGAACTGTTAATATGCCACGGAAAAATAAAGTATATGAAGAAGGAAATACAGAACAAGAATCACAACACCAGACGTATGACCTAAACGAGAACGATGTTTTGAACGTCAAACTAGTGAATGATGAAGAAGAAGACACGGATGCGAACAACTTGCAAGTTGGAAAGGACAACTATAGAAAGGTAATTACTGATATCGTTTCAGCCTATTCTCCCAAGCAAATTCCCAAACATACATTGAGATGAATCTCGTATTGTCGGGCGAAAGTCCTATATACCAGAAGGAAAAAGAAGAAATTATCCAACATAGTCGGTCGGACTTTGCCAGCCCTATTGTTTTGGTGAAGAAGAAGGATGGAAGTATTCGAATATGCGTCGACTATAGAAAGCTCAACACTAGAATTATCAAGGACAGGTATCCTTTGCACGTGATGGAAGAGATATTAGAAACTCTGTACAATGCAAAAGTATTTACAACTCTGGATCTTCGCAGCGGATTTTTCCACGTATATGGGCATGGGCCTATGCACGCGAGGTAACGTCGTTGATTGCGCTCAACATGGCGAGCTGCCAAGGCAATCCTCGTTAGTGCACAGGTCAAGTTGACATACAGCTTCCACGTGGCGCCCCCTGGATAGCCATCACAACACCCGTTGTATGGTGAACTAATGTATGCAGCGACCCCCTCTGCCCAAGGATTTAAATAATGGGCCTGGCCTACCAGTCTGTGGGTTGTGCGTGAGGGTAACTTCCTTACCACGTAAAAATAAAATAGTTCAGAAAAACCGATATGCCTCGGATAAGGACGGATTAACTGTTGACGACCCCAGCAAACATTTAAAGGACAACGATTTTCGGTTTTGCACGTGGAATGTGAGGTCCCTTAACAGGCCACGTGCAGCCGAACAGCTACAAAGCTGACATAACCGCTATCCAGGAAGTGCGATGGGATGGGCCTGGCATAAAAGCGATGAAGAACTGCGATATCTACTACAGCAATTGCTATAGAGAGAGAAGGCAGCGCTTATTCGGATGCGGATTTGTTGTTCGAGGCAGACTTAGGCAAAAAGTCTTGAGCTACGACCCAGTCAGCGAGCGCCTCATGACAATCCGCATCAAGGCTAATTTCGGGAACATCAGCCTAATATGCGCTCACGCCCCGACAGAGGAGAAGGATGACAACATCAAGGATGACTTCTATGATCTCCTAGAAAGAACATACGATCGATGCCCCAGCTATGACACCAAGATCGTTCTAGGAGATTTCAACGCTCAGCTGGGAAAGGAGGACATCTTTGCTAAAGTCATCGGTAAACACAGCCTGCACGACAACACATCCGGAAACGGACTCAGGCTGTTGGACTTCGCCTCGGGGCGAAACCTCTCTGTGGCTAGCACGCGGTTCCCACACCTGAACATTCACAAAGGAACCTGGCGATCTCCTGATCAATCAACCGTCAACCAGATTGATCACGTTGCGATCGACGTCAGACACTCCTCCAGTATTCTCGATGTCCGTCACCACCCAGAAGGAAGCCATGGTTTGACGACGAGTGCAGGCAAGCACACGCAGCTAAACAAGACGCCTATAAGGCGACGCTGCATCGAACAACGCGAGCTGTTCGTGAACTCTACGAACAGAGAAGAAGGGAAGAGCACCGGCTTCTCAGAAGGAAGAAGAAGGAGCATGAGAAGCGCGCGGTCGAGGAAATGGAAAAGTGCTTTGGCAGGAATGAAGTCCGAAAGTTTTACCGAAAGGTAAAACAGCTATCCGGAGGATACAAGGTTAGGACCAAGGCCTGCCG
Source organism: Eristalinus aeneus (assembly GCA_955652365.1). Lineage (NCBI taxonomy): Eukaryota > Metazoa > Arthropoda > Insecta > Diptera > Syrphidae > Eristalinus > Eristalinus aeneus. The sequence continues at coordinate 41,809,904 of OY019130.1, forward strand.
GGACCAAAATGGACAACTAGTAGTAGAGTCGCAGTCTGTGCTGAGAATCTGGAAGGATCATTTCTGCAGACTCCTAAACGGCGATGACGACCCAAATCCCGCTGTTAGGCAGAATGTTCCACTCAATTTGGACGATGATAGACAAGCATTCCGTCCCCCCGACTTAGACGAGGTGAAGATAGCAATATCCAAGCTAAAGTCGAACAAAGCTGCTGGAGCGGACGGACTGTCCGCAGAACTATTTAAAGCAGCTGGAGATGACCTGGTTGGGCGCATGCACCAGCTCATCTATAAGATATGGTCGGAGGAAAGCATGCCCGATGAGTGGAATCTCAGCGTCGTTTGCCCGGTCCACAAAAAAGGAGACCCCTTTGACTGCGCCAACTACAGAGGGATTAGTCTCCTGAACATCGCATACAAGATCCTCTCTGCCGTATTGTGTGAGCGTCTGAAACCATTTGTCGGTGACCTGATAGGTCCCTATCAGTGTGGTTTCAGACCAGGAAAGTCCACAATAGACCAGATCTTCACATTACGGCAAATCCTGGAAAAGACCCAAGAAATGCAAATTGACACTCACCAACTATTCGTCGATTTCAAGGCTGCATATGACAGTGTGCATAGAGACGAGCTATACAGTGCCATGTCTAGTTTTGGCATTCCTACCAAACTCGTCAGATTGTGTAGGATGACGATGGAGAACTCTCGCTGCTCCGTCAAGGTCGGTACCGAACTCACCGAGACCTTCAATGTCAAAAAAGGTTTTAGACAAGGCGACGCACTGTCATGTGACTTCTTTAACATCATCCTCGAGAAGATCGTGCGTAACTCACAAGTCAACACCAGAGGCACGATCTTCCAGAAGTCAGTTCAATTGTTAGCTTACGCTGATGACATTGACGTGATTGGACGAACACAGCGAGCCGTCAATGAGGCGTTTGCTGGCATTGAAGCGGAAGCGGCTAAAATGGGTCTTGCGGTAAATGAGGGTAAAACGAAGTACATGCTGTCATCATGGAAGGACACACAACATCGACGTCTCGGACGGAGCGTCACACTAGGCAGCAGAAACTTCGAGGTAGTTAAGGACTTCGTCTACCTCGGCTCCGCGGTAAACAGGGACAACAACATCAGTACTGAAATCAAACGCAGAATCACTCTTGCCAACCGCTGTTTGGACTAAACTAGCTTTATATAACAGCTTGATCATCCTCGTCCTACTATATGGCGCAGAATCTTGGACGTTAGCAAAGGCGGATGAGGAAGCCCTTAGTCTTTTCGAGAGAAAAGTTTTGCGTGCGATTTTTGGTCCTGTTTGCGTTGATGGCATCTGGAGGAGAAGATTTAATGACGAACTCTATAGGCTGTACAGCGACATGCGCCTGGTTAAGCGTCTACGGATACAACGCTTAAGATGGCTAGGCCATGTAGAGCGTATGGACACCACTGCTCCGGCCCGAAAAGTCTTTGAATCCGAGCCATTGGGACAACGCAACAGAGGACGGCCTAGACTGAAGTGGCGCACACAAGTGGAGAAGGACCTTAACCAACTTGGAGTGCGCAACTGGAGACAGCTGGCGAAAGATCGTGCTGGCTGGAGAGGCATGTTGGTTGAGGCCCAGGTCCACCCCGGACTGCAGCGCCACAAGAAGAAGAAGAAGTAGATATGTAGCAGAAAACAAATATACCGCGTTTGTAACCCCGGATGGCAAATACGAGTTTTTTAAGGTTCCTTTTGGTTTGTGCAATTCGGCGGCAGTGTTTCAGCGATTTGTTAACTCGATTTTCCGAGAGCAAAGCAACTCAGCTGAAAAGAATTATGCCAGCTATGAGCATGAGGTTTGCGCTATAGTCAAGTGCATCAAGAAGTTACGACCGTATCTATTGTGAATGAAGTTCAAAATCTATACGGACTGCAAGGCGTTCCAAGCAACAATGAATAAAAGAGATCTGTGTCCACGGGTAGCCAGATGGGCAATCATGTTACAAGAATACTCGTGTGAGGTTTTACCATACGCCACGTAGATGCACTCAGCAAAACCCCAACGGTACTACGAATCGAGTATGGGATCATTGAGAGAATTAAGAGATCACAAAGCAAGGATGAATTCTGCCAATTAATTGTTGAGGTTCTTTCGGCAACAGGACTTATAAGGAATACGAAACGAGGAATGACCTACTGTAGAGGGCACTCATTTGCTCGTGGTACCTAAACCTATTCAAAAGGAGATTTTGAGAGATATTCACAGAGTATGTCACATTAGTGAGAAGAGGATGGAGGCGTTTAGTAAACATGATTACTTTATCCCCAAGATCGGAAGTTGTATTGATGCGGTTTTGTCTAACGTATAATATCCGACCGAGGGACAGCATTCACCGCTAACCTATTCTAGGAGCACTGTGAACAAAATAGCATTCACCACATACTAACGACGACAGGGGTACCGCTTGGAAAGGGGCAAGTGGAGAGGATGAATTGCATCATAGTGGAGATACTCAGCAAGGTGTCAGTACAGTATCCTACGAAATGGTTCAAATACGTTTCTGACGTTCAATGGGTGGACAATTCAACGGTGTCACGGAGTACCAAGCGGAGTCCATTTCAACTCATGTTCGGTACCATTATGAGACGTGAAGATGATAAACAACTGAGAGAGCTATTAGAGAAGGCCATACTGGACGATTTCGAGAACAGCCGTGACGTAATGAGGAAGACAGCTAAACAAGAAATACAAAAGGTGCAAGAGGAAAATAAGATGACCTACAATCGGAAGAGGTAAGCGCCATGATATAATCAGTTACGTGATCTGGTAGCCATTAAGAAAACGCAGTTTAGAGCTGACCTGAATTTACACATCAAGTTTATAGGGCCCTACGAATTAACCAACGTCAAGGGGAATAACCGATACGATGTCCGAAAAGTGGGAGAGCATGAGGGACCCAATTGAATAAGTAGAATGAAATATTAAGTATCATTTGTCATTTCTTACTACTGTATATGGATCGTCGTGTTTTTCAATTTTAGTAATCTGAGACGTCATTTGCGCGTTTGTCGACCCAGACGATCGAAGTTTTTTACCCTCGCTGCATCACCAGGCTGATGTTTAAGTTCATCACGAATGGAAATCGATTTGACCTACATACATTGGATAGCATAAGACCCGACGCGCTCTAGTCACTGTTGTTGTGTTAGGATACAATGACTCCATTAAAGGCGTGGCTGATCGTCGCTGGAGTAACCGGTGGATGGGAGATGTTGACTGTGGCACTGAAGTTGTGGACGTGGCATAAAGTATTGAGGGCAACTGGCCTTTGGAATTGGCTGGACTAAGCTGGGAGTTAACGAGCGAGCGGATGACATATCGCGGACTTAGTATTCTTAGTCGAAGTTTGCTTTTGTGAATGGATGATCTATAGTCACTGACCGTTCGACAACTGCAAGCGTTTTTGAAAAGCCAAGAGTTGTATAGGTATAACGTTAGTATATCGGATTCGTGAAAGCTTTAAAGGAGAAAGCTTGAAGGTAGAGGACGTGTTGAGAGCAATAAGAGACGAGGAGGTCGAAGCTTCTAACGGAACTGTCGATCAGCCAACCACAATCACCCAAGACGAAGAAGATTCACAACAAGTTGAAGAACATGGCAACAAAAGTTAATTTTGTTTTTCGAGATGTCGAAAAATCCATGGAGCAGTTCTCAGGGGAAGGGGAAACAAATTTCGGCCTTTGGGTAAAAGAGTTCGAAGAGATAGCGACCACGTCTGAGTGGAACGATATACAGAAATATCTGTACGCACGCAGGTTACTGAAGGAAGCGGTAAAGTTGGCAGTCCAAGTTATGGAAGGAGTCACCAACTGGGAAAGCTGAAAAATATTCTAGCAAGAGTTTGGAAGGAAGACGTCAATTATCGAAGTACACAAGCACTTGGAGTCCAGAAGGAATGTCCCCTCCGAGACTCTGTTGGAATACCTGTTAACGATGACACAAATTGGCAAGGGAAACCTGGACGAAAGATCTCTGATCGAGCATATCATAAAAGGGATTCCAGACACCGTAGGTAATAAGACAGTTCTTTATGAGGCATCAACGTTGGAAGAACTTAAAACAAAATTAGCGGTTTACAAAAGGATGCAACGACACATGCCAAAACCAGGAGTTGAAAGCAACAGGCATAACGTATCCATCCGTTCGAATTTGACGCATGGAGGACCTTCCAGCTCACCTAAACGATGTAATAACTGCGGGCTTGCGTCACACTTAGCTTTGAACTGCCCGGATAAAGCTAAAGGAGCTCGCTGCTTCCGGTGTAACCAATTCGGACACATATCTCCCAATTGCCAATATCAGAAAAGGGGAAAACTCTGACTCCAGAAGTGTACATAAAGTCTAACGCATTGGATCAGGTGGAAATAATGTAGCCGTAAGCATTGCAGGAACATCATACTATGCCTTTGTTGATAACGGTAGCGACGTATCAATCGTCCATGAGTGAAAGAGATAGAAGCAGCAAAAGTGAACCCGCCGGGAATGATTCTGAAGGGATTTGGAAACGCGCCTCAACAGACAATGGGTTCCTGCCATTAAAAAATATGAATCGGACCAGACAGTCATTGGATTCGCTTCCAAGTAGTCCCTGATAAATGGATTTCGGATAAGATATTGCTGGGAAGAGATTTTCTCCAGAATGTGGAACTTTTAATATGCCACGGAAAAATAAAGTATATTAAGAAGGAAATACAGAACAAGAATCACAACACCAGACGTATGACCTAGACGAGAACGATGTTTTGAACGTCGAACTAGTGAATAATAAAGATGAAGACACGGATGCGAACAACCTCCAAGTTGGAAAGGACAACTATAGTAAAGTAATTACTGATATCGTTTCAGATTATTCTTCCAAGCGAATTCCCAAATCATGCATTGAGATGAATCTCGTATTATCGGACGAAAGTCCTATATACCAGAAGACCAGACGGTTAGCACAACCAGAAAAAAAAACAGTTTGCAAATTGAGGAATGGTTGGAAGAAAGAAATTATATTTTCCGAGAGCTCATAAGGCAAGGTTTCGTATGTGGATGATCTCATCATCGCCACGGAGAATGAGGAAGAAAATTTAGTAAAGCTCAAGGAGGTACTGAGAGTAGCAGAGGAAAATTTTTTGGTGATTAAGTGGGAAAAATGCGATTTCCTGAGCAGATCCACTAAATTTCTTGGCCATGTGGTGGAGAACGGAAGTATTTAACAATTAACGCTGTGCAAAGTTTTCCCGTACCAACAAATGTAAAGCAGGTGCAGCGTTTCCTTGGGCTGATAGCGAGTTCAATTTCGGACCGGATAAAGCGATTGTGCTTTTGAATTTCTTAAGGACCTGCTATGTAAAGAACCCGTTCTTAGGCTATTTAACCCAATGCTAGAAACAGAACTACATACAGACGCGAGTATGGTTGGATATGGCGGAGTTTTCCTCCAGAAGTATGGAGGGCAAATGCATCCTGTATTTTACATGAGCTTCAAAGCAACTCCAGCTGGAAAAAATTATACCAGCTATGAGCATGAGGTTTTAGCTATAGTCAAGTGCATCAAGAAGTTACGACCGTATCTATTGGGAATGAAGTTCAAAATTTATACGGACTGCAAGGCGTTCCAAGCAACAATGAATAAAAGAGATCTGTGTCCACGGGTAGCCAGATGGGCAATCATGTTACAAGAATACTCGTGTGAGGTTTTATACCGATCGGGTTCAACCATACGCCACGTAGATGCACTCAGCAAAACCCTAACGGTACTATGAATCGAGTATGGGATCATTGAGAGAATTAAGAGATCACAAAGCAAGGATGAAGTCTGCCAATTAATTGTTGAAGTTCTTTCGGCAACAGGGACTTATAAGGACTAGGAAATGAGGAATGACCTGCTGTACAAGTTCGTAGAGGGCACTCATTTGCTCGTGGTGCCTAAAGCTATTCAAAAGGAGATTTTGAGAGATATTCACAGAATGGGTCACATTAGTGAGAAGAGGATGGAGGCGTTTAGTAAACATGACTACTTTATCCCCAAGATCGGAAGTTGTATTGATGCGGTTTTGTCTAACTGCGTGCCGTGCATACTAGCTGCGAGGAAACAAGGGAAAGCCGAAAGATTTTTACATCCTATCGGAAAAAGCGGTCGACGCATTTACTAAGTTCGTCTGTACGAAAAGAGCTATATATTCGGAAGTCCAGCACGTATAATATCCGACTCATGTTCGGTACCATTATGAGACGTGAACATGATAAACAACTGAGAGAGCTATTAGAGAAGGCCATACTGGACGATTTCGAGAACAGCCGTGACGCAATGAGGAAGACAGCTAAACAAGAAATACAAAAGGTGCAAGAGGAAAATAAGAGGACCTACAATCGGAAGATGAAGGCGCCAAGATATTATCAGTTACGTGATCTGGTAGCCATTAAGAAAACGCAGTTTAGAGCTGACCTGATATTACACATCAAGTTTATGGGGCCCTACGAACTAAACACCGTCAAGGGGAACGACCGATACGATGTCCGAAAAGTGGGAGAGCATGAGGGACCCAACATAACATCGACTTTAGCCAATCACATAAAGCCCTGGGTGAACGACAGTGATGACGACGACTCAGATGACGAAGAAATAGAGGACGCTCATTTCGACTGAGGGCAGTTGAATAAGTAGGATGGAATATTAAGTATCATTTGTCATTTCTTACTACTGTATATGGATCGTCGACCGACAGTCGCGTTCAGTAATGTTTGTTTTTCAATTTTAGTAATCTGAGACGTCATTTGCTCGTTTGTCCACCCAGACGATCGAAGTTTTTTACCCTCGCTGAATCACCAGGCCGATGTTTACATTCGTCACGAATGGAAATCGATTTGACCTACATACATTGGATAGCATAAAACTCGACGCGCTCTAGTCACTGCTGTTTCGAAGCTTCTAACGGAACTGTCGATCAGCCAATCACAATCACCCAAGACGAAGAAGATTCACAACAAGTTGAAGAAGGTACGATGGCCACAAAAGTTAATTTTGTTTTTCGAGATGTCGAAAAATCCCTGGAGCAGTTCTCAGGGGAAGAGGGAACAAATTTCGGCCTTTGGGTAAAAGAGTTCGAAGAGATAGCGACCACGTCTGAGTGGAACGATATACAGAAATATCTGTACGCACGCAGGTTACTGAAGGGAGCGGCAAAGTTGGCAGTCCAAGAAAAATATTCTAGCGAGAGTTTGGAAGGAAGACGTCAATCATCAAAGTACACAAGCACTTGGAGTCCAGAAGGAATGTCCCCTCCGAGACTCTGTTGGAATACCTGTTTACGATGACACAAATTGGCAAGGGAAACCTGGACGAAAGATCTCTGATCGAGCATATCATAAAAGGGATTCCAGACACCGTAGGTAATAAGACAGTTCTTTATGAGGCATCAACGTTGGAGGAACTTAAAACAAAATTAGCGGTTTACAAAAGGATGCAACGACACATGCCAAAACCAGGAGTTGAAACCAACAGGCATAACGTATCCAACCGTTCGAATTTGACGCATGGAGGACCTTTCTGACCTTCTTGCAAGTGAAACTCTGTACAATGCAAGAGTATTTACAACGCTTGATCTTCGCAACGGATTTTCTAACGTATATGTAGCAGAAAGCAGCAGAAAATATACCGCGTTAGTAACCCCGGATGGCCAATAAGAGTTTTTGAAGGTTCCTTTTGGTTTGTGCAATTCGACGGCAGTGTTTCAGCGATTTGTTAACTCGATTTTCCGAGAGCAAAGCAACTCAGCTGAAAAGAATTATGCCAGCTATGAGCATGAGGTTTGCGCTATAGTGAAGTGCATCAAGAAGTTACGACCGTATCTATTGTGAATGAAGTTCAAAATCTATACGGACTGCAAGGCGTTCCAAGCAACAATGAATAAAAGAGATCTGTGTCCACGGGTAGCCAGATGGGCAATCATGTTACAAGAATACTCGTGTGAGGTTTTACCATACGCCACGTAGATGCACTCAGCAAAACCCCAACGGTACTACGAATCGAGTATGGGATCATTGAGAGAATTAAGAGATCACAAAGCAAGGATGAATTCTGCCAATTAATTGTTGAGGTTCTTTCGGCAACAGGACTTATAAGGAATACGAAACGAGGAATGACCTACTGTAGAGGGCACTCATTTGCTCGTGGTACCTAAACCTATTCAAAAGGAGATTTTGAGAGATATTCACAGAGTATGTCACATTAGTGAGAAGAGGATGGAGGCGTTTAGTAAACATGATTACTTTATCCCCAAGATCGGAAGTTGTATTGATGCGGTTTTGTCTAACGTATAATATCCGACCGAGGGACAGCATTCACCGCTAACCTATTCTAGGAGCACTGTGAACAAAATAGCATTCACCACATACTAACGACGACAGGGGTACCGCTTGGAAAGGGGCAAGTGGAGATGATGAATTGCATCATAGTGGAGATACTCAGCAAGGTGTCAGTACAGTATCCTACGAAATGGTTCAAATACGTTTCTGACGTTCAATGGGTGGACAATTCAACGGTGTCACGGAGTACCAAGCGGAGTCCATTTCAACTCATGTTCGGTACCATTATGAGACGTGAAGATGATAAACAACTGAGAGAGCTATTAGAGAAGGCCATACTGGACGATTTCGAGAACAGCCGTGACGTAATGAGGAAGACAGCTAAACAAGAAATACAAAAGGTGCAAGAGGAAAATAAGATGACCTACAATCGGAAGAGGAAAGCGCCATGATATAATCAGTTACGTGATCTGGTAGCCATTAAGAAAACGCAGTTTAGAGCTGACCTGAATTTACACATCAAGTTTATAGGGCCCTACGAATTAACCAACGTCAAGGGGAATAACCGATACGATGTCCGAAAAGTGGGAGAGCATGAGGGACCCAATATAACATCGACTTCAGCCGATCACATGAAGCCCTGGGTGAACGACAGTGATGACGACGACACTGATGACGAAGAAATAGAGAACGCTCATTTCGACTAAGGGCAGTTGAATAAGTAGAATGAAATATTAAGTATCATTTGTCAGTTCTTACTACTGTATATGGATCGTCGTGTTTTTCAATTTTAGTAATCTGAGACGTCATTTGCTCGTTTGTCGACCCAGACGATCGAAGTTTTTTACCCTCGCTGCATCACCAGGCTGATGTTTAAATTCATCACGAATGGAAATCGATTTGACCTACATACATTGGATAGCATAAGACCCGACGCGCTCTAGTCACTGTTGTTGTGTTAGGATACAATGACTCCATTAAAGGCGTGGCTGATCGTCGCTGGAGTAACCGGTGGATGGGAGATGTTGACTGTGGCACTGAAGTTGTGGACATGGCATAAAGTATTGAGGGCAACTGGCCTTTGGAATTGGCTGGACTAAGCTGGGAGTTAACGAGCGAGCGGATGACATATCGCGGACTTAGTATTCTTAGTCGAAGTTTGCTTTTGTGAATGGATGATCTATAGTCACTGACCGTTCGACAACTGCAAGCGTTTTTGAAAAGCCAAGAGTTGTATAGGTATAACGTTAGTATATCGGATTCGTGAAAGCTTTAAAGGAGAAAGCTTGAAGGTAGAGGACGTGTTGAGAGCAATAAGAGACGAGGAGGTCGAAGCTTCTAACGGAACTGTCAATCAGCCAACCACAATCACCCAAGACGAAGAAGATTCACAACAAGTTGAAGAACATGGCAACAAAAGTTAATTTTGTTTTTCGAGATGTCGAAAAATCTAGGAGCAGTTCTCAGGGGAAGGGGAAACAAATTTCGGCCTTTGGGTAAAAGAGTTCGAAGAGATAGCGACCACGTCTGAGTGGAACGATATACAGAAATATCTGTACGCACGCAGGTTACTGAAGGAAGCGGTAAAGTTGGCAGTCCAAGTTATGGAAGGAGTCACCAACTGGGAAAGCTGAAAAATATTCTAGCAAGAGTTTGGAAGGAAGACGTCAATTATCGAAGTACACAAGCACTTGGAGTCCAGAAGGAATGTCCCCTCCGAGACTCTGTTGGAATACCTGTTAACGATGACACAAATTGGCAAGGGAAACCTGGACGAAAGATCTCTGATCGAGCATATCATAAAAGGGATTCCAGACACCGTAGGTAATAAGACAGTTCTTTATGAGGCATCAACGTTGGAAGAACTTAAAACAAAATTAGCGGTTTACAAAAGGATGCAACGACACATGCCAAAACCAGGAGTTGAAAGCAACAGGCATAACGTATCCATCCGTTCGAATTTGACGCATGGAGGACCTTCCAGCTCACCTAAACGATGTAATAACTGCGGGCTTGCGTCACACTTAGCTTTGAACTGCCCGGATAAAGCTAAAGGAGCTCGCTGCTTCCGGTGTAACCAATTCGGACACATATCTCCCAATTGCCCATATCAGAAAAGGGGAAAACTCTGACTCCAGAAGTGTACATAAAGTCCAACGCATTGGATCAGGTGGAAATAATGTAGCCGTAAGCATTGCAGGAAAATCATACTATGCCTTTGTTGATAACGGTAGCGACGTATCAATCGTCCATGAGTGAAAGAGATAGAAGCAGCAAAAGTGAACCCGCCGGGAATGATTCTGAAGGGATTTGGAAACGCGCCTCAACAGACAATGGGTTCCTGCCATTAAAAAATATGAATCGGACCAGACAGTCATTGGATTCGCTTCCAAGTAGTCCCTGATAAATGGATTTCGGATAAGATATTGCTGGGAAGAGATTTTCTCCAGAATGTGGAACTTTTAATATGCCACGGAAAAATAAAGTATATTAAGAAGGAAATACAGAACAAGAATCACAACACCAGACGTATGACCTAGACGAGAACGATGTTTTGAACGTCGAACTAGTGAATAATAAAGATGAAGACACGGATGCGAACAACCTCCAAGTTGGAAAGGACAACTATAGTAAAGTAATTACTGATATCGTTTCAGATTATTCTTCCAAGCGAATTCCCAAATCATGCATTGAGATGAATCTCGTATTATCGGACGAAAGTCCTATATACCAGAAGACCAGACGGTTAGCACAACCAGAAAAAAAAAACAGTTTGCAAATTGAGGAATGGTTGGAAGAAAGAAATTATATTTTCCGAGAACTCATAAGGCAAGGTTTCGTATGTGGATGATCTCATCATCGCCACGGAGAATGAGGAAGAAAATTTAGTAAAGCTCAAGGAGGTACTGAGAGTAGCAGAGGAAAATTTTTTGGTGATTAAGTGGGAAAAATGCGATTTCCTGAGCAGATCCACTAAATTTCTTGGCCATGTGGTGGAGAACGGAAGTATTTAACAATTAACGCTGTGCAAAGTTTTCCCGTACCAACAAATGTAAAGCAGGTGCAGCGTTTCCTTGGGCTGATAGCGAGTTCAATTTCGGACCGGATAAAGCGATTGTGCTTTTGAATTTCTTAAGGACCTGCTATGTAAAGAACCCGTTCTTAGGTTATTTAACCCAATGCTAGAAACAGAACTACATACAGACGCGAGTATGGTAGGATATGGCGGAGTTTTCCTCCAGAAGTATGGAGGGCAAATGCGTCCTGTATTTTACATGAGCTTCAAAGCAACTCCAGCTGGAAAGAATTATACCAGCTATAAGCATGAGGTTTTAGCTATAGTCAAGTGCATCAAGAAGTTACGACAGTATCTATTGGGAATGAAGTTCAAAATTTATACGGACTGCAAGGCGTTCCAAGCAACAATGAATAAAAGAGATCTGTGTCCACGGGTAGCCAGATGGGCAATCATGTTACAAGAATACTCGTGTAAGGTTTTACACCGATCGGGATCAACCATACGCCACGTAGATGCACTCAGCAAAACCCTGACGGAACTACAAATCGAGTATGGGATCATTGAGAGAATTAAGAGATCACAAAGCAAGGATGAAGTCTGCCAATTAATTGTTGAGGTTCTTTCGGCAACAAGGACTTATAAGGACTACGAAAGAGCAATGACCTACTGTACAAGTTCGTAGAGGGCACTCATTTGTTCGTGGTGCCTAAAGCTATTCAAAAGGAGATTTTGAGAGATATTCACAGAGTGGGTCACATTAGTGAGAAGAGGATGGAGGCGTTTAGTAAACATGATTACTTTATCCCCAAGATCGGAGGTTGTATTGATGCGGTTTTGTCTAACTGCGTGCCGTGCATACTAGCTGCGAGGAAACAAGGGAAAGCCGAAAGATTTTTACATCCTATCGGAAAAAGCGGTCAACGCATTAACTAAGTTCGTCTGGATATACACGGCAAAAACTACGAAAGGTGAAGAAGTAGTCAAGAAGCTGCAACAGCAGAGCTATATATTCGGAAATCCAGCACGTATAATATCCGACCGAGGGACAGCATTCACCGCTAATCTATTCAAGGAGCACTGTGAACAAAATAGCATTCACCACATACTAACGACTACAGGGGTACCGCGTGGAAACGGGCAAGTGGAGAGGATAAATTGCATCATAGTGGAGATACTCAGCAAGGTGTCAGTACAGTATCCTACGAAATGGTTCAAACACGTTTCTAACGTTCAACGGGTGGACAATTCAACGGTGTCACGGAGTACCAAGCGGAGTCCATTTCAACTCATGTTCGGTACCATTATGAAACGTGAAGATGATAAACAACTGAGAGAGCTATTAGAGAAGGCCATACTGGACGATTTCGAGAACAGCCGTGACGTAATGAGGAAGACAGCTAAACAAGAAATACAAAAGGTGCAAGAGGAAAATAAGAGGACCTACAATCGGAAGAGGAAGGCGCCAAGATATTATCAGTTACGTGATCTGGTAGCCATTAAGAAAACGCAGTTTAGAGCTGACCTGAAATTACACATCAAATTTATGGGGCCCTACGAACTAACCAACGTCAAGGGGAACGACCGATACGATGTCCGAAAAGTGGGAGAGCAAGAGAGACCCAACATAACATCGACTTTAGCCAATCACATGAAGCCCTGGGTGAACGACAGTGAAGACGACGACTCAGATGACGAAGAAATAGAGGACGCTCAGTTCGACTTAGGGTAGTTAAATAAGTAGGATGAAATATTAAGTATCATTTGTCATTTCTTACTACTGTATATGGATCATCGTGTTTTTCAATTTTAGTAATCTGAGACGTCATTTACTCGTTTGTCGACCCAGACGATCGAAGTTTTTTACCCTCGCTGAATCACCAGGCCGATGTTTCCATTCGTCACGAATGGAAATCCATTTGACCTACATACTTTGGATAGCATAAAACCCGACGCGCTCTAGTCACTGTTGTGTTAGGATGCAATGACTCCATTGAAGGCGTTGCTGATCGTCGCTGGAGTAAGTGGTGGATTGGCGATGTTGACTGTGGCACTGAAGTTGTGGACGTGGCATAAGGTATTGAGGGCAACTGGCCTTTGGAATTGGCTGGACTAAGATGGCAGTTAACGAGCGAGCGGATGACATATCGAGGACTTAGTATTCTTCGAGTTTTGAAAAGCGGTGGTCGGCGATCAAGTAGTTTGTTCTTCTTTTGTTTTTCTCAATCTCTCAATATTGTATTCACTCAATAAACTAAGTAATTTTTCCCTACATGGGGGCTCAACCGGGACTATCACCGAAATAATTGGGAAAATTTCTTTATCTCGATTAAAAAGCTACTGCGGGTTAATCGAAGACTGTTTAAGTTGTTCAGATAAGAAGTTGAAGTAAGAAGTCGAAGTTTGCTATTGTGAATGGATGATCTATAGTCACTGACCGTTCGACAACTGCAAGCGTTTCTGAAAAGCCAAGAGTTGTATAAATATAACGTTAGTATATCGGATTCGTGAAAGCTTTAAAGGAGAAAGCTTGAAGGTAGAGGACGTGTTGAGAGCAATAAGAGACGAGGAGGTCTAAGCTTTTAACGGAACTGTCGATCGTCGACCGCCATTCGCGTTCAGTAATGTTTGTTTTTCAATTTTAGTAATCTGAGACATCATTTGCTCGTTTTTCCACCCAGACGATCGAAGTTTTTTACCCTCGCTGAATCACCAGGCCGATGTTTACATTCGTCACGAATGGAAATCGATTTGACCTACATACATTGGATAGCATATAACTCGACGCGCTCTAGTCACTGTTGTTTCGAAGCTTCTAACGGAACTGTCGATCAGCCAATCACAATCACCCAAGACGAAGAAGATTCACAACAAGTTGAAGAAGGTACGATGGCCACAAAAGTTAATTTTGTTTTTCGAGATGTCGAAAAATCCCTGGAGCAGTTCTCAGGGGAAGAGGGAACAAATTTCGGCCTTTGGGTAAAAGAGTTCGAAGAGATAGCGACCACGTCTGAGTGGAACGATATACAGAAATATCTGTACGCACGCAGGTTACTGAAGGGAGCGGCAAAGTTGGCAGTCCAAGAAAAATATTCTAGCGAGAGTTTGGAAGGAAGACGTCAATCATCAAAGTACACAAGCACTTGGAGTCCAGAAGGAATGTCCCCTCCGAGACTCTGTTGGAATACCTGTTTACGATGACACAAATTGGCAAGGGAAACCTGGACGAAAGATCTCTGATCGAGCACATCATAAAAGGGATTCCAGACACCGTAGGTAATAAGACAGTTCTTTATGAGGCATCAACGTTGGAGGAACTTAAAACAAAATTAGCGGTTTACAAAAGGATGCAACGACACATGCCAAAACCAGGAGTTGAAACCAACAGGCATAACGTATCCATCCGGTCGAATTTGACGCATGGAGGACCTTCCTGCTCACATAAACGATGTAATAACTGTGGGTTTGCGTCACACTTAGCTTTGAACTGCCCGGATAAAGCTAAAGGAGCTCGCTGCTTCCGGTGTAACCAATTCGGACACATATCTCCCAATTGCCCATATCAGAAAAGGGGAAAACTCTGACTCCAGATGTGTACATAAAGTCCAACGCATTGGATCAGGTGGAAATAATGTAACCGTAAGCATTGCAGGAAAATCATACTATGCCTTTGTTGATAACGGTAGCGACGTATCAATCGTCCATGAGTCACTCGTGAAAGAGATAGAAGCAGCAAAAGTGAACCCGCCGGGAATGATTCTGAAGGGATTTGGAAACGCGCCTCAACAGACAATGGGTTTCTGCCATTTAAAAATATGAATCGGACCAGACAATCATTGGATTCGCTTCCAAGTAGTCCCTGATAAATGGATTTCGGATAAGATATTGCTGGGAAGAGATTTTCTCCAGAATGTAGAACTGTTAATATGCCACGGAAAAATAAAGTATATGAAGAAGGAAATACAGGACAAGAATCACAACACCAGACGTATGACCTAACCGAGAACGATGTTTTGAACGTCGAACTAGTGAATGATGAAGAAGAAGACACGGATGCGAACACCCTGCAAGTTGGAAAGGACAACTATAGAAAGGTAATTACTGATATCGTTTCAGATTATTCTCCCAAGCGAATTCCTAAATTATGCATTGTGATGAATCCAGAAGGAAAAAGAAGCAGTTTGCAAATTGCAAATTGAGGAATGGTTGGAAGAAGAAATTATCCAGCATAGTCGGTCGGACTTTGCCAGTCCTATTGTTTTGGTGAAGAAGAGAGATGAAAGTATACGAATATGCGTCGATTATCTAAAGCTCAACTCTAGAATTATCAAGGACAGGTATCCTTTGCCCGTGATGAAAGAGATATTAGAAACTCTGTACAATGCAAAAGTATTTACAACGCTAAATCTTCGCAATGGATTTTTCCACGTATATGTAGCAGAAAGCAGCAGAAAATATACCGCATTTGTAACCCCGGATGGCCAATACGAGTTTTTGAAGGTTCCTTTTGGTTTGTGCAATTCGGCGGCAGTGTTTCAGCGAATTGTTAACTCGATTTTCCGAGAGCAAAGCAACTCAGCTGAAAAGAATTATGCCAGCTATAAGCATGAGGTTTTAGCTATAGTCAAGTGCATCAAGAAGTTACGACCGTATCTATTGGGAATGAAGTTCAAAATCTATACGGACTGCAAGGCGTTCCAAGCAACAATGAATAAAAGAGATCTGTGTCCACGGGTAGCCAGATGGGCAATCATGTTACAAGAATACTCGTGTGAGGTTTTACACCGATCGGGATCAACCATATGCCACGTAGATGCACTCAGCAAAACCCCAACGGTACTACGAATCGAGTATGGGATCATTGAGAGAATTAAGAGATCACAAAGCAAGGATGAAGTCTGCCAATTAATTGTTGAAGTTCTTTCGGCAACAGGGACTTATAAGGACTAGGAAATGAGGAATGACCTGCTGTACAAGTTCGTAGAGGGCACTCATTTGCTCGTGGTGCCTAAAGCTATTCAAAAGGAGATTTTGAGAGATATTCACAGAATGGGTCACATTAGTGAGAAGAGGATGGAGGCGTTTAGTAAACATGACTACTTTATCCCCAAGATCGGAAGTTGTATTGATGCGGTTTTGTCTAACTGCGTGCCGTGCATACTAGCTGCGAGGAAACAAGGGAAAGCCGAAAGATTTTTACATCCTATCGGAAAAAGCGGTCGACGCATTTACTAAGTTCGTCTGTACGAAAAGAGCTATATATTCGGAAGTCCAGCACGTATAATATCCGACTCATGTTCGGTACCATTATGAGACGTGAACATGATAAACAACTGAGAGAGCTATTAGAGAAGGCCATACTGGACGATTTCGAGAACAGCCGTGACGCAATGAGGAAGACAGCTAAACAAGAAATACAAAAGGTGCAAGAGGAAAATAAGAGGACCTACAATCGGAAGATGAAGGCGCCAAGATATTATCAGTTACGTGATCTGGTAGCCATTAAGAAAACGCAGTTTAGAGCTGACCTGATATTACACATCAAGTTTATGGGGCCCTACGAACTAAACACCGTCAAGGGGAACGACCGATACGATGTCCGAAAAGTGGGAGAGCATGAGGGACCCAACATAACATCGACTTTAGCCAATCACATAAAGCCCTGGGTGAACGACAGTGATGACGACGACTCAGATGACGAAGAAATAGAGGACGCTCATTTCGACTGAGGGCAGTTGAATAAGTAGGATGGAATATTAAGTATCATTTGTCATTTCTTACTACTGTATATGGATCGTCGACCGACAGTCGCGTTCAGTAATGTTTGTTTTTCAATTTTAGTAATCTGAGACGTCATTTGCTCGTTTGTCCACCCAGACGATCGAAGTTTTTTACCCTCGCTGAATCACCAGGCCGATGTTTACATTCGTCACGAATGGAAATCGATTTGACCTACATACATTGGATAGCATAAAACTCGACGCGCTCTAGTCACTGTTGTTTCGAAGCTTCTAACGGAACTGTCGATCAGCCAATCACAATCACCCAAGACGAAGAAGATTCACAACAAGTTGAAGAAGGTACGATGGCCACAAAAGTTAATTTTGTTTTTCGAGATGTCGAAAAATCCCTGGAGCAGTTCTCAGGGGAAGAGGGAACAAATTTCGGCCTTTGGGTAAAAGAGTTCGAAGAGATAGCGACCACGTCTGAGTGGAACGATATACAGAAATATCTGTACGCACGCAGGTTACTGAAGGGAGCGGCAAAGTTGGCAGTCCAAGAAAAATATTCTAGCGAGAGTTTGGAAGGAAGACGTCAATCATCAAAGTACACAAGCACTTGGAGTCCAGAAGGAATGTCCCCTCCGAGACTCTGTTGGAATACCTGTTTACGATGACACAAATTGGCAAGGGAAACCTGGACGAAAGATCTCTGATCGAGCATATCATAAAAGGGATTCCAGACACCGTAGGTAATAAGACAGTTCTTTATGAGGCATCAACGTTGGAGGAACTTAAAACAAAATTAGCGGTTTACAAAAGGATGCAACGACACATGCCAAAACCAGGAGTTGAAACCAACAGGCATAACGTATCCAACCGTTCGAATTTGACGCATGGAGGACCTTTCTGACCTTCTTGCAAGTGAAACTCTGTACAATGCAAGAGTATTTACAACGCTTGATCTTCTTTTTTCTAACGTATATGTAGCAGAAAGCAGCAGAAAATATACCGCGTTAGTAACCCCGGATGGCCAATAAGAGTTTTTGAAGGTTCCTTTTGGTTTGTGCAATTCGACGGCAGTGTTTCAGCGATTTGTTAACTCGATTTTCCGAGAGCAAAGCAACTCAGCTGAAAAGAATTATGCCAGCTATGAGCATGAGGTTTGCGCTATAGTGAAGTGCATCAAGAAGTTACGACCGTATCTATTGTGAATGAAGTTCAAAATCTATACGGACTGCAAGGCGTTCCAAGCAACAATGAATAAAAGAGATCTGTGTCCACGGGTAGCCAGATGGGCAATCTTGTTACAAGAATACTCGTGTGAGGTTTTACCATACGCCACGTAGATGCACTCAGCAAAACCCCAACGGTACTACGAATCGAGTATGGGATCATTGACAGAATTAAGAGATCACAAAGCAAGGATGAATTCTGCCAATTAATTGTTGAGGTTCTTTCGGCAACAGGACTTATAAGGAATACGAAACGAGGAATGACCTACTGTAGAGGGCACTCATTTGCTCGTGGTACCTAAACCTATTCAAAAGGAGATTTTGAGAGATATTCACAGAGTATGTCACATTAGTGAGAAGAGGATGGAGGCGTTTAGTAAACATGATTACTTTATCCCCAAGATCGGAAGTTGTATTGATGCGGTTTTGTCTAACGTATAATATCCGACCGAGGGACAGCATTCACCGCTAACCTATTCTAGGAGCACTGTGAACAAAATAGCATTCACCACATACTAACGACGACAGGGGTACCGCTTGGAAAGGGGCAAGTGGAGATGATGAATTGCATCATAGTGGAGATACTCAGCAAGGTGTCAGTACAGTATCCTACGAAATGGTTCAAATACGTTTCTGACGTTCAATGGGTGGACAATTCAACGGTGTCACGGAGTACCAAGCGGAGTCCATTTCAACTCATGTTCGGTACCATTATGAGACGTGAAGATGATAAACAACAGAGAGAGCTATTAGAGAAGGCCATACTGGACGATTTCGAGAACAGCCGTGACGTAATGAGGAAGACAGCTAAACAAGAAATACAAAAGGTGCAAGAGGAAAATAAGATGACCTACAATCGGAAGAGGAAAGCGCCATGATATAATCAGTTACGTGATCTGGTAGCCATTAAGAAAACGCAGTTTAGAGCTGACCTGAATTTACACATCAAGTTTATAGGGCCCTACGAATTAACCAACGTCAAGGGGAATAACCGATACGATGTCCGAAAAGTGGGAGAGCATGAGGGACCCAATATAACATCGATTTCAGCCGATCACATGAAGCCCTGGGTGAACGACAGTGATGACGACGACACTGATGACGAAGAAATAGAGAACGCTCATTTCGACTAAGGGCAGTTGAATAAGTAGAATGAAATATTAAGTATCATTTGTCATTTCTTACTACTGTATATGGATCGTCGTGTTTTTCAATTTTAGTAATCTGAGACGTCATTTGCTCGTTTGTCGACCCAGACGATCGAAGTTTTTTACCCTCGCTGCATCACCAGGCTGATGTTTAAATTCATCACGAATGGAAATCGATTTGACCTACATACATTGGATAGCATAAGACCCGACGCGCTCTAGTCACTGTTGTTGTGTTAGGATACAATGACTCCATTAAAGGCGTGGCTGATCGTCGCTGGAGTAACCGGTGGATGGGAGATGTTGACTGTGGCACTGAAGTTGTGGACGTGGCATAAAGTATTGAGGGCAACTGGCCTTTGGAATTGGTTGGACTAAGCTGGGAGTTAACGAGCGAGCGGATGACATATCGCGGACTTAGTATTCTTAGTCGAAGTTTGCTTTTGTGAATGGATGATCTATAGTCACTGACCGTTCGACAACTGCAAGCGTTTTTGAAAAGCCAAGAGTTGTATAGGTATAACGTTAGTATATCGGATTCGTGAAAGCTTTAAAGGAGAAAGCTTGAAGGTAGAGGACGTGTTGAGAGCAATAAGAGACGAGGAGGTCGAAGCTTCTAACGGAACTGTCAATCAGCCAACCACAATCACCCAAGACGAAGAAGATTCACAACAAGTTGAAGAACATGGCAACAAAAGTTAATTTTGTTTTTCGAGATGTCGAAAAATCCATGGAGCGGTTCTCAGGGGAAGGGGAAACAAATTTCGGCCTTTGAGTAAAAGAGTTCGAAGAGATAGCGACCACGTCTGAGTGGAACGATATACAGAAATATCTGTACGCACGCAGGTTACTGAAGGAAGCGGTAAAGTTGGCAGTCCAAGTTATGGAAGGAGTCACCAACTGGGAAAGCTGAAAAATATTCTAGCAAGAGTTTGGAAGGAAGAGGTCAATTATCGAAGTACACAAGCACTTGGAGTCCAGAAGGAATGTCCCCTCCGAGACTCTGTTTGAATACCTGTTAACGATGACACAAATTGGCAAGGGAAACCTGGACGAAAGATCTCTGATCGAGCATATCATAAAAGGGATTCCAGACACCGTAGGTAATAAGACAGTTCTTTATGAGGCATCAACGTTGGAAGAACTTAAAACAAAATTAGCGGTTTACAAAAGGATGCCACGACACATGCCAAAACCAGGAGTTGAAAGCAACAGGCATAACGTATCCATCCGTTCGAATTTGACGCATGGAGGACCTTCCAGCTCACCTAAACGATGTAATAACTGCGGGCTTGCGTCACACTTAGCTTTGAACTGCCCGGATAAAGCTAAAGGAGCTCGCTGCTTCCGGTGTAACCAATTCGGACACATATCTCCCAATTGCCCATATCAGAAAAGGGGAAAACTCTGACTCCAGAAGTGTACATAAAGTCCAACGCATTGGATCAGGTGGAAATAATGTAGCCGTAAGCATTGCAGGAAAATCATACTATGCCTTTGTTGATAACGGTAGCGACGTATCAATCGTCCATGAGTGAAAGAGATAGAAGCAGCAAAAGTGAACCCGCCGGGAATGATTCTGAAGGGATTTGGAAACGCGCCTCAACAGACAATGGGTTCCTGCCATTAAAAAATATGAATCGGACCAGACAGTCATTGGATTCGCTTCCAAGTAGTCCCTGATAAATGGATTTCGGATAAGATATTGCTGGGAAGAGATTTTCTCCAGAATGTGGAACTTTTAATATGCCACGGAAAAATAAAGTATATTAAGAAGGAAATACAGAACAAGAATCACAACACCAGACGTATGACCTAGACGAGAACGATGTTTTGAACGTCGAACTAGTGAATAATAAAGATGAAGACACGGATGCGAACAACCTCCAAGTTGGAAAGGACAACTATAGTAAAGTAATTACTGATATCGTTTCAGATTATTCTTCCAAGCGAATTCCCAAATCATGCATTGAGATGAATCTCGTATTATCGGACGAAAGTCCTATATACCAGAAGACCAGACGGTTAGCACAACCAGAAAAAAAAAACAGTTTGCAAATTGAGGAATGGTTGGAAGAAAGAAATTATATTTTCCGAGAGCTCATAAGGCAAGGTTTCGTATGTGGATGATCTCATCATCGCCACGGAGAATGAGGAAGAAAATTTAGTAAAGCTCAAGGAGGTACTGAGAGTAGCAGAGGAAAATTTTTTGGTGATTAAGTGGGAAAAATGCGATTTCCTGAGCAGATCCACTAAATTTCTTGGCCATGTGGTGGAGAACGGAAGTATTTAAAGCAAC
Source organism: Eristalinus aeneus (assembly GCA_955652365.1). Classification (NCBI taxonomy): domain Eukaryota; kingdom Metazoa; phylum Arthropoda; class Insecta; order Diptera; family Syrphidae; genus Eristalinus; species Eristalinus aeneus. Next base: position 41,831,658 of record OY019130.1, read on the forward strand.
TCCAGCTGGAAAGAATTATACCAGCTATAAGCATGAGGTTTTAGCTATAGTCAAGTGCATCAAGAAGTTACGACAGTATCTATTGGGAATGAAGTTCAAAATTTATACGGACTGCAAGGCGTTCCAAGCAACAATGAATAAAAGAGATCTGTGTCCACGGGTAGCCAGATGGGCAATCATGTTACAAGAATACTCGTGTAAGGTTTTACACCGATCGGGATCAACCATACGCCACGTAGATGCACTCAGCAAAACCCTGACGGAACTACAAATCGAGTATGGGATCATTGAGAGAATTAAGAGATCACAAAGCAAGGATGAAGTCTGCCAATTAATTGTTGAGGTTCTTTCGGCAACAAGGACTTATAAGGACTACGAAAGAGCAATGACCTACTGTACAAGTTCGTAGAGGGCACTCATTTGTTCGTGGTGCCTAAAGCTATTCAAAAGGAGATTTTGAGAGATATTCACAGAGTGGGTCACATTAGTGAGAAGAGGATGGAGGCGTTTAGTAAACATGATTACTTTATCCCCAAGATCGGAGGTTGTATTGATGCGGTTTTGTCTAACTGCGTGCCGTGCATACTAGCTGCGAGGAAACAAGGGAAAGCCGAAAGATTTTTACATCCTATCGGAAAAAGCGGTCAACGCATTAACTAAGTTCGTCTGGATATACACGGCAAAAACTACGAAAGGTGAAGAAGTAGTCAAGAAGCTGCAACAGCAGAGCTATATATTCGGAAATCCAGCACGTATAATATCCGACCGAGGGACAGCATTCACCGCTAACCTATTCAAGGAGCACTGTGAACAAAATAGCATTCACCACATACTAACGACTACAGGGGTACCGCGTGGAAACGGGCAAGTGGAGAGGATGAATTGCATCATAGTGGAGATACTCAGCAAGGTGTCAGTACAGTATCCTACGAAATGGTTCAAACACGTTTCTAACGTTCAACGGGTGGACAATTCAACGGTGTCACGGAGTACCAAGCGGAGTCCATTTCAACTCATGTTCGGTACCATTATGAAACGTGAAGATGATAAACAACTGAGAGAGCTATTAGAGAAGGCCATACTGGACGATTTCGAGAACAGCCGTGACGTAATGAGGAAGACAGCTAAACAAGAAATACAAAAGGTGCAAGAGGAAAATAAGAGGACCTACAATCGGAAGAGGAAGGCGCCAAGATATTATCAGTTACGTGATCTGGTAGCCATTAAGAAAACGCAGTTTAGAGCTGACCTGAAATTACACATCAAATTTATGGGGCCCTACGAACTAACCAACGTCAAGGGGAACGACCGATACGATGTCCGAAAAGTGGGAGAGCAAGAGAGACCCAACATAACATCGACTTTAGCCAATCACATGAAGCCCTGGGTGAACGACAGTGAAGACGACGACTCAGATGACGAAGAAATAGAGGACGCTCAGTTCGACTTAGGGTAGTTAAATAAGTAGGATGAAATATTAAGTATCATTTGTCATTTCTTACTACTGTATATGGATCATCGTGTTTTTCAATTTTAGTAATCTGAGACGTCATTTACTCGTTTGTCGACCCAGACGATCGAAGTTTTTTACCCTCGCTGAATCACCAGGCCGATGTTTCCATTCGTCACGAATGGAAATCCATTTGACCTACATACATTGGATAGCATAAAACCCGACGCGCTCTAGTCACTGTTGTGTTAGGATGCAATGACTCCATTGAAGGCGTTGCTGATCGTCGCTGGAGTAAGTGGTGGATTGGCGATGTTGACTGTGGCACTGAAGTTGTGGACGTGGCATAAGGTATTGAGGGCAACTGGCCTTTGGAATTGGCTGGACTAAGATGGCAGTTAACGAGCGAGCGGATGACATATCGAGGACTTAGTATTCTTCGAGTTTTGAAAAGCGGTGGTCGGCGATCAAGTAGTTTGTTCTTCTTTTGTTTTTCTCAATCTCTCAATATTGTATTCACTCAATAAACTAAGTAATTTTTCCCTACATGGGGGCTCAACCGGGATTATCACCGAAATAATTGGGAAAATTTCTTTATCTCGATTAAAAAGCTACTGCGGGTTAATCGAAGACTGTTTAAGTTGTTCAGATAAGAAGTTGAAGTAAGAAGTCGAAGTTTGCTATTGTGAATGGATGATCTATAGTCACTGACCGTTCGACAACTGCAAGCGTTTCTGAAAAGCCAAGAGTTGTATAAATATAACGTTAGTATATCGGATTCGTGAAAGCTTTAAAGGAGAAAGCTTGAAGGTAGAGGACGTGTTGAGAGCAATAAGAGACGAGGAGGTCTAAGCTTTTAACGGAACTGTCGATCGTCGACCGCCATTCGCGTTCAGTAATGTTTGTTTTTCAATTTTAGTAATCTGAGACATCATTTGCTCGTTTTTCCACCCAGACGATCGAAGTTTTTTACCCTCGCTGAATCACCAGGCCGATGTTTACATTCGTCACGAATGGAAATCGATTTGACCTACATACATTGGATAGCATATAACTCGACGCGCTCTAGTCACTGTTGTTTCGAAGCTTCTAACGGAACTGTCGATCAGCCAATCACAATCACCCAAGACGAAGAAGATTCACAACAAGTTGAAGAAGGTACGATGGCCACAAAAGTTAATTTTGTTTTTCGAGATGTCGAAAAATCCCTGGAGCAGTTCTCAGGGGAAGAGGGAACAAATTTCGGCCTTTGGGTAAAAAAGTTCGAAGAGATAGCGACCACGTCTGAGTGGAACGATATACAGAAATATCTGTACGCACGCAGGTTACTGAAGGGAGCGGCAAAGTTGGCAGTCCAAGAAAAATATTCTAGCGAGAGTTTGGAAGGAAGACGTCAATCATCAAAGTACACAAGCACTTGGAGTCCAGAAGGAATGTCCCCTCCGAGACTCTGTTGGAATACCTGTTTACGATGACACAAATTGGCAAGGGAAACCTGGACGAAAGATCTCTGATCGAGCACATCATAAAAGGGATTCCAGACACCGTAGGTAATAAGACAGTTCTTTATGAGGCATCAACGTTGGAGGAACTTAAAACAAAATTAGCGGTTTACAAAAGGATGCAACGACACATGCCAAAACCAGGAGTTGAAACCAACAGGCATAACGTATCCATCCGGTCGAATTTGACGCATGGAGGACCTTCCTGCTCACATAAACGATGTAATAACTGTGGGTTTGCGTCACACTTAGCTTTGAACTGCCCGGATAAAGCTAAAGGAGCTCGCTGCTTCCGGTGTAACCAATTCGGACACATATCTCCATCTGACTCCAGATGTGTACATAAAGTCCAACGCATTGGATCAGGTGGAAATAATGTAACCGTAAGCATTGCAGGAAAATCATACTATGCCTTTGTTGATAACGGTAGCGACGTATCAATCGTCCATGAGTCACTCGTGAAAGAGATAGAAGCAGCAAAAGTGAACCCGCCGGGAATGATTCTGAAGGGATTTGGAAACGCGCCTCAACAGACAATGGGTTTCTGCCATTTAAAAATATGAATCGGACCAGACAATCATTGGATTCGCTTCCAAGTAGTCCCTGATAAATGGATTTCGGATAAGATATTGCTGGGAAGAGATTTTCTCCAGAATGTAGAACTGTTAATATGCCACGGAAAAATAAAGTATATGAAGAAGGAAATACAGGACAAGAATCACAACACCAGACGTATGACCTAACCGAGAACGATGTTTTGAACGTCGAACTAGTGAATGATGAAGAAGAAGACACGGATGCGAACACCCTGCAAGTTGGAAAGGACAACTATAGAAAGGTAATTACTGATATCGTTTCAGATTATTCTCCCAAGCGAATTCCTAAATTATGCATTGTGATGAATCCAGAAGGAAAAAGAAGCAGTTTGCAAATTGCAAATTGAGGAATGGTTGGAAGAAGAAATTATCCAGCATAGTCGGTCGGACTTTGCCAGTCCTATTGTTTTGGTGAAGAAGAGAGATGAAAGTATTCGAATATGCGTCGATTATCTAAAGCTCAACTCTAGAATTATCAAGGACAGGTATCCTTTGCCCGTGATGAAAGAGATATTAGAAACTCTGTACAATGCAAAAGTATTTACAACGCTAAATCTTCGCAATGGATTTTTCCACGTATATGTAGCAGAAAGCAGCAGAAAATATACCGCATTTGTAACCCCGGATGGCCAATACGAGTTTTTGAAGGTTCCTTTTGGTTTGTGCAATTCGGCGGCAGTGTTTCAGCGAATTGTTAACTCGATTTTCCGAGAGCAAAGCAACTCAGCTGAAAAGAATTATGCCAGCTATAAGCATGAGGTTTTAGCTATAGTCAAGTGCATCAAGAAGTTACGACCGTATCTATTGGGAATGAAGTTCAAAATCTATACGGACTGCAAGGCGTTCCAAGCAACAATGAATAAAAGAGATCTGTGTCCACGGGTAGCCAGATGGGCAATCATGTTACAAGAATACTCGTGTGAGGTTTTACACCGATCGGGATCAACCATATGCCACGTAGATGCACTCAGCAAAACCCCAACGGTACTACGAATCGAGTATGGGATCATTGAGAGAATTAAGAGATCACAAAGCAAGGATGAAGTCTGCCAATTAATTGTTGAAGTTCTTTCGGCAACAGGGACTTATAAGGACTAGGAAATGAGGAATGACCTGCTGTACAAGTTCGTAGAGGGCACTCATTTGCTCGTGGTGCCCAAAGCTATTCAAAAGGAGATTTTGAGAGATATTCACAGAATGGGTCACATTAGTGAGAAGAGGATGGAGGCGTTTAGTAAACATGACTACTTTATCCCCAAGATCGGAAGTTGTATTGATGCGGTTTTGTCTAACTGCGTGCCGTGCATACTAGCTGCGAGGAAACAAGGGAAAGCCGAAAGATTTTTACATCCTATCGGAAAAAGCGGTCGACGCATTTACTAAGTTCGTCTGTACGAAAAGAGCTATATATTCGGAAGTCCAGCACGTATAATATCCGACTCATGTTCGGTACCATTATGAGACGTGAACATGATAAACAACTGAGAGAGCTATTAGAGAAGGCCATACTGGACGATTTCGAGAACAGCCGTGACGCAATGAGGAAGACAGCTAAACAAGAAATACAAAAGGTGCAAGAGGAAAATAAGAGGACCTACAATCGGAAGATGAAGGCGCCAAGATATTATCAGTTACGTGATCTGGTAGCCATTAAGAAAACGCAGTTTAGAGCTGACCTGATATTACACATCAAGTTTATGGGGCCCTACGAACTAAACACCGTCAAGGGGAACGACCGATACGATGTCCGAAAAGTGGGAGAGCATGAGGGACCCAACATAACATCGACTTTAGCCAATCACATAAAGCCCTGGGTGAACGACAGTGATGACGACGACTCAGATGACGAAGAAATAGAGGACGCTCATTTCGACTGAGGGCAGTTGAATAAGTAGGATGGAATATTAAGTATCATTTGTCATTTCTTACTACTGTATATGGATCGTCGACCGACAGTCGCGTTCAGTAATGTTTGTTTTTCAATTTTAGTAATCTGAGACGTCATTTGCTCGTTTGTCCACCCAGACGATCGAAGTTTTTTACCCTCGCTGAATCACCAGGCCGATGTTTACATTCGTCACGAATGGAAATCGATTTGACCTACATACATTGGATAGCATAAAACTCGACGCGCTCTAGTCACTGTTGTTTCGAAGCTTCTAACGGAACTGTCGATCAGCCAATCACAATCACCCAAGACGAAGAAGATTCACAACAAGTTGAAGAAGGTACGATGGCCACAAAAGTTAATTTTGTTTTTCGAGATGTCGAAAAATCCCTGGAGCAGTTCTCAGGGGAAGAGGGAACAAATTTCGGCCTTTGGGTAAAAGAGTTCGAAGAGATAGCGACCACGTCTGAGTGGAACGATATACAGAAATATCTGTACGCACGCAGGTTACTGAAGGGAGCGGCAAAGTTGGCAGTCCAAGAAAAATATTCTAGCGAGAGTTTGGAAGGAAGACGTCAATCATCAAAGTACACAAGCACTTGGAGTCCAGAAGGAATGTCCCCTCCGAGACTCTGTTGGAATACCTGTTTACGATGACACAAATTGGCAAGGGAAACCTGGACGAAAGATCTCTGATCGAGCATATCATAAAAGGGATTCCAGACACCGTAGGTAATAAGACAGTTCTTTATGAGGCATCAACGTTGGAGGAACTTAAAACAAAATTAGCGGTTTACAAAAGGATGCAACGACACATGCCAAAACCAGGAGTTGAAACCAACAGGCATAACGTATCCAACCGTTCGAATTTGACGCATGGAGGACCTTTCTGACCTTCTTGCAAGTGAAACTCTGTACAATGCAAGAGTATTTACAACGCTTGATCTTCTTTTTTCTAACGTATATGTAGCAGAAAGCAGCAGAAAATATACCGCGTTAGTAACCCCGGATGGCCAATAAGAGTTTTTGAAGGTTCCTTTTGGTTTGTGCAATTCGACGGCAGTGTTTCAGCGATTTGTTAACTCGATTTTCCGAGAGCAAAGCAACTCAGCTGAAAAGAATTATGCCAGCTATGAGCATGAGGTTTGCGCTATAGTGAAGTGCATCAAGAAGTTACGACCGTATCTATTGTGAATGAAGTTCAAAATCTATACGGACTGCAAGGCGTTCCAAGCAACAATGAATAAAAGAGATCTGTGTCCACGGGTAGCCAGATGGGCAATCATGTTACAAGAATACTCGTGTGAGGTTTTACCATACGCCACGTAGATGCACTCAGCAAAACCCCAACGGTACTACGAATCGAGTATGGGATCATTGAGAGAATTAAGAGATCACAAAGCAAGGATGAATTCTGCCAATTAATTGTTGAGGTTCTTTCGGCAACAGGACTTATAAGGAATACGAAACGAGGAATGACCTACTGTAGAGGGCACTCATTTGCTCGTGGTACCTAAACCTATTCAAAAGGAGATTTTGAGAGATATTCACAGAGTATGTCACATTAGTGAGAAGAGGATGGAGGCGTTTAGTAAACATGATTACTTTATCCCCAAGATCGGAAGTTGTATTGATGCGGTTTTGTCTAACGTATAATATTCGACCGAGGGACAGCATTCACCGCTAACCTATTCTAGGAGCACTGTGAACAAAATAGCATTCACCACATACTAACGACGACAGGGGTACCGCTTGGAAAGGGGCAAGTGGAGATGATGAATTGCATCATAGTGGAGATACTCAGCAAGGTGTCAGTACAGTATCCTACGAAATGGTTCAAATACGTTTCTGACGTTCAATGGGTGGACAATTCAACGGTGTCACGGAGTACCAAGCGGAGTCCATTTCAACTCATGTTCGGTACCATTATGAGACGTGAAGATGATAAACAACTGAGAGAGCTATTAGAGAAGGCCATACTGGACGATTTCGAGAACAGCCGTGACGTAATGAGGAAGACAGCTAAACAAGAAATACAAAAGGTGCAAGAGGAAAATAAGATGACCTACAATCGGAAGAGGAAAGCGCCATGATATAATCAGTTACGTGATCTGGTAGCCATTAAGAAAACGCAGTTTAGAGCTGACCTGAATTTACACATCAAGTTTATAGGGCCCTACGAATTAACCAACGTCAAGGGGAATAACCGATACGATGTCCGAAAAGTGGGAGAGCATGAGGGACCCAATATAACATCGACTTCAGCCGATCACATGAAGCCCTGGGTGAACGACAGTGATGACGACGACACTGATGACGAAGAAATAGAGAACGCTCATTTCGACTAAGGGCAGTTGAATAAGTAGAATGAAATATTAAGTATCATTTGTCATTTCTTACTACTGTATATGGATCGTCGTGTTTTTCAATTTTAGTAATCTGAGACGTCATTTGCTCGTTTGTCGACCCAGACGATCGAAGTTTTTTACCCTCGCTGCATCACCAGGCTGATGTTTAAATTCATCACGAATGGAAATCGATTTGACCTACATACATTGGATAGCATAAGACCCGACGCGCTCTAGTCACTGTTGTTGTGTTAGGATACAATGACTCCATTAAAGGCGTGGCTGATCGTCGCTGGAGTAACCGGTGGATGGGAGATGTTGACTGTGGCACTGAAGTTGTGGACGTGGCATAAAGTATTGAGGGCAACTGGCCTTTGGAATTGGCTGGACTAAGCTGGGAGTTAACGAGCGAGCGGATGACATATCGCGGACTTAGTATTCTTAGTCGAAGTTTGCTTTTGTGAATGGATGATCTATAGTCACTGACCGTTCGACAACTGCAAGCGTTTTTGAAAAGCCAAGAGTTGTATAGGTATAACGTTAGTATATCGGATTCGTGAAAGCTTTAAAGGAGAAAGCTTGAAGGAAGAGGACGTGTTGAGAGCAATAAGAGACGAGGAGGTCGAAGCTTCTAACGGAACTGTCAATCAGCCAACCACAATCACCCAAGACGAAGAAGATTCACAACAAGTTGAAGAACATGGCAACAAAAGTTAATTTTGTTTTTCGAGATGTCGAAAAATCCATGGAGCAGTTCTCAGGGGAAGGGGAAACAAATTTCGGCCTTTGGGTAAAAGAGTTCGAAGAGATAGCGACCACGTCTGAGTGGAACGATATACAGAAATATCTGTACGCACGCAGGTTACTGAAGGAAGCGGTAAAGTTGGCAGTCCAAGTTATGGAAGGAGTCACCAACTGGGAAAGCTGAAAAATATTCTAGCAAGAGTTTGGAAGGAAGACGTCAATTATCGAAGTACACAAGCACTTGGAGTCCAGAAGGAATGTCCCCTCCGAGACTCTGTTGGAATACCTGTTAACGATGACACAAATTGGCAAGGGAAACCTGGACGAAAGATCTCTGATCGAGCATATCATAAAAGGGATTCCAGACACCGTAGGTAATAAGACAGTTCTTTATGAGGCATCAACGTTGGAAGAACTTAAAACAAAATTAGCGGTTTACAAAAGGATGCAACGACACATGCCAAAACCAGGAGTTGAAAGCAACAGGCATAACGTATCCATACGTTCGAATTTGACGCATGGAGGACCTTCCAGCTCACCTAAACGATGTAATAACTGCGGGCTTGCGTCACACTTAGCTTTGAACTGCCCGGATAAAGCTAAAGGAGCTCGCTGCTTCCGGTGTAACCAATTCGGACACATATCTCCCAATTGCCCATATCAGAAAAGGGGAAAACTCTGACTCCAGAAGTGTACATAAAGTCCAACGCATTGGATCAGGTGGAAATAATGTAGCCGTAAGCATTGCAGGAAAATCATACTATGCCTTTGTTGATAACGGTAGCGACGTATCAATCGTCCATGAGTGAAAGAGATAGAAGCAGCAAAAGTGAACCCGCCGGGAATGATTCTGAAGGGATTTGGAAACGCGCCTCAACAGACAATGGGTTCCTGCCATTAAAAAATATGAATCGGACCAGACAGTCATTGGATTCGCTTTCAAGTAGTCCCTGATAAATGGATTTCGGATAAGATATTGCTGGGAAGAGATTTTCTCCAGAATGTGGAACTTTTAATATGCCACGGAAAAATAAAGTATATTAAGAAGGAAATACAGAACAAGAATCACAACACCAGACGTATGACCTAGACGAGAACGATGTTTTGAACGTCGAACTAGTGAATAATAAAGATGAAGACACGGATGCGAACAACCTCCAAGTTGGAAAGGACAACTATAGTAAAGTAATTACTGATATCGTTTCAGATTATTCTTCCAAGCGAATTCCCAAATCATGCATTGAGATGAATCTCGTATTATCGGACGAAAGTCCTATATACCAGAAGACCAGACGGTTAGCACAACCAGAAAAAAAAACAGTTTGCAAATTGAGGAATGGTTGGAAGAAAGAAATTATATTTTCCGAGAGCTCATAAGGCAAGGTTTCGTATGTGGATGATCTCATCATCGCCACGGAGAATGAGGAAGAAAATTTAGTAAAGCTCAAGGAGGTACTGAGAGTAGCAGAGGAAAATTTTTTGGTGATTAAGTGGGAAAAATGCGATTTCCTGAGCAGATCCACTAAATTTCTTGGCCATGTGGTGGAGAACGGAAGTATTTAACAATTAACGCTGTGCAAAGTTTTCCCGTACCAACAAATGTAAAGCAGGTGCAGCGTTTCCTTGGGCTGATAGCGAGTTCAATTTCGGACCGGATAAAGCGATTGTGCTTTTGAATTTCTTAAGGACCTGCTATGTAAAGAACCCGTTCTTAGGCTATTTAACCCAATGCTAGAAACAGAACTACATACAGACGCGAGTATGGTTGGATATGGCGGAGTTTTCCTCCAGAAGTATGGAGGGCAAATGCATCCTGTATTTTACATGAGCTTCAAAGCAACTCCAGCTGGAAAGAATTATACCAGCTATGAGCATGAGGTTTTAGCTATAGTCAAGTGCATCAAGAAGTTACGACCGTATCTATTGGGAATGAAGTTCAAAATTTCTACGGACTGCAAGGCGTTCCAAGCAACAATGAATAAAAGAGATCTGTGTCCACGGGTAGCCAGATGGGCAATCATGTTACAAGAATACTCGTGTGAGGTTTTATACCGATCGGGTTCAACCATACGCCACGTAGATGCACTCAGCAAAACCCTAACGGTACTATGAATCGAGTATGGGATCATTGAGAGAATTAAGAGATCACAAAGCAAGGATGAAGTCTGCCAATTAATTGTTGAGGTTCTTTCGGCAACAGGGACTTATAAGGACTAGGAAATGAGGAATGACCTGCTGTACAAGTTCGTAGAGGGCACTCATTTGCTCGTGGTGCCTAAAGCTATTCAAAAGGAGATTTTGAGAGATATTCACAGAATGGGTCACATTAGTGAGAAGAGGATGGAGGCGTTTAGTAAACATGATTACTTTATCCCCAAGATCGGAAGTTGTATTGATGCGGTTTTGTCTAACTGCGTGCCGTGCATACTAGCTGCGAGGAAACAAGGAAAAGCCGAAAGATTTTTACATCCTATCGGAAAAAGCGGTCGACGCATTTACTAAGTTCGTCTGTACGAAAAGTGAAGAAGTAGTCAAGAAGCTGCAACAGCAGAGCTATATATTCGGAAGTCCAGCACGTATAATATCCGACTCATGTTCGGTACCATTATGAGACGTGAAGATGATAAACAACTGAGAGAGCTATTAGAGAAGGCCATACTGGACGATTTCGAGAACAGCCGTGACGCAATGAGGAAGACAGCTAAACAAGAAATACAAAAGGTGCAAGAGGAAAATAAGAGGACCTACAATCGGAAGATGAAGGCGCCAAGATATTATCAGTTACGTGATCTGGTAGCCATTAAGAAAACGCAGTTTAGAGCTGACCTGATATTACACATCAAGTTTATGGGGCCCTACGAACTAAACACCGTCAAGGGGAACGACCGATACGATGTCCGAAAAGTGGGAGAGCATGAGGGACCCAACATAACATCGACTTTAGCCAATCACATAAAGCCCTGGGTGAACGACAGTGATGACGACGACTCAGATGACGAAGAAATAGAGGACGCTCATTTCGACTGAGGGCAGTTGAATAAGTAGGATGGAATATTAAGTATCATTTGTCATTTCTTACTACTGTATATGGATCGTCGACCGACAGTCGCGTTCAGTAATGTTTGTTTTTCAATTTTAGTAATCTGAGACGTCATTTGCTCGTTTGTCCACCCAGACGATCGAAGTTTTTTACCCTCGCTGAATCACCAGGCCGATGTTTACATTCGTCACGAATGGAAATCGATTTGACCTACATACATTGGATAGCATAAAACTCGACGCGCTCTAGTCACTGTTGTGTTAGGATGCAATGACTCCATTGAAGGCGTTGCTGATCGTCGCTGGAGTAAGTGGTGGATGGGCGATGTTGACTGTGGCACTGAAGTTGTGGACGTGGCATAAAGTATTGAGGGCAACTGGCCTTTGGAATTGGCTGGGCTAAGATGGGAGTTAACGAGCGAGCGGATGACATATCGAGGACTTAATATTCTTCGAGTTTTGGAAGCGGTGGTCGGCGATACACTAGTTTGTTCTTCTGTTTTTCTCAATCTCTCAATATTGTATTTACTCAATAAACTAAGTAATTTTTACCTACATGGGGGCTCAACCGGGATTATCACCGGAATAATTGGGAAAATTTCTTTATCTCGAGTAAAAAGCGAATGCGGGTTAAATGAAGACTGTTTAAGTTTTTAAGATAAGAAGTTGAAGTAAGAAGTCGAAGTTTGCTATTGTGAATGGATGATCTATAGTCACTGACCGTTCGACAACTGCAAGCGTTTCTGAAAAGCCAAGAGTTGTATAAATATAACGTTAGTAGATCGGATTCGTGAAAGCTTCAAAAGAGAAAGCTTGAAGGTAGAGGACATGTTGAGAGCAATAAGAGACGAGGAGGTCTAAGCTTCTAACGGAACTGTCGATCAGCCAACCACAATCACCCAAGACGAAGAAGATTCACAACAAGTTGAAGAAGGTACGATGGCCACAAAAGTTAATTTTGTTTTTCGAGATGTCGAAAAATCCCTGGAGTAGTTCTCAGGGGAAGGGAGAACAAATTTCGGCCTTTGGGTAAAAGAGTTCGAAGAGATAGCGACCACGTCTGAGTGGAACGATATACTGAAGGGAGCGGCAAAGTTGGCAGTCCAAGTCATGGAAGGAGTCACCAACTGGGAAAGCTGAAAAATATTCTAGCGAGAGTTTGTCAATCATCGAAGTACACAAGCACTTGGAGTCCAGAAGGAATGTCCCCTCCGAGACTCTGTTGGAATACCTGTTTACGATGACACAAATTGGCAAGGGAAACCTGGACGAAAGATCTCTGATTGAGCATATCATAAAAGGGATTCCAGACACCGTAGGTAATAAGACAGTTCTTTATGAGGCATCACCGTTGGAGGAACTTAAAACAAAATTAGCGGTTTACAAATGGATGCAACGACACATGCCAAAACCAGGAGTTGAAACCAACAGGCATAATGTATCCAGCCGTTCGAATTTGACGCATGGAGGACGTTCCAGACCTTCTTGCCCGTGATGGAAACTCTGTACAATGCAAAAGTATTTACAACGCTTGGTCTTCGCAACGGATTTTTCCACGTATATGTAACAAATAGCAGCAGAAAATATACCGCGTTTATAACCCTGGATGGCCAATAAGAATGCTTGAAGGTTCCTTTTGGTTTGTGCAATTAGACGGCAGTGTTGCAGCGATTTGTTAACTCGATTTTCCGAGAGCTCATAAGACAAGGTGCCGTAATTTCGTATGTGGATGATCTCATCATAGCCACGGAGAATGAGGAAGAAACTTTAGTAAAGCTCAAGGAGGTACTGAGAGTAGCAGAAAAAATGGTTTGGCGATTAAGTGGGAAAAATGCGATTTCCTGAGCAGAACCACTAAATTTCTTGGCCATGTAATGGAGAACGGAAGTATTATACAATTAACGCTGTGAAAAGTTTTCCCGTACCAACTAATGTAAAGCAGGTGCAGCGTTTAATTGGGCTGATAGCGAGTTCAATTTCGGACCGGATCAAGCGATTGTGCTTTTGAATTTCTTAAGGACCTGCTATGTAAAGAACCCGTTCTTAGGCTATTTAACCCAATGCTAGAAACAGAACTACATACAGACGCGAGTATGGTAGGATATGGCGGAGTTTTCCTCCAGAAGTATGGAGGGCAAATGCGTCCTGTATTTTACATGAGCTTCAAAGCAACTCCAGCTGGAAAGAATTATACCAGCTATAAGCATGAGGTTTTAGCTATAGTCAAGTGCATCAAGAAGTTACGACAGTATCTATTGGGAATGAAGTTCAAAATTTATACGGACTGCAAGGCGTTCCAAGCAACAATGAATAAAAGAGATCTGTGTCCACGGGTAGCCAGATGGGCAATCATGTTACAAGAATACTCGTGTAAGGTTTTACACCGATCGGGATCAACCATACGCCACGTAGATGCACTCAGCAAAACCCTGACGGAACTACAAATCGAGTATGGGATCATTGAGAGAATTAAGAGATCACAAAGCAAGGATGAAGTCTGCCAATTAATTGTTGAGGTTCTTTCGGCAACAAGGACTTATAAGGACTACGAAAGAGCAATGACCTACTGTACAAGTTCGTAGAGGGCACTCATTTGTTCGTGGTGCCTAAAGCTATTCAAAAGGAGATTTTGAGAGATATTCACAGAGTGGGTCACATTAGTGAGAAGAGGATGGAGGCGTTTAGTAAACATGATTACTTTATCCCCAAGATCGGAGGTTGTATTGATGCGGTTTTGTCTAACTGCGTGCCGTGCATACTAGCTAGAGGAAACAAGGGAAAGCCGAAAGATTTTTACATCCTATCGGAAAAAGCGGTCAACGCATTAACTAAGTTCGTCTGGATATACACGGCAAAAACTACGAAAGGTGAAGAAGTAGTCAAGAAGCTGCAACAGCAGAGCTATATATTCGGAAATCCAGCACGTATAATATCCGACCGAGGGACAGCATTCACCGCTAACCTATTCAAGGAGCACTGTGAACAAAATAGCATTCACCACATACTAACGACTACAGGGGTACCGCGTGGAAACGGGCAAGTGGAGAGGATGAATTGCATCATAGTGGAGATACTCAGCAAGGTGTCAGTACAGTATCCTACGAAATGGTTCAAACACGTTTCTAACGTTCAACGGGTGGACAATTCAACGGTGTCACGGAGTACCAAGCGGAGTCCATTTCAACTCATGTTCGGTACCATTATGAAACGTGAAGATGATAAACAACTGAGAGAGCTATTAGAGAAGGCCATACTGGACGATTTCGAGAACAGCCGTGACGTAATGAGGAAGACAGCTAAACAAGAAATACAGAAGGTGCAAGAGGAAAATAAGAGGACCTACAATCGGAAGAGGAAGGCGCCAAGATATTATCAGTTACGTGATCTGGTAGCCATTAAGAAAACGCAGTTTAGAGCTGACCTGAAATTACACATCAAATTTATGGGGCCCTACGAACTAACCAACGTCA
Source organism: Eristalinus aeneus (assembly GCA_955652365.1). NCBI lineage: Eukaryota > Metazoa > Arthropoda > Insecta > Diptera > Syrphidae > Eristalinus > Eristalinus aeneus. Next base: position 41,846,695 of record OY019130.1, read on the forward strand.
AGGGGAACGACCGATACGATGTCCGAAAAGTGGGAGAGCAAGAGAGACCCAACATAACATCGACTTTAGCCAATCACATGAAGTCCTGGGTGAACGACAGTGAAGACGACGACTCAGATGACGAAGAAATAGAGGACGCTCAGTTCGACTTAGGGTAGTTAAATAAGTAGGATGAAATATTAAGTATCATTTGTCATTTCTTACTACTGTATATGGATCATCGTGTTTTTCAATTTTAGTAATCTGAGACGTCATTTACTCGTTTGTCGACCCAGACGATCGAAGTTTTTTACCCTCGCTGAATCACCAGGCCGATGTTTCCATTCGTCACGAATGGAAATCCATTTGACCTACATACATTGGATAGCATAAAACCCGACGCGCTCTAGTCACTGTTGTGTTAGGATGCAATGACTCCATTGAAGGCGTTGCTGATCGTCGCTGGAGTAAGTGGTGGATTGGCGATGTTGACTGTGGCACTGAAGTTGTGGACGTGGCATAAGGTATTGAGGGCAACTGGCCTTTGGAATTGGCTGGACTAAGATGGCAGTTAACGAGCGAGCGGATGACATATCGAGGACTTAGTATTCTTCGAGTTTTGAAAAGCGGTGGTCGGCGATCAAGTAGTTTGTTCTTCTTTTGTTTTTCTCAATCTCTCAATATTGTATTCACTCAATAAACTAAGTAATTTTTCCCTACATGGGGGCTCAACCGGGATTATCACCGAAATAATTGGGAAAATTTCTTTATCTCGATTCAAAAGCTACTGCGGGTTAATCGAAGACTGTTTAAGTTGTTCAGATAAGAAGTTGAAGTAAGAAGTCGAAGTTTGCTATTGTGAATGGATGATCTATAGTCACTGACCGTTCGACAACTGCAAGCGTTTCTGAAAAGCCAAGAGTTGTATAAATATAACGTTAGTATATCGGATTCGTGAAAGCTTTAAAGGAGAAAGCTTGAAGGTAGAGGACGTGTTGAGAGCAATAAGAGACGAGGAGGTCTAAGCTTTTAACGGAACTGTCGATCGTCGACCGCCATTCGCGTTCAGTAATGTTTGTTTTTCAATTTTAGTAATCTGAGACATCATTTGCTCGTTTTTCCACCCAGACGATCGAAGTTTTTTACCCTCGCTGAATCACCAGGCCGATGTTTACATTCGTCACGAATGGAAATCGATTTGACCTACATACATTGGATAGCATATAACTCGACGCGCTCTAGTCACTGTTGTTTCGAAGCTTCTAACGGAACTGTCGATCAGCCAATCACAATCACCCAAGACGAAGAAGATTCACAACAAGTTGAAGAAGGTACGATGGCCACAAAAGTTAATTTTGTTTTTCGAGATGTCGAAAAATCCCTGGAGCAGTTCTCAGGGGAAGAGGGAACAAATTTCGGCCTTTGGGTAAAAGAGTTCGAAGAGATAGCGACCACGTCTGAGTGGAACGATATACAGAAATATCTGTACGCACGCAGGTTACTGAAGGGAGCGGCAAAGTTGGCAGTCCAAGAAAAATATTCTAGCGAGAGTTTGGAAGGAAGACGTCAATCATCAAAGTACACAAGCACTTGGAGTCCAGAAGGAATGTCCCCTCCGAGACTCTGTTGGAATACCTGTTTACGATGACACAAATTGGCAAGGGAAACCTGGACGAAAGATCTCTGATCGAGCACATCATAAAAGGGATTCCAGACACCGTAGGTAATAAGACAGTTCTTTATGAGGCATCAACGTTGGAGGAACTTAAAACAAAATTAGCGGTTTACAAAAGGATGCAACGACACATGCCAAAACCAGGAGTTGAAACCAACAGGCATAACGTATCCATCCGGTCGAATTTGAAGCATTGCAGGAAAATCATACTATGCCTTTGTTGATAACGGTAGCGACGTATCAATCGTCCATGAGTCACTCGTGAAAGAGATAGAAGCAGCAAAAGTGAACCCGCCGGGAATGATTCTGAAGGGATTTGGAAACGCGCCTCAACAGACAATGGGTTTCTGCCATTTAAAAATATGAATCGGACCAGACAATCATTGGATTCGCTTCCAAGTAGTCCCTGATAAATGGATTTCGGATAAGATATTGCTGGGAAGAGATTTTCTCCAGAATGTAGAACTGTTAATATGCCACGGAAAAATAAAGTATATGAAGAAGGAAATACAGGACAAGAATCACAACACCAGACGTATGACCTAACCGAGAACGATGTTTTGAACGTCGAACTAGTGAATGATGAAGAAGAAGACACGGATGCGAACACCCTGCAAGTTGGAAAGGACAACTATAGAAAGGTAATTACTGATATCGTTTCAGATTATTCTCCCAAGCGAATTCCTAAATTATGCATTGTGATGAATCCAGAAGGAAAAAGAAGCAGTTTGCAAATTGCAAATTGAGGAATGGTTGGAAGAAGAAATTATCCAGCATAGTCGGTCGGACTTTGCCAGTCCTATTGTTTTGGTGAAGAAGAGAGATGAAAGTATTCGAATATGCGTCGATTATCTAAAGCTCAACTCTAGAATTATCAAGGACAGGTATCCTTTGCCCGTGATGAAAGAGATATTAGAAACTCTGTACAATGCAAAAGTATTTACAACGCTAAATCTTCGCAATGGATTTTTCCACGTATATGTAGCAGAAAGCAGCAGAAAATATACCGCATTTGTAACCCCGGATGGCCAATACGAGTTTTTGAAGGTTCCTTTTGGTTTGTGCAATTCGGCGGCAGTGTTTCAGCGAATTGTTAACTCGATTTTCCGAGAGCAAAGCAACTCAGCTGAAAAGAATTATGCCAGCTATAAGCATGAGGTTTTAGCTATAGTCAAGTGCATCAAGAAGTTACGACCGTATCTATTGGGAATGAAGTTCAAAATCTATACGGACTGCAAGGCGTTCCAAGCAACAATGAATAAAAGAGATCTGTGTCCACGGGTAGCCAGATGGGCAATCATGTTACAAGAATACTCGTGTGAGGTTTTACACCGATCGGGATCAACCATATGCCACGTAGATGCACTCAGCAAAACCCCAACGGTACTACGAATCGAGTATGGGATCATTGAGAGAATTAAGAGATCACAAAGTAAGGATGAATTCTGCCAATTAATTGTTGAGGTTCTTTCGGCAACAGAGACTTATAAGGAATACGAAAGGAGAAATGACCTACTGTACAAGTTCGTAGAGGGCACTCATTTGCTCGTGGTGCCTAAAGCTATTGAAAAGGAGATTTTGAGAGATATTCAGAGAGTGGGTCACATTAGCGAGAAGAGGTTGGAGGCGATTTGTAAACAGGATTACTTTATCCCCAAGATCAGAAGTTGTATTGATGCGGTTTTGTCTAACTGCGTGCCGTGCATACTAACTGCGAGGAAACAAGGGAAAGCTGAAAGATTTTTACATCCTATCGGAAAAAGCGGTCGACACATTAACTAAGTTCGTCGGGATATACACGGTAAAAATTACGAAAAGTCAAGAAGTAGTCAAGAAGCTGCAACAGCAGAGCTATATATTCGGAAATCCGGCACGTATAATATCCGACTGAGGGACAGCATTCACCGCTAACCTATTCAAGGAGCACTGTGAACAAAATAGCATTCACCACATACCAACGACGACAGAAATACCGCGTGAAAACGGTAAGTGGAAAGGATGAATTGCATCATAGTGGAGATATTCAGCAAGGTGTCAGTACAGTATCCTACGAAATGGTTCAAATACGTTTCTGACGTTCAACGGTGTCACGGAGTACCAAGCGGAGTCCATTTCAACTCATGTTCGGTACCATTATGAAACGTGAAGATGATAAACAACTGAGGGAGCTATTAGAGAACAGTCGCGACGTAATAAGGAAGACAGCTAAAGAAGAAATACAAAAGGTCCAAGATAAAAATAAGACCTACAATCGGAAGAGGAAAGCGTCATGATATTATCAGTTACGTGATCTGGTAGCCATTAAGAAAACGCAGTTTAGAGCTGACCTGAAATTACACATCAAGTTTATAGGGCCCTACGAATTAACCAAGGTCAAGGGGAACAACCGATACGATGTCCGAAAAGTGGGAGAGCATGAGGGACCCAACATAACATGGACTTCAGCCGATCACATGAAGCCCTGGGTGAACGACAGTGATGACGACGACTCAGATGACGAAGAAATAGAGGACGCTCAGTTAGACTTAGGGTAGTTAAATAAGTAGGATGAAATATTAAGTATCATTTGTCATTTCTTACTACTGTATATGGATCATCGTGTTTTTCAATTTTAGTAATCTGAGACGTCATTTGCTCGTTTGTCGACCCAGACGATCGAAGTTTTTTACCCTCGCTGAATCACCAGGCCGATGTTTCCATTCGTCACGAATAGAAATCCATTTGACCTACATACATTGGATAGCATAAAACCCGACGCGCTCTAGTCACTGTTGTGTTAGGATGCAATGACTCCATTGAAGGCGTTGCTGATCGTCGCTGGAGTAAGTGGTGGATTGGCGATGTTGACTGTGGCACTGAAGTTGTGGACGTGGCATAAAGTATTGAGGGCAACTGGCCTTTGGAATTGGCTGGGCTAAGATGGGAGTTAACGAGCGAGCGGATGACATATCGAGGACTTAATATTCTTCGAGTTTTGGAAGCGGTGGTCGGCGATACACTAGATTGTTCTTCTGTTTTTCTCAATCTCTCAATATTGTATTTACTCAATAAACTAAGTAATTTTTACCTACATGGGGGCTCAACCGGGATTATCACCGGAATAATTGGGAAAATTTCTTTATCTCGAGTAAAAAGCGAATGCGGGTTAAATGAAGACTGTTTAAGTTTTTAAGATAAGAAGTTGAAGTAAGAAGTCGAAGTTTGCTATTGTGAATGGATGATCTATAGTCACTGACCGTTCGACAACTGCAAGCGTTTCTGAAAAGCCAAGAGTTGTATAAATATAACGTTAGTAGATCGGATTCGTGAAAGCTTCAAAAGAGAAAGCTTGAAGGTAGAGGACATGTTGAGAGCAATAAGAGACGAGGAGGTCTAAGCTTCTAACGGAACTGTCGATCAGCCAACCACAATCACCCAAGACGAAGAAGATTCACAACAAGTTGAAGAAGGTACGATGGCCACAAAAGTTAATTTTGTTTTTCGAGATGTCGAAAAATCCCTGGAGTAGTTCTCAGGGGAAGGGAGAACAAATTTCGGCCTTTGGGTAAAAGAGTTCGAAGAGATAGCGACCACGTCTGAGTGGAACGATATACTGAAGGGAGCGGCAAAGTTGGCAGTCCAAGTCATGGAAGGAGTCACCAACTGGGAAAGCTGAAAAATATTCTAGCGAGAGTTTGTCAATCATCGAAGTACACAAGCACTTGGAGTCCAGAAGGAATGTCCCCTCCGAGACTCTGTTGGAATACCTGTTTACGATGACACAAATTGGCAAGGGAAACCTGGACGAAAGATCTCTGATTGAGCATATCATAAAAGGGATTCCAGACACCGTAGGTAATAAGACAGTTCTTTATGAGGCATCACCGTTGGAGGAACTTAAAACAAAATTAGCGGTTTACAAATGGATGCAACGACACATGCCAAAACCAGGAGTTGAAACCAACAGGCATAATGTATCCAGCCGTTCGAATTTGACGCATGGAGGACGTTCCAGACCTTCTTGCCCGTGATGGAAACTCTGTACAATGCAAAAGTATTTACAACGCTTGGTCTTCGCAACGGATTTTTCCACGTATATGTAACAAATAGCAGCAGAAAATATACCGCGTTTATAACCCTGGATGGCCAATAAGAATGCTTGAAGGTTCCTTTTGGTTTGTGCAATTAGACGGCAGTGTTGCAGCGATTTGTTAACTCGATTTTCCGAGAGCTCATAAGACAAGGTGCCGTAATTTCGTATGTGGATGATCTCATCATAGCCACGGAGAATGAGGAAGAAACTTTAGTAAAGCTCAAGGAGGTACTGAGAGTAGCAGAAAAAATGGTTTGGCGATTAAGTGGGAAAAATGCGATTTCCTGAGCAGAACCACTAAATTTCTTGGCCATGTAATGGAGAACGGAAGTATTATACAATTAACGCTGTGAAAAGTTTTCCCGTACCAACTAATGTAAAGCAGGTGCAGCGTTTAATTGGGCTGATAGCGAGTTCAATTTCGGACCGGATCAAGCGATTGTGCTTTTGAATTTCTTAAGGACCTGCTATGTAAAGAACCCGTTCTTAGGCTATTTAACCCAATGCTAGAAACAGAACTACATACAGACGCGAGTATGGTAGGATATGGCGGAGTTTTCCTCCAGAAGTATGGAGGGCAAATGCGTCCTGTATTTTACATGAGCTTCAAAGCAACTCCAGCTGGAAAGAATTATACCAGCTATAAGCATGAGGTTTTAGCTATAGTCAAGTGCATCAAGAAGTTACGACAGTATCTATTGGGAATGAAGTTCAAAATTTATACGGACTGCAAGGCGTTCCAAGCAACAATGAATAAAAGAGATCTGTGTCCACGGGTAGCCAGATGGGCAATCATGTTACAAGAATACTCGTGTAAGGTTTTACACCGATCGGGATCAACCATACGCCACGTAGATGCACTCAGCAAAACCCTGACGGAACTACAAATCGAGTATGGGATCATTGAGAGAATTAAGAGATCACAAAGCAAGGATGAAGTCTGCCAATTAATTGTTGAGGTTCTTTCGGCAACAAGGACTTATAAGGACTACGAAAGAGCAATGACCTACTGTACAAGTTCGTAGAGGGCACTCATTTGTTCGTGGTGCCTAAAGCTATTCAAAAGGAGATTTTGAGAGATATTCACAGAGTGGGTCACATTAGTGAGAAGAGGATGGAGGCGTTTAGTAAACATGATTACTTTATCCCCAAGATCGGAGGTTGTATTGATGCGGTTTTGTCTAACTGCGTGCCGTGCATACTAGCTAGAGGAAACAAGGGAAAGCCGAAAGATTTTTACATCCTATCGGAAAAAGCGGTCAACGCATTAACTAAGTTCGTCTGGATATACACGGCAAAAACTACGAAAGGTGAAGAAGTAGTCAAGAAGCTGCAACAGCAGAGCTATATATTCGGAAATCCAGCACGTATAATATCCGACCGAGGGACAGCATTCACCGCTAACCTATTCAAGGAGCACTGTGAACAAAATAGCATTCACCACATACTAACGACTACAGGGGTACCGCGTGGAAACGGGCAAGTGGAGAGGATGAATTGCATCATAGTGGAGATACTCAGCAAGGTGTCAGTACAGTATCCTACGAAATGGTTCAAACACGTTTCTAACGTTCAACGGGTGGACAATTCAACGGTGTCACGGAGTACCAAGCGGAGTCCATTTCAACTCATGTTCGGTACCATTATGAAACGTGAAGATGATAAACAACTGAGAGAGCTATTAGAGAAGGCCATACTGGACGATTTCGAGAACAGCCGTGACGTAATGAGGAAGACAGCTAAACAAGAAATACAAAAGGTGCAAGAGGAAAATAAGAGGACCTACAATCGGAAGAGGAAGGCGCCAAGATATTATCAGTTACGTGATCTGGTAGCCATTAAGAAAACGCAGTTTAGAGCTGACCTGAAATTACACATCAAATTTATGGGGCCCTACGAACTAACCAACGTCAAGGGGAACGACCGATACGATGTCCGAAAAGTGGGAGAGCAAGAGAGACCCAACATAACATCGACTTTAGCCAATCACATGAAGCCCTGGGTGAACGACAGTGAAGACGACGACTCAGATGACGAAGAAATAGAGGACGCTCAGTTCGACTTAGGGTAGTTAAATAAGTAGGATGAAATATTAAGTATCATTTGTCATTTCTTACTACTGTATATGGATCATCGGGTTTTTCAATTTTAGTAATCTGAGACATCATTTACTCGTTTGTCGACCCAGACGATCGAAGTTTTTTACCCTCGCTGAATCACCAGGCCGATGTTTCCATTCGTCACGAATGGAAATCCATTTGACCTACATACATTGGATAGCATAAAACCCGACGCGCTCTAGTCACTGTTGTGTTAGGATGCAATGACTCCATTGAAGGCGTTGCTGATCGTCGCTGGAGTAAGTGGTGGATTGGCGATGTTGACTGTGGCACTGAAGTTGTGGACGTGGCATAAGGTATTGAGGGCAACTGGCCTTTGGAATTGGCTGGACTAAGATGGCAGTTAACGAGCGAGCGGATGACATATCGAGGACTTGTATTCTTCGAGTTTTGAAAAGCGGTGGTCGGCGATCAAGTAGTTTGTTCTTCTTTTGTTTTTCTCAATCTCTCAATATTGTATTCACTCAATAAACTAAGTAATTTTTCCCTACATGGGGGCTCAACCGGGATTATCACCGAAATAATTGGGAAAATTTCTTTATCTCGATTCAAAAGCTACTGCGGGTTAATCGAAGACTGTTTAAGTTGTTCAGATAAGAAGTTGAAGTAAGAAGTCGAAGTTTGCTATTGTGAATGGATGATCTATAGTCACTGACCGTTCGACAACTGCAAGCGTTTCTGAAAAGCCAAGAGCTGTATAAATATAACGTTAGTATATCGGATTCGTGAAAGCTTTAAAGGAGAAAGCTTGAAGGTAGAGGACGTGTTGAGAGCAATAAGAGACGAGGAGGTCTAAGCTTTTAACGGAACTGTCGATCGTCGACCGCCATTCGCGTTCAGTAATGTTTGTTTTTCAATTTTAGTAATCTGAGACATCATTTGCTCGTTTTTCCACCCAGACGATCGAAGTTTTTTACCCTCGCTGAATCACCAGGCCGATGTTTACATTCGTCACGAATGGAAATCGATTTGACCTACATACATTGGATAGCATATAACTCGACGCGCTCTAGTCACTGTTGTTTCGAAGCTTCTAACGGAACTGTCGATCAGCCAATCACAATCACCCAAGACGAAGAAGATTCACAACAAGTTGAAGAAGGTACGATGGCCACAAAAGTTAATTTTGTTTTTCGAGATGTCGAAAAATCCCTGGAGCAGTTCTCAGGGGAAGAGGGAACAAATTTCGGCCTTTGGGTAAAAGAGTTCGAAGAGATAGCGACCACGTCTGAGTGGAACGATATACAGAAATATCTGTACGCACGCAGGTTACTGAAGGGAGCGGCAAAGTTGGCAGTCCAAGAAAAATATTCTAGCGAGAGTTTGGAAGGAAGACGTCAATCATCAAAGTACACAAGCACTTGGAGTCCAGAAGGAATGTCCCCTCCGAGACTCTGTTGGAATACCTGTTTACGATGACACAAATTGGCAAGGGAAACCTGGACGAAAGATCTCTGATCGAGCACATCATAAAAGGGATTCCAGACACCGTAGGTAATAAGACAGTTCTTTATGAGGCATCAACGTTGGAGGAACTTAAAACAAAATTAGCGGTTTACAAAAGGATGCAACGACACATGCCAAAACCAGGAGTTGAAACCAACAGGCATAACGTATCCATCCGGTCGAATTTGACGCATGGAGGACCTTCCTGCTCACATAAACGATGTAATAACTGTGGGTTTGCGTCACACTTAGCTTTGAACTGCCCGGATAAAGCTAAAGGAGCTCGCTGCTTCCGGTGTAACCAATTCGGACACATATCTCCCAATTGCCCATATCAGAAAAGGGGAAAACTCTGACTCCAGAAGTGTACATAAAGTCCAACGCATTGGATCAGGTGGAAATAATGTAACCGTAAGCATTGCAGGAAAATCATACTATGCCTTTGTTGATAACGGTAGCGACGTATCAATCGTCCATGAGTCACTCGTGAAAGAGATAGAAGCAGCAAAAGTGAACCCGCCGGGAATGATTCTGAAGGGATTTGGAAACGCGCCTCAACAGACAATGGGTTTCTGCCATTTAAAAATATGAATCGGACCAGACAATCATTGGATTCGCTTCCAAGTAGTCCCTGATAAATGGATTTGGGATAAGATATTGCTGGGAAGAGATTTTCTCCAGAATGTAGAACTGTTAATATGCCACGGAAAAATAAAGTATATGAAGAAGGAAATACAGGACAAGAATCACAACACCAGACGTATGACCTAACCGAGAACGATGTTTTGAACGTCGAACTAGTGAATGATGAAGAAGAAGACACGGATGCGAACACCCTGCAAGTTGGAAAGGACAACTATAGAAAGGTAATTACTGATATCGTTTCAGATTATTCTCCCAAGCGAATTCCTAAATTATGCATTGTGATGAATCCAGAAGGAAAAAGAAGCAGTTTGCAAATTGCAAATTGAGGAATGGTTGGAAGAAGAAATTATCCAGCATAGTCGGTCGGACTTTGCCAGTCCTATTGTTTTGGTGAAGAAGAGAGATGAAAGTATTCGAATATGCGTCGATTATCGAAAGCTCAACTCTAGAATTATCAAGGACAGGTATCCTTTGCCCGTGATGAAAGAGATATTAGAAACTCTGTACAATGCAAAAGTATTTACAACGCAAAATCTTCGCAATGGATTTTTCCACGTATATGTAGCAGAAAGCAGCAGAAAATATACCGCATTTGTAACCCCGGATGGCCAATACGAGTTTTTGAAGGTTCCTTTTGGTTTGTGCAATTCGGCGGCAGTGTTTCAGCGAATTGTTAACTCGATTTTCCGAGAGCAAAGCAACTCAGCTGAAAAGAATTATGCCAGCTATAAGCATGAGGTTTTAGCTATAGTCAAGTGCATCAAGAAGTTACGACCGTATCTATTGGGAATGAAGTTCAAAATCTATACGGACTGCAAGGCGTTCCAAGCAACAATGAATAAAAGAGATCTGTGTCCACGGGTAGCCAGATGGGCAATCATGTTACAAGAATACTCGTGTGAGGTTTTACACCGATCGGGATCAACCATATGCCACGTAGATGCACTCAGCAAAACCCCAACGGGTTTTCGGTACCATTATGAAACGTGAAGATGATAAACAACTGAGGGAGCTATTAGAGAACAGTCGCGACGTAATAAGGAAGACAGCTAAAGAAGAAATACAAAAGGTCCAAGATAAAAATAAGACCTACAATCGGAAGAGGAAAGCGTCATGATATTATCAGTTACGTGATCTGGTAGCCATTAAGAAAACGCAGTTTAGAGCTGACCTGAAATTACACATCAAGTTTATAGGGCCCTACGAATTAACCAAGGTCAAGGGGAACAACCGATACGATGTCCGAAAAGTGGGAGAGCATGAGTGACCCAACATAACATGGACTTCAGCCGATCACATGAAGCCCTGGGTGAACGACAGTGATGACGACGACTCAGATGACGAAGAAATAGAGGACGCTCAGTTAGACTTAGGGTAGTTAAATAAGTAGGATGAAATATTAAGTATCATTTGTCATTTCTTACTACTGTATATGGATCATCGTGTTTTTCAATTTTAGTAATCTGAGACGTCATTTGCTCGTTTGTCGACCCAGACGATCGAAGTTTTTTACCCTCGCTGAATCACCAGGCCGATGTTTCCATTCGTCACGAATAGAAATCCATTTGACCTACATACATTGGATAGCATAAAACCCGACGCGCTCTAGTCACTGTTGTGTTAGGATGCAATGACTCCATTGAAGGCGTTGCTGATCGTCGCTGGAGTAAGTGGTGGATTGGCGATGTTGACTGTGGCACTGAAGTTGTGGACGTGGCATAAGGTATTGAGGGCAACTGGCCTTTGGAATTGGCTGGACTAAGATGGCAGTTAACGAGCGAGCGGATGACATATCGAGGACTTAGTATTCTTCGAGTTTTGAAAAGCGGTGGTCGGCGATCAGGTAGTTTGTTCTTCTTTTGTTTTTCTCAATCTCTCAATATTGTATTCACTCAATAAACTAAGTAATTTTTCCCTACATGGGGGCTCAACCGGGATTATCACCGAAATAATTGGGAAAATTTCTTTATCTCGATTAAAAAGCTACTGCGGGTTAATCGAAGACTGTTTAAGTTGTTCAGATAAGAAGTTGAAGTAAGAAGTCGAAGTTTGCTATTGTGAATGGATGATCTATAGTCACTGACCGTTCGACAACTGCAAGCGTTTCTGAAAAGCCAAGAGTTGTATAAATATAACGTTAGTATATCGGATTCGTGAAAGCTTTAAAGGAGAAAGCTTGAAGGTAGAGGACGTGTTGAGAGCAATAAGAGACGAGGAGGTCTAAGCTTTTAACGGAACTGTCGATCGTCGACCGCCATTCGCGTTCAGTAATGTTTATTTTTCAATTTTAGTAATCTGAGACATCATTTGCTCGTTTTTCCACCCAGACGATCGAAGTTTTTTACCCTCGCTGAATCACCAGGCCGATGTTTACATTCGTCACGAATGGAAATCGATTTGACCTACATACATTGGATAGCATAAAACTCGACGCGCTCTAGTCACTGTTGTTTCGAAGCTTCTAACGGAACTGTCGATCAGCCAACCATAATCACCCAAGACGAAGAAGATTCACAACAAGTTGAAGAAGGTACGATGGCCACAAAAGTTAATTTTGTTTTTCGAGATGTCGAAAAATCCCTGGAGCAGTTCTCAGGGGAAGAGGGAACAAATTTCGGCCTTTGGGTAAAAGAGTTCGAAGAGATAGCGACCACGTCTGAGTGGAACGATATACAGAAATATCTGTACGCACGCAGGTTACTGAAGGGAGCGGCAAAGTTGGCAGTCCAAGAAAAATATTCTAGCGAGAGTTTGGAAGGAAGACGTCAATCATCAAAGTACACAAGCACTTGGAGTCCAGAAGGAATGTCCCCTCCGAGACTCTGTTGGAATACCTGTTTACGATGACACAAATTGGCAAGGGAAACCTGGACGAAAGATCTCTGATCGAGCACATCATAAAAGGGATTCCAGACACCGTAGGTAATAAGACAGTTCTTTATGAGGCATCAACGTTGGAGGAACTTAAAACAAAATTAGCGGTTTACAAAAGGATGCAACGACACATGCCAAAACCAGGAGTTGAAACCAACAGGCATAACGTATCCATCCGGTCGAATTTGACGCATGGAGGACCTTCCTGCTCACATAAACGATGTAATAACTGTGGGTTTGCGTCACACTTAGCTTTGAACTGCCCGGATAAAGCTAAAGGAGCTCGCTGCTTCCGGTGTAACCAATTCGGACACATATCTCCCAATTGCCCATATCAGAAAAGGGGAAAACTCTGACTCCAGAAGTGTACATAAAGTCCAACGCATTGGATCAGGTGGAAATAATGTAACCGTAAGCATTGCAGGAAAATCATACTATGCCTTTGTTGATAACGGTAGCGACGTATCAATCGTCCATGAGTCACTCGTGAAAGAGATAGAAGCAGCAAAAGTGAACCCGCCGGGAATGATTCTGAAGGGATTTGGAAACGCGCCTCAACAGACAATGGGTTTCTGCCATTTAAAAATATGAATCGGACCAGACAATCATTGGATTCGCTTCCAAGTAGTCCCTGATAAATGGATTTCGGATAAGATATTGCTGGGAAGAGATTTTCTCCAGAATGTAGAACTGTTAATATGCCACGGAAAAATAAAGTATATGAAGAAGGAAATACAGGACAAGAATCACAACACCAGACGTATGACCTAACCGAGAACGATGTTTTGAACGTCGAACTAGTGAATGATGAAGAAGAAGACACGGATGCGAACACCCTGCAAGTTGGAAAGGACAACTATAGAAAGGTAATTACTGATATCGTTTCAGATTATTCTCCCAAGCGAATTCCTAAATTATGCATTGTGATGAATCCAGAAGGAAAAAGAAGCAGTTTGCAAATTGCAAATTGAGGAATGGTTGGAAGAAGAAATTATCCAGCATAGTCGGTCGGACTTTGCCAGTCCTATTGTTTTGGTGAAGAAGAGAGATGAAAGTATTCGAATATGCGTCGATTATCGAAAGCTCAACTCTAGAATTATCAAGGACAGGTATCCTTTGCCCGTGATGAAAGAGATATTAGAAACTCTGTACAATGCAAAAGTATTTACAACGCAAAATCTTCGCAATGGATTTTTCCACGTATATGTAGCAGAAAGCAGCAGAAAATATACCGCATTTGTAACCCCGGATGGCCAATACGAGTTTTTGAAGGTTCCTTTTGGTTTGTGCAATTCGGCGGCAGTGTTTCAGCGAATTGTTAACTCGATTTTCCGAGAGCAAAGCAACTCAGCTGAAAAGAATTATGCCAGCTATAAGCATGAGGTTTTAGCTATAGTCAAGTGCATCAAGAAGTTACGACCGTATCTATTGGGAATGAAGTTCAAAATCTATACGGACTGCAAGGCGTTCCAAGCAACAATGAATAAAAGAGATCTGTGTCCACGGGTAGCCAGATGGGCAATCATGTTACAAGAATACTCGTGTGAGGTTTTACACCGATCGGGATCAACCATATGCCACGTAGATGCACTCAGCAAAACCCCAACGGTACTACGAATGGAGTATGGGATCATTGAGAGAATTAAGAGATCACAAAGTAAGGATGAATTCTGCCAATTAATTGTTGAGGTTCTTTCGGCAACAGGGACTTATAAGGAATACGAAAGGAGAAATGACCTACTGTACAAGTTCGTAGAGGGCACTCATTTGCTCGTGGTGCCTAAAGCTATTGAAAAGGAGATTTTGAGAGATATTCAGAGAGTGGGTCACATTAGCGAGAAGAGGTTGGAGGCGATTTGTAAACAGGATTACTTTATCCCCAAGATCAGAAGTTGTATTGATGCGGTTTTGTCTAACTGCGTGCCGTGCATACTAACTGCGAGGAAACAAGGGAAAGCCGAAAGATTTTTACATCCTATCGGAAAAAGCGGTCGACACATTAACTAAGTTCGTCGGGATATACACGGTAAAAATTACGAAAAGTGAAGAAGTAGTCAAGAAGCTGCAACAGCAGAGCTATATATTCGGAAATCCGGCACGTATAATATCCGACTGAGGGACAGCATTCACCGCTAACCTATTCAAGGAGCACTGTGAACAAAATAGCATTCACCACATACCAACGACGACAGAAATACCGCGTGAAAACGGTAAGTGGAAAGGATGAATTGCATCATAGTGGAGATATTCAGCAAGGTGTCAGTACAGTATCCTACGAAATGGTTCAAATACGTTTCTGACGTTCAACGGTGTCACGGAGTACCAAGCGGAGTCCATTTCAACTCATGTTCGGTACCATTATGAAACGTAAAGATGATAAACAACTGAGGGAGCTATTAGAGAACAGCCGCGACGTAATAAGGAAGACAGCTAAAGAAGAAATACAAAAGGTCCAAGATAAAAATAAGACCTACAATCGGAAGAGGAAAGCGTCTTGATATTATCAGTTACGTGATCTGGTAGCCATTAAGAAAACGCAGTTTAGAGCTGACCTGAAATTACACATCAAGTTTATAGGGCCCTACGAATTAACCAAGGTCAAGGGGAACAACCGATACGATGTCCGAAAAGTGGGAGAGCATGAGGGACCCAACATAACATGGACTTCAGCCGATCACATGAAGCCCTGGGTGAACGACAGTGATGACGACGACTCAGATGACGAAGAAATAGAGGACGCTCAGTTCGACTTAGGGTAGTTAAATAAGTAGGATGAAATATTAAGTATCATTTGTCATTTCTTACTACTGTATATGGATCATCGTGTTTTTCAATTTTAGTAATCTGAGACGTCATTTACTCGTTTGTCGACCCAGACGATCGAAGTT
Organism: Eristalinus aeneus; assembly: GCA_955652365.1. Lineage (NCBI taxonomy): Eukaryota > Metazoa > Arthropoda > Insecta > Diptera > Syrphidae > Eristalinus > Eristalinus aeneus. The sequence goes on from OY019130.1 coordinate 41,862,394, forward strand.
TTTTACCCTCGCTGAATCACCAGGCCGATGTTTCCATTCGTCACGAATGGAAATCCATTTGACCTACATACATTGGATAGCATAAAACCCGACGCGCTCGAGTCACTGTTGTGTTAGGATGCAATGACTCCATTGAAGGCGTTGCTGATCGTCGCTGGAGTATGTGGTGGATTGGCGATGTTGACTGTGGCACTGAAGTTGTGGACGTGGCATAAGGTATTGAGGGCAACTGGCCTTTGGAATTTGCTGGACTAAGATGGCAGTTAACGAGCGAGCGGATGACATATCGAGGACTTAGTATTCTTCGAGTTTTGAAAAGTTTGTTCTTCTTTTGTTTTTCTCAATCTCTCAATATTGTATTCACTCAATAAACTAAGTAATTTTTCCCTACATGGGGGCTCAACCGGGATTATCACCGAAATAATTGGGAAAATTTCTTTATCTCGATTAAAAAGCTACTGCGGGTTAATCGAAGACTGTTTAAGTTGTTCAGATAAGAAGTTGAAGTAAGAAGTCGAAGTTTGCTATTGTGAATGGATGATCTATAGTCACTGACCGTTCGACAACTGCAAGCGTTTCTGAAAAGCCAAGAGTTGTATAAATATAACGTTAGTATATCGGATTCGTGAAAGCTTTAAAGGAGAAAGCTTGAAGGTAGAGGACGTGTTGACAGCAATAAGAGACGAGGAGGTCTAAGCTTTTAACGGAACTGTCGATCGTCGACCGCCATTCGCGTTCAGTAATGTTTATTTTTCAATTTTAGTAATCTGAGACATCATTTGCTCGTTTTTCCACCCAGACGATCGAAGTTTTTTACCCTCGCTGAATCACCAGGCCGATGTTTACATTCGTCACGAATGGAAATCGATTTGACCTACATACATTGGATAGCATAAAACTCGACGCGCTCTAGTCACTGTTGTTTCGAAGCTTCTAACGGAACTGTCGATCAGCCAACCATAATCACCCAAGACGAAGAAGATTCACAACAAGTTGAAGAAGGTACGATGGCCACAAAAGTTAATTTTGTTTTTCGAGATGTCGAAAAATCCCTGGAGCAGTTCTCAGGGGAAGAGGGAACAAATTTCGGCCTTTGGGTAAAAGAGTTCGAAGAGATAGCGACCACGTCTGAGTGGAACGATATACAGAAATATCTGTACGCACGCAGGTTACTGAAGGGAGCGGCAAAGTTGGCAGTCCAAGTCATGGAAGGAGTCACCAACTGGGAAAGCTGAAAAATATTCTAGCGAGAGTTTGGAAGGAAGACGTCAATCATCAAAGTACACAAGCACTTGGAGTCCAGAAGGAATGTCCCCTCCGAGACTCTGTTGGAATACCTGTTTACGATGACACAAATTGGCAAGGGAAACCTGGACGAAAGATGATGACCTGATCGAGCACATCATAAAAGGGATTCCAGACACCGTAGGTAATAAGACAGTTCTTTATGAGGCATCAACGTTGGAGGAACTTAAAACAAAATTAGCGGTTTACAAAAGGATGCAACGACACATGCCAAAACCAGGAGTTGAAACCAACGCATGGAGGACCTTCCTGCTCACATAAACGATGTAATAACTGCGGGTTTGCGTCACACTTAGCTTTGAACTGCCCGGATAAAGCTAAAGGAGTTCGCTGCTTCCGGTGTAACCAATTCGGACACATATCTCCCAATTGCCCATATCAGAAAAGGGGAAAACTCTGACTCCAGAAGTGTACATAAAGTCCAACGCATTGGATCAGGTGGAAATAATGTAACCGTAAGCATTGCAGGAAAATCATACTATGCCTTTGTTGATAACGGTAGCGACGTATCAATCGTCCATGAGTCACTCGTGAAAGAGATAGAAGCAGCAAAAGTGAACCCGCCGGGAATGATTCTGAAGGGATTTGGAAACGCGCCTCAACAGACAATGGGTTCCTGCCATTTAAAAATATGAATCGGACCAGACAATCATTGGATTCGCTTCCAAGTAGTCCCTGATAAATGGATTTCGGATAAGATATTGCTGGGAAGAGATTTTCTCCAGAATGTAGAACTGTTAATATGCCACGGAAAAATAAAGTATATGAAGAAGGAAATACAGGACAAGAATCACAACACCAGACGTATGACCTAACCGAGAACGATGTTTTGAACGTCGAACTAGTGAATGATGAAGAAGAAGACACGGATGCGAACACCCTGCAAGTTGGAAAGGACAACTATAGAAAGGTAATTACTGATATCGTTTCAGATTATTCTCCCAAGCGAATTCCTAAATTATGCATTGTGATGAATCCAGAAGGAAAAAGAAGCAGTTTGCAAATTGCAAATTGAGGAATGGTTGGAAGAAGAAATTATCCAGCATAGTCGGTCGGACTTTGCCAGTCCTATTGTTTTGGTGAAGAAGAGAGATGAAAGTATTCGAATATGCGTCGATTATCTAAAGCTCAACTCTAGAATTATCAAGGACAGGTATCCTTTGCCCGTGATGAAAGAGATATTAGAAACTCTGTACAATGCAAAAGTATTTACAACGCTAAATCTTCGCAATGGATTTTTCCACGTATATGTAGCAGAAAGCAGCAGAAAATATACCGCATTTGTAACCCCGGATGGCCAATACGAGTTTTTGAAGGTTCCTTTTGGTTTGTGCAATTCGGCGGCAGTGTTTCAGCGAATTGTTAACTCGATTTTCCGAGAGCAAAGCAACTCAGCTGAAAAGAATTATGCCAGCTATAAGCATGAGGTTTTAGCTATAGTCAAGTGCATCAAGAAGTTACGACCGTATCTATTGGGAATGAAGTTCAAAATCTATACGGACTGCAAGGCGTTCCAAGCAACAATGAATAAAAGAGATCTGTGTCCACGGGTAGCCAGATGGGCAATCATGTTACAAGAATACTCGTGTGAGGTTTTACACCGATCGGGATCAACCATATGCCACGTAGATGCACTCAGCAAAACCCCAACGGTACTACGAATGGAGTATGGGATCATTGAGAGAATTAAGAGATCACAAAGTAAGGATGAATTCTGCCAATTAATTGTTGAGGTTCTTTCGGCAACAGGGACTTATAAGGAATACGAAAGGAGAAATGACCTACTGTACAAGTTCGTAGAGGGCACTCATTTGCTCGTGGTGCCTAAAGCTATTGAAAAGGAGATTTTGAGAGATATTCAGAGAGTGGGTCACATTAGCGAGAAGAGGTTGGAGGCGATTTGTAAACAGGATTACTTTATCCCCAAGATCAGAAGTTGTATTGATGCGGTTTTGTCTAACTGCGTGCCGTGCATACTAACTGCGAGGAAACAAGGGAAAGCCGAAAGATTTTTACATCCTATCGGAAAAAGCGGTCGACACATTAACTAAGTTCGTCGGGATATACACGGTAAAAATTACGAAAAGTGAAGAAGTAGTCAAGAAGCTGCAACAGCAGAGCTATATATTCGGAAATCCGGCACGTATAATATCCGACTGAGGGACAGCATTCACCGCTAACCTATTCAAGGAGCACTGTGAACAAAATAGCATTCACCACATACCAACGACGACAGAAATACCGCGTGAAAACGGTAAGTGGAAAGGATGAATTGCATCATAGTGGAGATATTCAGCAAGGTGTCAGTACAGTATCCTACGAAATGGTTCAAATACGTTTCTGACGTTCAACGGTGTCACGGAGTACCAAGCGGAGTCCATTTCAACTCATGTTCGGTACCATTATGAAACGTAAAGATGATAAACAACTGAGGGAGCTATTAGAGAACAGCCGCGACGTAATAAGGAAGACAGCTAAAGAAGAAATACAAAAGGTCCAAGATAAAAATAAGACCTACAATCGGAAGAGGAAAGCGTCTTGATATTATCAGTTACGTGATCTGGTAGCCATTAAGAAAACGCAGTTTAGAGCTGACCTGAAATTACACATCAAGTTTATAGGGCCCTACGAATTAACCAAGGTCAAGGGGAACAACCGATACGATGTCCGAAAAGTGGGAGAGCATGAGGGACCCAACATAACATGGACTTCAGCCGATCACATGAAGCCCTGGGTGAACGACAGTGATGACGACGACTCAGATGACGAAGAAATAGAGGACGCTCAGTTCGACTTAGGGTAGTTAAATAAGTAGGATGAAATATTAAGTATCATTTGTCATTTCTTACTACTGTATATGGATCATCGTGTTTTTCAATTTTAGTAATCTGAGACGTCATTTACTCGTTTGTCGACCCAGACGATCGAAGTTTTTTACCCTCGCTGAATCACCAGGCCGATGTTTCCATTCGTCACGAATGGAAATCCATTTGACCTACATACATTGGATAGCATAAAACCCGACGCGCTCTAGTCACTGTTGTGTTAGGATGCAATGACTCCATTGAAGGCGTTGCTGATCGCCGCTGGAGTATGTGGTGGATTGGCGATGTTGACTGTGGCACTGAAGTTGTGGACGTGGCATAAGGTATTGAGGGCAACTGGCCTTTGGAATTTGCTGGACTAAGATGGCAGTTAACGAGCGAGCGGATGACATATCGAGGACTTAGTATTCTTCGAGTTTTGAAAAGTTTGTTCTTCTTTTGTTTTTCTCAATCTCTCAATATTGTATTCACTCAATAAACTAAGTAATTTTTCCCTACATGGGGGCTCAACCGGGATTATCACCGAAATAATTGGGAAAATTTCTTTATCTCGATTAAAAAGCTACTGCGGGTTAATCGAAGACTGTTTAAGTTGTTCAGATAAGAAGTTGAAGTAAGAAGTCGAAGTTTGCTATTGTGAATGGATGATCTATAGTCACTGACCGTTCTACAACTGCAAGCGTTTCTGAAAAGCCAAGAGTTGTATAAATATAACGTTAGTATATCGGATTCGTGAAAGCTTTAAAGGAGAAAGCTTGAAGGTAGAGGACGTGTTGAGAGCAATAAGAGACGAGGAGGTCTAAGCTTTTAACGGAACTGTCGATCGTCGACCGCCATTCGCGTTCAGTAATGTTTATTTTTCAATTTTAGTAATCTGAGACATCATTTGCTCGTTTTTCCACCCAGACGATCGAAGTTTTTTACCCTCGCTGAATCACCAGGCCGATGTTTACATTCGTCACGAATGGAAATCGATTTGACCTACATACATTGGATAGCATAAAACTCGACGCGCTCTAGTCACTGTTGTTTCGAAGCTTCTAACGGAACTGTCGATCAGCCAACCATAATCACCCAAGACGAAGAAGATTCACAACAAGTTGAAGAAGGTACGATGGCCACAAAAGTTAATTTTGTTTTTCGAGATGTCGAAAAATCCCTGGAGCAGTTCTCAGGGGAAGAGGGAACAAATTTCGGCCTTTGGGTAAAAGAGTTCGAAGAGATAGCGACCACGTCTGAGTGGAACGATATACAGAAATATCTGTACGCACGCAGGTTACTGAAGGGAGCGGCAAAGTTGGCAGTCCAAGTCATGGAAGGAGTCACCAACTGGGAAAGCTGAAAAATATTCTAGCGAGAGTTTGGAAGGAAGACGTCAATCATCAAAGTACACAAGCACTTGGAGTCCAGAAGGAATGTCCCCTCCGAGACTCTGTTGGAATACCTGTTTACGATGACACAAATTGGCAAGGGAAACCTGGACGAAAGATGATGACCTGATCGAGCACATCATAAAAGGGATTCCAGACACCGTAGGTAATAAGACAGTTCTTTATGAGGCATCAACGTTGGAGGAACTTAAAACAAAATTAGCGGTTTACAAAAGGATGCAACGACACATGCCAAAACCAGGAGTTGAAACCAACGCATGGAGGACCTTCCTGCTCACATAAACGATGTAATAACTGCGGGTTTGCGTCACACTTAGCTTTGAACTGCCCGGATAAAGCTAAAGGAGTTCGCTGCTTCCGGTGTAACCAATTCGGACACATATCTCCCAATTGCCCATATCAGAAAAGGGGAAAACTCTGACTCCAGAAGTGTACATAAAGTCCAACGCATTGGATCAGGTGGAAATAATGTAACCGTAAGCATTGCAGGAAAATCATACTATGCCTTTGTTGATAACGGTAGCGACGTATCAATCGTCCATGAGTCACTCGTGAAAGAGATAGAAGCAGCAAAAGTGAACCCGCCGGGAATGATTCTGAAGGGATTTGGAAACGCGCCTCAACAGACAATGGGTTCCTGCCATTTAAAAATATGAATCGGACCAGACAATCATTGGATTCGCTTCCAAGTAGTCCCTGATAAATGGATTTCGGATAAGATATTGCTGGGAAGAGATTTTCTCCAGAATGTAGAACTGTTAATATGCCACGGAAAAATAAAGTATATGAAGAAGGAAATACAGGACAAGAATCACAACACCAGACGTATGACCTAACCGAGAACGATGTTTTGAACGTCGAACTAGTGAATGATGAAGAAGAAGACACGGATGCGAACACCCTGCAAGTTGGAAAGGACAACTATAGAAAGGTAATTACTGATATCGTTTCAGATTATTCTCCCAAGCGAATTCCTAAATTATGCATTGTGATGAATCCAGAAGGAAAAAGAAGCAGTTTGCAAATTGCAAATTGAGGAATGGTTGGAAGAAGAAATTATCCAGCATAGTCGGTCGGACTTTGCCAGTCCTATTGTTTTGGTGAAGAAGAGAGATGAAAGTATTCGAATATGCGTCGATTATCTAAAGCTCAACTCTAGAATTATCAAGGACAGGTATCCTTTGCCCGTGATGAAAGAGATATTAGAAACTCTGTACAATGCAAAAGTATTTACAACGCTAAATCTTCGCAATGGATTTTTCCACGTATATGTAGCAGAAAGCAGCAGAAAATATACCGCATTTGTAACCCCGGATGGCCAATACGAGTTTTTGAAGGTTCCTTTTGGTTTGTGCAATTCGGCGGCAGTGTTTCAGCGAATTGTTAACTCGATTTTCCGAGAGCAAAGCAACTCAGCTGAAAAGAATTATGCCAGCTATAAGCATGAGGTTTTAGCTATAGTCAAGTGCATCAAGAAGTTACGACCGTATCTATTGGGAATGAAGTTCAAAATCTATACGGACTGCAAGGCGTTCCAAGCAACAATGAATAAAAGAGATCTGTGTCCACGGGTAGCCAGATGGGCAATCATGTTACAAGAATACTCGTGTGAGGTTTTACACCGATCGGGATCAACCATATGCCACGTAGATGCACTCAGCAAAACCCCAACGGTACTACGAATGGAGTATGGGATCATTGAGAGAATTAAGAGATCACAAAGTAAGGATGAATTCTGCCAATTAATTGTTGAGGTTCTTTCGGCAACAGGGACTTATAAGGAATACGAAAGGAGAAATGACCTACTGTACAAGTTCGTAGAGGGCACTCATTTGCTCGTGGTGCCTAAAGCTATTGAAAAGGAGATTTTGAGAGATATTCAGAGAGTGGGTCACATTAGCGAGAAGAGGTTGGAGGCGATTTGTAAACAGGATTACTTTATCCCCAAGATCAGAAGTTGTATTGATGCGGTTTTGTCTAACTGCGTGCCGTGCATACTAACTGCGAGAAAACAAGGGAAAGCCGAAAGATTTTTACATCCTATCGGAAAAAGCGGTCGACACATTAACTAAGTTCGTCGGGATATACACGGTAAAAATTACGAAAAGTGAAGAAGTAGTCAAGAAGCTGCAACAGCAGAGCTATATATTCGGAAATCCGGCACGTATAATATCCGACTGAGGGACAGCATTCACCGCTAACCTATTCAAGGAGCACTGTGAACAAAATAGCATTCACCACATACCAACGACGACAGAAATACCGCGTGAAAACGGTAAGTGGAAAGGATGAATTGCATCATAGTGGAGATATTCAGCAAGGTGTCAGTACAGTATCCTACGAAATGGTTCAAATACGTTTCTGACGTTCAACGGTGTCACGGAGTACCAAGCGGAGTCCATTTCAACTCATGTTCGGTACCATTATGAAACGTAAAGATGATAAACAACTGAGGGAGCTATTAGAGAACAGCCGCGACGTAATAAGGAAGACAGCTAAAGAAGAAATACAAAAGGTCCAAGATAAAAATAAGACCTACAATCGGAAGAGGAAAGCGTCTTGATATTATCAGTTACGTGATCTGGTAGCCATTAAGAAAACGCAGTTTAGAGCTGACCTGAAATTACACATCAAGTTTATAGGGCCCTACGAATTAACCAAGGTCAAGGGGAACAACCGATACGATGTCCGAAAAGTGGGAGAGCATGAGGGACCCAACATAACATGGACTTCAGCCGATCACATGAAGCCCTGGGTGAACGACAGTGATGACGACGACTCAGATGACGAAGAAATAGAGGACGCTCAGTTCGACTTAGGGTAGTTAAATAAGTAGGATGAAATATTAAGTATCATTTGTCATTTCTTACTACTGTATATGGATCATCGTGTTTTTCAATTTTAGTAATCTGAGACGTCATTTACTCGTTTGTCGACCCAGACGATCGAAGTTTTTTACCCTCGCTGAATCACCAGGCCGATGTTTCCATTCGTCACGAATGGAAATCCATTTGACCTACATACATTGGATAGCATAAAACCCGACGCGCTCTAGTCACTGTTGTGTTAGGATGCAATGACTCCATTGAAGGCGTTGCTGATCGTCGCTGGAGTATGTGGTGGATTGGCGATGTTGACTGTGGCACTGAAGTTGTGGACGTGGCATAAGGTATTGAGGGCAACTGGCCTTTGGAATTTGCTGGACTAAGATGGCAGTTAACGAGCGAGCGGATGACATATCGAGGACTTAGTATTCTTCGAGTTTTGAAAAGTTTGTTCTTCTTTTGTTTTTCTCAATCTCTCAATATTGTATTCACTCAATAAACTAAGTAATTTTTCCCTACATGGGGGCTCAACCGGGATTATGACCGAAATAATTGGGAAAATTTGTTTATCTCGATTAAAAAGCTACTGCGGGTTAATCGAAGACTGTTTAAGTTGTTCAGATAAGAAGTTGAAGTAAGAAGTCGAAGTTTGCTATTGTGAATGGATGATCTATAGTCACTGACCGTTCGACAACTGCAAGCGTTTCTGAAAAGCCAAGAGTTGTATAGGTATAACGTTAGTAGATCGGATTCGTGAAAGCTTTAAAGGAGAAAGCTTGAAGGTAGAGGACGTGTTAAGAGCAATAAGAGACGAGGAGGTCGAAGCTTCTAACGGAACTGTCGATCAGCCAACCACAATCACCCAAGACGAAGTAGATTCACAACAAGTTGAAGAACATGGCAACAAAAGTTAATTTTGTTTTTCGAGATTTCGAAAAATCCATGGAGCAGTTCTCAGGGGAAGAGGGAAGAGCTCGAAGAGATAGCGTCTGAGTGGAACGATATACAGAAATATCTGTACGCACGCAGGTTACTGAAGGGAGCGGCAAAGTTGGCAGTCCAGGTCATGGAAGGAGTCACCAACTGGGAAAAGCTTAAATATATTTTAGCGAGAGTTTGGAAGGAAGACGTCAATTATCGAAGTACACAAGCACTTGGAGTCCAGAAGGAATGTCCCCTCCGAGACTCTGTTGGAATACCTGTTTACGATGACACAAATTGGCAAGGGAAACCTGGACGAAAGATCTCTGATCGAGCATATCATAAAAGGGATTCCAGACACCGTAGGTAATAAGACAGTTCTTTATGAGGCATCAACGTTGGAGGAACTTAAAACAAAATTAGCAGTTTACAAAAGGATGCAACGACACATGCCAAAACCAGGAGTTGAAACCAACAGGCATAACGTATCCAACCATTCGAATTTGACGCATGGAGGACCTTCCTGACCTTCTTGCAAGTGAAACTCTGTACAATGCAAGAGTATTTACAACGCTGGATCTTCGCAACGGATTTTCTAACGTATATGTAGCAGAAAGCAGCAGAAAATATACCGCGTTAGTAACCCCGGATGGCCAATAAGAGTTTTTGAAGGTTCCTTTTGGTTTGTGCAATTCGACGGCAGTGTTTCAGCGATTTGTTAACTCGATTTTCCGAGAGCAAAGCAACTCAGCTGAAAAGAATTATGCCAGCTATGAGCATGAGGTTTGCGCTATAGTCAAGTGCATCAAGAAGTTACGACCGTATCTATTGTGAATGAAGTTCAAAATCTATACGGACTGCAATGCGTTCCAAGCAACTATGAATAAAAGAGATCTGTGTCCACGGGTAGTCAGATGGGCAATCATGTTACAAGAATACTCGTGTGAGGTTTTATACCGATCGGGTTCAACCATACGCCACGTAGATGCACTCAGCAAAACCCTAACGGTACTACGAATCGAGTATGGGATCATTGAGAGAATTGAGAGATCACAAAGCAAGGATGAAGTCTGCCAATTAATTGTTGAGGTTCTTTCGGCAACAGGGACTTATAAGGACTAGGAAATGATGAATGTACAAAGCTATTCAAAAGGAGATTTTGAGAGATATTCACAGAATGGGTCACATTAGTGAGAAGAGGATGGAGGCGTTTAGTAAACATGATTACTTTATCCCCAAGATCGGAAGTTGTATTGATGCGGTTTTGTCTAACTGCGTGCCGTGCATACTAGCTGCGAGGAAACAAGGGAAAGCCGAAAGATTTTTACATCCTATCGGAAAAAGCGGTCGACGCATTAACTAAGTTCGTCTGTACGAAAAGTGAAGAAGTAGTCAAGAAGCTGCAACAGCAGAGCTATATATTCGGAAGTCCAGCACGTATAATATCCGACTCATGTTCGGTACCATTATGAGACGTGAAGATGATAAACAACTGAGAGAGCTATTAGAGAAGGCCATACTGGACGATTTCGAGAACAGCCGTGACGTAATGAGGAAGACAGCTAAACAAGAAATACAAAAGATGCAAGAGAAAAATAAGAGGACCTACAATCGGAAGAGGAAGGCGCCAAGATATTATCAGTTACGTGATCTGGTAGCCATTAAGAAAACGCAGTTTAGAGCTGACCTGATATTACACATCAAGTTTATGGGGCCCTACGAACTAAACACCGTCAAGGGGAACGACCGATACGATGTCCGAAAAGTGGGAGAGCATGAGGGACCCAACATAACATCGACTTTAACCAATCACATGAAGCCCTGGGTGAACGACAGTGATGACGACGACTCAGATGACGAAGAAATAGAGGACGCTCATTTCGACTGAGGGCAGTTGAATAAGAAGGATGGAATATTAAGTATCATTTGTCATTTCTTACTACTGTATATGGATCGTCGACCGCCAGTCGCGTTCAGTAATGTTTGTTTTTCAATTTTAGTAATCTGAGACGTCGTTTGCTCGTCACGAATGGAAATCGATTTGACCTACATACATTGGATAGCATAAAACCCGACGTGCTCTAGTCACTGTTGTGTTAGGGTGCAATGACTCCATTGAAGGCGTTGCTGATGGTCGCTGGAGTAACCGGTGGATGAGAGATGTTGACTGTGGCACTGAAGTTGTGAATTGGCTGCACTAAGATGAGAGTTAACGAGCGAGCGGATGACATATCGAGGACTTAGTATTCTTCGAGTTTTAAAAAGCAGTGGTCGGCGATCCAGTAGTTTGTTCTTCTTTTGTTTTTCTCAATCTCTCAATATTGTATTTACTCAATAAACTAAGTAAGTTTTCCCTACATGGGGGCTCAACCGGGATTATCACCGGAATAATTGGGAAAATTTCTTTATCTCGAGTAAAAAGCGACTGCGGGTTAACCGAAGACTGTTGAAGTTGTTAAGATAAGAAGTTGAAATAAGAAGTCAAAGTTTGCTATTGTGAATGGATGATCTATAGTCACTGACCGTTCGACAACTGCAAGCGTTTCTGAAAAGCCAAGAGTTGTATAAATATAACGTTAGTATATCGGATTCGTGAAAGCTTTAAAGGAGAAAGCTTGAAGGTAGAGGACGTGTTGAGAGCAATAAGAGACGAGGAGGTCTAAGCTTTTAACGGAACTGTCGATCGTCGACCGCCATTCGCGTTCAGTAATGTTTATTTTTCAATTTTAGTAATCTGAGACATCATTTGCTCGTTTTTCCACCCAGACGATCGAAGTTTTTTACCCTCGCTGAATCACCAGGCCGATGTTTACATTCGTCACGAATGGAAATCGATTTGACCTACATACATTGGATAGCATAAAACTCGACGCGCTCTAGTCACTGTTGTTTCGAAGCTTCTAACGGAACTGTCGATCAGCCAACCACAATCACCCAAGACGAAGAAGATTCACAACAAGTTGAAGAAGGTACGATGGCAACAAAAGTTAATTTTGGTTTTCGAGATGTCGAAAAAATCCATGGAGCAGTTCTCAGGGGAAAGGGGAACAAATTTCGGCCTTTGGGTAAAAGAGTTCGAAAAGATAGCGACCACGTCTGAGTGGAACGATATACAGAAATATCTGTACGCACGCAGGATACTGAAGGGAGCGGCAAAGTTGGCAGTCCAAGTCATGGAAGGAGTCACCAACTGGGAAAAGCTGAAAAATATTCTAGCCAGAGTTTGGAAGGAAGACGTCAATCATCGAAGTACACAAGCACTTGGAGTCCAGAAGGAATGTCCCCTCCGAGACTCTGTTGGAATACCTGTTTACGATGACACAAATTGGCAAGGGAAACCTGGACGAAATATCTCTGATCGAGCATATCATAAACGGGATTCCAGACACCGTAGGTAATAAGACAGTTCTTTATGAGGCATCAATGTTGGAGGAACTTAAAACAAAATTAGAGGTTTACAAAAGGATGCAACGACACATGCCAAAACCAGGAGCTGAAACCAACAGGCATAACGTATCCAGCCGTTCGAATTTGACGCATGGAGGACTTTCCAGACCTTTTTGCCCGTGATGGAAACTCTGTACAATACAAAAGTATTTACAACGCTGGATCTTCGCAACGGATTTTCTAACGTATATGTAGCAGAAAGCAGCAGAAAATATACCGCGTTTGTAACCCCGGATGGCCAATAAGAGTTTTTGAAGGTTCCTTTTGGTTTGTGCAATTCGACGGCAGTGTTTCAGCGATTTTTTAACTCGATTTTCCGAGAGCTCATAAGGCATGTGGATGATCTCATCATAGACACGGAGAATGAGGAAGAAAATTTAGTAAAGCTCAAAGAGGTACTGAGAGTAGCAGAGGAAAATGGTTTGGTGATTAAGTGGGAAAAATGCGATTTCCTGAGCAGATCCACTAAATTTCTTGGCCATGTGGTGGAGAACGGAAGTATTAAACAATTAACACTGTGAAAAGTTTTCCCGTACCAACTATTGCAGCAGGTGCAGCGCTTCCTTAGGCTGACAGCGAGTTCAATTTCGGACCGGATCAAGCGATTGCTTTTGAATTTCTTAATGACCTGCTATGTAAAGAACCCGTTTTTAGGCTATTTAACCCAATGCTAGAAACAGAACTACATACAGACGCGAGTATGGTTGGATATGGCGGGGTTTTGCTCCAGAAGTATGGAGGGCAAATGCATCCTGTATTTTATATGAGCTTCAAAGCAACTCCAGCTGAAAAGAATTATACCAGCTATGAGCATGAGGTTTTAGCTATAGTCAAGTGCATCAAGAAGTTACGACCGTATCTATTTGGAATGAAGTTCAAAATTTATACGGACTGCAAGGCGTTTCAAGCAACAATGAATAAAAGAGATCTGTGCCCACGGGTAGCCAGATAAGCAGTCACGTTACAAGAATACTCGTGTAAGGTTTTACACCGATCGGGATCAACCCATGCGCCACGTAGATGCACTCAGCAAAACCCTAAAAAACCCTGACCTACTGTACAAGTTCGTGGAGGCCACTCATTTGCTCGTGGTGTCAAAAGCTATTCAATAGGAGATTTAGAGAGATATTCACAGAGTGGGTCACATTAGTGAGAAGAGGATGAAGGCGATTTTTAAACAGGATTGCTTTATCCCCAAGATCGGAAGTTGTATTGATGTGGTTTTGTCTAACTGCGTGCCGTGCATACTAGCTGCGAGGAAAGAAGGGAAAGCCGAAAGATTTTTACATCCTATCGGAAAAAGCGGTCAACGCATTAACTAAGTTCGTCTGGATATACCCGGTAAAAACTATGAAAAGTGAAGAAGTAGTCAAGAAACTGCAACAGCAGAGCAATATATTCGGAAGTCCAGCACGTATAATATCCGATCGAGGGACAGCATTCACCGCTAATCTATTCAAGGAGTACTGTGAACAAAATAGCATTCACCATATATTAACGACGACAGGGGTACCGCGTGGAAACGGGCAAGTGGCAAGGATGAATTGCATCATAATGATCCCGACTGAGGGCAGTCAAATAAGTAGGATGGAATATTAAGTATCATTTGTCATTTCTTACTACTGTATATGGATCGTCGACCGCCAGTGGCGTTCAGTAATGTTTGTTTCTCAATTTTAGTAATCTGAGACGTCATGTGCTCGATTGTCGACCTTGACGATCAAAGTTTTTTACCCTCGCTGAATCACCAGGCCGATGTTTACATTCGTCACGAATGGAAATCGAGCGACGAATGGAAATTAAGTGATGATTTGTGGAAAGCATTAACTTTTTGTTTTCATTTGAAGAAAAGTGCTGCAGAGTCGCATCGAATGCTTGTCGAGGCATATGGTGATTATGCTCTATCAGAAGCAACATGCAAAAGATGGTTTCACATGAATTGAATGAAAGACAGAAGGACAACCGAAAAAACACTAGTGAAATTTTGCTTCAAAGACACGAAAGAAAATCGGTTTTGCATCGGATTGTTACGTGCGATGAAAAATGGATTTATTTTAAGAATCCTGAATGGAAAAAATCATGGGTTAATCTGGGACAGCCATCAACATCGACTGCAAAGCCAGATCGATTCGGCAAGAAGACAATGCTGTGTGTTTGGTGGGACCACAAAGGTGTGCTGTACCACGACCCCCTGAAACCTGGTGAAACCGTTTATACTGATCGCTACCGACAACAAATGATCAATTTGAACCATGCATTGATCGAGAAACGACCAGAATGGGACAGAAGACACGGCAAGGAAATTTTACTCCATGACAATGCACCTGCACACAAAGCAAAACCGGTTCAGGATACAATCAAAACACTTGGCTGGGAACAGCTACCCCACCCGCCGTATTCACCAGACTCCTTCTGACTACCATTTGTTTTCTTCGATGGGACACGCATTGGCTAGCAGCACTTTAATTCCTACGAGGAGGTCGAAAATTGGGTGTCTGATGAATTTGCTTTAAAAGACGAACAATTTTATTAGCGTGGTATTCACAAATTGCCAGAAAGATGGTCAAAATGTGTAGAAAACAATGGCCAATATATTGAATAAAATGTTTTTACTTTCCCATTAATAATTAGTGTTATATTAAAAACAAAAAAAATCATTTCATACCGGTATAGGCCCAACCCCATTATATGAGAAACATGCCAAAATGATTAGTTTAGCTCCTCCGTGTTTAACAGTTTTAACTGTATAACGGGGATTATTTTCATCATTCTTTGGTCTTCTTGCATATTCCCGACTACCGTTGAACCCAAATAAGACTATTCTGTTTTCATCGCTCCACAGAATATTCCTCCATTTCTCCTAAAGCCATTGATGACCACTTTTGCTGAACATCCTATGATTTCCTGGATTGAAGCATATGTTTTTCCCTCCGAACGCAATTTTTTTTTATCATACAATATTTTGATCGACCCATCTTCAAACTTTAAGCTATGTTAATAAAATGCAACATATACAAAAACATTCACTTACCAAACAAGAATACACAAATATTTTTTAAGCTCTAAGCAACAATTTTTGAGACAATTTATGGTAAAACCAAAAACACTGCTATTTTTATGAACAGGCTTCAATCAACAGATTTCAATGAATGAGTGAAAAAAGGACAATGCCTATATATTTTATTTTTTATTTCTGGTGTTACGGATCTTGTCCGAACGTGCCGACTTCTAATTCCCGAACACCATAAAATAGTTTAGACATATATTTATTTAAAACAAAGGTTTTACAATAGGAGTAGGGTACAAAGGCCACTAACCTTTGTGTACTGTTGACGCTCACATACACGTGCGAAGCGTTGTCCAGGTTCTTTGGAATGAATACGGGTTTCGTTTGGTATTTTGAGAATGTAGGAGATGTCCTCTGAAGAGTCTCCCTAAGCTCCTGAAGAAACGCTATAGGCTCCCGAGCAAGTTTGTTGCTACGTTCAGCTAGCAGATCGCCTGGTAGTCGTAGTTCAGTGCCGTAAACAAGCTGAGAAGGAGAGGTACCTGATTCGTTGATCATTGCCCGAAGCCCAAGGAGAACAGCAGGAAGCGCCTGAAGCCAGTTTTTGGGTAGATCAGTGATGAGTGATGTCTTCAGTTTCCAGTGCCACCGTTCCACAATGCGGTTGTATGAATGCGGTTGCATCCGATGAACTCAGTGAACCTCTTAAATAAGTCAGATTCGAACTGCTGTCCTTGATCCGTAGTAAGCCGGACGGGACAGCCAAATCTGGAAACCCAATGTTGGACAAATTCGTCGGCTACAGTAGTTGCTTGAATATCTTCGATTGGTATGGCTTCCGGCCAACGCGTCGCTCGATCTATGCAAGTCAATAAGTAACTGCGGCCCAAACATGGAGGAAGTGGTCCAACGATGTCAATGTGCACATGTTCAAACCTCCCTGCTGTAGGAAATGCTCCCAGTGGTGGTGATGTGTGTTTGTAAGTTTTGCTAAGCTGGCAGGCCGAACATGTGGGAACCCACTTGGCAATGTCCGAGTTCATACTTGGCCAGAAGAAACGGATTGCGATTGTTTTTCTTGAACCTCGCACCCTGGGATGACAAAGGTTATGAACGGATTGGAACGCTGCTAGTCGATATGACGGAGGTATATATATATATATATACCGAATTACACCTCGCAATATCTTGCCCAAAAAAACTGTCTAACAGTAAATCAATTTTATTTATGTTACTTAGGTAAACAACAGATCTAAAAATATTACAAAACAAACTATGCAACTTCAACACTTAAAAAATATAATAAAAAATAAACAAATTCAACAAAATCAAACGTGACAAATCTAAAGCACTTATTTAAATTTTCTTTAAATCATCTTTTTTTATTAATATTTTGTAGCAATAATAATAACTGCTTCACATCTCCGGGTCATTGACTCAATTAAATTATTTATGATATCTGCGGGGATATTCTTCCAAGCAATTTCAGCTTGACCAAAAAGCGAATCCTTGCCGTTATACCTTTCCCAATGAATTCTTTGGTTAACAATCTTCCATAAGTTCTCTATGGGGTTAAGGTCTAGGGACTGCGATGGCCATATCAAAACATTGATTTTGTTATCAAAAAACCATTTTTGCACAATTTTCGCGGTGTGCTTCGAATCGTTATCATGTTGGAATATCCATCTTAAGGGCATCATGTTAGAATATCCATCTTAAGGGCATCTCAGCATATGGAAACATTACGTTTTGAAGAATATCCTTGTACATGAAACGATCCATTATTCCATCAATTTTATGAACTGGCCCGATTCCCTGGCTGGAAAAGCATTCCCAGACCATAATACTACCTCCCCCATGTTTTACTGTCCCTCTTGTAAATCATGGATTCAGTCTTTCGCCTTTTGGCCTGCGAACATGCTTCATTCCATCTGAATCCTTCAGGTTGAACTTGGATTCATCAAAGAGCAAATATGTTTTCCATTTGGCAACGGTCCAGTTGATGTGTTCCTTAGCAAATGCAAGCCTCGCCTTTCGATTTTTACAGTACGGTAGAAAAGGAAACCGGCTTCTACCATCCTTCGCTGGATGGATCTGGTGGAGATAGCCAAGTCTAATTTCTTTTCTATTGCCCTTGCAGACATGAACGGAACCTTTTTAATAGCCCGCACTATTCCATGATCATCGCGTATGCTGGTTTTTCTGGGCCATCTACCACGATGTTTAGTTTCTAGGCTACCAGAATTATGAAACCGGCTTATAATACGAGAAACGACGGAATGGTGTACACTATACTTTTAAGCTATGCAATTAACTGCTTCCCCTTCAGGAAAATTAGCAATAATTTTTCTTTAAATTAGGTGGAATTCTTATAACGAGCCATTTTAAAAATCGTTTTTGCTTTCGAAAATCCTCTTGCTCAGTATCATTAATAACTTGCAAATGAACGTAATTTTTAGCATAGCAAGATCGCAGGTAATGTAACAGTTAATTTACTCTAATATAGAAATAAATAAATCAAAAAAATCAAGGGAATATCGAAAGTAGCGCAATAAATATATATATGTGTTTATATATTGGCTGGTGTCGAAGTACAGGCCTTGTTTCCTCATCAACGACTCGTGCTCTGCCCGTTACTGTTCTCTCACGAGTAGAAGGCACCTAGAGTTTTTTGCCGGCTCTGGACGACGAAGTTTGAGAAGCGTGTTCTTTGGCATTTATTACTCTTTGAGTATCGCCAGCAGCCCGAAAATAACGTGAATTACCGTGAAAATTACGAGGTGTTCCGCCGAGAATCGAACCTGGACCTTCGGCGTGTTAGTGTCTTCCCGCTACGACATTATTTATCTTTTCGAAAAAAAAACAGACTCCAACGATCTACCTAATTACTTTTTTTTTTTTTTTTTTTTGAATAAATCAACGAAATTGATTGCTGGTGTACTATTTAATAGAATTACACAGTGGGTAGAAAAACAGATTTTACACAGATTTCAGGTGGGTTTTCGGCATAATTTCTTCACTTTAGATCAAATATTCATATTCTATAAGAGAAAGCATAAAAAGTTATACGCCCTTTTCATTCATTTTCGCGCGGTTTTTGACTACACATCGTGTGAAGCACATTTTCATAAGCTTTGCACGCATGGAATCTTAGCCAAAGTGCTTAATGTATTGAGGGCTATGTATAAAAACAACATAGCTTGTCTTTGGGATGGAAACAACCTATCAGAGAAGTTAAGCACAACAATGGGAGTGAAGTAGGGATTCGTGCTGAATACGATTTTACCCATCAAACTGAATAACAATTTCCTAGGCAAAACATATTCCATGGTTAACTACTCAACGGATATGATAAGCAACATCTTTAAAATAAGAGGTAAGCTTACAAATTTAAACCTTGTACCGCACCGCCCAGAAATACATCTTTTGTGTAATTTTTGCAATTGCCGAGAACTAGAGGACATATTCATTTTCATCGCTTTATGCCCCAATCTTAAGGAATTCCTGTGTATATTCTTTGGAAGCAGTGATATGTATCTTAAACGGTGAGCGAGGCTGTGACCTTCTGCACAAACACACTACAAACGCACTTCGTTTTAGAAAATGTAAAAGGATTATATTTGAAATGTCAATCTAGTAGCCAAATCATAATGACTAAGAACTACCGTTCGTCAGAATACATTATCTTTTTGTGAAATAAATAGTCGACTAAACTAAAAACTGTTCAATATCTGTGAACCCATCATTTAATTTATGCTAGATTCTTGCCAAGCGATGTTATCGGTGTTATATCTTTCCTCATAGTATAGAGAACTACTCCAACATATGCTTACCGAATTCCTTTCAAATACATTCAAATTCATCGAAACTTTGTAAAAAATAAAATTCAAATTTAAACCAAGCCCTGCATTTTCGAAAACATTCACAGAAGCATTAAAAAGCATATAAACAGGGCATCACTTCCTTAACTCATTTTGTTCCTATGCGTCCAATCTGAAAACAAACAGTAGAACATAAACATAGAACACTTAAAAGCATATGTATGTAACGGGTCTCACCCACTTAACCTCAATATCTTCCTTTTCGCCCAACTTAAAAGAAACAGTAATATACATTCAGGAAAACCCTACAGAACAGACTAATAATTCATGTCAATCACCGATTTTCAATCCTGTTGAGGATTGTAAACAAAAGGACTTCGTCCACCTCGGCTCCGCGGTAAATAGGGACAACAACATCAGTACCGAAATCAAAAACAGAATCACTCTTGCCAATCACCGTTTCTTTGGGCTCAAGAGGCATTAAAGCCCTCTCTCGAAGAACTTAGCTTGCTTTATAAAGGGTGTCCCAACAAGAACGCAAGATTTAAATTTTAAATAAAACGCAAATATTAAAAAAAATTGTGAATTCTTTATTATATCGTAAAGTAGAGAGAATGAGGAAATGTGTGGAATAACACATCGGCCAGATGGCCGCCACGGCTTTGCTGGCACATACGCGATCTTTTAATGAAATTTTCAATGACGGTTTTGCATAATTGCCGCAGTATTTCCTCTCTTTTAAGACTTGAGTCGTCGTCGGCTTATTCGCATAAACCATCGACTTCAAAAAACCCCAAAGAAAAAAGTCCAATGGTGTTAAATCGCACGATCTAGGCGTTACTAAAGATGATTTTATTGGCAAAATCAGAATTTTCATGTTGTCTCTCCAATACCCAATTAACAAACTCCCTTCGCTGTGCATGGTCAGCTGGTTTCAGTTCCTGAGTCAATTGAACTCTGTATGCTTGGGTATGCAAATCTTTCGTCAAAATTCGCTGCATAGTTGATTTGGAAACACCAATTTGCTGAGCTCGTTGTCGAATTGAGGTGGATGGAGTTTGAGCGACATCATCACGTACACGATCAACCTGGTGGAAGGCGCGTTGTTGTCTTTACATCAGTTACAGACCCAGTTTCAGGAAATTTTTCCATTAATCGCTTTACAGTTGACTCTTTTGGAGCATTATTGTAACCCCAAATTGATCGCAATTTACGAACTGTAGCCGCAAAACTTTCACCATTTTGGTAAAACAATTTCACCATTTTGGTAAAACAATTTCACCATTTTTATTAACCTTATATCTTCTACTAACAAACAATAATAATTGTTCAAATGTCAAACAATGACAATTCGAATGGCGCCAAATTTAAATTATGCGTTCTTGTTGGGACACTTTTTATAACAGCTTGATCATCCCAGTCTTACTCTATGGCGAGAAAACCTGGACGTTACTAAAAGCGAATGAGAAAGCCCTTAGTCTTTTCGAGAAAAAAGTTTTGCGTGCGATTTTTGGTCCTGTTTGCGTTGAAACCCAGGTCCACCCCGGAATGTAGCGCCACAAGAATAACTGTCTTTTTCTATTCTTAATTCTACTTATCATATATATTAGTAGGAAATTTAAGCATTCGGCAAATAGTCATCAATACTATTTAAATAGTCCTCTGCGAATGCCACCGACACGTATCGTGTAGATGTGGTGCAGACAAATAAAAGATGAACACTGGAAAGTGGGTGCAAACCGCATCTGTGCGGTGATGAAACTCTATTCAAATTCATAAATAAACCTTCTAAGGTAAAGCTGAATCTAGTTAATAAAGCATCAGCTGATGTCAAAGGAAAAGGAGTCGTTTAGTTTAAGGTGACTATCGTTTAATAGAATTAAAGGACACATTATATGTACCGGACTTACGAACAAATTTGAAATCGGGTGCAAAAATTACGAATAGATGTTACGAGGTAACATTTCGCAAAAATTATGCTTATATTCGTACTGAGCATGGATAATTCCAGATCGCAGAGGAGATTTATATTTTCTTCGTGAAAACGGCGTGTGTGTGTCTAACCCGACTGCTCCGAATTGTTGAAGGGGCACCAAAAGTTGGGGCATTTGAACAGCAAAAACAAAAACACAGTAGATCGCTACTCATATACTGGTTACGTTTCTCTGGTCAGTGGTGCAGCCATTACATGGAAGTCGGATTGTTGCATTATCATCGACGGAGGCAGAATATGTCAGTCTGGCAAAGGCAGCGAAGAAAGCCATATATTTATTATTTGAGTTGTTCTTGTATGAATGCGCTGATATAACTATCTCCGTTGATAATTAAGGAGCTGAATGTTTGGCGAATAATACAGTTTACCATGCGCGTACAAAGCATATTGACATCAAGCATCACTTTGTCCGTGAAACGATTACTGATGGCGAATTTATGATGGAGCATGTGTCATCAGTGGCCGTCGTGACGCAGTGGATAGAGTGCGACGCTCACAAGCAGCAGGTCTGGGTTCGATTCCCGTCTGAACATCTCGAATTTTTCACTGCACCACCCCTTTCGAGCTGCTGACAACACTCGAAGAGTAAGCTTCTCAAGATTCGCCGTTCGGAGTCGGCAAAATACTGTATGTCTCTTCTCGTGACAGAACAATAGCGAGCACAACACGAGTAGGTGATGCGCAAGCTAGGTCCTGGTCCCACTGTGGACTGTCGCGAAAAACAATTATTATGATTATGTGTCATCAGAGAACATGATAGCGAATGTACTGAAGAAACCATTACCATAAAAGTTGCTTAAGTGGACTTGGATTCAAAAGGTGCAGAAGTTTAAAATGTACACTTTGATGTTTGTCTTGGGAGAGAGTGTTGAGGATTTAGAACAACACAAACATTATACTTGTCACGGAGATGGTGATTTTCGTTTTCGTTAGAATTCAGAATAAAGAAAAACATAACTATCTTTCTCTATTCTATTTTTTTTATAATTCGCGCATACTATAGGTATAGAAGACCTCTGACCCTCTGAACTCAACTGTACATCCGAAGGTGGGCTTAAGGGTGAACGGGTGAGCATTTTTATCGAGGCGGGTATTGTTGGTGAATTCTTGAAGGGGAGGAATGCAGCTGGCTAACTCGTTAGAGAATTTTTTGTTGAAATAGCGATAAAAAAAAGGGATAGATAGGCCGCCGTGGCGTAGTCGGCAGAGGGCGACGCTCACACGCCGAAGGTCTAGGTTCGATTCCCAGCTCATCACGAATTTTACGAAATTGTCACGGCACCACTTCTTTAGAGCTGCTAACAACGCTCAAAGGGTAATAAGTGTCTAAGAAAAAAGTTCTCAAATTTCGCCGTTCGAAGTCGGTAAAAAAACTCTAGGTCCCTTCTCGTGAGAGAACAGTAGCGCGCACAATACGAGTAGTTGATGAGCAAACTAGGCCCTGGTCCTTCTGTGGACTTTCACGCCAACAATTATTATTATAATTATAGAGATGCAATATTTAGTCGATGTTCTAGCGAGTCGATTGACTTCGCAAGATTATTATCACCAATAACTTTTATCCCTTGCCGTTGGATTCTATCTAGGAGAAGCAGGAAGGTTTTAGGAGCACCAGAAAAGATAGGAGCGTTATACTCATGCCTTATCATATTAAATGAAGGTTTTTGATCATAGTTTTTCTTCAAAAAAGTTAAAAAATTACTTTGCAAAATGTTGTTTCCAAATCGTAAAAATATAATTTTTCAGTTGTAAGATATAAATTATGTATCAAATCTCTGTACAAGCTGTGTATGTTCCGCAATATTTCATGAAAGTGTAACTATGAATTCCAATTAAGTATCTATGTATCTATCTACTATCTCTTCCCTTTCTGGATGCCTTGTTGCGGCGGAAAAGTCAATGAACCTCGGTTCGATAGATCCCAGGTGAGACGTCGAACTAAAGTCCAGAAACGTCTTGTCTTTGGACGTCCTAAAATAATCCTGTATGGAGGCAAACCCACAGGATTTGACTACTCCAGGTGGTACTCGCGACTGCGATAATCCACCCGTTGTCTTTTCGACATCGGCCGGGGCAAGGATTCTGGAGGCCCCAACCACCATACCTAAAACACCCTCCGCCCGCAGGAGCGCTGAAAGCAATGATTCTTGCCACTCACTCTACGATGCCCTCAGTGAATTGAGTTGTAAAACCGGAGAAAGCGGCGGAGGGGCTCGGCCTGATACGCCTAATCTCCCGGCTAAGGGTGAGGAAGCTTGCCAAAGTGCCAATTCTAATGGCGCGCCTCAGAAATCCGAAAAGAAGGAACGAGCCCCAAAAAATCCGGCACCTGGGGGGCCCCTGACTAAGAGCCAAAGGAATAGGAGGAGAAGGAAGGCTGCCAACGAGCGGCGCAAAGAGATCACGAAAGTGGTTGAAGACAAAACCGTCGAAGGCAGTACCCCTTCAATGGCGAAGGCAAAGAGAACTAGGTCAGTAGAAGTCTGCAGTCCTCCGCAACCAACGCCGCCCCCTCTTCCTCTGGCTGTCAAAGAAAAAAGCAAAAAACGTCTTCGCACGTTCTCGTTGGCAGAACTCCCCGCACGCAAGGTCCGCAAGACACCGGTGCCGCACCTAGTAATGGCTGCGGCTCAGATAAGCGGAAATTGACTGCTGCGGGAGAGCCCGCCAATCGACTCAAACTCGCGGCAAGCGGAAAACGAGATCCGCAGCCCTATAAGAAGACTGCTATCTCTTCTCTGCTGCTGCAAATAGAGAAAGCTGAAAATGACGACAGCATGACCGACGCAGAATGCAAATACTGCGAAGATCAGCTGTGGGAGCTAGCTAAGGCAGAGAACGCTTGCTTCCACGTGGAGAGCTGTGGTCTGGAAAACGGAACCTTTTGGTGAAGTGCTCCACACAGCAATCTCTTGAGTGGCTGAGCACTTGCTTGCCGAAAATTCCCCCCCTGGGAACCACAAGCTTTGAGGTTCTCAGGCCCTTAAAACTCACGCGAAATAAAAATTTGCAGTTTTAATTTTTTTTTATTAAGAACTTTTATTATTTCTTATCTATTATAAGACTCAACAATTTTTTATTATTTTTGAATAATATGGCCGCTGCCTTTAGCTGGGCTGCACCGTACTATTCATTGGTGAGTTATTCTTACAACTAACTACAAAAATCTATGAATGCCAGAAGAAGGTATATTCAAGCAGAAGAATTACTTTGCTTGTGTCCCCATTTCACAATTCGTCACCCAATGCATTCCTATTTCCCAATAGGTTAACAAGCAATATCACATTGAAGTATGGTATTATGACCAATACTTAACTCCTCCTTCCTTAGACAAAATTTTCTCCAGAAAATTATTCAGAGTAGGAACTGTTTCGTTATTCAGTGAAACTTCTTTTGGGTTATTAATTTTGACTTTAATTCTCCCTGTTCTTCTGACACTCTTACAAATTACAAAAATTATGATTATTATTATGATTAGAATAATTTCAAATGTAGATGAAATTACATATGATTTATGGTTATGGTATTGAAGAAACTGTTTTTTATCAATTTTTTGTATAACCCTTTAACATTTTCAAACATTGTATTTATTGTTACATTTTCTTTAGGTATTTCTTCATAGTAGAGCTTGAATAAATAATTTCTTTCCTTGTTTTGTATAACTTTATTATTAATTATAATATGACAGTTTTGAATATTAATTATATAATTTCCTTGAAGAGTTAAGTTTCTAGAATCACAGTAGTTTTGAATGGTTACATTTTCCAAATTTTTTACAACAAATATTTGTTCATTAAATTTAACAATTTTCAGGTTTTTATTAATTTTCATCCAACTTCTTTTTTTTCTTGCAATACAATTTGTTCTTTCCTCTAATTCATTAATATTATTCTTATGAATATCTTATTTATATTCCTTCCCTTGATAAGTTATTATGATATAGGGCTCTAAATCAATTTCTTGATTGTCTAAATTTGGTATAGGCAAAACTATTTTTGTAGATTTGCTCGGGTACTTTTAAGGCTATAATTATAGAGTTATTTTGATACTGTATAGCACCAGCTTTAATATTTTTTTTAATTTACCGAAACTCATTTCGGTCATTACAACTTCTTCTTTCTATAATAAACTAGGGTGAGTGATCTCTACTTTAATTGAGGCTATTGTATTTAAGATATTGTCTACTAGTTTTTCTAACATCTGAATTCTGTTTAGGATTTCTAGTCGCTGTAGACGATTATTATTGTTTCTTCTCTATCTTTTATTACTAACTTTTGAATATTTTTCATGTTTTCTTCTAATTGTGCATTAATTTTAATTTGCTTATTGATTTCCTGTATTGCATTTTGATTATTATTGTCGGTGACCCTTAGATTATCCATTGCACCGGATAACCATTTTTCAGCAGTGCCTACTATATTTATAAGTCCCCGTTTGGATCGTTTTTTAAAGGCATAATGCTATTAATTTTTGAGCATAAGGTACGGCATTCCTTCTTAACTTCTAAATCTTGTCTCACTATTTCGAATTTTTTTTATTTCATTTGGGGTTTCCATAAAGCTATCTAAGTTTATGTGTAGAATCGTCTGGGTTTGGTTGACGATTTCTCCTTCACCCACATTGATCGTTGTAAATTCGTTGTTATTTTCGATGGGTGTTATCACTAATGTCGCTTGTACTAGGTTGATTGTCAACATAAGGAATATTAGCATCGGTAGGAGTATCTGCAAATTTCCTTGGGCGTTTAATATTTGTTGTATGTACCCTATCTATGCTTTTCAATCTAAAATTTGGTTTTACCGCTGTTTCTATGTTTGTTTGTTGGACCTGTTCTGGTGTCATTCCGATTGTTGGATGATACCTTTTATTGTAAATTTGAACATCCTGGTATGGTTTGGATTCTTCCTGATTCATGGTAAGTGAAATCTCTGCAATTGTACTGTGTAATCTCTCTATGTCGGCGTTGCCTGTATGTGAGTTTGGTTTAGTGTAGTGTACGTCAATATTTCGTTCTCTAAGGTAATCCTTAAAGTAAGATGTGTTGAACTCATTATCTGTGATAATTTTTTTAGGTGAACCTAGCTAGCCAAATGTTCAGTGATAGCGTCCGTTTTGTGAACACGATTTTTACTTTCAAGTCTGTACACATACCCTTTCTTTGTTAACTTATCAATTATCGTTAAAAATATGTGTTTGTGAAAGTGGTAAGTATCCATGTGGATTACTTCATTAGGCTGCTCAGGGGTCTCTGTTAATTTGAATTTCTCTTGTATCAGTTTTTTTTCTTATATTTAGCTTTCTGACAGATATCGCAATTGTTTATGATCTTCGTTATTACTTGAGTTTAGGATAGTAAAGTTCTTGTTTTAGTGTGTTGTAGGTTTCTATGATTCCTGTGTGTAGACTTTCTCTGATGTGATATATCGATATCTGTTTCTTAGCTTCATCCTCTGTTTTTAAATCTCTTACTCTTTTTAATAATTTCACAAATTTAAATTTCTTGTTTTTTTGCATATAGATTTCGAATTATCTGTTGGACTTCAGTATGAATTCCAATTGTTCCTTGGGCCAGTTCTTTGAGTTGGTTTATTATTATTTCAATAGGGTCCGTTGCTCTAATATAAACAATTCTTTTACCATGTAAGTTCTCGGTTTTTGGCTCCTTATCGTAACTTACAATGATTTGTTGCTTATATAGACTGATTATTACTTCCTTGACAGAAATGTGTAGTGTTTCTGCTTCTGAATGGGTTGTCCCAAAGTCTGACACTTGATTGACTTCCATATTTTCTTCTTCAATCCTGCTCAAGAAATCTGCAACTTTACTCTCTTGCCCTTTGATATATTCGATCTCGTACTCAAACTCTTGCAATTTAAGTAACCATCTTTGATTACGCTGAGAGAATTCAGCCCCATTATATTTTTATTGAGGTATTTGATTGGCAAGTGATCAGTAGTGATCTTGAACTTGTTCCCCCAAAGGTATGGTCTTAATTTAGCTACACTACACACAATGGCTAGAAACTCTTTATCTGTTACTGAGTAGTTTCTTTCATGGTCGTTAAGAGTCCTTGAAATATAACAAACTGGTTGTTTGTCTTGAGCGAGGACAGCACCGATGGCGAAGTTACTTGCATCAGTATATAAGTGGTATGGCTTTTCGTATTCTGGAAACTTTAATATTGGGCGTGTTGTTAACTTTAATTTAAGTGTCTCAAATGCGTTGACATACTCTGGGTCATTTACGTTAATTTTGGTGTCCTTTTTAAGGTACCTAGTCATGGGATATGCTCCTAGAAAACTTCTTAGTTCTTTCTCTGTTCTTGGAAGTGGAAGAGTTTTAGTTGCTTCTACTTTGTTAGGATTCAGCTTTATGCCTTCTGCTGTCAAAGTGTGACATAAAAACGTTGTTTCTTTTTTGAGAAATGAACATATGCCAATTTGTAGCTTTAAATTGTGACTTCGCAGAAATTTGAAAATATCTCTTAGTGTTTTCAAGTGCTCTTTTAGGGAGGTGGAAAATATTAGAATATCATCTATGTAGACAACGCAGGTTTTATTTATGTGAGCTCGAAATATGTGGTTCATTAGACGCTGAAAGGTAGCTGGTGCATTTTTAAGGCCAAAAGACAGACGAATGTATTCGTATAAACCTTGTGAAGTTATAAATGCAGATTTTGCGGTATCATTCGGGTGCATTAGTATTTGCTGATACCCTTTTGCTAAATCTAGCGTTGAAAAATAGATTGATTTCCCTAACTTGTCGAAGAGGTTTTCTATATTTGGTATAGAGAACCGGTCATCTTCGGTCATTCCATTCAATTCTTTATAGTCAACACAAATGCGGTATTGCACCTGGCCATTTTTGTCTGGCTTCTTTGCAAAACCCACAATCGGGAAAGAGTATTTGCTCTGACTTTTCATTATTATGCCCTGTCGCTCCATGTGGGCAATTTGCTTAGCGACTTCATCTTCGTGTTTCTTCGGCAATCTTTATAATTTTGAGCGAATGGGTTTGTTTTCCTTTAGGTGTATTTCGTGCCTTATCGTTGAAGTATAAGTTAATTGGTCGCCATCCCGATATTGGATATCTTGGAATTCTTCAAGAAGAGGGGCTAATGCTGTTTGTTCTTCGCGATTGAGGCTGCCGAGATCAGGATTACCCTCTTCTAAGTAATTACAAGACAAATCTTGTCCACGTTTTATTTTTAGAACTGTATTATTTGTTGGCGTTTTTTTTTCCATTCTCAATGTCTATTATTTTAATTATACTTTTTAATACATCCATACCTAGGAGTATGGTATAATTTTTATGCTCTAAACTCTGAGCATACGCTTTAATGTATGTATTACTGTTGTAGCCAAATTCTGCCGGTACGGGAAATTGAATAATATTTGTCATTTGGGTGTTTATACTATTTATGGTCTTAATTTCAACTTGGCGTTTTTGTAGAACTTTGTATGGTGTCATGTGAAGTTTATTAGCGTTTACAATGGTCATAGCACTACCTGTTTCTATGAGAACATAATGTTTTTGATTTTGAATATTGACACCTACTGTCATTAATTGTCCGAGGCTCCATTCAGAAAAACCGGTGATTCTACTGAATTGATTTCTTGTCTGATGGGTTCCTGGTCTGCCTATACGTTATTGCTATCCAGTGACTGTTGTAAGTAAGAAATATTTCTTATCTGTCTTGATACATTCGGATGGTAATTATTATTGTTTCTAATGTTCCCAGAAGTTCTGCTACTTGTGACTACATTATTTCTAACACTACTTCCTGGGTTCCTAAAATTTTCCCTAACTCTTTGTTCCGTGGAAACTCTATTCTGGTGCCTCCATTGGGGTGGTTGCTGTTTATATTGCCTTCATCATAACCAATTTATGAAAATAAAATCCTTTTTATATTTTTCATTTCATATTGGTTTCTTAATTCTCTAGCTAAATTACCTAAGGTAATTTCTCTTAATTTACTAATAATTATGTTATGTTCCTGGTTATCAGAAAATATTACATACGTATTGAATTTACTTAAAAGATATTCTAATTTATGGACTAAATCGAAAACGGAACTCACTTTAATATTTAGTATCTCCCTCGTCAAATCGGTGTTGCTAAATATGGGCCGGTAATGCTGTTTGAAGAGCTCCTTCGCTTGCTCCCATGTGGTCACATAGTTGACTTGGAGTAGCTCCATGGCTCGTCCTTTGATCTTCGTCTGCTGAGTTATCCTCCATGTGGCTTGGGCATCTTCACTTGAATTTTCGAGGTGGTTGTCCACCATTGATAAGAATTGAGTCAGCTTTTTGCTGTCTCCATCGAATTCGGGCAAGTACTGAATTCCTGTCAGTACATGACCACCAAAACTAGCCGGTGGAATTCTGCCAACTATTTCTGCTATTTAAAATTTCGCGGTTTGTCACTTCTTGCATTTCTTGGTTCTGTGCCAATGTCTTTTTTTTTTTTGTTTGTTTTTGTTTTAACTTCACTTTACAAGGTTACGTATTACGACTGCGCCAAATAAATATTTGCAGACTTATTCTTTTTTTATTATTATACAATATTTTATTATTTTTGAATAATATGGCCGCTGTCTTTAGCTGGGCTGCACCGTACTATTCATTGGCGAGTTATTCTTACAACTAACTACAAAAATGTATGAATGCCAGAAGAAGTTATATCCAAACAGAAGAATTACTTCACCTACTTACGCAACATTCTGGAGTCGGCAATTCCCTTGCTTGTGTTCCCATTTCACAATTCGTCACCCAATGCATTCCTGTTTCCCAATAGGTTAACCGAATGCATTGGTTTAGTTTTTCATTCCCGGACATTGTCACTTTAATGGGTCAACATAAAAGTGATAATGTCAACTTTTTGTTTTGCACTGAGTGCATTGGCCAATGTAATGAGTCAATGACGAAATGTGTGAACACAAGCAATATCACATTGAAGTATGGTATTATGACTAATACTTAACTCCTCCTTCCTTAGACAAAATTTTCTCCGGAAAATTATTCGGAGAAGGAACTGTTTCGTTATTCAGTGAAACTTCTTTTGGGTTATTAATTTTGACTTTAATTCTCCCTGTTCTTCTGACACTCTTACAAATTACAAAAATTATGATTATTATTATGATTAGAATAATTTCAAATGTAGATGAAATTACATATGATTTATGGTTATGGTATTGAAGAAACTGTTTTTTATCAATTTTTTGTATAACCCTTTAACATTTTCAAACATTGTATTTATTGTTACATTTTCTTTAGGTATTTCTTCATAGTAGAGCTTGAATAAATAATTTCTTTCCTTGTTTTGTATAACTTTATTATTAATTATAATATGACAGTTTTGAATATTAATTATATAATTTCCTTGAAGAGTTAAGTTTCTAGAATCACAGTAGTTTTGAATGGTTACATTTTCCAAATTTTTTACAACAAATATTTGTTCATTAAATTTAACAATTTCCAGATTTTTATTAATTTTCATCCAACTTCTTTTTTTTGCAATACAATTTGTTCTTTCCTCTAATTCATTAATATTATTCTTATGAATATCATATTTATATTCCTTCCCTTGATAAGTTATTATGATATAGGGCTCTAAATCAATTTCTTGATTGTCTTAATTTGGTATAGGCAAAACTATTTTTGTAGATTTGCTCGGGTACTTTTAAGGCTATAATTATAGAGTTATTTTGATACTGTATAGCACCAGCTTTAATATTTTTTTTAATTTACCGAAATTCATTTCGGTCATTACAACTTCTTCTTTCGTTAATAAACTAGGGTGAGTGATCCCTACTTTAATTGAGGCTATTGTATTTAAGATATTGTCTACTAGTTTTTCTAACATCTGAATTCTGTTTAGGATTTCTAGTCGCTGTAGACGATTATTATTGTTTCTTCTCTATCTTTTATTACTAACTTTTGAATATTTTTCATG
This sequence comes from Eristalinus aeneus, assembly GCA_955652365.1. Classification (NCBI taxonomy): domain Eukaryota; kingdom Metazoa; phylum Arthropoda; class Insecta; order Diptera; family Syrphidae; genus Eristalinus; species Eristalinus aeneus. The sequence continues at coordinate 41,893,884 of OY019130.1, forward strand.
TTTTCTTCTAATTATTTTTAATTTGCTTATTGATTTCCTGTATTGTATTTTGATTATTATTGTCGGTGACCCTTAGATTATCCATTGCACCGGATAACCATTTTTCAGCAGTGCCTACTATATTTTTAAGTCCCCGTTTGGATCGTTTTTTAAAGGCATAATGCATAATAAATTTTTGAGCATAAGGTACGGCATTCCTTCTTAACTTCTAAATCTTGTCTCACTATTTCGAATTTTTTTTATTTCATTTGGGGTTTCCATAAAGCTATCTAAGTTTATGTGTAGAATCGTCTGGGTTTGGTTGACGATTTCTCCTTCACCCACATTGATCGTTGTAAATTCGTTGTTATTTTCGATGGGTGTTATCACTAATGTCGCTTGTACTAGGTTGATTGTCAACATAAGGAATATTAGCTTCGGTAGGAGTATCTGCAAATTTCCTTGGGCGTTTAATATTTGTTGTATGTACCCTATCTAGGCTTTTCAATCTAAAATTTGGTTCGTTCTTATGTCTTACATGTTTATACCTTTTGATATAACCTATTCGTCTCGTCTCTGTATAATCTTCTCTGTCTTGATTTCTTTTGTTTATTACGTTCGTTTCCTTGTCTCTAAGCCTTTTTACCACTGTTTCTATGTTTGTTTGTTGGACCTGTTCTGGTGTCATTCCGATTGTTGGATGATACCTTTTTTTGTAAATGTGAACATCCTGGTATGGTATGGATTCTTCCTGATTCATGGTAAGTGAAATCTCTGCTATTGTACTGTGTAATCTCTCTATGTCGGCGTTGCCTGTATGTGAGTTTGGTTTAGTGTAGTGTACGTCAATATTTCGTTCTCTAAGGTAATCCTTAAAGTAAGATGTGTTGAACTCATTATCTGTGATAATTTTTTTAGGTGAACCTAGCTAGCCAAATGTTCAGTGAAAGCGTCCGTTTTGTGAACATGATTTTTACTTTCAAGTCTGTACACATACCTTTTCTTTGTTAATTTATCAATTATCGTTAAAAATATGTGTTTGTGAAAGTGGTAAATATCCATGTGGATTACTTCATTAGGCTGCTCAGGGGTCTCTGTTAATTTGAATTTCTCTTGTATCAGTTTTTTTTTTTCTTATATTTAGCTTTTTGACAGATATCGCAATTGTTTATGATCTTCGTTATTACTTGAGTTTAGAATAGTAAAGTTGTTGTTTTAGCGTGTTGTAGGTTTCTATGATTCCTGTGTGTTGACTTTCTCTGATGTGATATATCGATATCTGTTTCTTAGCTTCATCCTCTGTTTTTAAATCTCTTACTCTTTTTAATAATTTCACAAATTTAAATTTCTTGTTTTTTTGCATATAGATTTCGAATTATCTGTTGGACTTCAGTATAAATTCCAATTGTTCCTTGGGCCAGTTCTTTGAGTTGGTTTATTATTATTTCAATAGGGTCCGTTGCTCTAATATAAACAATTCTTTTACCATGTAAGTTCTCGGTTTTTGGCTCCTTATCGTAACTTACAATGATTTGTTGCTTATATAGACTGATTATTACTTCCTTGACAAGAATGTGTAGTGTTTCTGCTTCTGAATGGGTTGTCTCAAAGTCTGACACTTGATTGACTTCCATGTTTTCTTCTTCAATCCTGCTCAAGAAATCTGCAACTTTACTCTCTTGCCCTTTGATATATTCGATCTCGTACTCAAACTCTTGCAATTTAAGTAATCATCTTTGATTTCGCTGAGAGAATTCAGCCCCATTATATTTTTATTGAGGTATTTGATTGGCAAGTGATCAGTAGTGATCTTGAACTTGTTCCCCCAAAGGTATGGTCTTAATTTAGCTACACTACACACAATGGCTAGAAACTCTTTATCTGTTACTGAGTAGTTTCTTTCATGATCGTTAAGAGTCCTTGAAATATAACAAACTGGTTGTTTGTCTTGAGCGAGGACAGCACCGATGGCGAAGTTACTTGCATCAGTATATAAGTGGTATGGCTTTTCGTATTCTGGAAACTTTAATATTGGGCATGTTGTTAACTTTAATTTAAGTGTCTCAAATGCGTTGACATACTCTGGGTCATTTACGTTAATTTTGGTGTCCTTTTTAAGGTACCTAGTCATGGGATATGCTCCTAGAAAACTTCTTAGTTCTTTCTCTGTTCTTGGAAGTGGAAGAGTTTTAGTTGCTTCTACTTTGTTAGGATTCAGCTTTATGCCTTCTGCTGTCAAAGTGTGACATAAAAACGTTGTTTCTTTTTTGAGAAATGAACATATGCCAATTTGTAGCTTTAAATTGTGACTTCGCAGAAATTTGAAAATATCTCTTAGTGTTTTCAAGTGCTCTTTTAGGGAGGTGGAAAATATTAGAATATCATCTATGTAGACAACGCAGGTTTTATTTATGTGAGCTCGAAATATGTGGTTCATTAGACGCTGAAAGGCAGCTGGTGCATTTTTAAGGCCAAAAGGCAGACGAATGTATTCGTATAAACCTTGTGAAGTTATAAATGCAGATTTTGCGGTATCATTCGGGTGCATTAGTATTTGCTGATACCCTTTTGCTAAATCTAGCGTTGAAAAATAGATTGATTTCCCTAACTTGTCGAAGAGGCTTTCTATATTTGGTATAGAGAACCGGTCATCTTCGGTCATTACAATCAATTCTTTATAGTCAACACAAATGCGGTATTGCACCTGGCCATTTTTGTCTGGCTTCTTTGCAAAACCCACAATCGGGAAAGAGTATTTGCTCTGACTTTTCATTATTATGCCCTGTCGCTCCATGTGGGCAATTTGCTTAGCGACTTCATCTTCGTGTTTCTTCGGCAATCTTTATAATTTTGAGCGAATGGGTTTGTTTTCCTTTAGGTGTATTTCGTGCCTTATCGTTGAAGTATAAGTTAATTGGTCGCCATCCCGATATTGGATATCTTGGAATTCTTCAAGAAGAGGGGCTAATGCTGTTTGTTCTTCGCGATTGAGGCTGCCGAGATCAGGATTACCCTCTTCTAAGTAATTACAAGACAAATCTTGTCCACGTTTTATTTTTAGAACTGTATTATTTGTTGGCGTTTTTTTTTTCCATTCTCAATGTCTATTATTTTAATTATACTTTTTAATACATCCATACCTAGGAGTATGGTATAATTTTTATGCTCTAAACTCTGAGCATACGCTTTAATGTATGTATTACTGTTGTAGCCAAATTCTGCCGGTACGGGAAATTGAATAATATTTGTCATTTGGGTGTTTATACTATTTATGGTCTTAATTTCAACTTGGCGTTTTTGTAGAACTTTGTATGGTGTCATGTGAAGTTTATTAGCGTTTACAATGGTCATAGCACTACCTGTATCTATGAGAACATAATGTTTTTGATTTTGAATATTGACACCTACTGTCATTAATTGTCCGAGGCTCCATTCAGAAAAACCGGTGATTCTACTGAATTGATTTCTTGTCTGATGGGTTCCTGGTCTGCCTATACGTTATTGCTATCCAGTGACTGTTGTAAGTAAGAAATATTTCTTATCTGTCTTGATACATTCGGATGGTAATTATTATTGTTTCTAATGTTCCCAGAAGTTCTGCTACTTGTGACTACATTATTTCTAACACTACCTCCTGGGTTCCTAAAATTTTCCCTAACTCTTTGTTCCGTGGAAACTCTATTCTGGTGCCTCCATTGGGGTGGTTGCTGTTTATATTGCCTTCATCATAACCAATTTATGAAATTAAAATCCTTTTTATATTTTTCATTTCATATTGGTTTCTTAATTCTCTAGCTAAATTACCTAAGGTAATTTCTCTTAATTTACTAATAATTATGTTATGTTCCTGGTTATCAGAAAATATTACATACGTATTGAATTTACTTAAAAGATATTCTAATTTATGGACTAAATCGAAAACGGAACTCACTTTAATATTTAGTATCTCCCTCGTCAAATCGGTGTTGCTAAATATGGGCCGGTAATGCTGTTTGAAGAGCTCCTTCGCTTGCTCCCATGTGGTCACATAGTTGACTTGGAGTAGCTCCATGACTCGTCCTTTGATCTTCGTCTGCTGAGTTATCCTCCATGTGGCTTGGGCATCTTCACTTGAATTTTCGAGGTGGTTGTCCACCATTGATAAGAATTGAGTCAGCTTTTTGCTGTCTCCATCGAATTCGGGCAAGTACTGAATTCCTGTCAGTACATGACCACCAAAACTAGCCGGTGGAATTCTGCCAACTATTTCTGCTATTCAAAATTTCGCGGTTTGTCACTTCTTGCATTTCTTGGTTCTGTGCCAATGTCTTTTTTTTTTTTGTTTGTTTTTGTTTTAACTTCACTTTACAAGGTTACGTATTACGACTGCGCCAAATAAATATTTGCAGACTTATTCTTTTTTTATTATTATACAATATTTTATTATTTTTGAATAATATGGCCGCTGTCTTTAGCTGGGCTGCACCGTACTATTCATTGGCGAGTTATTCTTACAACTAACTACAAAAATGTATGAATGCCAGAAGAAGTTATATCCAAACAGAAGAATTACTTCACCTACTTACGCAACATTCTGGAGTCGGCAATTCCCTTGCTTGTGTTCCCATTTCACAATTCGTCACCCAATGCATTCCTGTTTCCCAATAGGTTAACCGAATGCATTGGTTTAGTTTTTCATTCCCGGACATTGTCACTTTAATGGGTCAACATAAAAGTGATAATGTCAACTTTTTGTTTTGCACTGAGTGCATTGGCCAATGTAATGAGTCAATGACGAAATGTGTGAACACAAGCAATATCACATTGAAGTATGGTATTATGACTAATACTTAACTCCTCCTTCCTTAGACAAAATTTTCTCCGGAAAATTATTCGGAGAAGGAACTGTTTCGTTATTCAGTGAAACTTCTTTTGGGTTATTAATTTTGACTTTAATTCTCCCTGTTCTTCTGACACTCTTACAAATTACAAAAATTATGATTATTATTATGATTAGAATAATTTCAAATGTAGATGAAATTACATATGATTTATGGTTATGGTATTGAAGAAACTGTTTTTTATCAATTTTTTGTATAACCCTTTAACATTTTCAAACATTGTATTTATTGTTACATTTTCTTTAGGTATTTCTTCATAGTAGAGCTTGAATAAATAATTTCTTTCCTTGTTTTGTATAACTTTATTATTAATTATAATATGACAGTTTTGAATATTAATTATATAATTTCCTTGAAGAGTTAAGTTTCTAGAATCACAGTAGTTTTGAATGGTTACATTTTCCAAATTTTTTACAACAAATATTTGTTCATTAAATTTAACAATTTCCAGATTTTTATTAATTTTCATCCAACTTCTTTTTTTTGCAATACAATTTGTTCTTTCCTCTAATTCATTAATATTATTCTTATGAATATCATATTTATATTCCTTCCCTTGATAAGTTATTATGATATAGGGCTCTAAATCAATTTCTTGATTGTCTTAATTTGGTATAGGCAAAACTATTTTTGTAGATTTGCTCGGGTACTTTTAAGGCTATAATTATAGAGTTATTTTGATACTGTATAGCACCAGCTTTAATATTTTTTTTAATTTACCGAAATTCATTTCGGTCATTACAACTTCTTCTTTCGTTAATAAACTAGGGTGAGTGATCCCTACTTTAATTGAGGCTATTGTATTTAAGATATTGTCTACTAGTTTTTCTAACATCTGAATTCTGTTTAGGATTTCTAGTCGCTGTAGACGATTATTATTGTTTCTTCTCTATCTTTTATTACTAACTTTTGAATATTTTTCATGTTTTCTTCTAATTATTTTTAATTTGCTTATTGATTTCCTGTATTGTATTTTGATTATTATTGTCGGTGACCCTTAGATTATCCATTGCACCGGATAACCATTTTTCAGCAGTGCCTACTATATTTTTAAGTCCCCGTTTGGATCGTTTTTTAAAGGCATAATGCATAATAAATTTTTGAGCATAAGGTACGGCATTCCTTCTTAACTTCTAAATCTTGTCTCACTATTTCGAATTTTTTTTATTTCATTTGGGGTTTCCATAAAGCTATCTAAGTTTATGTGTAGAATCGTCTGGGTTTGGTTGACGATTTCTCCTTCACCCACATTGATCGTTGTAAATTCGTTGTTATTTTCGATGGGTGTTATCACTAATGTCGCTTGTACTAGGTTGATTGTCAACATAAGGAATATTAGCTTCGGTAGGAGTATCTGCAAATTTCCTTGGGCGTTTAATATTTGTTGTATGTACCCTATCTAGGCTTTTCAATCTAAAATTTGGTTCGTTCTTATGTCTTACATGTTTATACCTTTTGATATAACCTATTCGTCTCGTCTCTGTATAATCTTCTCTGTCTTGATTTCTTTTGTTTATTACGTTCGTTTCCTTGTCTCTAAGCCTTTTTACCACTGTTTCTATGTTTGTTTGTTGGACCTGTTCTGGTGTCATTCCGATTGTTGGATGATACCTTTTTTTGTAAATGTGAACATCCTGGTATGGTATGGATTCTTCCTGATTCATGGTAAGTGAAATCTCTGCTATTGTACTGTGTAATCTCTCTATGTCGGCGTTGCCTGTATGTGAGTTTGGTTTAGTGTAGTGTACGTCAATATTTCGTTCTCTAAGGTAATCCTTAAAGTAAGATGTGTTGAACTCATTATCTGTGATAATTTTTTTAGGTGAACCTAGCTAGCCAAATGTTCAGTGAAAGCGTCCGTTTTGTGAACATGATTTTTACTTTCAAGTCTGTACACATACCTTTTCTTTGTTAATTTATCAATTATCGTTAAAAATATGTGTTTGTGAAAGTGGTAAATATCCATGTGGATTACTTCATTAGGCTGCTCAGGGGTCTCTGTTAATTTGAATTTCTCTTGTATCAGTTTTTTTTTTTCTTATATTTAGCTTTTTGACAGATATCGCAATTGTTTATGATCTTCGTTATTACTTGAGTTTAGAATAGTAAAGTTGTTGTTTTAGCGTGTTGTAGGTTTCTATGATTCCTGTGTGTTGACTTTCTCTGATGTGATATATCGATATCTGTTTCTTAGCTTCATCCTCTGTTTTTAAATCTCTTACTCTTTTTAATAATTTCACAAATTTAAATTTCTTGTTTTTTTGCATATAGATTTCGAATTATCTGTTGGACTTCAGTATAAATTCCAATTGTTCCTTGGGCCAGTTCTTTGAGTTGGTTTATTATTATTTCAATAGGGTCCGTTGCTCTAATATAAACAATTCTTTTACCATGTAAGTTCTCGGTTTTTGGCTCCTTATCGTAACTTACAATGATTTGTTGCTTATATAGACTGATTATTACTTCCTTGACAAGAATGTGTAGTGTTTCTGCTTCTGAATGGGTTGTCTCAAAGTCTGACACTTGATTGACTTCCATGTTTTCTTCTTCAATCCTGCTCAAGAAATCTGCAACTTTACTCTCTTGCCCTTTGATATATTCGATCTCGTACTCAAACTCTTGCAATTTAAGTAATCATCTTTGATTTCGCTGAGAGAATTCAGCCCCATTATATTTTTATTGAGGTATTTGATTGGCAAGTGATCAGTAGTGATCTTGAACTTGTTCCCCCAAAGGTATGGTCTTAATTTAGCTACACTACACACAATGGCTAGAAACTCTTTATCTGTTACTGAGTAGTTTCTTTCATGATCGTTAAGAGTCCTTGAAATATAACAAACTGGTTGTTTGTCTTGAGCGAGGACAGCACCGATGGCGAAGTTACTTGCATCAGTATATAAGTGGTATGGCTTTTCGTATTCTGGAAACTTTAATATTGGGCATGTTGTTAACTTTAATTTAAGTGTCTCAAATGCGTTGACATACTCTGGGTCATTTACGTTAATTTTGGTGTCCTTTTTAAGGTACCTAGTCATGGGATATGCTCCTAGAAAACTTCTTAGTTCTTTCTCTGTTCTTGGAAGTGGAAGAGTTTTAGTTGCTTCTACTTTGTTAGGATTCAGCTTTATGCCTTCTGCTGTCAAAGTGTGACATAAAAACGTTGTTTCTTTTTTGAGAAATGAACATATGCCAATTTGTAGCTTTAAATTGTGACTTCGCAGAAATTTGAAAATATCTCTTAGTGTTTTCAAGTGCTCTTTTAGGGAGGTGGAAAATATTAGAATATCATCTATGTAGACAACGCAGGTTTTATTTATGTGAGCTCGAAATATGTGGTTCATTAGACGCTGAAAGGCAGCTGGTGCATTTTTAAGGCCAAAAGGCAGACGAATGTATTCGTATAAACCTTGTGAAGTTATAAATGCAGATTTTGCGGTATCATTCGGGTGCATTAGTATTTGCTGATACCCTTTTGCTAAATCTAGCGTTGAAAAATAGATTGATTTCCCTAACTTGTCGAAGAGGCTTTCTATATTTGGTATAGAGAACCGGTCATCTTCGGTCATTACAATCAATTCTTTATAGTCAACACAAATGCGGTATTGCACCTGGCCATTTTTGTCTGGCTTCTTTGCAAAACCCACAATCGGGAAAGAGTATTTGCTCTGACTTTTCATTATTATGCCCTGTCGCTCCATGTGGGCAATTTGCTTAGCGACTTCATCTTCGTGTTTCTTCGGCAATCTTTATAATTTTGAGCGAATGGGTTTGTTTTCCTTTAGGTGTATTTCGTGCCTTATCGTTGAAGTATAAGTTAATTGGTCGCCATCCCGATATTGGATATCTTGGAATTCTTCAAGAAGAGGGGCTAATGCTGTTTGTTCTTCGCGATTGAGGCTGCCGAGATCAGGATTACCCTCTTCTAAGTAATTACAAGACAAATCTTGTCCACGTTTTATTTTTAGAACTGTATTATTTGTTGGCGTTTTTTTTTTCCATTCTCAATGTCTATTATTTTAATTATACTTTTTAATACATCCATACCTAGGAGTATGGTATAATTTTTATGCTCTAAACTCTGAGCATACGCTTTAATGTATGTATTACTGTTGTAGCCAAATTCTGCCGGTACGGGAAATTGAATAATATTTGTCATTTGGGTGTTTATACTATTTATGGTCTTAATTTCAACTTGGCGTTTTTGTAGAACTTTGTATGGTGTCATGTGAAGTTTATTAGCGTTTACAATGGTCATAGCACTACCTGTATCTATGAGAACATAATGTTTTTGATTTTGAATATTGACACCTACTGTCATTAATTGTCCGAGGCTCCATTCAGAAAAACCGGTGATTCTACTGAATTGATTTCTTGTCTGATGGGTTCCTGGTCTGCCTATACGTTATTGCTATCCAGTGACTGTTGTAAGTAAGAAATATTTCTTATCTGTCTTGATACATTCGGATGGTAATTATTATTGTTTCTAATGTTCCCAGAAGTTCTGCTACTTGTGACTACATTATTTCTAACACTACCTCCTGGGTTCCTAAAATTTTCCCTAACTCTTTGTTCCGTGGAAACTCTATTCTGGTGCCTCCATTGGGGTGGTTGCTGTTTATATTGCCTTCATCATAACCAATTTATGAAATTAAAATCCTTTTTATATTTTTCATTTCATATTGGTTTCTTAATTCTCTAGCTAAATTACCTAAGGTAATTTCTCTTAATTTACTAATAATTATGTTATGTTCCTGGTTATCAGAAAATATTACATACGTATTGAATTTACTTAAAAGATATTCTAATTTATGGACTAAATCGAAAACGGAACTCACTTTAATATTTAGTATCTCCCTCGTCAAATCGGTGTTGCTAAATATGGGCCGGTAATGCTGTTTGAAGAGCTCCTTCGCTTGCTCCCATGTGGTCACATAGTTGACTTGGAGTAGCTCCATGACTCGTCCTTTGATCTTCGTCTGCTGAGTTATCCTCCATGTGGCTTGGGCATCTTCACTTGAATTTTCGAGGTGGTTGTCCACCATTGATAAGAATTGAGTCAGCTTTTTGCTGTCTCCATCGAATTCGGGCAAGTACTGAATTCCTGTCAGTACATGACCACCAAAACTAGCCGGTGGAATTCTGCCAACTATTTCTGCTATTCAAAATTTCGCGGTTTGTCACTTCTTGCATTTCTTGGTTCTGTGCCAATGTCTTTTTTTTTTTTGTTTGTTTTTGTTTTAACTTCACTTTACAAGGTTACGTATTACGACTGCGCCAAATAAATATTTGCAGACTTATTCTTTTTTTATTATTATACAATATTTTATTATTTTTGAATAATATGGCCGCTGTCTTTAGCTGGGCTGCACCGTACTATTCATTGGCGAGTTATTCTTACAACTAACTACAAAAATGTATGAATGCCAGAAGAAGTTATATCCAAACAGAAGAATTACTTCACCTACTTACGCAACATTCTGGAGTCGGCAATTCCCTTGCTTGTGTTCCCATTTCACAATTCGTCACCCAATGCATTCCTGTTTCCCAATAGGTTAACCGAATGCATTGGTTTAGTTTTTCATTCCCGGACATTGTCACTTTAATGGGTCAACATAAAAGTGATAATGTCAACTTTTTGTTTTGCACTGAGTGCATTGGCCAATGTAATGAGTCAATGACGAAATGTGTGAACACAAGCAATATCACATTGAAGTATGGTATTATGACTAATACTTAACTCCTCCTTCCTTAGACAAAATTTTCTCCGGAAAATTATTCGGAGAAGGAACTGTTTCGTTATTCAGTGAAACTTCTTTTGGGTTATTAATTTTGACTTTAATTCTCCCTGTTCTTCTGACACTCTTACAAATTACAAAAATTATGATTATTATTATGATTAGAATAATTTCAAATGTAGATGAAATTACATATGATTTATGGTTATGGTATTGAAGAAACTGTTTTTTATCAATTTTTTGTATAACCCTTTAACATTTTCAAACATTGTATTTATTGTTACATTTTCTTTAGGTATTTCTTCATAGTAGAGCTTGAATAAATAATTTCTTTCCTTGTTTTGTATAACTTTATTATTAATTATAATATGACAGTTTTGAATATTAATTATATAATTTCCTTGAAGAGTTAAGTTTCTAGAATCACAGTAGTTTTGAATGGTTACATTTTCCAAATTTTTTACAACAAATATTTGTTCATTAAATTTAACAATTTCCAGATTTTTATTAATTTTCATCCAACTTCTTTTTTTTGCAATACAATTTGTTCTTTCCTCTAATTCATTAATATTATTCTTATGAATATCATATTTATATTCCTTCCCTTGATAAGTTATTATGATATAGGGCTCTAAATCAATTTCTTGATTGTCTTAATTTGGTATAGGCAAAACTATTTTTGTAGATTTGCTCGGGTACTTTTAAGGCTATAATTATAGAGTTATTTTGATACTGTATAGCACCAGCTTTAATATTTTTTTTAATTTACCGAAATTCATTTCGGTCATTACAACTTCTTCTTTCGTTAATAAACTAGGGTGAGTGATCCCTACTTTAATTGAGGCTATTGTATTTAAGATATTGTCTACTAGTTTTTCTAACATCTGAATTCTGTTTAGGATTTCTAGTCGCTGTAGACGATTATTATTGTTTCTTCTCTATCTTTTATTACTAACTTTTGAATATTTTTCATGTTTTCTTCTAATTATTTTTAATTTGCTTATTGATTTCCTGTATTGTATTTTGATTATTATTGTCGGTGACCCTTAGATTATCCATTGCACCGGATAACCATTTTTCAGCAGTGCCTACTATATTTTTAAGTCCCCGTTTGGATCGTTTTTTAAAGGCATAATGCATAATAAATTTTTGAGCATAAGGTACGGCATTCCTTCTTAACTTCTAAATCTTGTCTCACTATTTCGAATTTTTTTTATTTCATTTGGGGTTTCCATAAAGCTATCTAAGTTTATGTGTAGAATCGTCTGGGTTTGGTTGACGATTTCTCCTTCACCCACATTGATCGTTGTAAATTCGTTGTTATTTTCGATGGGTGTTATCACTAATGTCGCTTGTACTAGGTTGATTGTCAACATAAGGAATATTAGCTTCGGTAGGAGTATCTGCAAATTTCCTTGGGCGTTTAATATTTGTTGTATGTACCCTATCTAGGCTTTTCAATCTAAAATTTGGTTCGTTCTTATGTCTTACATGTTTATACCTTTTGATATAACCTATTCGTCTCGTCTCTGTATAATCTTCTCTGTCTTGATTTCTTTTGTTTATTACGTTCGTTTCCTTGTCTCTAAGCCTTTTTACCACTGTTTCTATGTTTGTTTGTTGGACCTGTTCTGGTGTCATTCCGATTGTTGGATGATACCTTTTTTTGTAAATGTGAACATCCTGGTATGGTATGGATTCTTCCTGATTCATGGTAAGTGAAATCTCTGCTATTGTACTGTGTAATCTCTCTATGTCGGCGTTGCCTGTATGTGAGTTTGGTTTAGTGTAGTGTACGTCAATATTTCGTTCTCTAAGGTAATCCTTAAAGTAAGATGTGTTGAACTCATTATCTGTGATAATTTTTTTAGGTGAACCTAGCTAGCCAAATGTTCAGTGAAAGCGTCCGTTTTGTGAACATGATTTTTACTTTCAAGTCTGTACACATACCTTTTCTTTGTTAATTTATCAATTATCGTTAAAAATATGTGTTTGTGAAAGTGGTAAATATCCATGTGGATTACTTCATTAGGCTGCTCAGGGGTCTCTGTTAATTTGAATTTCTCTTGTATCAGTTTTTTTTTTTTTCTTATATTTAGCTTTTTGACAGATATCGCAATTGTTTATGATCTTCGTTATTACTTGAGTTTAGAATAGTAAAGTTGTTGTTTTAGCGTGTTGTAGGTTTCTATGATTCCTGTGTGTTGACTTTCTCTGATGTGATATATCGATATCTGTTTCTTAGCTTCATCCTCTGTTTTTAAATCTCTTACTCTTTTTAATAATTTCACAAATTTAAATTTCTTGTTTTTTTGCATATAGATTTCGAATTATCTGTTGGACTTCAGTATAAATTCCAATTGTTCCTTGGGCCAGTTCTTTGAGTTGGTTTATTATTATTTCAATAGGGTCCGTTGCTCTAATATAAACAATTCTTTTACCATGTAAGTTCTCGGTTTTTGGCTCCTTATCGTAACTTACAATGATTTGTTGCTTATATAGACTGATTATTACTTCCTTGACAAGAATGTGTAGTGTTTCTGCTTCTGAATGGGTTGTCTCAAAGTCTGACACTTGATTGACTTCCATGTTTTCTTCTTCAATCCTGCTCAAGAAATCTGCAACTTTACTCTCTTGCCCTTTGATATATTCGATCTCGTACTCAAACTCTTGCAATTTAAGTAATCATCTTTGATTTCGCTGAGAGAATTCAGCCCCATTATATTTTTATTGAGGTATTTGATTGGCAAGTGATCAGTAGTGATCTTGAACTTGTTCCCCCAAAGGTATGGTCTTAATTTAGCTACACTACACACAATGGCTAGAAACTCTTTATCTGTTACTGAGTAGTTTCTTTCATGATCGTTAAGAGTCCTTGAAATATAACAAACTGGTTGTTTGTCTTGAGCGAGGACAGCACCGATGGCGAAGTTACTTGCATCAGTATATAAGTGGTATGGCTTTTCGTATTCTGGAAACTTTAATATTGGGCATGTTGTTAACTTTAATTTAAGTGTCTCAAATGCGTTGACATACTCTGGGTCATTTACGTTAATTTTGGTGTCCTTTTTAAGGTACCTAGTCATGGGATATGCTCCTAGAAAACTTCTTAGTTCTTTCTCTGTTCTTGGAAGTGGAAGAGTTTTAGTTGCTTCTACTTTGTTAGGATTCAGCTTTATGCCTTCTGCTGTCAAAGTGTGACATAAAAACGTTGTTTCTTTTTTGAGAAATGAACATATGCCAATTTGTAGCTTTAAATTGTGACTTCGCAGAAATTTGAAAATATCTCTTAGTGTTTTCAAGTGCTCTTTTAGGGAGGTGGAAAATATTAGAATATCATCTATGTAGACAACGCAGGTTTTATTTATGTGAGCTCGAAATATGTGGTTCATTAGACGCTGAAAGGCAGCTGGTGCATTTTTAAGGCCAAAAGGCAGACGAATGTATTCGTATAAACCTTGTGAAGTTATAAATGCAGATTTTGCGGTATCATTCGGGTGCATTAGTATTTGCTGATACCCTTTTGCTAAATCTAGCGTTGAAAAATAGATTGATTTCCCTAACTTGTCGAAGAGGCTTTCTATATTTGGTATAGAGAACCGGTCATCTTCGGTCATTACAATCAATTCTTTATAGTCAACACAAATGCGGTATTGCACCTGGCCATTTTTGTCTGGCTTCTTTGCAAAACCCACAATCGGGAAAGAGTATTTGCTCTGACTTTTCATTATTATGCCCTGTCGCTCCATGTGGGCAATTTGCTTAGCGACTTCATCTTCGTGTTTCTTCGGCAATCTTTATAATTTTGAGCGAATGGGTTTGTTTTCCTTTAGGTGTATTTCGTGCCTTATCGTTGAAGTATAAGTCGCCATCCCGATATTGGATCTCTTGGAATTCTTCTTATACTTTTCATTTCATATTGGTTTCTTAATTCTCTAGCTAAATTACCTAAGGTAATTTCTCTTAATTTACTAATAATAATGTTATGGAACAACGTTCTCTCTTGTTCCTGGTTATCAGAAAATATTACGTATGTATTGACTTTTCTTAAAAGATATTCTATTTTATGGACTAAATCAAAAACGGAACTCACTTTAATATTTAGTATCTCCCTCGTCAAATCGGTGTTGCTAAATATGGGCCGGTAATGCTGTTTGAAGAGCTCCTTCGCTTGCTCCCATGTGGTCACATCGTTGACTTGGAGTAGCTCCATGGCTCGTCCTTTGATCTTCGTCTGCTGAATTATCCTCCATGTGGCTTGGGCATCTTCACTTGAATTTTCGAGGTGGTTGTCCACCATTGATAAGAATTGAGTCAGCTTTTTGCTGTCTCCATCGAATTCGGGCAAGTACTGAATTCCTGTCAGTACATGACCACCAAAACTAGCCGGTGGAATTCTGAAAACTATAGCCATTAGGCTATTTAAAATTTCGCGGTTTGTCACTTCTGGCGTTTCTTGGTTCTGTGCCATTGTCTTTTTTTTTTTTGTTTGTTTTTGTTTTAACTTCACTTTACAAGGTTACGTATTACGACTGCGCCAAATAAATATTTGCAGACTTATTCTTCTTTTATTAAGAACTTTTATTATTTCTTAGCTATTATAGGAGTCTAATATATTTTATTATTTTCGAATAATATGGCCGCTGTCTTCAGCTGGGCTGCACCGTACTATTCATTGGTGACTTATTCTTACAACTAACTTACAAAAATCTATGAATGCCAGAAGAAGGTATATCCAAACAGAAGAATTACTTCACCTACTTACGCAACATTCTGGAGTCGGCAATTCCCTTGCTTGTGTTCCCATTTCACAATTCGTCACCCAATGCATTCTTATTCCCCAATGGGTGATTGCATTGGTTTAGTTTTTCATTCCCGGACATTGTCACTTTAATGGGTCAACATAAAAGTGATGATCTCAACGAAATGTGTGAACACAAGCAATATCGCATTGAAGTATGGTATTATGACCAATACTTAACTCGCGCGCCAGCTGCTGGATCTCCGGGGCCAGTCAAGAACACGGCGGATGTGCTGGCGCGTCTCCGCATCCAGAACTCTGGTCTCGAAACCAGAATGTGGAAAGTCTTCTCCCACAGGGAGAGCAAGAATCGGGAAAGCAAAAACGGTTCTATTCTCGTTGTGGGCCTGGACCGACTTTCGGTTGAGACCACTGTCTCCAGATACGGCTCTCGCCCCTATCTGCACCTTGGACGGATTAACTTCCGCCTCATGTCCAAGGTTTGCGAATAAGGGATGCCTTCATGGCAGATCATGGCATAATTTTGTTGTGGCTTCGGCCTACTTCCCCTACGATTCCGTCCTACCACCTCCACCAAGGGAAGTAGCGGAACTCGTAGAGTACTGCGAAGCGAAAAAGATGGATCTCGTTATCTGTTGTGACGCTAATGCTCAGAACATCTTCTGGGGCAGCAGCAAATGTAACAGAAGAGGGTCGTATCTTTTTGATTTCGCACTTTCGTCTGGCTTGACCATAAGCAACGTTGGATCGCAACCAACATTTTTCACGACAAGAAGACAGGAGGTGATTGACTTAACGTTATCAAATAGATATCTTAAGGAGATCACAGACTAGAAAGTTCTGTCGGATGTGTCCATGTCGGACCATAGATACATAGAGTTCCGAGAGGAGCAGGAACCCTAGGAGAACAAACTGGCCAAAGTTTAGGGAAGAGTTAGCAAATCGCACTGTGCCTCTCCCAAAACTCAAAACGAGACGTAAGGTTGAGTTGTCAGTTCGGAACCTGAACGACACCCTAACTAAATGCTTCGGACTGACATACCCAGTCAAAAAACACCCCTGCAGAACCCCTGTTCCGTGGTGGAACGTGGAATTGCAGAGAAAGCGCAAGGAAACCAGAAAACTTCTGAGTAGGTCACTCAAGACCAATCTGGAAGAGGACTGGGACCTGTATCGATTCAAACAAAAATAATATAAAAGGCTTATTCGAGCTTCGAAAAGTACCTCTTATAAAGACTTTTGTGGTAAAATCGAAACACTCAATGAAACCAGCAGATTAGTGAAAGTCCTCAAAAGGGACAAAGCAGTGAGGCTAGAAACACTAAGAAAACCAGACGGTACCTATACCGAGTTTTAAGCTGAGACAATTGAAATTAAGCTTGAGACTCACTTCCCTGGGAACCAGATCACAGTCGGCTCAAAACCAATGCCGATTTCCGAGACTGGAAATGAGCAGACAAATTCTACTCGCAGAGGCTGGTATATTTCATCACTCGTCGTAACTGATGAAGCCATCAAGTACGCTGTAGCGTCTTTTGATGGTTTCAAGTCACCGGGCACCGATGGCATATATGCAGCACTGCTGCAAAAGGGCATAGATAGAATTCTGAAAAGAATTTTCACTGCCAGCCTCGCGCTGGCATACATTCCAAGTACCTGGCGTACAGTGAGGGTAGCCTTTATACCGAAAACTGGTAAAGGGGACTACTCACTCGCCAAAAACTTCAGGCCTATTAGTCTCACCTCCTTCATGCAAAAAAGCTTTGAGAAGCTGGTCGAACTGCACCTGCGCAAAAACGTTTTGCAATCACACCCTCTATCTCAGATGCAACATGCCTACCAGCGCGGAAAATCTTGCGAGACTGCACTTCAAAATCTCATCGGTAGAATTGAAAGTGCACTTGACAGGAAAGACAAGAAAAAAGAGAGAAATACTCTTTTTAAGTTAGCAGCTTGTTTTCTTAGCTCCGTGAAAATTTAATTGTAAAGTATATTTTTGTATAACTAAAGTGTGAAAAAGTTATTTTTGTTTATGTCGAAGTTTTTGCATCTGTACACAAACAATATAAACATTATAAATACTGCAAAGCATAAAACAAAGTTTACAAAGAGCCCCAGCAAAACGGATAATGTCAACTCTCAACGAAGAAAGGAAATTGAGATCAACAATAAAGTCAAGCGACGCTCTTGGCTCTCCCACAACGACAACATCAATCAAGCTGTGGGAAAAAATTGATACCCGCTTAGACTCACTTTATTCAACATTTAACAAATCCATCACAGAATTAAGAAATGAGATTGGTAAAATGTATGAAGTTCTTTTTAAGCGCCTTACTACTCTGGAGCTGGACTTCCAAACAAAAACAAAGAAAATGGATGACAAAATAAATGCAATGAACAATAGAATTGGTGCTTTTGCAAATGACATTTCAACATTCGCAAGAGGTCAAGAACCAAACAATGACACCGCTCAATTAAAGCTACAAATCGATGCCCTTGAGCGTAAAAACATTGCAGCTGATCTTGTCATACATGGCGTCCGACATTCAAGAAACGAGGATCTCCACAACATATTTGAAATGTATTGCAAAACGATAAACGTGACTGCAGTAAGACCCATTTACATATTTCGAACAAAACCAGTGCGTAACACAGCCACCACTGAAATAATTGTTAAACTCTCGCACGAACAAGTTAAAATCAATATTCTGAGGTCAACAGCCGCTTATCGTAAGTGGGAAGTGGGAGAGTGTTTATTAAAAAAACAGCTGATCAAATGCCCATCGCCATAACAACCGCTTCCTAGTTGGAAGAGATATGCAAATCCCCGGGAGCTGGAGTTCATCGAAATGCTGTTGCAGAAAAAGAAGCAGTCATCGAGGGAGAAACTGTATGCTGATGTACTTTCATGTTTTGTTTTTATATACCCCTTTCCTCTACTATTTCACAGTTTCCATTTTATTGTTGATATAAGCTTCCCATTTTCCTTTCCTCTTATTGCGTATTAGTGTTGCCAATGTAGTATGTAAACTCCTTTTTTTAAAATAACTTTTTCCACATTTCAATACTTTTTTCATTACTTAAGTACTTCTGATTTCATTTTATTTTTGATTTTTTATTTATTAAATTTTTGCGAAGCATGACAATGCATTATAATAACAGTTTTTAAGCTTGTGTTTAAGTATGTCTTTAAAATGTTTTCAAGTGTTTTTAATCCAGACTATTGTGAGTTGCTTGTTAATTGTGAAATTGTTTAAGTTCTTATACGGGGTTCTCGGTCAGTACTTCTATAAATATATCTTTAACAATGTTCACAAGCCATCCTGACAATATTAGGACTGTTCTAAATGCAATGTGTGAACTAAAAACAGGTCTGAATATTTGCCATGTAAATCCTGGAAGCCTAAACTCTAAATTTACCATACTTTATCAAATATTTAGTTGCTCCAAGATTGATGTTCTCATTATCTCTGAAACCTGGCTTTCTAGTTGGAAATCTTCGCAGAGTGTTCAATTGGCCGGATTTGTCCTATTCAGAAATGATCGTAGTGATCGAACTGGTCCTTGGTATGTCCTTGGTACTCAAGGCTGCCCCCAAGGGGGAGTCATATGCCATATGCGTCTGCAGCGACAGTCAAGCTGTGCTCAAGGCCTTACTCAACCCTTTAACCACTGCCAAGATAGTTTAAGAATGCAAGTCTTCCCTTAATTTGGTCGGCAGGCTGAATTCGCTAAGACTTGTCTGGGTAACGCATCATCACGGGATCCTGGGAAACGAAACTGCCGATGAACTAACTAGACTAGGTTCAGCAGAGACATTCCACATGTGATCATTCTAGCTTAGTGTTGAGTTGATACACATACCAAGGATGGAAAGTCATTCAGTTTCAACAACGCAAGAGCCATTCATATATAATGACAAGTTATTTTCGGATCGGTTGAGTGACAGTAGACAGCACTGAGTTTTGGAAGCATTAAATTGCACTCTTTTCTTTTTTACTACAATCAATTATGCTGGTGCGATCGGAATTTAATGAGCTTAACATACGCTGTCTATGGCGAGAGGGTCGAGAGCCAAGGAACTAATATGAAAAGCTGAGGGTACTGTCACAGGCGAAGGAGTGAATTACATTAAAAGTGACAGACACGAGATTATTTATAAGAATGAGGAAGAGTGTCGAAGACAAAACGGAATCCTGGAGAACACCAGCATTAATATGGTGAATATTACACTTGAACCCATCCAATACAACTTATATTGAATGGTTAGAAAGGTAATTTCTAATCAAATGAAGAAGAGATTTATCGATGCCAGAAGCACGCATTTGGTGGCTGGGTGATGTGGGAACAGGGTAGGCACTGATTGGTATCAACCTGGCGATGCCTAGCTGTTGTAACTGTTTCCCACACATCAATTGTGCTTATTCTACCTCCACGTTGGTAGCCACCGGGTACTGGTTCTTGTTCACCTGAACTCAACTTGCTAAACCCATAAGTGCGACCTCCGTCCAAGAGGTATAAAAAAGGACCTGGTCCTCCAGGTTCGGGGGGTGCGTCGGGGTAACTGCCCGGCCACATTTAAAACACAAGTTACGAAACAACCGAATGCCTCGGATATGGATGGATACACTGTCGACGACCCTCGCAAACGTAAAAAGGATAATGTTTTACGGATCTGCACGTGGAATGTGAGGTCCCTAAACAGATCAGGTGCAGCCGATGAACTTGCGGAGGCTCTGGACTGCTATAAAGCAGACATTACCGCAATTCAGGAAATGCGGCGGGATGGGTCGGGCAAGAGAAGAGTGAGAAACTGCGACATATACCACGGCGCGTTACGGTGAGAGAGAGAAACGCTTATTTGGATGTGGTTTTGTTGTTCGAGGCAGACTTAGGCAAAAAGTCTTAGGCTTTTAATACATAAGCGAACGCTTCATAACAATCCGCATCAAGGCTAAATTCGGGAATATAAGCATCATATGCGCCCATGCCCTGACAGAGGAAAAAGATGACAGCAGTAAAGAAGACTTCTATCATCTTCTTGAACGGACATACGATCGATGCCCCCACTACAACACCAAGATCGTTCTAGAAAATTTCAACGCTCAGCTGAGAAGAAAAGAAGTCTTTCTAAAGTCATCGGAAGACACAGCCTGCACGCCAACAACTCCGGAAACGAACCCAGGCTGGATGACTTCGCCTCCGGGCGAAATCTCTCTGTAGCCAGCACGCGGTTCCCACACCTCAAAATTCATAAAAGTAACCTGGCGATTACCAGATCAATCAACCGTCAACCAGATTGATCATGTTGCGATCGTCGTCAGACACTTCTCCAGTATTCTCGATGTCCGAACCTTCCGAGGTTCATTTCCTTGTTGTAGCCAAGGTAATCGAGAGAGCAACGGAGTCGAGACTGGCCAAAACGATTTGATGTCGGAAAGCTACAATCGCAACCGATCGCTAGAGCCTTTGCCGACCGATTCTCCCTGAAACTGTCTCAAAGTTCGACGCTGTCTGCACAAACAAAAGAAGACAAATGGAAACGTTGTCAAGAAGCCATCAAAGAAGCTGCCACTGATATGCTGGGTTTTACGCCACCACCTAAGAGGAACCCATGGTTTGACGACGAGTGTGAGCTCTACAAACAGAGAAGAAGGGAAGAGAACCTGCTTCTCAGATGAAAATAGAAAGAGCACGAGAAGCGCGCGGTCGAGGAATAAAATGGAAATGGAATTGTGCTATGGCAGGAATGACGTCCAAAATTTTTATCGCAAGATAAAACAGTTATCCGGAGGTTACAAAGTCGGTGCTGAGGAAGGATCATTTCTGCAGATTCCTTAACGGCGATGACGACGCAAATCCCGCTGTTAGGCAGAATGTTCCACTCAATTTGCAATATAGCAATATTGAGACTGAAGTCGAACAAAGCTGCTGGCGCGGACGGACTATCCGCAGCATCGGATGGACATCACTGCTCGGGCCCGAAGAGTCTTCGAATCCGAACCACAGGGACAACGCAAAAGAGGACGTCGTAGACTGGGATGGCACACATAAGTGGAAAAGGACCTCAACCAACTTGGAGTGCGCAATTGGAGGCAGCTGGCGGGCTAGCTGGAGGAGCATGTTGGTTGAGACCCAGGTCCACCCCGGACTGTAGCGCCATCCGAAGAAGAAGCACGCATTTTAGACAAGAGAGTCTGATGCCAGACTCGGTCAAATGCTTTTGAAATATCAAGCGGAACAATATTGCTTTCTCCTACACTGTGCGAAGATAGGTTCCATTTTTCGGTGACATATGCCATCAAACCACCAGTGGTATTTCATAAGCTGACGATTTATCAGCGTTTCCGTGACTTTGGAAAGCAGGGATGTAAGTGCTATGGATCAGTAAGAGGTGGATGATCATGTTACGCACTTTTTTGGGAAGGAGTGGAATGTCACTGCAAATGACTGTTGGAATAAAAGACAAGGCGGAGTTCTTTACGTTTTTTACAAATGACCAAAAGTTGTTACTAACCTTGGGACAATGCCGTATTTTTGTCCCAACTTTTGATCGTATGAGAATTTAACACGTCTTATTAATGCATTGCAATCATTGCAAATAATTAATTATTATTATTAATTTTGAATTTCTTTCGATTTTCCTCAGAAGGATTGGCTTTAAAAGTCCGGAAGCTTATTTCTCTCAACCTGATAATAAAGAATTTAATGAAGTTTGCACCGAAGTTCTTTTAAATCCAACCCAAAAACTTGTTCAAAAACAAATATGTATTGCACTCCTATATAAAAAAACACATTCATCTACCAATAATTTTTTAAGCAACAAAAATCTCTCAAAATTATTTTGCCTCATCTCTGTGCTTTTCCCCCACAACGAAAAATATCATATCTTAAGCAAATAACATTGTCCAAAGCTAATCACCTTGCTATCGGCAGCTTTTGTACGTTGCTTCCCAAATTACGCGAAGGACCGAAATTTGATAGAAATTATGTGTAGAGTATGAGTAGAAAAAAAATGAATTTTTGTAGAGTATGAGTAGAGAAAAAAGAATTGTAAAGTTAGGTTATTGGCTATTTAATACAAGAAATATATCTTAAATTTTGTTATAACGGTTAGGGTGATGCAGAGATGAGAATTTTCGAATATATAAACTATATACATTTATATATAAACGGTTTGCTTACCAATAATAGGGTAGACAAAAAATATCTTGATATCAGTGAACTATCTTTGTTTTCCATTATAGTTTGAAATGATATAATATTATCTTGATTGTCATTTTCTCCAAAATGTTCCAATATTTCGGTTCCAATTTTAACAATGTCGAAGTGATGACGATCTTTTGATTGCATTAAAAGTGGCTGTAAATGCATGTGCCATTTTTCGACCTAAATTAAAAACACATGTTACTATGTAAATTCTTCATATTTACATGGTGGTTAAACCTTTGTCATTAAAGATGTAAAACTGTCTGTTAGCAACACGTTTTTAGATACCGGTGATGTATTTTCACTTTCAACAAGATTGTACTTATTTTCTTCCATAGTTATTCCTTCTCTACTTAAGTTATTATTACTTATGTTCATAAAGGAATTACTCTCAAATGGAAACTGTTTATGTTGTTTGCTTGAATCGTTGTTTAATTCTTGCTCTTGAGTATTTTCTAGCAAACTTATTCCCGAATCCCTACTTAGTGATCGATTTTTGTCATGCAATATATCATCAGGAAAGCCATAAAAATCTGAAATTTACAACTGAAGTTATTGCATAGGTGTACCAACATTTTATACACATTTACCTGGGTCGTAACTAGGTGATGAAATAGGAGATATCGGAATCCCAGTAACATCTTCAGAAAGACGGACATACATCTGACTGTAATTGTGGTTATACTTCTTGTGACATGTTTTGTTCAAGCGCTGTTGGATGAAAGTACATATTAATGTCATAAAGATTAGCTGCATATTGATATTTAAAATATACTAATTGGAATAAGACAAAATTTAATTGATTTCCAATTGTACACCCATTGCCATGCCTCGGCTAAGTAAAGAACTTTATCCACTGACTCTGCAGTCGCAGAATAGTCCAATTGCCTATTCCTATTAACTACCACCTCATCCACCAAAGCCAATCCCAGAGTTCTCATTTATTTTTCAAGCCTAATTAACATCAATAATGATTTAATTCAGATTTTCAATTATAAAAGCTCATGTTTCCCCCACTCAATGCAACAAATTTATTGATGACTTTATATGTAGTTCTTGCATTAAGAATGAGACTGCCAATAAATAAATTCCTAAAACTCTTATTTCTTCGAGAAAATTCAGAGTAATCTTATAAAATAAATAGCTTGAAATGTTTTGATACACAATTTTTCCACGCAGAATATTATAACTTATAAAGAGGTTAGATTAATATTTCAAAAGCCGACACTGTCCTTAAATAAGTCAAAAAGGTCTTTCTTTCTACTATTGTATAAAAACTCGATATAATAAACCCTCCCTGTTTCGAACTCCATAATCTAGTACTAGTCTTAAATCGCACCAAATCGATCATACGTGATCACAAGTATGTAAGAAGTTTAAAACGTGAAAAATTTTGCAATGAGAAATTCTAAAAAGTTTCATATGTCCCACAAGAAACGTTGACTTGAAATAAATCTTTGAAGAAAAACTGGGTCTTCAAGCCCTGACTGCGTAAGGCCTGAAATAAAAATAAAACCATACTCTAGTTTTACGCTACACTCGAAACGAACTGTAGATGTATAATTTGCATTTAAACTACTTTCCTTATGAGGACTTTAAAATATAGTATTTACACCCATATTTCAGATAAGAGACATAAAGGGTAAGAATGTGTTAAAGAAAAGTTGCTGCAACTTTCTGAATTTATTAAATGCCATGCCGCCCTTTAAGAAGCCCTCAAACTTATCATTTACAAAATCAGTGGCATGTTTCGAAACCCAGACAACTTAGCGCCAAAGCCTAGTCAGAAGGAAACTTTTTCTACTTTTTTAGAGCGTGAGTTCTGTTCAGTAAATAGGCCGAAAACACATAAAACAATTTGGATGAAATAAGTTTGGATGAATCAAACGCTTAATGGGAAGGTCTGTAATGGATGTTGATAGTATTCGTGTTGTTGGTGGAAATGCATAGGTTTATACAAGAATTGTTTTTTATTAAAAAAAAGTGGAAGCATTAAACAATTAATTGCATAATATTGTAAGAACATGTATCTTGAATAAAGGCACGAAATTTAGAACATCTACACACTTTACCACGTAAATAAATATTATCCCAACTAAAGACAAAAACCATTCACTGTAACGCTTAGAGATGATAAAAGTCCAAAAACTAATTGCAGTTATCAACATAGAATGTATCAGTTGAAGTTGTTTTCTTTAGTTTCCTGAAAAGGGGTTTTTTGTTTGAATTTTCAGCTAATAATTTATGTATTAGTTTTAATAGTTTTAATAACCTCAATATAATCCAAAAAATGTAAATCCAGCAAGGATTGGCGAAAATAACTTAATTGAAGTTGACAGATAGCTTATATGGCTTATATATACTGTCAAACAAGTTTTGCTTATGGCTGTTTCATCTCAATTAATTTCTTAAATATAAAATATTCATCACCAGAAAGTAAAAAAAAAAGGTTCAATACTTCGATAAAGATTTAAAACAACCTGTATTTAGTTAAAGGAATTATATAGAGAACGTTTCTCAGAACAAATAAAAAGTATTACAGTTTTTTTCAATTCGTTTTTATAGGTCACATAACTTTATGATGACATTAAAATAATTAACATACTGATTGTGTCATAGAACATTGAAAACGGTAAATTTGCATGTCTCCTCATTAAAAAATGTGTAAATGTTGCCACAAATCTAAATAATTTAAAAACACCAAAGTTTGACCAACATATTTTAGACGGAACTGCTCAAAAAAAATATTTACCTCCCGCTTTAGCAAATGAAAATCCGGTCCCAATTTAAAAGTACGGCGTTTTTTAAAGTACTTTTGATCAATTTTCAAAAAATTTAATGAGAGTAAAGAACATTTTTGATCTTTTGATACAGGCAGAATAAATATCTGTGTTTTAGGCTCTTGTATGTTGTACACCCTTTTGATAACATCATCAATTACAACCACAATATTGCTTTTGTCTTTTATACAACGAAACACATCAGTGGCTATAACCGCTGGAGAAAGCATCTGCTGATCTTTTTCATTCAACTCAGAAAAATATACACCTTCATCATCCAAATGTGGCAAAAGTACTTTCACTGTACTTAAGTCTTCTGGAGCTAAAAGTAAAATTATCATTTAATGTATAACCGAATTAAAATCAATACTTACGCATACAATCATTTACTTCTTGTTGATTGCAATTTTCCAAATTTCTTTCTTTAATAGGCGAAAACTCATCATGAGGAGGACATTCTGAGTCACTTGAACATTTGATGTCATTACTGTGCAGTGTTTCTTCCTTGTTATGATATATTTTCTTGTCAGACGATGTTTTTAAGTCAACATGATTTGATATTTCTATGTTTACAATATTATTGTTATTTCCTACATATGTTATTTCTGTTGGTTCCGTATTTGTACATAAATGATTCGAAGGAATGCCTATTCCTTTCTCTGTTTCGTTCTCATTGCTGCCTTCTTTGTGCAAAATTTGATTTTCTAGATGTATATAACGCTGTATATACGCATCAGATAAAGGGGGCGGCCACAAGTCAGTATTTGTGGTATCTTTATGGACTGCGTCAATAAAATCTTTTATTTTAAAATACATTTTAAAATTTATATCTGGAGTTAGGGTATTATATCTATGTTCAAGGTGATAAGTTATCAGTTTGTATTTTTTTTTTAAATCTATTTCGTCTTCGTAGTCCAAATTATCGACAGGTGAAAAAAGCCATGAAAGAGGATTTATGTGATATTTAATCCAACTATCTATTGACGATTTTATAACATTTTCTATGATTTTGTTGTCTTCCTTATATAAGAATATTTCCTTTTCAAAACGGTTGCACTTAGGTATAGCTTTAAAACGCTTTATGTTCATTTCTATTTCGTAAGTTTTATTGACCTGGTTCAGGGGTCGTTTCCTAGTTTTAATAACGGTATTAGATGTAAGAGATACGTCACTCTTTTGGTCTTCTTTCAATCTAAAAAAGAAAAACGAAAGTTATAAGAATATGCACCATTGTCTGTATGGAAAACTAGGCATATTTAAATTTACAAATGAAAAGAAGTTAAAACATTATTACTATTATTTATTAGTTAGCACATAATAAAATACTTATATACTAACATTATTAAAGAGCACAGGCTGCCAAGACTTTCGGCTCATCAGTAAAAATCTTATGTTATTAAATTGAGTTTGTTAATTATTTTGTTAACTGATTCTATATTTCGGGGATTAGGTTTGTTAAGAATAGATATAATTTTATCCAATGTTATCCTTGAGGATTCGTTTTGCATCGCCAAAAGAAAAGAAACAATTTCCCAGAAGATGGTCTATATTTAAAATAAGGTTACATTTATAACAAGTTGGTGGTTGATGCAAATCTTTTTTGCTGTAGACATTGGTAAGATATGTGGGTACTACACAAGCCATTTTTGCAACAGCATCCGCTGCTTCATTACCGCTTATCGCCACGTGTCCAGTTACCCACATAATTTGGCATTTTTTAGTGTTATTGATGAGTATGTTACGGATGTAGGCCGAGCGAATAAACGCTGCACTTGTGTTACCTTTTTTATATTTTGTAAGATGAAGAAGGATGGATTCTGCCTCAAATGTCCATTAAGGTTGTAATGAGATAGTTTGTCGATAGCTGTTCGTTGGCATTTCTAGGGTTCTTCCTAGTTTGAGGAAAATTGCGATAGCTGAAGGGATTTTTCTCTCTTTTTGACGGTTTTTAAAGAGGTGAACATCTTTGTTGATGGGTGGCCCGTATAAAAGTGCAGCTTTGGAAACAATTTAGCTGAGGACATTCTACATAGGTGTTCAATGGAGGGAAATCCAGCTTCGGCAAGGATATTCCTGATGGGTGTCGTGGGGAATGCGTTTAAGGAAATTCTGATTGATTGGTGATACGGAAGTTTGATTAAATTAAGTATTGTTCTCGGACTATTACCATATATACTAACCGCGTAATCTATCTTACTTAACGTTAACATCCTGGTTAGATAACATAGTGAATTTAAGTGGGAATTACTCTTTATACATAATAAATATTTAATAATGTTACACCTTCCAGCCAATGCTTTTTTAATCTCTACACAATGATTTTTCCAGTTATACTTAGAATTAACAAACCAAGAATATTTAGACTAGAAACAGTTTCAATTTTTACATTTTGTACATAAAGTTCGGGAGGGGAACATTATTTTTTGCGACACACATGTAGTACTTTACATTTAGATAAACAAAGGTGAACCCCCGAGTTTGAGGACCATTGCAAGATATTATTTAATAAATTTGAAAAAATGTTGTATATAAAGTTTAAATTGTTATATTTACACATGATAAAAATATCGTCTGCGTATACACAATAATCTAAATGATTATATTTGTTATTGATATCACACAACATGTCAAATGCGATAGTAAAAAGGATTACCGAAAGCGGAGATCCTTGGAGAAATCCATAGTGGTCTTGTTTTAGAGAATTTATTGTTAATTTTGACACAAAATTTTCTATTCAATAGAAAGGATTTAACAAAACCGAAAATTGTTGGGCCAACGCCCCAATTTTTTAGTTTGTTTAGTACTAAATGTATGCCTATCTGGTCGAAAGCCTTTTCGAAATCTAACGCTAGGATCGAAACATAATTTCGATCGGAGAGAGCATTTGTCACGATAAAATCTATATGTAATAACGCGTCAATATAGTCGCGTTTTGGTTTGAATTCTACTTGTTTTATACTGGTAAGTTTTTTTTACTACAATGTACCTGAGGGGCCGATTTGCAATTATATTTTCTAATATTTTTGCGGTACATGGTATGGGGGATATCGGACGGTATCCGTTAATAAAATTATTGTTTTTATTTGTGTTGAAGATATTGTTGTAGAGTTTGAGGAGTCTGACAATGCCGATAAGTGGGAGGTTTTGCAGCATGGGGTATGAAATGCGATCACGTCCTGGGGTCTTGCCTTTTACGCTGTGTAGGCATTGGCTGAACTCTAGTTGTGTTATTTCACCTTTTAATTTGAGCGCAAAATTGTCACTAGCTGTAGGAAGGGCAATGTTTAGAGATTGGTTTTTAAATACAATGAATTCGTGTGGAAAATTATCATCGTGGGCTGCTTGTGGCCATGTGTTTGCAAAGAAATTGCTTATTTCCTCAGTTGTGAATATGCTTCCATTAGAGGTGTTGATGGCTTTTATGATTGAGCGGATGTTGTTGTCTGTGAGACAGCGGATTTTATGCTAAATAATATGTGTAGAGGAGGATGGAGCATTGACGGCTGTGAACTGTTAGAATGCTTTTAATTTAGAGCATTTAAGTAGCCTGCGGAAGATTGCATTCGATTTTTTTTTAAAGCAATTAAGTTTTCCAACATTGGACTTCTTTTAAATTTTTTCCATGCACCTACTTCAGGGAGGCAAGTTCTGCGTTCCACCATGGAACTGAGTGTTTATATTTTTTAGGAGATGATAGGGGGATGGGTCGTTTGCAGCATATCTCATACTTTTCAATATAGTGGCCGCTTCCTTATTGACATCGGATGATGGTTCTTTTGTGTCTAGCAGTTGGGAGAACTGGGCTTTGTATTTTATCCAATCAGCGTATTCAATTTTATATTTGATGGGGAGTGAAATTCGTTCGCAGTTGATGGACGTTATAATGGGAAACTGGTCACTGTTATGCAAATCGTCTAAAATGTACCAGGTGATTTGGCGAAGTAGTTGGGTCGAACAACAGGTGAGATCGATATGCGTGAGAGTATTATGAGTTGATGCTGATGAGTTGATGATTGGGAGACCCATCATTAAGAATAGCAATATTTGACTGGGTTATGACTTGTTCTATGATTGCACCCCGTGAATTAGTTTGGGGTCAACCCCATAATACGCTCCATGAGTTGACGTCACCAAGTATAATAAATGGTGATTTGCACTGATTAAGGATGGTGGTAAGGTCATTTTTAGTGAAGGGTTGATCAGTTAGGATGTAGAGTGTTAGTACAGTGACTTCGATCGGAAGCTCTATGTCAATAGCAATGGCTAGTAAATTGGATGTTATATAGTGTTGTTTATGTGCTTCATTATTACTAACTAGTACTCCAACCTTGTTTGGCTGTGGTGTTACTAGAGAAATTGATAAAGTAAGCACTGTATCCCTTCGGCGAGAACGGTTGTTGTTTGTGCGGGTAGGGCGTTTCTTGAAGGGCGATAACGCAAGGCCTGTGATTTTTAATCAGCAGGTTAAGTCCATCATGGTTGTTTTTATATCCTTTAATATTCCACTGAAGAATTTTAAAAGAGCTATAATGTGAATTTGCAATGACCGATTCTACACTAGTAGAATTGGGTGTACTGTTGTTTACATTATTGCCCGTGTTGTTATTGCTGGCGCACGGTGATCTATTCCGATCAGGGGGTGTACGAGGACGCCCCATTGTGACCGCGTTTTGGGAGTTAACCGTTTTAATTGTAGATAGTAAGGTGTAATAGTAGATAGTAAGGTGGTTTTAGGTTTTAACATGTGCAATTTTGGAGATAAGGTTTTGTTTTATTTGCTTTAGGGGCTACTATGTTGGAATCGGTTGGGGTTGGGGGAAGAGAACGAGAGGTGGGGAGATTGTTTTGGTTGGAATTTGTGGTGATGTTAGATGATTGAGAGGTATTATCAGTGTTGATTGGGGTTTGTGGGGTTTGATTAGAGGATGTAGGTTGTTGGTTACTTGGGGTGGATTTTTTTTTATGGAGATCCTGCCAAAAATGAAAAGGCAGAATTGATAGGATTGGAGGAAACCTGTGAGCTATAGATACGTGTCGCTTCGCCCAATGTGCACTTGTTCCTGGTTTTTATTTTTAAGAAGTCGGCAAAAAACTGTAGGTCCCTTCTACTCGTGAGAGAACAGTAGCGCACACAACACGAGTAGTTGATGAGCAAGCTAGGCCCTGGTCCCCCTTTGGACTGCAGCGCCAACAATTATTATTATATTATTATTAATATTTTTCTTTTGGGGGAATTTTTAACTCCGGTAACATTTTGTGATCTCATCTCTTGTATAATTTCATTTTCCGGGACCTTAATACGGCATGCCCTTCGTTTTTATTTGTGTTGAAGATATTGTTGTAGAGTTTGAGGAGTCTGACAATGCCGATATGTGGGAGGGCATGCCCTTCGAAGAGTTAAGGTTATCATAAAGTTTTGCGGTTACCGGCACCGAAACCGGTTGGCGAAAATTTTGATTGAAATGAATTTTTCGGCCGACTTGGAGTTTTGGCGAGAATGAGTAGTCCCCGTTCGCGCAGAATAGAGACTTTTTCATATTCAGTGCTTATTGCTTATTTCTTATCACAAAGATACTGAGTGAAGAAAGTGGTTTGGTTGCGTCTTTAGAGGCGTCTACTGGAGGTGCTTAGAAGAAGATCGTGAAGAGAGAGAAGGCAGATACACAATGTCAAAAAAGAGAAGAAAATCAATTACGATAAACGGCGAAAGAAGGCTACCACCTACTTAGGAGATTTGGCCACAATACAGAAAACGCAACTCGTCTGGTAGAAAAGTGTAATCAAATTTCTAACTAAGAATAACCTAATCAACCTTCGGGAGCCGCTAATTACATGAACCGTTCGTTCACATTTCGGTCGGATTCAGATTCAGAGTGGGATATTCTGAATGTGGTATTAATCCCGAGCTGATACCTCAGCTGAGACAACCGAACTTAAGGATAACCGTGTAGGCGAGAATGATGAAGATGAAACATCAACCCGTAGACTAAATGAAGAAAATGACAGAGAGTATAATGAGTTTAACTGTCATGGGAGGGGGTAGTGGAAGATAGAGAGTAAGACGAAGAGTAACGAGGACAAAACGAAATAAAGTCGGTGAAATAAAAAAGTCTATGCAAAGAAACTGATTTTTTCTTCGCATTCATTCAAATTTCCTTTATCTTTTTTCGCCTTTTAAACAACAATAAAATAATTATTACTATTTTTATGCATTGAATAAATATCTTGGATCCGTCTAGCTCTTTTCAATTAATTAAATTTAATAACATTATTATTATTATTGGATGGCGAGACAGTCCATAGGGGGACCAGGGCCTAGCTTGATCATCAACTACTCGTGTTTTGCGCGCTAATGTTTTCTCACGAATAGAAGGGACCTAAAATTTTCTTTCCGACTCCGAACGAAGTTAGAGAAGCGTTTTCTTAGGCAGTTATTACTTTTTGAATGTTGTCAGCATCTCGAAAGAGGTCATGCCGTGAAAAATTCGAGGTTTTTAACCGGGAATCGAACCAGGGCCTTCAGCGCGTGAGCGTCGCACCCACTAAGGCATGGCGATCACAAATCTTATCAATTGAGAGATAAATGCTAAAGACAAAATGCTATAAAGACCATTTTCGCAAGTTTTGTGGGTGTTAATAAATCATTGTGTTTAAAGATGTAATCGTCGTTAAATCGGTGTGCGAAAAAAATTTGCAACAATACTACGACAAAAACGATTCTTCTTGTTCTTATTGTTGTGGCGCTACAGTCCAGGGTAGACCTGGGTCTCAACCAACATGCTTCTCCAGCCAGCACAATTTTTCGCTAGCTGTCTCCAATTGCGCACTCCAAGTTGGTTGAGGTCCTTCCCCACTTGAGTGCGCCACCTTAGCCTATGCCGTCATCTGTTGCGTTGTCCCAATGGATCGGATTCGAAGACTTTTCTGGCCGGAGTAGTGATGTCCATAACCGTCCTCACCACGTAAAAATCATTAGTTCAGAAGCAACACCATGCCTCGGATAATGAAGGATCAACTGTTGACGACCCCAGCAAACGTTTTAAGGACAAAGATTTTCGGTCTTGCACGTGGATTGTGAGGTCCCTTAACAGGCCACGTGCAGCCGAACAACTTGCGAAGGCCCTTGACAGCTACAAAGCTGACATAACCGCCATCCAGGAAGTGCGATGGGATGGGCCTGGCATAAAAGCGATGAAGAACTGCGATATCGACTACAGAAATTGCTATAGAGAGAGAAGACAGCGCTTATTCGGATGCGGATTTGTTGTTCGAGGCAGACTTAGGCAAAAAGTCTTGAGCTACGACCCAGTCAGCGAACGCCTCATGACAATCCGCATCAAGGCTAAATTCGGGAACATCAGCCTAATATGCGCTCACGCCCCGACAGAAAAGAAGGATGACAACACCAAGGATGACTTCTACGATCTCCTAGAAAGAACATATGATCGATGCCCCACCTATGACACCAGGATCGTTCTAGGAGATTTCAACGCTCAGCTGGGAAAGGAGGACATCTTTGCTGGAGTCATCGGTAAACACAGCCTGCACGACAACACATCCGGAAACGGACTCCGGCTGTTGGAATTCGCCTCGGGGCGAAACCTCTCTGTGGCTAGCACGCGGTTCCCACACCTGGACATTCACAAAGGAACCTGGCGATCTCCTGATCAATCAACCGTCAACCAGATTGATCACGTTGCGATCGACGTCAGACACTCCTCCAGTATTCTCGATGTCCGAACCTTCCGAGGTGCAAACATTGACTCGGATCATCACCTTGTTGTAGCCAAGGTAAGAACCCGGATATCGAGAGAGCAACGGAGTCGAAAAAGGCCAAAACGGTTTGACGTCGAAAAGCTACAATCGCAGCTGATTGCTGGGAACTTTGCCGACTACATTGCCTAGCTGTCTTAAGCGTTGTATCCGTAGACGATTGTCCAGGCGCATGTCGCTGTACAGCCCATAGAGTTCGTCGTTAAATCTTCTCCTCCAGATGCCATTAACGCAAACAGGATCAAAAACCGCTGGCAGAACTTTTTTCTCAAAAAGACTAAGGGGGCTTCCTCATTCGCCTTTAGTAACGTCCAGGTTTTCGCGCTATAAAAGAAGGACCTGGATGATCAAACTGCTACAGTTATGTTCATAAAAATAGCAGTATCCGGTTTTATTGTAGTTTTCGGTAACTAAGATATCATACCAGAAATAAAAAATAAAACATAAATGCTTACTTTCTCCTTTTTTCACTCATTCATTGAAATCTGTTAATTGAAGCCTGTTCATAAAAATAGCAGTGTTATTTGGTTTTACCATAAAGTGTCTCAGAAATTGTTGTTTAGAGATTAAAAAATATTTGTGTATTCTTGTTTGGCAAGTGAATGTTTTTGTATATGTCGTCTTCTATTAACATACTTTAAAGTTAGAAATATGGGTGTATCAAACCATTGTACCGAAGATATGCGGAATTTGATCAAAATATTGCGTTCGGAGGGAAAAACATATGCTTCAATCCAGGAAATCATAGGATGTTCAGCGAAAATGGTTAGCAATACGCTAAACTGGAAAGCTAGGTCCGAAACACGCGGTCCAAAAAGGGTGACGGCTAAGCGAACTGACCGAAAAATTATCAACATCGCAAAGGAGAACCCTTCAATAAGTTCCAGATAGATAAGGGATGAACTCCAACTTCCGGTGAGTGCTGTGACGGTTAGAAGATGTCTTCTAGGGGCTAAACTACCAGCTCGAAGCCCGTGAAAAGTGCCGCTTTTGACAAAAAAGAATGTGCAAAAAAGATTGGCATTCGCAAAGTTTTACAAAAATTGGCTTAAGGAGAAATGGAAGAATTTCTGTCTTATTTGGTATAGTAAAATATAATAGTTTTATTTGGGTCCAAGGGTCGTCGGGAATATGTAAGAAGACCAAAGAATGAAGAAAATAATCTCCGTTATACAGTTATGTAAAACTGTTAAACATGGAGGAGCAAAACTAATGATTTGGGCCTGTTTCTTATATAATGGGGTTGGACCTATACAGGTTACATACCCTTAACATTCCTTATCGCGCCAATCTATCTTTTCCACATAATGCACGGGTGCAATCACCTGCACTATGTTCGCATTCTGTTTATTCTAATTTTCATTTCATTT
The DNA here is from genome assembly GCA_955652365.1 of Eristalinus aeneus. Taxonomy (NCBI): domain Eukaryota; kingdom Metazoa; phylum Arthropoda; class Insecta; order Diptera; family Syrphidae; genus Eristalinus; species Eristalinus aeneus. The sequence goes on from OY019130.1 coordinate 41,928,372, forward strand.
TCCGGCGCAGTGCATCTCAAGTTACAGCTACAAGCGCACATGAAAAGGCTGACAAAACAGTTCCCGCGGTCCCACAGTGACCCGGTACGCTGAAACGCAGAATAGCCAATAGATATAAGGGAGTGGATGAATCCCACTGAGTTGTTTTTGAGTGATTAAGCTGGAAGTTGTAAAGTTATTTCTTTTAATAAAATTGTTTTTTTTTTTTAACAACGTGTCGGAACGTCTTTTGTAAGTGGCGCAGTTGGTAGGATCCTAACTATATTTGTGGGATCCATATGAGAACGGACCAATAAAACGCGTGAATAAGGTGACAGTAATATATATAAAAAAGAAAAGAATCAGCGAGTACCGAGTGAATATTTTAACTACAAATCAGTGAAATTCCATCGTCGGATCTATTCCAAAAAAATTACTTGTTCACATAAAAAGAAAATAAATAACAATAATAAAAGGAAAATAACTAATAACGACTAAACCTCTCAGCGAAATAACTCAAAACCAAACCAAGAGAGTACCGAGCGAATAATTTAACTACGAATCAGTGAAAATTCATCGTCGGACTCATTTCATAGAATTTTTTTTTTTTTTTTTTTCATTGTTTTTTTTTCTCGCCTTTGCGATTCTGTAAACAAATCAAATCTTTCAAAATTAAAATCAAAGATAAAATTTCGAAATTTACACACATCCTAGATATGGAACAACAAAATCTAGATCGGTTAGTGCAAGCTACTGAAGCTTTAGCAACGCGGAACCAAGAACAAAGTCGCACGGTGCGAATCCTTAAGGAAATTTCGTATATCCGTGAATTCAGTGGTGATAGCGCGGCTTTAACACAATTCATAAACGTAGTCGGGAACCACATAAATGCAGTGAACGAAGCAGAAAGACCGGAGCTTTGGCAGGCTATTTACAACACCAAAATAACAGGGCCAGCAAAGGAACTATTACTACACAATCGACCAGCAACGTGGGACCAAGCCAAGGACCTCCTGAAGCAGCACTTTCGGCCTCCAATAAATTACAAAGACATCTCAAGAAGAATAACGTATCTAAAAGTAAGTTCAATAGCAGATCTTAACGTAAAAGTAGAGGAATTAATTCAGAATGGAAATTCATTTGCAAAATATGAATGTAATCAAATAGAAGCCAAAAACACATTTTATGTACTAATAGTAAATAGAATTAAGCAATTAGCTATAGGGAACCTATCCAGGGACACTAAAAATATTTACGATATCCATAGAATTAAAGAAGTTCTATATAGTTACATAGGATATGATGAAGGAAACATAGAAAGGGAGTTCAAAACAAAACAATACAATGGCTCAAATACTTTTCGACATAAAAACTCTAACCCCAGACAACAAAACCAACTAAATAGCTCAGGTTCAGCTCAAATAGGCAGACAATATAATTCTAGGACGGAACAATTAGGACAACACAGACAGGGCAACAATGATAATAGAAATAATCAAAATACAAGATACCAGACGTTTAACCCTTCAGGGCAGAAATGCAGTTCAATATCCAACAGCAATGTCTATACGGCCAATTTCGAATGAGACGGTTAATCAGACTAATCAGGAGGAAGTTCATAACATCGAACCAGAATTTTTTATCAATTAGGCCTCGGAGACAAAACATTTACAGATTTAACGATTAACGAAACCAAACTAAAAGCACTAGTAGACACGGGTTCTACAATGAGCATAATTAATTCCAATACGGTAGACTGCAGTAAAAATAGTTTATTTGATAGAATAAAAATGCGGTTACAAACGATAAATAATGTAACTACAGAAATGGTAGACAGAATTGTTACAAGCATACCTAAAGAATTCAATTTTAATCCCAAGGGTGCTATAAAATGGTACAAAAGAAATTTAGGAGACAAACCCTATGATGTCCTCATTGGTATGGACATACTGAATAAAATAGTCAAAACCCTGGATTTTGAAAACAAGTATCTCATACTAAATAATGGTGCCAAAATACCCCTTTATTCCGCCAATCCTATAAGAGAGTTCGATTGCTTTGAACTAATCTCTGATAAGAAAGAAATAGACTTAAGTCACCTTAACGGAGAAGAAAAACAGGAAATTCAAGGATTGTTAATAATTAATAATTGTTGGCGCTACAGTCCAAAGGGGGACCAGGGCCTAGCTTGCTCATCAACTGCTCGTGTTGTGCGCGCTATTGTTCTCTCACGAGTAGAAGGGACCTACAGTTTTCTGCCGACTCCGAACGGCGAAATTTGAGAAGCTTTCTTAGACAGTTATTACTCTTTGAGTGTTGTCAGCAGCTCGAAAGAGGTGGTGCCGTGAAAAATTCGAAAAATTGGTGTTGAGCTGGGAATCGAACCGACACACTTCGGCGTGTGAGGGTCGCACTCTACCCACTACGCCACGGCGACCACATCAAGGATTGTTAGAACAATTTAAAACATTAATATATAGAGAAGGCGATCAACTAACAAATACAAATTCTATCACACACGAAATTAGAACAACGACAAGTCAACCAATCAATTCGAAACTATACAGACTGCCCCCAAAGCACCAGGAAGAGGTACGGATGCAAGTAAAAGAGATGGAGGAGCAGGGAATCATAAGAAAATCGAACAGCAGATACGCTTCCCCCATCGTACTAGTAGCAAAGAAATCAGATGGCACGGGAAAACAAAAATTTCGCCTGTGTGTAGATTATATATATATTACAGTAGACGATAAATATCCGCTACCGAATATCGATGCTATACTCGATAAACTAGGACGCGCCCAGTATTTTTCGTCGTTAGACCTAGCGAAAGGATATCACCAAATCAAAATGAATCCAAATTATATCCCCAAGACGGCATTCGTAACTCCTGACGGATTATTTGAATACGTAAGAATGCCATTTGGTCTTAAGAATGCGCCAGCAACCTTTCAAAGGTTGATGAATGACATTCTCAGGGACCAAATCAATAAAATATGCGTTGTCTACTTAGACGACATATTGGTTTTCTCAACCAGCCTCAAAGAAGACATACAATCTTAAAAGATTATATTTGCGAAACTTGCAGAACAAAACCTAAAAATACAATTTAGCAAATGCTCTTTCCTCAAAAGAAATACTGAATTTCTAGGGCATGTCTTAACAAGTGAAGGCATGAAACCCAACCCCAATAAAATCAAATGTATCCAAAATTTCCCACTACCAAAAACAGATAAGCAGTTGAAGGGCTTTCTAGGGGTAACAGGTTTTTACAGAAAATTCGTAAGGGACTACGCGAAGATTGCGAACCCTATGGTAAAATATTTGAAGAAAGGCAAAAAGATTAACATCAACGACCCAGAGTACATTGAAGCCTTCGAGACTTTGAAACGCAATATTAAACATCCTATATTGAAATTTCCAGACTTCAGTAAACAATTCACAGTATTTACCGACGCCAGCAATTATGCGATAGGAGCGGTTTGGGCGGTCACATACTTCAGACCATATTTGTGGGGAAAAAGGTTTAAAATAATTACAGACCATTTACCAATAAAGTACTTAAACAAGAGATACACAGGCAAATAATTTAATTTAATAATAAACTTCAGGAATTTCAGTTCGATATTGAGTACGTGAAAGGGAAGGAAAATAAGATAGCAGACTTCCTTAGTAGGATACCAGAAGAAATTGAAAGCGCCGAAAATCATACCATAAACAATCTATCCGATAACGCTACAATCCACTCACAAGAACAACAATTATTAGATCACATACCCATAAAGGAAACAATAGTCAATAAATATAAAACCTGACTAATACTAGTTAACGATGCCGACAAGGAGATAGAAATTCTCCACAATAGAAGAATAATATTCGTCGATATGACTAAAAACGAAGAATATTGGACAGATTTGTTAAGAAGATTCATAAAACCAGGTCTGATTGGAATATACACTGAATTGTCTTATCACGAATTCAATAAAATTCAACAGCTGCTAATTGAATTGTTCCACCACGACAGTAAGATAAGATTTATAAAAGCTACTCTTAGAGTCAAAGAAATCAGAACTCTAGAGGAAACCCAGAAACAAATCTCGTTATACCATACCAGGGAAAGTATGCACAGTGGAATAATAGAAACATATCATAGCCTCAAGAATAGAATTTACTATCCAAAATTAATTAAAGAAATCACAAAAATTATTAACAATTGTAAATTATGCTTAGAAACAAAATATGCAAGGAATCCAATAAAGCTCAAATACGAAATAAGCGAGAAACCGGGCAGACCTAATGAGATCCTTCATATGGACATCCATTACTTTATGAAACACCCGTTCCTTACTTTTATAGATAAACTCACTAAAAAAGCATACGCCTACCACCTACCAAACAAAAACTGGACAATAAAATAGAGGTACTAGAGGAACACTTCTCAAAGTTTGGCAAACCCACAAAAATAATAACCGATAACGAATTTAAAGCAGAAAATTTCAAGGCATTTCTAAATGAACACGGAATCAAACTACATTTTACCAAACCTGTGAGTGTTGGGTCTGGCAACAGTGATATAGAAAGATTTCACTCCACATTGCAAGAAAAACTAGTTACAATGAGAAACCAAGATATATCCCTTGTTCAGAAAGTTCACAGGGCAGTTAATAATCACAATAATAGGTATCATTCAACTTTAAAAATGTCCCCGGAAGAAGCAATGTATGCAGACGTAGCTACTTTAGTAAGGCAGATACGGCTAGAAAAAGAGAAAAGAACCCAGAAGCTAAATCAATGTAGGGAAGAATATAAAGAAATAAGAGAGGTCATACCAGTCAAGAACTACAAAAGAAACTATTATAAGAATGAACCTAGATATAGAATTAAGAAATGGTAGAAAGAACATCCGATAAATATTAAAAGACCACGTTTATTTGCAGATGACGATATCAACGTACTTGATATTCGCGACAATGACGGCACAGACCACAGCGACATTGACAATTGACCAATTGACAACAAATAATGGATATGCCATAATTAACATGGGACAGACTGAAATAATTCAAACTATTAAAACTATATTACATACTATTAACACAGAAGAAATAAGGCAGACTATTAACACCTTCGTAGAAAATACTACAAAACTTAAAGTAGACGATGATCCAATTATAAAACGCCAAATGGGAACACTTTACGGTAAAGTAACCGCCATAGAACCAGGAAAAAGACAAAAAGGAGGGCTAGTCAATATTATAGGAACAGAACAAAAATGGTTATTATAGATCACCTCAACACTCTAGGGAAAAATCAAGAGTCACCTTAATCAACAGATAGATTTCAATGGACATCTGAGTGAAAGCATATCCTATCTTAAATCGACAATAGAATCAGACAGAAAAGAATTAAGCAAATCATATGTAGAACTAACAGAGAACGAAAGAAGGTTTATCCTATAACAGCTAAAATTAGATCAACTAGTAAGATTGAGAATGTTAGAAGAACATTTAAATCAATTAATAGATAATATAGCCTTAGTTAAACATGGACTAATACATCCATCCAGAAGAGATAAACGAGATAGGACTCGACTCCTACAAACTAAAAAACGCAAAAGCAGGACTTCTCAAATACAGTATAGATACTTTAGTATTAGCTATAAAAATTCCATATATATATACCAGATCGTGAACCTTAAATTAATAACAGCAATTCCTACAGGCAATAAAACAGAAATAGAAGAAGATGATCATTATTTTTTAGAAGCAAATAACACAAAGTTTGAATTCCTAAATAATGTTCAATATGCAAAATATCTAAAACCTCTTAGAAGCTGTATTGTAAACAAAAATTGTAAAACAAAACAAAACGAACTAATGGAAATAAACGAAATTGATGATACCACTATAATTTGTAAGAATCTACGAGATCAAGAGATAAAAAATAATTGTGATGATAGAAAATAAAATTAAGCGGAAACTATCTAATAGTTATTAATAATTGTTCTATCAAGATAATGAATAAAACATTTTCTAATTCCAATGTAAAATTTAAAGAAAGATTTTATTACTATGATGAGATCAATTATAACTTCACTAAAAATTTAAGCTTTGAAGATGTTATTATAAGAAATATCGAAAATCTGAAACATATAAACTTACTTAAAATTCATAGAAATGTAAGCTACTCTGCAATCTCAGCCGTAACTTGTATCCTGATCATAATCATAATTTTCATTTTAAAATTAGTACGAAGAAATAAAAACTTAACGATATCAATTAAAACACTTCGCGAAAATAACCACCCCACTCATAAAACTCAGGAGAGTTTTGATCTAAAGGGGGGAGAGGCTACATACCCTAAACATTCCTTATCGCGCCAATCTATCTTTTCCACGTAATGCACGGGTGCAATCACCTGCATTATGTTCGCATTCTGTTTATTCTAATTTTCATTTCATTTTCCGGCGCAGTGCATCTCAAGTTACAGCTACAAGCGCACATGAAAAAGCTGACAAAACAGTTCCCGCCGTCCCACAGTGACCCGGTACGCTGAAACTGCAGAATAGCCAATAGATATAAGGGAGTGGATGAATCCCACTGAGTTGTTTTTGAGTGATTAAGCTGGAGGGAACAGTTGTAAAGTTATTTCTTTTAATAAAATTGTTTTTTTTTTTTTTAACAACGTGTCGGAACGTCTTTTGTAAGTTACATATATCCTATCTAGGGTATAATGGACGGCGGTGAGTACGTTAAAATTTTAGAAGACGTTATGCTGCCATATGCCGAGGAGGAAATCCCACTAGTTTGGATATATCAACAAGATAATGACCCAAAATATACGTCAAAATGGGCAAAATCTTGGTTTGATGAAAAAAGAAGGAGTGAAGAGGAGTGGCCAGCAGCACAATCCCCTGACCTAAACCCCATTGAAAACTTGTGGGGCGATCTTAAAAATTCTGTCCATGAGGCCAAACCAAAAAACGCCAAGGAATTGTGGGAGGTTGTGCGAGACTCATGGGAAGCTATACCAGTTGAGAGATGTCGGAGTGCTGCCAAGTGTGACGCTCTGTAGATGTTGTGTGTCCTTTCTTGATGATAGCATGTTCTTTGTTTTGCCCTCATTTAATAATAATAATAATTGGCGCGACAGTTCACACTAGGGGGACCAGGGCCTAGCTTGCTCTTTGCTTGTTCTCTCATGAGTAGAAACGACCCACAGTTTTTTGCCAGTTTCAGACGCTCACACAATACGGCAGAGAGGATTTTGTATGCAATGTTAGAAAGGAAGGAGTCTCTCCTTCTTGTGGACCGGGCAAATGACGCTGAGATTCCACTCATTTGGCATGCTTTCCTCCGACCATATCTTACAGATGAGCTCGTGAATGCGTCCAACCAGGACATCTCCAACTGCTTAAAGTAGTTCTGTGGGCAATCCATCCGTTCCAGCAGCTTTGTTCGACTTCAGATTGGATATTGCTATCTTCACCTTGTCTAAGTCGAGGGGACGGAATTCGTGTTTATCATCGTCCAAATTGAGAAAAACATTCTGCCTAACAGCGGGATTTGAACCTGCAGAAATGTTCCTGCCAGATTCTCAGCACAGACTGCGACTCTACTACTAGTTGTCCATTTTGGTCCCGGCAGGCCTTGGTCCGAACCTTGTATCCTCCGGATAGCTGTTTTACCTTTCGGTAAAACTTTCGGACTTCATTCCTGCACAACACCTTTCCATTTCCTCGACCGCGCGGTTCTCATGCTCTTTCTTTTTACTTCTGAGAAGCCGGTGCTCTTCCCTTCTTCTCTGTTCGTAGAGTTCACGAACAGCCCGCGTTGTTCGATGCAGCGTCGCCTTAAAGGCGTCTTGTTAAGCTGCGTGCAGGAAAGCCACTCGTCGTCGAACCATGGGTTCCTTCTGGGTGGTGACGTGAAACCCAGCACATCAGTGGCAGCATCTTTGATGGCTTCTTGACAACGTTTCCATTCTTCTTCTATGCTTAGTGCAGGAAGCATTGAACTCTGAGCGAGTTTCAGGGAGACTCGGTCGGCAACGTTCCCAGAGATTGTAGCTTTTCGACGTCAAACCGTTTTGGTCTTTCTCGACTCCGTTGCTCTCTCGATATCCGGCACTAATCGGAACTTTGAATCTTAACCACGTTTCATTCTACTGTGTGGTACTTGGAAAAAGAAATATGTAAAAGAATATTGTGTTAAAATAAACTTTACGGGACAACACTCTGGAGAAAATTCTCTCGAATTTCTTGACAACATGGTATAAAGGATATAGTTCGGAATCTAATTTATGGTAAATTGAAAAGAAGGAGAAAAGATATCATCGTCGTCTCTGAATCATAACCGAATACAAGAGAGAAACGAAGAGTGGAAGCAAAAATATGAGTGAATATGGGTTCACTATCTCTCTGTATGTGTCCATTAATTCTGTGTATTGGTGTGCATACTTAACTCACGCTTGCTATATATATATATTTTTTTCATATTATATTACCTCTAAATAAATAAGAAAATATTTCGGAGCAATTTTTAAAGAAAGTAATTTTGAAAATACAGCATCTTGACGAATTTTCAGATTATAGATTATAAGATGCCTAAATTAAGCGAACTACAAAGTAGAGAGCTTAAAGTAGTTCCTTCCGAATTTTATGTAATTACGAACAATTTGTTTAGAAATGGCAACCGTACGCTACGAATTTGCAACTTCAACTGTCTTCCTTTACTATAGCTCCAAATGGCAGAGAAATGCACAAATATAATTAGTCTAACCACAGACCACTAAACACGAGTACTTCCCAAACACGATCGTCCGTCCAATGTGTTGTAAATATATTCGGTTATACGAAAATACAAGCCTTCTGATCACCGACCACCAAGCGATATATAGAACGCGTAAAGGCATTTATTTTAAACTTGATACTACTGGTTCAGAGAAGTTGTGGTTCGAAGCACTCCTCTTAGTGAAAGATTATTTTACACATGAACTATGAAATGTTTCAATTGTAAACAGCCAAACCACATTTTCATGTTATGTGGAAAGTTTCGTTTAAAACACGAACTGTGAATTATTTTAATTGTGAACAAATAAGTTTCATTTTCATTAACTGTTCATATCACCAACTCAAACAACGCTTTACGATATGCGCACGAAATGGTTATGGATTAAGTTTTGGTCCTGAAAGAAATAAACCAAACCCAAACGCTCAGAAAAGAGGCATCTTCTGAATAACAACAATAAATCTCTTATTCAACAATGTATCAAAATATGTATTGACCACAAGAACTTAGCGGACATATTTTTATGGATGACCGATTCTGCACCTACATAGGCACCTAGTTGTAGGGAATCACCCTCATGTCACATCCCCTGCGAAGAGAGCTAATAATCAAAACTTGCTTGTAGACTTACTTGAGTTGGGTCATTCGTCCCAGTGACTTATCGTATTCCTCGCTAATAGTCCTTGGAAATTGTACGGCGAAGATCGCATGTGTATATACTTTCCAGCATATGAATTTGTAAAGTACCGTAGGATATCTTAGTCTAAATTCGCCGTACTTGATATATTCCGGTTGTAAGAAAATATCAAGGAAAAAGGTAAAATATTAATGAAGTTCGTAACGTATAAGGGACGATATGAGTTTAATCGCAATCCATTTGGGCCTTTTAACACCCCCTAAAGTTTTCCACGCCAAATTAAAAAAGTTACTGGAAGGGAAAGTTTTTATTATGTGGATAACTGATAATACCCTCAACTATATGTTCAAAATCTATCCAAAAACCGCAAGACGCAGGTATGACCACAGACAAGTATACACAGATGCCTCACTCCGAACAAAATACTGGTTACTCCGAACAAAATACCTGCCTACGATTATATGAAAGAGAAAAGCCAGTCAACAAGAAATAATATTGCGGAGAAAAAAGTTAAAGAGAATAACCAACCAAAAGCATCTACAGTAAAATCTTATTTTACACGGTCTTTTTTAAACGATTTTGAAATAACACGGTTCGTTAGAGGAAAATGTTAATTCTTTTACACGCTTTTTTTGGAAGAATTCAAAAAAAAATTAATACGTATTCAAAAAAAAACCTATAGACGTCGCTTATAATGAATTCCGCATTAGAACAAAACCAAACAGTTGCGTTAGACATATCGTCCACGATTGCTATCAACCAGCGATGAATAGCTGAACTTTTGTTTCCTAATTTTATCAAAGTATATCTTTTGTATACTTATGGATTGAATTTAAACTGTACATTTATTTTCTTGTAATAAATGAATTGTTTTGTTTTATTAACTTTTTTTGCACGGTTTTTTAAGGAAATAATTGAATTTTTTTCATTTTACACGATTTTTTATTTACATACATTTACATAAATCCAAATTTACATATGAACCGTGTATTTTTCTAAACGATTCTTATTTAAACGAATTTCTTAGGAACCTATCTACCGTGCAAAAAGATTTAACTGTATGTACGTAAATACAAATTAATCATATCCCTCAACTTAAATCCTTTGCATTTAAATTTTTACAATTACTTTTATTTCTTATTTGGAGATTATAAACCCACATAAACATACAACCTGTTAATGAATATCTACATACTGATATCAAAGATCACACTGCGGTCAAGGGATCCTGTTTTACTTACAGAAATTAACATCATCTTTATTACATCTATATGTGTCTTATTATTTAAACCTCTCAATACGTAAGTAGATTCAAACGCTTTTCCGTGGTAAAGGATACATTTTATAATTTTGTACACTTCGGGAAACGGAAGAAATGATTTACAGGAGTGAAAATAAATCTAAAATAAGAGGTATTTGGACTGACTAAGGATGATCTAAGATTGTGTCTTTCATTTCATTTTTTAATTAATAAAATTTATCAGTTTAATAAAGACGAACCATTCGTCCTGAACTTGAAAATCTATCATTTCAACAAGGTGAACCGATTTAGCAAATCTTGTCGCAACTCTGAAAAGAGGGCAGAAACAAATGTTGTCTATTTTTGATAAAGCATGTATTACGCATAGTTGAGTTTGTACCATACACATTCAGCTAGACTTCGTATGTAATATGTTTGCTTTTATTCTGTTGCTTTACTGCCTCTCAATGAAAGCGATTGGCTTTCTAATGATTAAGAGACAAGATTTTCAAATCAAGTTCTCCTGTGGCGGTGAGACACATGTGTATACCTGTCTGTGGTATGACGTTGCGATTAAACAAATGTGTATTTCTCACAAAAAAAATTACAATCTTGCGACATCTATTATCTGAGGAGGGTTCTTAACCAGGAGAAACAACTAATTTTACTAAACTAAGATGATATATTGAATTGGGAAGTCTCTTCAGGAAATTAGTGCATCATTTTTTCATTATCGTAAAGCGATATTATTTCAGCAGGGCATAGACGATCAGGCATTGAAGATACGAATCAATATATGCAAATCCTGAGCCGGAAGTGCTTGCCGTAGTTGCTGGAATCTATCTGACAAAGTCATGCAGCGTATCAATTAACAACTTTGGTTCCGCAGAATGTGAATTAAGTGAAGTCGTACGTCGGACGTGGGAATGCTGCTACTAAAAGCGATCACCAGGGACATTAGAAATATAGATGCGTCATTCTTAATTAACTTTTTCTGTCTGTACACTACGGCGACGACAAGAAAATAAGAGACATAAAGAGCAGAATGTAGTAAAACGGTTTCTACACTATGATCGCTATCTGTAACATCGCAATTGTTCAACTGTGATGACGAGATCAAACCGTGTAGGTACCAAAATTAAATGGATGAGGATGAACTAGTGGAGAAGAGAACGTCCCTAGAGCTAGATACGACTGAAATGTTACCACATGAACAACGCCCTACATCTAGAACAGAAAAAAGAATTTCTGATATAACTTTTTGCAGTTATGTCAATGCTTTACGTTTTCGTAATTGTTTCTTCTCAATATTGCATCATATCCACAAAAACGACAATAACTAAAACAAAATCATAAAACATACATAAGTCAAGATCTGTGTTCTAACATAACCATTTTACAATAGTCCTTTCTAATTGAACAGTAATTCCAGAATTTCATATATTATCCTTACAACTGTTGGGCTCAATCACCGACAGTAATATAAACTTGTTTTTAACATAAGTCTATACTTTTAATTTGGCAAAGATTTTTTAAATTTGAAATTAAAAGTTTGAAAGAAATAAAATATTTTACAACAAATGAAAAAAATAGTTCTATTTATTTATTTATTAAAGTCAAATGGGACAAATTCCACTAAAATGACAGTATATATAGTATAGTATAGTATATAAAACTATATAAAATATATATATGCATATACTATTTAAAATATATATATATATAGTATAGTATATAAAATTCTAATAATCTCTGTCTTGCTCTAAGGGGTATGAAATCAATCGATATTGAATGGAGACGTCCGTAGTCATTTTGATAGAAAAGCTCTGTGAACTGTAGCACTAAACAAAGAACATAAGTACGCACCGCCCTTTTTTTAAATCCCTTACGGGCTGATGATTTTATGACATGTTTCCATAGAAGAAACAAGCATATATTAAATGAATTTGTTCATTTTGAAATGAATGTGTTGATTTCGAAATGTGTGTATGTTATGTTTTAGTGCCGTTTTCTTTAATGAACTACGAATAGGTAAAAATGTTAATGACTTAGCAACATACAATATTGACGTGCTTTCTTCATTATTTTTTCGGCATGAAACAATTTCGTCTAATCGTTCAGTATCCATAAGCGTCCATGTTAATGCTGAAAGATCTCCGACTTCTGGAATTAGTTTTAATTCTTAAAAGTTATGGTTCTATAAGATGTAAGAAACAGTATCCAAAAATAAAATTATTAAAACAATAGAATGATAGGTCTGGGACTTGGGCTGTATTAGATGCGGACCTTAGATTAACTCAGATATTGTTCTTTTTTTGTTGATTTTCGGAAGAGTATGATAAGATACGTAATAGTTCGGACAAAAATTTGCAACATCATCACAAACCCAATGCCTAGATAATAAAAAAGATAAACAAAAAATGTCGATACCTGTGTATTTTTGGATTGAGACCGTAAAAAATTTGGGCATTAAGATGCATCAGCCACTTCGCATCAATTCAAGCCTTATTTATGCTTTGTTCGTTTTATTATTATTATTATTACAAATTATTAGGATATAATTTAAATTATACACTAATAAAAAAAAACAGTGAGCACTAGCTGCCAAGGCTTTCGGCTTTTCGGTTAAATTAGATATCTATGCTAAGTTTTTTTATATAGGTAAACATTGCGGAAATGTTATGATGAGTTGGTTTTAAAATTAGTACGAAGAAATAAAAACTTAACGATATCAATTAAAACACTTCGCGAAAATAACCACCCCACTCATAAAACTCAGAAGAGTTTTGATCTAAAGGGGGGAGAGGTTACATACCCTAAACATTCCTTATCGCGCCAATCTATCTTTTCCACGTAATGCACGGGTGCAATCACCTGCATTATGTTCGCATTCTGTTTATTCTAATTTTCATTTCATTTTCCGGCGCAGTGCATCTCAAGTTACAGCTACAAGCGCACATGAAAAAGCTGACAAAACAGTTCCCGCCGTCCCACAGTGACCCGGTACGCTGAAACTGCATAATAGCTAATAGATATAAGGGAGTGGATGAATCCCACTGAGTTGTTTTTGAGTGATTAAGCTGGAGGGAACAGTTGTAAAGTTATTTCTTTTAATAAAATTGTTTTTTTTTTAACAACGTGTCGGAACGTCTTTTGTAAGTTACATATATCCTATCTAGGGTATAATGGACGGCGGTGAGTACGTTAAAATTTTAGAAGACGTTATGCTGCAATATGCCGAGGAGGAAATCCCACTAGTTTGGATATATCAACAAGATAATGACCCAAAACATACGTCAAAATGGGCAAAATCTTGGTTTGATGAAAAAAGAAGGAGTGAAGAGGAGTGGCCAGCAGCACAATCCCCTGACCTAAACCCCATTGAAAACTTGTGGGGCGATCTTAAAAATTCTGTCCATGAGGCCAAACCAAAAAACGCCAAGGAATTGTGGGAGGTTGTGCGAGACTCATGGGAAGCTATACCAGTTGAGAGATGTCGGAGTCTGGTGGACTCAATACCACGAAGATGCAGCGCAGTGATAAAAAACAAATGCTTTGCTACAAAGTATTAATGGTAAGCTGTAAATAATAATGATTTCATATTGTTTCATTGATTTCTGTTGTCTAGGCACAGCATAATTCTAAACACTGCTATTTTTATGAACAACTGCGAAATATTACTACGGCAGCATCTTTGATGGCTTCTTGACAACGTTTCCATTCTTCTTCTATGCTTAGTGCAGGAAGCGTCGAACTCTGAGTTTCAGGGAGACTCGGTCGGCAAAGTTCCCAGCGATTGTAGCTTTTCGACGTTAAACCGTTTTGGTCTTTCTCGACTCCGTTGCTCTCTCGATATCCGGCACTAATCGGAACTTTGAACCTTAACCACGTTTCATTCTACTGTGTGGTACTTGGAAAAAGAAATATGTAAAAGAATACTGTGTTAAAATAAACTATATGGGACAACACTCTGGAGAAAATTCTCTCGAATTTCTTGAGAACATGGTATAAAGAATATAGTTCGGAATCTAATTTATGGTAAATTGAAAAGAAGGAGAAAAGATATCATCGTCGTCTCTTAATCATAACCGAATACAAGAGAGAAACGAAGAGTGGAAGCAAAAATATGAGTGAATATGGGTTCACTATCTCTCTGTATGTGTCCATTATTTCTGTGTATTGGTGTGCATACTTAACTCACGCTTGTTATATATTTTTTTTTTTTCATATTATATTACCTCTAAACAAATAAGAAAATATTTCGGAGCAATTTTTAAAGAAAGTAATTTTGAAAATACAGCATCTTGACGAATTTTCAGATTATAGATAATAAGATGCCTAAATTAAGCGAACTACAAAGTAGAGACCTTAAAGTAGTTCCTTCCGAATTTTATGTAATTACGAACAATTTGTACAGAGATGCAACTTCAACTGTCTTCCTTTACTATAGCTCCAAATGGCAGAGAAATGCACAAATATAATTAGTCTAACCACAGACCACTAAACACGAGTACTTCCCAACCACGATCGTCCGTCCAATGTGTGTTAAATATATTCGGTTATACGAAAATACAAGCCTTCTGATCACCGACCACCAAGCGATATATAGAACGCGTAAAGGCATTTATTTTAAACTTGATACTACTGGTTCAGAGAAGTTGTGGTTCGAAGCACTCCTCTTAGTGAAAGATTATTTTTCACATGTTTCAATTGTAAACAGCCAAACCACATTTTCATGTTATGTGGAAAGTTTCGTTTAAAACACGAACTGTGAATTATTTTAATTGTGAACAAATAAGTTTCATTTTCATTAACTGCTCATATCACCAACTCAAACAACGCTTTACGATATGCGCACGAAATGGTTATGGATTAAGTTTTGGTCCTGAAAGAAATAAACCAAACCCAAACGCTCAGAAAAGAGGCATCTTCTGAATAACAACAATAAATCTCTTATTCAACAATGTATCAAAATATATATTGACCACAAGAACTTAGCGGACATATTTTTATGGATGACCGATTCTACGCCTACATAGGCACCTAGTTGTAGGGAATCACCCTCATGTCACATCCCCTGCGAAGAGAGCTAATAATCAAAACTTGCTTGTAGACTTACTTGAGTTTGGGTCATTCGTCCCAGTGACCTCGCTAATAGTCCTTGGAAATTGTACGGCGAAGATCGCATGTGTATATACCTTCCAGTATATGAATTTGTAAAGTACCGTAAAGGATATCTTAGTCTAAATTCGCCGTACTTGATATATTCCGGTTGTAAGAAAATATCAAGGAAAAAGGTAAAATATTAATGAAGTTCGTAACGTATAATGGACGATATGAGTTTAATCGCAATCCATTTGGGCTTTTTAACACCTCCTAAAGTTTTCCACGCCAAATTAAAAAAGTTACTGGAAGGGAAAGTTTTTATTATGTGGATAACTGATAATACCCTCAACTATATGTTCAAAATCTATCCAAAAACCGCAAGACGCAGGTATGACCACAGACAAGTATACACAGATGCCTCACTCCGAACAAAATACCTGCCTACGATTTTATGAAAGAGAAAAGCCAGTCAACATGAAATAATGTTGCGGAGAAAAAAGTTAAAGAGAATAACCAACCAAAAGCATCTACAGTAAAATCTTATTTTACAGGGGCTTTTTGAAACGATTTTGAAATAACACGGTTCGTTAGAGGAAAATGTTAATTCTTTTACACGCTTTTTTTTGGAAGAATTCAAAAAAAAATTAATACGAATTCAAAAAAAAAACCTATAGACGTCGCTTATAATGAATTCCGCATTAGAACAAAACCAAACAGTTGCGTTAGACATATCTTCTGACGAAAGTGATTTTAATCCAGTCCATAATAAACGTCCACGATTGTTATCAACCAGCGATGAATAGCTGAACTTTTGTTTCCTAATTTTATCAAAGTATATCTTTTGTATACTTATGGATTGAATTTAAACTGTACATTTATTTTCTTGTAATAAATGAATTGTTTAGTTTTATTAACTTTTTTTGCGCGGTTTTTTAAGGAAATAATTGAATTTTTTTCATTTTACACGATTTTTTATTTACATACATTTACATAAATCCAAATTTACATATGAACCGTGTATTTTTCTAAACGATTCTTATTTAAACGAATTTCTTAGGAACCTATCTACCGTGCAAAAAGATTTAACTGTATGTACGTAAATACAAATCAATCATATCCCTCAACTTAAATCCTTTGCATTTAAATTTTTACAATTACTTTTATTTCTTATTTGGAGATTATAAACCCACATAAACATACAACCTGTTAATGAATATCTACATACTGATATCAAAGATCACACTGCGGTCAAGGGATCCTGTTTTACTTACAGAAATTAACATCATCTTTATTACATCTATATGTGTCTTATTATTTAAACCTCTCAATACGTAAGTAGATTCAAACGCTTTTCCGTGGTAAAGGATACATTTTATAATTTTGTACACTTCGGGAAACGGAAGAAATGATTTACAGGAGTGAAAATAAATCTAAAATAAGAGGTATTTGGACTGACTAAGGATGATCTAAAATTGTGTCTTTCATTTCATTTTTTTAATTAATAACCTGATAAGTTTTAATAAAGACGAACCATTCGTCCTGAACTTGAAAATCTATCATTTCAACAAGGTGAACCGATTTAGCAAATCTTGTCGCAACTCTGAAAAGAGGGCAGAAACAAATGTTGTCTATTTTTGATAAAGCATGTATTACGCATAGTTGAGTTTGTACCATACACATTCAGCTAGACTTCGTATGTAATATGTTTGCTTTTATTCTGTTGCTTTACTGCCTCTCAATGAAAGCGATTGGCTTTCTAATGATTAAGAGACAAGATTTTCAAATCAAGTTCTCCTGTGGCGGTGAGACACATGTGTATACCTGTCTGTGGTATGACGTTGCGATTAAACAAATGTGTATTTCTCACAAAAAAAATTACAATCTTGCGACATCTATTATCTGAGGAGGGTTCTTAACCAGGAGAAACAACTAATTTTACTAAACTAAGATGATATATTGAATTGGGAAGTCTCTTCAGGAAATTAGTGCATCATTTTTTCATTATCGTAAAGCGATATTATTTCAGCAGGGCATAGACGATCAGGCATTGAAGATACGAATCAATATATGCAAATCCTGAGCCGGAAGTGCTTGCCGTAGTTGCTGGAATCTATCTGACAAAGTCATGCAGCGTATCAATTAACAACTTTGGTTCCGCAGAATGTGAATTAAGTGAAGTCGTACGTCGGACGTGGGAATGCTGCTACTAAAAGCGATCACCAGGGACATTAGAAATATAGATGCGTCATTCTTAATTAACTTTTTCTGTCTGTACACTACGGCGACGACAAGAAAATAAGAGACATAAAGAGCAGAATGTAGTAAAACGGTTTCTACACTATGATCGCTATCTGTAACATCGCAATTGTTCAACTGTGATGACGAGATCAAACCGTGTAGGTACCAAAATTAAATGGATGAGGATGAACTAGTGGAGAAGAGAACGTCCCTAGAGCTAGATACGACTGAAATGTTACCACATGAGCAACGCCCTACATCTAGAACAGAAAAAAGAATTTCTGATATAACTTTTTGCAGTTATGTCAATGCTTTACGTTTTCGTAATTGTTTCTTCTCAATATTGCATCATATCCACAAAAACGACAATAACTAAAACAAAATCATAAAACATACATAAGTCAAGATCTGTGTTCTAACATAACCATTTTACAATAGTCCTTTCTAATTGAACAGTAATTCCAGAATTTCATATATTATCCTTACAACTGTTGGGCTCAATCACCGACAGTAATATAAACTTGTTTTTAACATAAGTCTATACTTTTAATTTGGCAAAGATTTTTTAAATTTGAAATTAAAAGTTTGAAAGAAATAAAATATTTTACAACAAATGAAAAAAATAGTTCTATTTATTTATTTATTAAAGTCAAATGGGACAAATTCCACTAAAATGACAGTATATATAGTATAGTATAGTATATAAAACTATATAAAATATATATATGCATATACTATTTAAAATATATATATATATAGTATAGTATATAAAATTCTAATAATCTCTGTCTTGCTCTAAGGGGTATGAAATCAATCGATATTGAATGGAGACGTCCGTAGTCATTTTGATAGAAAAGCTCTGTGAACTGTAGCACTAAACAAAGAACATAAGTACGCACCGCCCTTTTTTTAAATCCCTTACGGGCTGATGATTTTATGACATGTTTCCATAGAAGAAACAAGCATATATTAAATGAATTTGTTCATTTTGAAATGAATGTGTTGATTTCGAAATGTGTGTATGTTATGTTTTAGTGCCGTTTTCTTTAATGAACTACGAATAGGTAAAAATGTTAATGACTTAGCAACATACAATATTGACGTGCTTTCTTCATTATTTTTTCGGCATGAAACAATTTCGTCTAATCGTTCAGTATCCATAAGCGTCCATGTTAACGCTGAAAGATCTCCGACTTCTGGAATTAGTTTTAATTCTTAAAAGTTATGGTTCTATAAGATGTAAGAAACAGTATCCAAAAATAAAATTATTAAAACAATAGAATGATAGGTCTGGGACTTGGGCTGTATTAGATGCAGACCTTAGATTAACTCAGATATTGTTCTTTTTTTGTTGATTTTCGGAAGAGTATGATAAGATACGTAATAGTTCGGACAAAAATTTGCAACATCATCACAAACCCAATGCCTAGATAATAAAAAAGATAAACAAAAAATGTCGATACCTGTGTATTTTTGGATTGAGACCGTAAAAAATTTGGGCATTAAGATGCATCAGCCACTTCGCATCAATTCAAGCCTTATTTATGCTTTGTTCGTTTTATTATTATTATTATTACAAATTATTAGGATATAATTTAAATTATACACTAATAAAAAAAAACAGTGAGCACTAGCTGCCAAGGCTTTCGGCTCTTCGGTTAAATTAGATATCTATGCTAAGTTGTTTTATATAGGTAAACATTGCGGAAATGTTATGATGAGTTGGTTTTAAAATTAGTACGAAGAAATAAAAACTTAACGATATCAATTAAAACACTTCGCGAAAATAACCACCCCACTCATAAAACTCAGGAGAGTTTTGATCTAAAGGGGGGAGAGGTTACATACCCTAAACATTCCTTATCGCGCCAATCTATCTTTTCCACGTAATGCACGGGTGCAATCACCTGCATTATGTTCGCATTCTGTTTATTCTAATTTTCATTTCATTTTCCGGCGCAGTGCATCTCAAGTTACAGCTACAAGCGCACATGAAAAAGCTGACAAAACAGTTCCCGCCGTCCCACAGTGACCCGGTACGCTGAAACTGCATAATAGCCAATAGATATAAGGGAGTGGATGAATCCCACTGAGTTGTTTTTGAGTGATTAAGCTGGAGGGAACAGTTAAGTTAAGTTATTTCTTTTAATAAAATTGTTTTTTTTTTTTAACAACGTGTCGGAACGTCTTTTGTAAGTTACATATATCCTATCTAGGGTATAATGGACGGCGGTGAGTACGTTAAAATTTTAGAAGACGTTATGCTGCAATATGCCGAGGAGGAAATATCACTAGTTTGGATATATCAACAAGATAATGACCCAAAACATACGTCAAAATGGGCAAAATCTTGGTTTGATGAAAAAAGAAGGAGTGAAGAGGAGTGGCCAGCAGCACAATCCCCTGAAATAAACCCCATTGAAAACTTGTGGAATTGTGGGAGGTTGTGCGAGACTCATGGGAAGCTATACCAGTTGAGAGATGTCGGAGTCTGGTGGACTCAATACCACGAAGATGCAGCGCAGTGATAAAAAACAAATGCTTTGCTACAAAGTATTAATGGTAAGCTGTAAATAATAATGATTTCATATTGTTTCATTGATTTCTGTTGTCTAGGCACAGCATAATTCTAAACACTGCTATTTTTATGAACAACTGCGAAATATTACTACGGCAGCATCTTTGATGGCTTCTTGACAACGTTTCCATTCTTCTTCTATGCTTAGTGCAGGAAGCGTCGAACTCTGAGTTTCAGGGAGACTCGGTCGGCAAAGTTCCCAGCGATTGTAGCTTTTCGACGTTAAACCGTTTTGGTCTTTCTCGACTCCGTTGCTCTCTCGATATCCGGCACTAATCGGAACTTTGAACCTTAACCACGTTTCATTCTACTGTGTGGTACTTGGAAAAAGAAATATGTAAAAGAATACTGTGTTAAAATAAACTATATGGGACAACACTCTGGAGAAAATTCTCTCGAATTTCTTGAGAACATGGTATAAAGAATATAGTTCGGAATCTAATTTATGGTAAATTGAAAAGAAGGAGAAAAGATATCATCGTCGTCTCTTAATCATAACCGAATACAAGAGAGAAACGAAGAGTGGAAGCAAAAATATGAGTGAATATGGGTTCACTATCTCTCTGTATGTGTCCATTATTTCTGTGTATTGGTGTGCATACTTAACTCACGCTTGTTATATATTTTTTTTTTCATATTATATTACCTCTAAATAAATAAGAAAATATTTCGGAGCAATTTTTAAAGAAAGTAATTTTGAAAATACAGCTTCTTGACGAATTTTCAGATTATAGATAATAAGATGCCTAAATTAAGCGAACTACAAAGTAGAGACCTTAAAGTAGTTCCTTCCGAATTTTATGTAATTACGAACAATTTGTACAGAGATGCAACTTCAACTGTCTTCCTTTACTATAGCTCCAAATGGCAGAGAAATGCACAAATATAATTAGTCTAACCACAGACCACTAAACACGAGTACTTCCCAACCACGATCGTCCGTCCAATGTGTGTTAAATATATTCGGTTATACGAAAATACAAGCCTTCTGATCACCGACCACCAAGCGATATATAGAACGCGTAAAGGCATTTATTTTAAACTTGATACTACTGGTTCAGAGAAGTTGTGGTTCGAAGCACTCCTCTTAGTGAAAGATTATTTTTCACATGTTTCAATTGTAAACAGCCAAACCACATTTTCATGTTATGTGGAAAGTTTCGTTTAAAACACGAACTGTGAATTATTTTAATTGTGAACAAATAAGTTTCATTTTCATTAACTGCTCATATCACCAACTCAAACAACGCTTTACGATATGCGCACGAAATGGTTATGGATTAAGTTTTGGTCCTGAAAGAAATAAACCAAACCCAAACGCTCAGAAAAGAGGCATCTTCTGAATAACAACAATAAATCTCTTATTCAACAATGTATCAAAATATATATTGACCACAAGAACTTAGCGGACATATTTTTATGGATGACCGATTCTACGCCTACATAGGCACCTAGTTGTAGGGAATCACCCTCATGTCACATCCCCTGCGAAGAGAGCTAATAATCAAAACTTGCTTGTAGACTTACTTGAGTTTGGGTCATTCGTCCCAGTGACCTCGCTAATAGTCCTTGGAAATTGTACGGCGAAGATCGCATGTGTATATACCTTCCAGTATATGAATTTGTAAAGTACCGTAAAGGATATCTTAGTCTAAATTCGCCGTACTTGATATATTCCGGTTGTAAGAAAATATCAAGGAAAAAGGTAAAATATTAATGAAGTTCGTAACGTATAATGGACGATATGAGTTTAATCGCAATCCATTTGGGCTTTTTAACACCTCCTAAAGTTTTCCACGCCAAATTAAAAAAGTTACTGGAAGGGAAAGTTTTTATTATGTGGATAACTGATAATACCCTCAACTATATGTTCAAAATCTATCCAAAAACCGCAAGACGCAGGTATGACCACAGACAAGTATACACAGATGCCTCACTCCGAACAAAATACCTGCCTACGATTTTATGAAAGAGAAAAGCCAGTCAACATGAAATAATGTTGCGGAGAAAAAAGTTAAAGAGAATAACCAACCAAAAGCATCTACAGTAAAATCTTATTTTACACGGTCTTTTTTAAACGATTTTGAAATAACACGGTTCGTTAGAGGAAAATGTTAATTCTTTTACACGCTTTTTTTGGAAGAATTCAAAAAAAAATTAATACGAATTCAAAAAAAAAACCTATAGACGTCGCTTATAATGAATTCCGCATTAGAACAAAACCAAACAGTTGCGTTAGACATATCTTCTGACGAAAGTGATTTTAATCCAGTCCATAATAAACGTCCACGATTGTTATCAACCAGCGATGAATAGCTGAACTTTTGTTTCCTAATTTTATCAAAGTATATCTTTTGTATACTTATGGATTGAATTTAAACTGTACATTTATTTTCTTGTAATAAATGAATTGTTTAGTTTTATTAACTTTTTTTGCACGGTTTTTTAAGGAAATAATTGAATTTTTTTCATTTTACACGATTTTTTATTTACATACATTTACATAAATCCAAATTTACATATGAACCGTGTATTTTTCTAAACGATTCTTATTTAAACGAATTTCTTAGGAACCTATCTACCGTGCAAAAAGATTTAACTGTATGTACGTAAATACAAATCAATCATATCCCTCAACTTAAATCCTTTGCATTTAAATTTTTACAATTACTTTTATTTCTTATTTGGAGATTATAAACCCACATAAACATACAACCTGTTAATGAATATCTACATACTGATATCAAAGATCACACTGCGGTCAAGGGATCCTGTTTTACTTACAGAAATTAACATCATCTTTATTACATCTATATGTGTCTTATTATTTAAACCTCTCAATACGTAAGTAGATTCAAACGCTTTTCCGTGGTAAAGGATACATTTTATAATTTTGTACACTTCGGGAAACGGAAGAAATGATTTACAGGAGTGAAAATAAATCTAAAATAAGAGGTATTTGGACTGACTAAGGATGATCTAAAATTGTGTCTTTCATTTCATTTTTTTAATTAATAACCTGATAAGTTTTAATAAAGACGAACCATTCGTCCTGAACTTGAAAATCTATCATTTCAACAAGGTGAACCGATTTAGCAAATCTTGTCGCAACTCTGAAAAGAGGGCAGAAACAAATGTTGTCTATTTTTGATAAAGCATGTATTACGCATAGTTGAGTTTGTACCATACACATTCAGCTAGACTTCGTATGTAATATGTTTGCTTTTATTCTGTTGCTTTACTGCCTCTCAATGAAAGCGATTGGCTTTCTAATGATTAAGAGACAAGATTTTCAAATCAAGTTCTCCTGTGGCGGTGAGACACATGTGTATACCTGTCTGTGGTATGACGTTGCGATTAAACAAATGTGTATTTCTCACAAAAAAAATTACAATCTTGCGACATCTATTATCTGAGGAGGGTTCTTAACCAGGAGAAACAACTAATTTTACTAAACTAAGATGATATATTGAATTGGGAAGTCTCTTCAGGAAATTAGTGCATCATTTTTTCATTATCGTAAAGCGATATTATTTCAGCAGGGCATAGACGATCAGGCATTGAAGATACGAATCAATATATGCAAATCCTGAGCCGGAAGTGCTTGCCGTAGTTGCTGGAATCTATCTGACAAAGTCATGCAGCGTATCAATTAACAACTTTGGTTCCGCAGAATGTGAATTAAGTGAAGTCGTACGTCGGACGTGGGAATGCTGCTACTAAAAGCGATCACCAGGGACATTAGAAATATAGATGCGTCATTCTTAATTAACTTTTTCTGTCTGTACACTACGGCGACGACAAGAAAATAAGAGACATAAAGAGCAGAATGTAGTAAAACGGTTTCTACACTATGATCGCTATCTGTAACATCGCAATTGTTCAACTGTGATGACGAGATCAAACCGTGTAGGTACCAAAATTAAATGGATGAGGATGAACTAGTGGAGAAGAGAACGTCCCTAGAGCTAGATACGACTGAAATGTTACCACATGAGCAACGCCCTACATCTAGAACAGAAAAAAGAATTTCTGATATAACTTTTTGCAGTTATGTCAATGCTTTACGTTTTCGTAATTGTTTCTTCTCAATATTGCATCATATCCACAAAAACGACAATAACTAAAACAAAATCATAAAACATACATAAGTCAAGATCTGTGTTCTAACATAACCATTTTACAATAGTCCTTTCTAATTGAACAGTAATTCCAGAATTTCATATATTATCCTTACAACTGTTGGGCTCAATCACCTACAGTAATATAAACTTGTTTTTAACATAAGTCTATACTTTTAATTTGGCAAAGATTTTTTAAATTTGAAATTAAAAGTTTGAAAGAAATAAAATATTTTACAACAAATGAAAAAAATAGTTCTATTTATTTATTTATTAAAGTCAAATGGGACAAATTCCACTAAAATGACAGTATATATAGTATAGTATAGTATATAAAACTATATAAAATATATATATGCATATACTATTTAAAATATATATATATATAGTATAGTATATAAAATTCTAATAATCTCTGTCTTGCTCTAAGGGGTATGAAATCAATCGATATTGAATGGAGACGTCCGTAGTCATTTTGATAGAAAAGCTCTGTGAACTGTAGCACTAAACAAAGAACATAAGTACGCACCGCCCTTTTTTTAAATCCCTTACGGGCTGATGATTTTATGACATGTTTCCATAGAAGAAACAAGCATATATTAAATGAATTTGTTCATTTTGAAATGAATGTGTTGATTTCGAAATGTGTGTATGTTATGTTTTAGTGCCGTTTTCTTTAATGAACTACGAATAGGTAAAAATGTTAATGACTTAGCAACATACAATATTGACGTGCTTTCTTCATTATTTTTTCGGCATGAAACAATTTCGTCTAATCGTTCAGTATCCATAAGCGTCCATGTTAACGCTGAAAGATCTCCGACTTCTGGAATTAGTTTTAATTCTTAAAAGTTATGGTTCTATAAGATGTAAGAAACAGTATCCAAAAATAAAATTATTAAAACAATAGAATGATAGGTCTGGGACTTGGGCTGTATTAGATGCAGACCTTAGATTAACTCAGATATTGTTCTTTTTTTGTTGATTTTCGGAAGAGTATGATAAGATACGTAATAGTTCGGACAAAAATTTGCAACATCATCACAAACCCAATGCCTAGATAATAAAAAAGATAAACAAAAAATGTCGATACCTGTGTATTTTTGGATTGAGACCGTAAAAAATTTGGGCATTAAGATGCATCAGCCACTTCGCATCAATTCAAGCCTTATTTATGCTTTGTTCGTTTTATTATTATTATTATTACAAATTATTAGGATATAATTTAAATTATACACTAATAAAAAAAAACAGTGAGCACTAGCTGCCAAGGCTTTCGGCTCTTCGGTTAAATTAGATATCTATGCTAAGTTGTTTTATATAGGTAAACATTGCGGAAATGTTATGATGAGTTGGTTTTAAAATTAGTACGAAGAAATAAAAACTTAACGATATCAATTAAAACACTTCGCGAAAATAACCACCCCACTCATAAAACTCAGGAGAGTTTTGATCTAAAGGGGGGAGAGGTTACATACCCTAAACATTCCTTATCGCGCCAATCTATCTTTTCCACGTAATGCACGGGTGCAATCACCTGCATTATGTTCGCATTCTGTTTATTCTAATTTTCATTTCATTTTCCGGCGCAGTGCATCTCAAGTTACAGCTACAAGCGCACATGAAAAAGCTGACAAAACAGTTCCCGCCGTCCCACAGTGACCCGGTACGCTGAAACTGCATAATAGCCAATAGATATAAGGGAGTGGATGAATCCCACTGAGTTGTTTTTGAGTGATTAAGCTGGAGGGAACAGTTAAGTTAAGTTATTTCTTTTAATAAAATTGTTTTTTTTTTTTTAACAACGTGTCGGAACGTCTTTTGTAAGTTACATATATCCTATCTAGGGTATAATGGACGGCGGTGAGTACGTTAAAATTTTAGAAGACGTTATGCTGCAATATGCCGAGGAGGAAATATCACTAGTTTGGATATATCAACAAGATAATGACCCAAAACATACGTCAAAATGGGCAAAATCTTGGTTTGATGAAAAAAGAAGGAGTGAAGAGGAGTGGCCAGCAGCACAATCCCCTGAAATAAACCCCATTGAAAACTTGTGGAATTGTGGGAGGTTGTGCGAGACTCATGGGAAGCTATACCAGTTGAGAGATGTCGGAGTCTGGTGGACTCAATACCACGAAGATGCAGCGCAGTGATAAAAAACAAATGCTTTGCTACAAAGTATTAATGGTAAGCTGTAAATAATAATGATTTCATATTGTTTCATTGATTTCTGTTGTCTAGGCACAGCATAATTCTAAACACTGCTATTTTTATGAACAACTGCGAAATATTACTACGGCAGCATCTTTGATGGCTTCTTGACAACGTTTCCATTCTTCTTCTATGCTTAGTGCAGGAAGCGTCGAACTCTGAGTTTCAGGGAGACTCGGTCGGCAAAGTTCCCAGCGATTGTAGCTTTTCGACGTTAAACCGTTTTGGTCTTTCTCGACTCCGTTGCTCTCTCGATATCCGGCACTAATCGGAACTTTGAACCTTAACCACGTTTCATTCTACTGTGTGGTACTTGGAAAAAGAAATATGTAAAAGAATACTGTGTTAAAATAAACTATATGGGACAACACTCTGGAGAAAATTCTCTCGAATTTCTTGAGAACATGGTATAAAGAATATAGTTCGGAATCTAATTTATGGTAAATTGAAAAGAAGGAGAAAAGATATCATCGTCGTCTCTTAATCATAACCGAATACAAGAGAGAAACGAAGAGTGGAAGCAAAAATATGAGTGAATATGGGTTCACTATCTCTCTGTATGTGTCCATTATTTCTGTGTATTGGTGTGCATACTTAACTCACGCTTGTTATATATTTTTTTTTTTCATATTATATTACCTCTAAATAAATAAGAAAATATTTCGGAGCAATTTTTAAAGAAAGTAATTTTGAAAATACAGCTTCTTGACGAATTTTCAGATTATAGATAATAAGATGCCTAAATTAAGCGAACTACAAAGTAGAGACCTTAAAGTAGTTCCTTCCGAATTTTATGTAATTACGAACAATTTGTACAGAGATGCAACTTCAACTGTCTTCCTTTACTATAGCTCCAAATGGCAGAGAAATGCACAAATATAATTAGTCTAACCACAGACCACTAAACACGAGTACTTCCCAACCACGATCGTCCGTCCAATGTGTGTTAAATATATTCGGTTATACGAAAATACAAGCCTTCTGATCACCGACCACCAAGCGATATATAGAACGCGTAAAGGCATTTATTTTAAACTTGATACTACTGGTTCAGAGAAGTTGTGGTTCGAAGCACTCCTCTTAGTGAAAGATTATTTTTCACATGTTTCAATTGTAAACAGCCAAACCACATTTTCATGTTATGTGGAAAGTTTCGTTTAAAACACGAACTGTGAATTATTTTAATTGTGAACAAATAAGTTTCATTTTCATTAACTGCTCATATCACCAACTCAAACAACGCTTTACGATATGCGCACGAAATGGTTATGGATTAAGTTTTGGTCCTGAAAGAAATAAACCAAACCCAAACGCTCAGAAAAGAGGCATCTTCTGAATAACAACAATAAATCTCTTATTCAACAATGTATCAAAATATATATTGACCACAAGAACTTAGCGGACATATTTTTATGGATGACCGATTCTACGCCTACATAGGCACCTAGTTGTAGGGAATCACCCTCATGTCACATCCCCTGCGAAGAGAGCTAATAATCAAAACTTGCTTGTAGACTTACTTGAGTTTGGGTCATTCGTCCCAGTGACCTCGCTAATAGTCCTTGGAAATTGTACGGCGAAGATCGCATGTGTATATACCTTCCAGTATATGAATTTGTAAAGTACCGTAAAGGATATCTTAGTCTAAATTCGCCGTACTTGATATATTCCGGTTGTAAGAAAATATCAAGGAAAAAGGTAAAATATTAATGAAGTTCGTAACGTATAATGGACGATATGAGTTTAATCGCAATCCATTTGGGCTTTTTAACACCTCCTAAAGTTTTCCACGCCAAATTAAAAAAGTTACTGGAAGGGAAAGTTTTTATTATGTGGATAACTGATAATACCCTCAACTATATGTTCAAAATCTATCCAAAAACCGCAAGACGCAGGTATGACCACAGACAAGTATACACAGATGCCTCACTCCGAACAAAATACCTGCCTACGATTTTATGAAAGAGAAAAGCCAGTCAACATGAAATAATGTTGCGGAGAAAAAAGTTAAAGAGAATAACCAACCAAAAGCATCTACAGTAAAATCTTATTTTACACGGTCTTTTTTAAACGATTTTGAAATAACACGGTTCGTTAGAGGAAAATGTTAATTCTTTTACACGCTTTTTTTGGAAGAATTCAAAAAAAAATTAATACGAATTCAAAAAAAAAACCTATAGACGTCGCTTATAATGAATTCCGCATTAGAACAAAACCAAACAGTTGCGTTAGACATATCTTCTGACGAAAGTGATTTTAATCCAGTCCATAATAAACGTCCACGATTGTTATCAACCAGCGATGAATAGCTGAACTTTTGTTTCCTAATTTTATCAAAGTATATCTTTTGTATACTTATGGATTGAATTTAAACTGTACATTTATTTTCTTGTAATAAATGAATTGTTTAGTTTTATTAACTTTTTTTGCACGGTTATTTAAGGAAATAATTGAATTTTTTTCATTTTACACGATTTTTTATTTACATACATTTACATAAATCCAAATTTACATATGAACCGTGTATTTTTCTAAACGATTCTTATTTAAACGAATTTCTTAGGAACCTATCTACCGTGCAAAAAGATTTAACTGTATGTACGTAAATACAAATCAATCATATCCCTCAACTTAAATCCTTTGCATTTAAATTTTTACAATTACTTTTATTTCTTATTTGGAGATTATAAACCCACATAAACATACAACCTGTTAATGAATATCTACATACTGATATCAAAGATCACACTGCGGTCAAGGGATCCTGTTTTACTTACAGAAATTAACATCATCTTTATTACATCTATATGTGTCTTATTATTTAAACCTCTCAATACGTAAGTAGATTCAAACGCTTTTCCGTGGTAAAGGATACATTTTATAATTTTGTACACTTCGGGAAACGGAAGAAATGATTTACAGGAGTGAAAATAAATCTAAAATAAGAGGTATTTGGACTGACTAAGGATGATCTAAAATTGTGTCTTTCATTTCATTTTTTAATTAATAACCTGATAAGTTTTAATAAAGACGAACCATTCGTCCTGAACTTGAAAATCTATCATTTCAACAAGGTGAACCGATTTAGCAAATCTTGTCGCAACTCTGAAAAGAGGGCAGAAACAAATGTTGTCTACTTTTGATAAAGCATGTATTACGCATAGTTGAGTTTGTACCATACACATTCAGCTAGACTTCGTATGTAATATGTTTGCTTTTATTCTGTTGCTTTACTGCCTCTCAATGAAAGCGATTGGCTTTCTAATGATTAAGAGACAA
The DNA here is from genome assembly GCA_955652365.1 of Eristalinus aeneus. NCBI lineage: Eukaryota > Metazoa > Arthropoda > Insecta > Diptera > Syrphidae > Eristalinus > Eristalinus aeneus. The sequence continues at coordinate 41,958,556 of OY019130.1, forward strand.
GATTTTCAAATCAAGTTCTCCTGTGGCGGTGAGACACATGTGTATACCTGTATGTGGTATGACGTTGCGATTAAACAAATGTGTATTTCTCACAAAAAAAATTACAATCTTGCGACATCTATTATCTGAGGAGGGTTCTTAACCAGGAGAAACAACTAATTTTACTAAACTAAGATGATATATTGAATTGGGAAGTCTCTTCAGGAAATTAGTGCATCATTTTTTCATTATCGTAAAGCGATATTATTTCAGCAGGGCATAGACGATCAGGCATTGAAGATACGAATCAATATATGCAAATCCTGAGCCGGAAGTGCTTGCCGTAGTTGCTGGAATCTATCTGACAAAGTCATGCAGCGTATCAATTAACAACTTTGGTTCCGCAGAATGTGAATTAAGTGAAGTCGTACGTCGGACGTGGGAATGCTGCTACTAAAAGCGATCACCAGGGACATTAGAAATATAGATGCGTCATTCTTAATTAACTTTTTCTGTCTGTACACTACGGCGACGACAAGAAAATAAGAGACATAAAGAGCAGAATGTAGTAAAACGGTTTCTACACTATGATCGCTATCTGTAACATCGCAATTGTTCAACTGTGATGACGAGATCAAACCGTGTAGGTACCAAAATTAAATGGATGAGGATGAACTAGTGGAGAAGAGAACGTCCCTAGAGCTAGATACGACTGAAATGTTACCACATGAACAACGCCCTACATCTAGAACAGAAAAAAGAATTTCTGATATAACTTTTTGCAGTTATGTCAATGCTTTACGTTTTCGTAATTGTTTCTTCTCAATATTGCATCATATCCACAAAAACGACAATAACTAAAACAAAATCATAAAACATACATAAGTCAAGATCTGTGTTCTAACATAACCATTTTACAATAGTCCTTTCTAATTGAACAGTAATTCCAGAATTTCATATATTATCCTTACAACTGTTGGGCTCAATCACCGACAGTAATATAAACTTGTTTTTAACATAAGTCTATACTTTTAATTTGGCAAAGATTTTTTAAATTTGAAATTAAAAGTTTGAAAGAAATAAAATATTTTACAACAAATGAAAAAAATAGTTCTATTTATTTATTTATTAAAGTCAAATGGGACAAATTCCACTAAAATGACAGTATATATAGTATAGTATAGTATATAAAACTATATAAAATATATATATGCATATACTATTTAAAATATATATATATATAGTATAGTATATAAAATTCTAATAATCTCTGTCTTGCTCTAAGGGATATGAAATCAATCGATATTGAATGGAGACGTCCGTAGTCATTTTGATAGAAAAGCTCTGTGAACTGTAGCACTAAACAAAGAACATAAGTACGCACCGCCCTTTTTTTAAATCCCTTACGGGCTGATGATTTTATGACATGTTTCCATAGAAGAAACAAGCATATATTAAATGAATTTGTTCATTTTGAAATGAATGTGTTGATTTCGAAATGTGTGTATGTTATGTTTTAGTGCCGTTTTCTTTAATGAACTACGAATAGGTAAAAATGTTAATGACTTAGCAACATACAATATTGACGTGCTTTCTTCATTATTTTTTCGGCATGAAACAATTTCGTCTAATCGTTCAGTATCCATAAGCGTCCATGTTAACGCTGAAAGATCTCCGACTTCTGGAATTAGTTTTAATTCTTAAAAGTTATGGTTCTATAAGATGTAAGAAACAGTATCCAAAAATAAAATTATTAAAACAATAGAATGATAGGTCTGGGACTTGGGCTGTATTAGATGCAGACCTTAGATTAACTCAGATATTGTTCTTTTTTTGTTGATTTTCGGAAGAGTATGATAAGATACGTAATAGTTCGGACAAAAATTTGCAACATCATCACAAACCCAATGCCTAGATAATAAAAAAGATAAACAAAAAATGTCGATACCTGTGTATTTTTGGATTGAGACCGTAAAAAATTTGGGCATTAAGATGCATCAGCCACTTCGCATCAATTCAAGCCTTATTTATGCTTTGTTCGTTTTATTATTATTATTATTACAAATTATTAGGATATAATTTAAATTATACACTAATAAAAAAAAAACAGTGAGCACTAGCTGCCAAGGCTTTCGGCTCTTCGGTTAAATTAGATATCTATGCTAAGTTTTTTTATATAGGTAAACATTGCGGAAATGTTATGATGAGTTGGTTTTAAAATTAGTACGAAGAAATAAAAACTTAACGATATCAATTAAAACACTTCGCGAAAATAACCACCCCACTCATAAAACTCAGGAGAGTTTTGATCTAAAGGGGGGAGAGGTTACATACCCTAAACATTCCTTATCGCGCCAATCTATCTTTTCCACGTAATGCACGGGTGCAATCACCTGCATTATGTTCGCATTCTGTTTATTCTAATTTTCATTTCATTTTCCGGCGCAGTGCATCTCAAGTTACAGCTACAAGCGCACATGAAAAAGCTGACAAAACAGTTCCCGCCGTCCCACAGTGACCCGGTACGCTGAAACTGCATAATAGCCAATAGATATAAGGGAGTGGATGAATCCCACTGAGTTGTTTTTGAGTGATTAAGCTGGAGGGAACAGTTGTAAAGTTATTTCTTTTAATAAAATTGTTTTTTTTTTAACAACGTGTCGGAACGTCTTTTGTAAGTTACATATATCCTATCTAGGGTATAATGGACGGCGGTGAGTACGTTAAAATTTTAGAAGACGTTATGCTGCAATATGCCGAGGAGGAAATATCACTAGTTTGGATATATCAACAAGATAATGACCCAAAACATACGTCAAAATGGGCAAAATCTTGGTTTGATGAAAAAAGAAGGAGTGAAGAGGAGTGGCCAGCAGCACAATCCCCTGAAATAAACCCCATTGAAAACTTGTGGAATTGTGGGAGGTTGTGCGAGACTCATGGGAAGCTATACCAGTTGAGAGATGTCGGAGTCTGGTGGACTCAATACCACGAAGATGCAGCGCAGTGATAAAAAACAAATGCTTTGCTACAAAGTATTAATGGTAAGCTGTAAATAATAATGATTTCATATTGTCTCATTGATTTCTGTTGTCTAGGCACAGCATAATTCTAAACACTGCTATTTTTATGAACAACTGCGAAATATTACTACGGCAGCATCTTTGATGGCTTCTTGACAACGTTTCCATTCTTCTTCTATGCTTAGTGCAGGAAGCGTCGAACTCTGAGTTTCAGGGAGACTCGGTCGGCAAAGTTCCCAGCGATTGTAGCTTTTCGACGTTAAACCGTTTTGGTCTTTCTCGACTCCGTTGCTCTCTCGATATCCGGCACTAATCGGAACTTTGAACCTTAACCACGTTTCATTCTACTGTGTGGTACTTGGAAAAAGAAATATGTAAAAGAATACTGTGTTAAAATAAACTATATGGGACAACACTCTGGAGAAAATTCTCTCGAATTTCTTGAGAACATGGTATAAAGAATATAGTTCGGAATCTAATTTATGGTAAATTGAAAAGAAGGAGAAAAGATATCATCGTCGTCTCTTAATCATAACCGAATACAAGAGAGAAACGAAGAGTGGAAGCAAAAATATGAGTGAATGTGTCCATTATTTCTGTGTATTGGTGTGCATACTTAACTCACGCTTGTTATATATTTTTTTTTTTCATATTATATTACCTCTAAATAAATAAGAAAATATTTCGGAGCAATTTTTAAAGAAAGTAATTTTGAAAATACAGCATCTTGACGAATTTTCAGATTATAGATAATAAGATGCCTAAATTAAGCGAACTACAAAGTAGAGACCTTAAAGTAGTTCCTTCCGAATTTTATGTAATTACGAACAATTTGTACAGAGATGCAACTTCAACTGTCTTCCTTTACTATAGCTCCAAATGGCAGAGAAATGCACAAATATAATTAGTCTAACCACAGACCACTAAACACGAGTACTTCCCAACCACGATCGTCCGTCCAATGTGTGTTAAATATATTCGGTTATACGAAAATACAAGCCTTCTGATCACCGACCACCAAGCGATATATAGAACGCGTAAAGGCATTTATTTTAAACTTGATACTACTGGTTCAGATAAGTTGTGGTTCGAAGCACTCCTCTTAGTGAAAGATTATTTTTCACATGTTTCAATTGTAAACAGCCAAACCACATTTTCATGTTATGTGGAAAGTTTCGTTTAAAACACGAACTGTGAATTATTTTAATTGTGAACAAATAAGTTTCATTTTCATTAACTGCTCATATCACCAACTCAAACAACGCTTTACGATATGCGCACGAAATGGTTATGGATTAAGTTTTGGTCCTGAAAGAAATAAACCAAACCCAAACGCTCAGAAAAGAGGCATCTTCTGAATAACAACAATAAATCTCTTATTCAACAATGTATCAAAATATATATTGACCACAAGAACTTAGCGGACATATTTTTATGGATGACCGATTCTACGCCTACATAGGCACCTAGTTGTAGGGAATCACCCTCATGTCACATCCCCTGCGAAGAGAGCTAATAATCAAAACTTGCTTGTAGACTTACTTGAGTTTGGGTCATTCGTCCCAGTGACCTCGCTAACAGTCCTTGGAAATTGTACGGCGAAGATCGCATGTGTATATACCTTCCAGTATATGAATTTGTGAAGTACCGTAAAGGATTTCTTAGTCTAAATTCGCCGTACTTGATATATTCCGGTTGTAAGAAAATATCAAGGAAAAAGGTAAAATATTAATGAAGTTCGTAACGTATAATGGACGATATGAGTTTAATCGCAATCCATTTGGGCTTTTTAACACCCCCTAAAGTTTTCCACGCCAAATTAAAAAAGTTACTGGAAGGGAAAGTTTTTATTATGTGGATAACTGAAAATACCCTCAACTATATGTTCAAAATCTATCCAAAAACCGCAAGACGCAGGTATGACCACAGACAAGTATACACAGATGCCTCACTCCGAACAAAATACCTGCCTACGATTTTATGAAAGAGAAAAGCCAGTCAACATGAAATAATGTTGCGGAGAAAAAAGTTAAAGAGAATAACCAACCAAAAGCATCTACAGTAAAATCTTATTTTACACGGTCTTTTTTAAACGATTTTGAAATAACACGGTTCGTTAGAGGAAAATGTTAATTCTTTTACACGCTTTTTTTGGAAGAATTCAAAAAAAAAATTAATACGAATTCAAAAAAAAAAAACCTATAGACGTCGTTTATAATGAATTCCGCATTAGAACAAAACCAAACAGTTGCGTTAGACATATCTTCTGACGAAAGTGATTTTAATCCAGTCCATAATAAACGTCCACGATTGTTATCAACCAGCGATGAATAGCTGAACTTTTGTTTCCTAATTTTATCAAAGTATATCTTTTGTATACTTATGGATTGAATTTAAACTGTACATTTATTTTCTTGTAATAAATGAATTGTTTAGTTTTATTAACTTTTTTTGCACGGTTTTTTAAGGAAATAATTGAATTTTTTTTCATTTTACACGATTTTTTATTTACATACATTTACATAAATCCAAATTTACATATGAACCGTGTATTTTTCTAAACGATTCTTATTTAAACGAATTTCTTAGGAACCTATCTACCGTGCAAAAAGATTTAACTGTATGTACGTAAATACAAATCAATCATATCCCTCAACTTAAATCCTTTGCATTTAAATTTTTACAATTACTTTTATTTCTTATTTGGAGATTATAAACCCACATAAACATACAACCTGTTAATGAATATCTACATACTGATATCAAAGATCACACTGCGGTCAAGGGATCCTGTTTTACTTACAGAAATTAACATCATCTTTATTACATCTATATGTGTCTTATTATTTAAACCTCTCAATACGTAAGTAGATTCAAACGCTTTTCCGTGGTAAAGGATACATTTTATAATTTTGTACACTTCGGGAAACGGAAGAAATGATTTACAGGAGTGAAAATAAATCTAAAATAAGAGGTATTTGGACTGACTAAGTATGATCTAAGATTGTGTCTTTCATTTCATTTTTTAATTAATAACCTGATAAGTTTTAATAAAGACGAACCATTCGTCCTGAACTTGAAAATCTATCATTTCAACAAAGTGAACCGATTTAGCAAATCTTGTCGCAACTCTGAAAAGAGGGCAGAAACAAATGTTGTCTATTTTTGATAAAGCATGTATTACGCATAGTTGAGTTTGTACCATACACATTCAGCTAGACTTCGTATGTAATATGTTTGCTTTTATTCTGTTGCTTTACTGCCTCTCAATGAAAGCGATTGGCTTTCTAATGATTAAGAGACAAGATTTTCAAATCAAGTTCTCCTGTGGCGGTGAGACACATGTGTATACCTGTCTGTGGTATGACGTTGCGATTAAACAAATGTGTATTTCTCACAAAAAAAATTACAATCTTGCGACATCTATTATCTGAGGAGGGTTCTTAACCAGGAGAAACAACTAATTTTACTAAACTAAGATGATATATTGAATTGGGAAGTCTCTTCAGGAAATTAGTGCATCATTTTTTCATTATCGTAAAGCGATATTATTTCAGCAGGGCATAGACGATCAGGCATTGACGATACGAATCAATATATGCAAATCCTGAGCCGGAAGTGCTTGCCGTAGTTGCTGGAATCTATCTGACAAAGTCATGCAGCGTATCAATTAACAACTTTGGTTCCGCAGAATGTGAATTAAGTGAAGTCGTACGTCGGACGTGGGAATGCTGCTACTAAAAGCGATCACCAGGGACATTAGAAATATAGATGCGTCATTCTTAATTAACTTTTTCTGTCTGTACACTACGGCGACGACAAGAAAATAAGAGACATAAAGAGCAGAATGTAGTAAAACGGTTTCTACACTATGATCGCTATCTGTAACATCGCAATTGTTCAACTGTGATGACGAGATCAAACCGTGTAGGTACCAAAATTAAATGGATGAGGATGAACTAGTGGAGAAGAGAACGTCCCTAGAGCTAGATACGACTGAAATGTTACCACATGAACAACGCCCTACATCTAGAACAGAAAAAAGAATTTCTGATATAACTTTTTGCAGTTGTGTCAATGCTTTACGTTTTCGTAATTGTTTCTTCTCAATATTGCATCATATCCACAAAAACGACAATAACTAAAACAAAATCATAAAACATACATAAGTCAAGATCTGTGTTCTAACATAACCATTTTACAATAGTCCTTTCTAATTAAACAGTAATTCCAGAATTTCATATATTATCCTTACAACTGTTGGGCTCAATCACCGACAGTAATATAAACTTGTTTTTAACATAAGTCTATACTTTTAATTTGGCAAAGATTTTTTAAATTTGAAATTAAAAGTTTGAAAGAAATAAAATATTTTACAACAAATGAAAAAAATAGTTCTATTTATTTATTTATTAAAGTCAAATGGGACAAATTCCACTAAAATGACAGTATATATAGTATAGTATAGTATATAAAACTATATAAAATATATATATGCATATACTATTTAAAATATATATATATATAGTATAGTATATAAAATTCTAATAATCTCTGTCTTGCTCTAAGGGGTATGAAATCAATCGATATTGAATGGAGACGTCCGTAGTCATTTTGATAGAAAAGCTTTGTGAACTGTAGCACTAAACAAAGAACATAAGTACGCACCGCCCTTTTTTTAAATCCCTTACGGGCTGATGATTTTATGACATGTTTCCATAGAAGAAACAAGCATATATTAAATGAATTTGTTCATTTTGAAATGAATGTGTTGATTTCGAAATGTGTGTATGTTATGTTTTAGTGCCGTTTTCTTTAATGAACTACGAATAGGTAAAAATGTTAATGACTTAGCAACATACAATATTGACGTGCTTTCTTCATTATTTTTTCGGCATGAAACAATTTCGTCTAATCGTTCAGTATCCATAAGCGTCCATGTTAACGCTGAAAGATCTCCGACTTCTGGAATTAGTTTTAATTCTTAAAAGTTATGGTTCTATAAGATGTAAGAAACAGTATCCAAAAATAAAATTATTAAAACAATAGAATGATAGGTCTGGGACTTGGGCTGTATTAGATGCAGACCTTAGATTAACTCAGATATTGTTCTTTTTTTGTTGATTTTCGGAAGAGTATGATAAGATACGTAATAGTTCGGACAAAAATTTGCAACATTATCACAAACCCAATGCCTAGATAATAAAAAAGATAAACAAAAAATGTCGATACCAGTGTATTTTTGGATTGAGACCGTAAAAAATTTGGGCATTAAGATGCATCAGCCACTTCGCATCAATTCCAGCCTTATTTATGCTTTGTTCGTTTTATTATTATTATTATTACAAATTATTAGGATATAATTTAAATTATACACTAATAAAAAAAAACAGTGAGCACTAGCTGCCAAGGCTTTCGGCTCTTCGGTTAAATTAGATATCTATGCTAAGTTTTTTTATATAGGTAAACATTGCGGAAATGTTATGATGAGTTGGTTTTAAAATTAGTACGAAGAAATAAAAACTTAACGATATCAATTAAAACACTTCGCGAAAATAACCACCCCACTCATAAAACTCAGGAGAGTTTTGATCTAAAGGGGGGAGAGGTTACATACCCTAAACATTCCTTATCGCGCCAATCTATCTTTTCCACGTAATGCACGGGTGCAATCACCTGCATTATGTTCGCATTCTGTTTATTCTAATTTTCATTTCATTTTCCGGCGCAGTGCATCTCAAGTTACAGCTACAAGCGCACATGAAAAAGCTGACAAAACAGTTCCCGCCGTCCCACAGTGACCCGGTACGCTGAAACTGCATAATAGCCAATAGATATAAGGGAGTGGATGAATCCCACTGAGTTGTTTTTGAGTGATTAAGCTGGAGGGAACAGTTGTAAAGTTATTTCTTTTAATAAAATTGTTTTTTTTTTTTAACAACGTGTCGGAACGTCTTTTGTAAGTTACATATATCCTATCTAGGGTATAATGGACGGCGGTGAGTACGTTAAAATTTTAGAAGACGTTATGCTGCAATATGCCGAGGAGGAAATATCACTAGTTTGGATATATCAACAAGATAATGACCCAAAACATACGTCAAAATGGGCAAAATCTTGGTTTGATGAAAAAAGAAGGAGTGAAGAGGAGTGGCCAGCAGCACAATCCCCTGAAATAAACCCCATTGAAAACTTGTGGGGCGATCTTAAAAATTCTGTCCATGAGGCCAAACCAAAAAACGCCAAGGAATTGTGGGAGGTTGTGCGAGACTCATGGGAAGCTATACCAGTTGAGAGATGTCGGAGTGCTGCCAAGTGTGACGCTCTGTAGATGTTGTGTGTCCTTTCTTGATGATAGCATGTTCTTTGTTTTGCCCTCATTTAATAATAATAATAATTGGCGCGACAGTTCACACTAGGGGGACCAGGGCCTAGCTTGCTCTTTGCTTGTTCTCTCATGAGTAGAAACGACCCACAGTTTTTTGCCAGTTTCAGACGCTCACACAATACGGCAGAGAGGATTTTGTATGCAATGTTAGAAAGGAAGGAGTCTCTCCTTCTTGTGGACCGGGCAAATGACGCTGAGATTCCACTCATTTGGCATGCTTTCCTCCGACCATATCTTACAGATGAGCTCGTGAATGCGTCCAACCAGGACATCTCCAACTGCTTAAAGTAGTTCTGTGGGCAATCCATCCGTTCCAGCAGCTTTGTTCGACTTCAGCTTGGATATTGCTATCTTCACCTTGTCTAAGTCGAGGGGACGGAATTCGTGTTTATCATCGTCCAAATTGAGAAAAACATTCTGCCTAACAGCGGGATTTGAACCTGCAGAAATGTTCCTGCCAGATTCTCAGCACAGACTGCGACTCTACTACTAGTTGTCCATTTTGGTCCCGGCAGGCCTTGGTCCGAACCTTGTATCCTCCGGATAGCTGTTTTACCTTTCGGTAAAACTTTCGGACTTCATTCCTGCACAACACCTTTCCATTTCCTCGACCGCGCGGTTCTCATGCTCTTTCTTTTTACTTCTGAGAAGCCGGTGCTCCTCCCTTCTTCTCTGTTCGTAGAGTTCACGAACAGCCCGCGTTGTTCGATGCAGCGTCGCCCTAAAGGCGTCTTGTTAAGCTGCGTGCGCTTTCCTGAACTCGTCGTCAAACCATGGGTTCCTTCTGGGTGGTGACGTGAAACCCAGCACATCAGTGGCAGCATCTTTGATGGCTTCTTGACAACGTTTCCATTCTTCTTCTATGCTTAGTGCAGGAAGCGTCGAACTCTGAGTGAGTTTCAGGGAGACTCGGTCGGCAAAGTTCCCAGCGATTGTAGCTTTTCGACGTTAAACCGTTTTGGTCTTTCTCGACTCCGTTGCTCTCTCGATATCCGGCACTAATCGGAACTTTGAACCTTAACCACGTTTCGTTCTACTGTGTGGTACTTGGAAAAAGAAATATGTAAAAGAATACTGTGTTAAAATAAACTATATGGGACAACACTCTGGAGAAAATTCTCTCGAATTTCTTGAGAACATGGTATAAAGAATATAGTTCGGAATCTAATTTATGGTAAATTGAAAAGAAGCAGAAAAGATATCATCGTCGTCTCTTAATCATAACCGAATACAAGAGAGAAACGAAGAGTGGAAGCAAAAATATGAGTGAATATGGGTTCACTATCTCTCTGTATGTGTCCATTATTTCTGTGTATTGGTGTGCATACTTAACTCACGCTTGTTATATATTTTTTTTTTTTCATATTATATTACCTCTAAATAAATAAGAAAATATTTCGGAGCAATTTTTAAAGAAAGTAATTTTGAAAATACAGCATCTTGACGAATTTTCAGATTATAGATAATAAGATGCCTAAATTAAGCGAACTCAAAGTAGAGACCTTAAAGTAGTTCCTTCCGAATTTTATGTAATTACGAACAATTTGTACAGAGATGCAACTTCAACTGTCTTCCTTTACTATAGCTCCAAATGGCAGAGAAATGCACAAATATAATTAGTCTAACCACAGACCACTAAACACGAGTACTTCCCAACCACGATCGTCCGTCCAATGTGTGTTAAATATATTCGGTTATACGAAAATACAAGCCTTCTGATCACCGACCACCAAGCAATATATAGAACGCGTAAAGGCATTTATTTTAAACTTGATACTACTGGTTCAGAGAAGTTGTGGTTCGAAGCACTCCTCTTAGTGAAAGATTATTTTTCACATGAACTATGAAATGTTTCAATTGTAAACAGCCAAACCACATTTTCATGTTATGTGGAAAGTTTCGTTTAAAACACGAACTGTGAATTATTTTAATTGTGAACAAATAAGTTTCATTTTCATTAACTGCTCATATCACCAACTCAAACAACGCTTTACGATATGCGCACGAAATGGTTATGGATTAAGTTTTGGTCCTGAAAGAAATAAACCAAACCCAAACGCTCAGAAAAGAGGCATCTTCTGAATAACAACAATAAATCTCTTATTCAACAATGTATCAAAATATATATTGACCACAAGAACTTAGCGGACATATTTTTATGGATGACCGATTCTACGCCTACATAGGCACCTAGTTGTAGGGAATCACCCTCATGTCACATCCCCTGCGAAGAGAGCTAATAATCAAAACTTGCTTGTAGACTTACTTGAGTTTGGGTCATTCGTCCCAGTGACCTCGCTAATAGTCCTTGGAAATTGTACGGCGAAGATCGCATGTGTATATACCTTCCAGTATATGAATTTGTAAAGTACCGTAAAGGATATCTTAGGCTAAATTCGCCGTACTTGATATATTCCGGTTGTAAGAAAATATCAAGGAAAAAGGTAAAATATTAATGAAGTTCGTAACGTATAATGGACGATATGAGTTTAATCGCAATCCATTTGGGCTTTTTAACACCTCCTAAAGTTTTCCACGCCAAATTAAAAAAGTTACTGGAAGGGAAAGTTTTTATTATGTGGATAACTGATAATACCCTCAACTATATGTTCAAAATCTATCCAAAAACCGCAAGACGCAGGTATGACCACAGACAAGTATACACAGATGCCTCACTCCGAACAAAATACCTGCCTACGATTTTATGAAAGAGAAAAGCCAGTCAACATGAAATAATGTTGCGGAGAAAAAAGTTAAAGAGAATAACCAACCAAAAAGCATCTACAGTAAAATCTTATTTTACAGGGGCTTTTTGAAACGATTTTGAAATAACACGGTTCGTTAGAGGAAAATGTTAATTCTTTTACACGCTTTTTTTTGGAAGAATTCAAAAAAAAATTAATACGAATTCAAAAAAAAAACCTATAGACGTCGCTTATAATGAATTCCGCATTAGAATAAAACCAAACAGTTGCGTTAGACATATCTTCTGACGAAAGTGATTTTAATCCAGTCCATAATAAACGTCCACGATTGTTATCAACCAGCGATGAATAGCTGAACTTTTGTTTCCTAATTTTATCAAAGTATATCTTTTGTATACTTATGGATTGAATTTAAACTGTACATTTATTTTCTTGTAATAAATGAGTTGTTTGGTTTTATTAACTTTTTTTGCACGGTTTTTTAAGGAAATAATTGAATTTTTTCATTTTACACGATTTTTTATTTACATACATTTACATAAATCCAAATTTACATATGAACCGTGTATTTTTCTAAACGATTCTTATTTAAACGAATTTCTTAGGAACCTATCTACCGTGCAAAAATATTTAACTGTATGTACGTAAATACAAATCATTCATATCCCTCAACTTAAATCCTTTGCATTTAAAGTTTTACAATTACTTTTATTTCTTATTTGGAGATTATAAACCCACATAAACATACAACCTGTTAATGAATATCTACATACTGATATCAAAGATCACACTGCGGTCAAGGGATCCTGTTTTACTTACAGAAATTAACATCATCTTTATTACATCTATATGTGTCTTATTATTTAAACCTCTCAATACGTAAGTAGATTCAAACGCTTTTCCGTGGTAAAGGATACATTTTATAATTTTGTACACTTCGGGAAACGGAAGAAATGATTTACAGGAGTGAAAATAAATCTAAAATAAGAGGTATTTGGACTGACTAAGGATGATCTAAAATTGTGTCTTTCATTTCATTTTTTAATTAATAACCTAATAAGTTTTAATAAAGACGAACCATTCGTCCTGAACTTGAAAATCTATCATTTCAACAAGGTGAACCGATTTAGCAAATCTTGTCGCAACTCTGAAAAGAGGGCAGAAACAAATGTTGTCTATTTTTGATAAAGCATGTATTACGCATAGTTGAGTTTGTACCATACACATTCAGCTAGACTTCGTATGTAATATGTTTGCTTTTATTCTGTTGCTTTACTGCCTCTCAATGAAAGCGATTGGCTTTCTAATGATTAAGAGACAAGATTTTCAAATCAAGTTCTCCTGTGGCGGTGAGACACATGTGTATACCTGTCTGTGGTATGACGTTGCGATTAAACAAATGTGTATTTCTCACAAAAAAAATTACAATCTTGCGACATCTATTATCTGAGGAGGGTTCTTAACCAGGAGAAACAACTAATTTTACTAAACTAAGATGATATATTGAATTGGGAAGTCTCTTCAGGAAATTAGTGCATCATTTTTTCATTATCGTAAAGCGATATTATTTCAGCAGGGCATAGACGATCAGGCATTGAAGATACGAATCAATATATGCAAATCCTGAGCCGGAAGTGCTTGCCGTAGTTGCTGGAATCTATCTGACAAAGTCATGCAGCGTATCAATTAACAACTTTGGTTCCGCAGAATGTGAATTAAGTGAAGTCGTACGTCGGACGTGGGAATGCTGCTACTAAAAGCGATCACCAGGGACATTAGAAATATAGATGCGTCATTCTTAATTAACTTTTTCTGTCTGTACACTACGGCGACGACAAGAAGATAAGAGACATAAAGAGCAGAATGTAGTAAAACGGTTCCTACACTATGATCGCTATCTGTAACATCGCAATTGTTCAACTGTGATGACGAGATCAAACCGTGTAGGTACCAAAATTAAATCGATGAGGATGAACTAGTGAAGAAGAGAACGTCCCTAGAGCTAGATACGACTGAAATGTTACCACATGAACAACGCCCTACATCTAGAACAGAAAAAAGAATTTCTGATATAACTTTTTGCAGTTATGTCAATGCTTTACGTTTTCGTAATTGTTTCTTCTCAATATTGCATCATATCCACAAAAACGACAATAACTAAAACAAAACCATAAAACATACATAAGTCAAGATCTGTGTTCTAACATAACCATTTTACAATAGTCCTTTCTAATTGAACAGTAATTATAGAATTTCATATATTATCCTTACAACTGTTGGGCTCAATCACCGACAGTAATATAAACTTGTTTTTAACATAAGCCTATACTTTTAATTTGGCAAAGATTTTTTAAATTTGAAATTAAAAGTTTGAAAGAAATAAAATATTTTACATAGAATGCTTACACAACAAATGAAAAAAAAATAGTTCTATTTATTTATTTATTAAAGTCAAATGGGACAAATTCCACTAAAATGACAGTATATATAGTATAGTATAGTATATAAAACTATATAAAATATATATATGCATATACTATTTAAAATATATATATAGTATAGTATATAAAACTCTAATAATCTCTGTCTTGCTCTAAGGGGCAGAGGTATGAAATCAATCGATATTGAATGGAGACGTCCGTAGTCATTTTGATAGAAAAGTTCTGTGAACTGTAGCACTAAACAAAGAACATAAGTACCCACCGCCCTTTTTTTTAAATCCCTTACGGGCTGATGATTTTATGACATGTTTCCATAGAAGAATGAATGTGTTGATTTCGAAATGTGTGTATGTTATGTTTTAGTGCCGTTTTCTTTAATGAACTACGAATAGGTAAAAATGTTAATGACTTAGCAACATACAATATTGACGTGCTTTCTTCATTATTTTTTCGGCATGAAACAATTTCGTCTAATCGTTCAGTATCCATAAGCGTCCATGTTAATGCTGAAAGATCTCCGACTTCTGGAATTAGTTTTAATTCTTAAAAGTTATGGTTCTATAAGATGTAAGAAACAGTATCCAAAAATAAAATTATTAAAACAATAGAATGATAGGTCTGGGACTTGGGCTGTATTAGATGCAGACCTTAGATTAACTCAGATATTGTTCTTTTTTTGTTGATTTTCGGAAGAGTATGATAAGATACGTAATAGTTCGGACAAAAATTTGCAACATTATCACAAACCCAATGCCTAGATAATAAAAAAGATAAACAAAAAATGTCGATACCAGTGTATTTTTGGATTGAGACCGTAAAAAATTTGGGCATTAAGATGCATCAGCCACTTCGCATCAATTCCAGCCTTATTTATGCTTTGCTCGTTTTATTATTATTATTATTACAAATTATTAGTATATAATTTAAATTATACACTAATATAAAAAAAAAAAACAGTGAGCACTAGCTGCCAAGGCTTTCGGCTCTTCGGTTAAATTAGATATCTATGATAAGTTTTTTTATATAGGTAAAAATTGCGGAAGTGTTATGATGAGTTGGAGATTTGAGCAGGAGATGAACTGGTGGGTTTGTGGTGTTGTTGTGTGCAGAACCCAGTATATGGTCGACGTCATACCGTCCGTGGCAAGTGTTGCATGTGGGTGGAGGGGTGCCTTTGAGAAGATGTTGGTGTGTATGGACTGTGTGCCCTAGTCGAAATCTAGCGAAGATGGTGTTTTGAGGTTTTGAGGTGGTGGTGGGATAAGATGGACTGCTGCGATCTGGATTAAATAGGGTGTAGTGATGGTGGTAGTTTTGCCAGTTTGACATAAGACGGGTCTTGAGATTGCGCTTTAGTAACCGTAACGCGTCAGAAATGGTAGTGGCGTCAAACTGGTACGTTGGAGCACGGTGAGCAAGTCCTGCTCCTGCTCCTGGTAATGGCTTTATATATAGCTAGGGCTTCTGTTGTGAAGATCGAGGCATGGGTAGGCAGTAAACCTCCGATGATCAGAAATTCATTTTCCTTTGTGACAGCAAAAGAGGTACTGTTATTGATTTTAGAGCCATCTGTAAAGATAAATTGCCAGCCCTTTGTTTTCAGGGATGAGGAAATATGACGAAATGCACTAAGATAAGACTCTTTCGGCGTGTTGCTTTTGTCGAATAGCGTTAAGTTCAGAATTAGTGAATTTGGCTTTAATGTCCATGGTGGCACGGTGGGAGTGTGTTGGGTTAAGATTTTCTTCGGAAGGTTCAGATTTCCAGCAACTATCAGAGATTTTGATAGAGAGGACTGCACCCGTTTTGAGTATTTCACGTTTTTAGCTGTAGCGAAGTCTCTACTTGTGATGGAGTTCTTGGTGTGAAGGAGTTTTAAGTACAGCTTCGCTTGTGCGTGTTCTAATCGCTCTTCAATAGAGGGTAGACCTGTCTCCACATGGATGTTCATGATAGGGGTGGTACGAAAGGCGTTGATGCTACGACGGGCGGCTTGATGGTATGGGGCCTTGATGATGTTGATAGTTGATTTAGGTGCATTTAGGTGCATTTCCGTAGATACACAACCCGTAGTCAATCTTGCTAAGCAATAATGACTTAGAAATCTTACTTAATGTATTGAAATGAGTGTTGCATTTTTTGTTTGCTAAGAAGTTAATAATATTTGCCCTGGCAGCTAGGTTTTTCTTAAGGCTAACACAATGATTATACCAATTATATTTATTGTTAACAATTAGGCCAAGAATAATTAGGTTATTTACACTAGTGATAACTACATTATTAACTCTAAGAGAAATATCGCTGCTGCAATTCTTTTTCCGAAAGATGTGCAAAATTTTGCATTTGTCAAGAGAAAGATTTGCCCCAGAGGAATTCGACCATATTAAGATGTCTTCAAGTAATGCTGTGAGCATACTTCTTGTCTTACACATATCATTGTGTTTACAAAGCACGAAAACATCGTCTGCATATATGAAATGGTCGAGGTGTTTATGCTTATTTATTATGTTTGATAGTTCGTCAAAAGCGATTATGAATAACACGACCGAAAGTGGGGAGCCTTGGGGTATGCCGTTAAAGAGGGGAAGGGTAGAAGAGAAACAGTTGTTGACTCTCACACAAATTATCCGGTGGGATAGAAAGGAACGAATGTAGTTGAAGATTTTTGGGCCAATACCCCAGGATTTTAGTTTTGTTAGGACCAGGTGAATCCCAACTCTGTCAAATGCCTTTTCAAAGTCGAGGGAAAGGATTGTTGCGTGGTTTCTGGCGGAGAGTGCTTTGGTTATGTAGAAATCTAGGTGGGTGAGTGCATCGGCACAACCCTTTTTGGCTCTGAACGCAACTTGGTTTTGGCTAAGAAGTTCTTTGGATTCAATGAACCACATTGAGCGTTTGGCAATTATTTTTTCTAAAACCTTAGAAATACAAGGCACAAGGGAAATGGGTCGGAAACCTTCTATTACACTTATATTTCTGTTTTGTTTGGGGAGGGGAAGTACTGTTGCTGTTTTCCAGTACTGAGGGATTGTACCAGTGTGCAAGATGGTGTTGTAAAGGGCAATAAGTCTGGATTTTGCTTCAAGTGGAAGATTTTTGAGCATGGGGTATGATACTCGATCTCTACTGGGTGTTTTAGCTTTGAGTTTGGCCAGACAACATTCTAGTTCCAGAAGGGTAATATCTGTTTCAATTTGATTTGTCTGGCGGAGTCAGCAGGAGTGTAGGAAGCAGTTGTAGATATAGCTAGTTTCTTTTCGACCCTGAAATTGGTGGGGAAATACTCATCTTTCGAGGAATTCGACCAATTGTGGGCAAAAAAGTTACTTATATCTTGTGGTGAAGTTTTACAACCTTCTGGTGTTGATATTGATTTTATTGAATTAGCAACAGCGTTTCCAGTAAGGCAACGGATGGTATGCCACAGTTTTTCTGGTTTTGACTTCGGGTTTATGGTAGAAGTGAAATCGTGTAGACATTTCCCTTTGCTCTCCTTAATTGCTCTACGAAACTTTGCATTCGCCTTTTTGTAACATATTAGGTTTGTGGTGCTGGGATGTCTTTAAAACATTTTCCACGCTGTCTGCTTTTCGGTTCTTAAGGTGGCAAGTAAGGAGCTCTACCATAGCACTGCCCGGTTTTGGAGGCGTGGAGAGCTTTGTGGGATGGACATGTTTGCGGCTGTTCTTATGGCTTTGTGAAGCGTAGCGGCCTCTTTATTGATATTAGCAGAGATGGTATTACGTGACAGAAAATCTAAGATGTGCTTGTTATAACAAGCCCAGTTAACATTGTCAGTTTTAAATTTCGGGTTAGAAGGTGGGTTGCCGTTTCCCGGGCCAAGAAAAATAGTGGAAATAATTGGAAAATGGTCGCTGTTATAGAGATCATCCAGTATTTCCCAAGAAACTTTTGTGTAAAGCTCAGGAGAACAACATGTAATGTCCACGTTAGCAAGGGTTCCACGGGTGGAGAGGTGAGTGGGAGAACCATCGTTTAGGATGATTAGGTTAGAGTTATTAATGAAGGATTCAACCTCCCTGCCTCTAGTATTGGTCGTATTTGAGCCCCATAAGGCACTCCAGGCGTTAACATCACCCATTTGGAGAGTTATGTTTTCCAAGTCATCTTTTGTGAAAATTTGGTCGGGAGTGATGGGAGTTTTTTTATGAGGTATGTTGTTCTTGATTAAGACCGCTATTCCTTGTTTTGAAGAGGTATTATGGTAGTAGTTGTGGAAATATCCAGTGAAGCCACGAGGTGTCTGAGGTGTGAAGGAATACGCACAGTGGGTCTCTTGAAGAGACACAACACATGGTCATTGTTCTTTGGTTAAAAGGTTTAATTCGTCGTAGTTGTTGACGAAACCTTTAATGTTCCATTGAAGGATTTTAAAAGTGCTGTTAGAATGTGCTGATAGATTTATGGTTGACTGAGAATGAGGTCGCAGTTCAGATCGGTCGTGGTGAGGGCGGGGATCACTGAATACAAGCGATTCCGTCCGCAGCTCGACCGGTATGGACTGCGACCCTATAGCTGGACTATTGTGAGTAGGATTATAGGTTGTCATCTGAGTCAGAGGGGGAAATGAAGTAAGAATTACTGTGGATTAAATTTTTGATAATAGAGCTAAGAGGCGAATCGAAAGAAGAGGGGTTAAGGGGTTTAGAGATCGGTGGAGATGGAAATGGACGGTTTTGTAGTGTGCTAGTATTGATTTTTGATACTGAAGAAGTTGCAGTTTGTTGAGAGTTAGCGGAGATTGTTGTTGGTATTGAGGGGATATGACGTGTGGATGTTGTGCTTTTGTTACCTATTGGATTGTTTATGGCAGAGATATAGGACGCGCTAGAGATGGCCCAGACTGATGGGCGGCTTATGTCTACTACTGATTAGAGACAGGAGAATGTAATTGGTTGTATGTTCTTTTGGCTTCAGCAATGCTACATTTGTTTTTAGTTTTGATTTTCAAGATTTCTTTAGCTTGCAGATATTTTGGGCAAGAGGTGGAAGAAGAAGGATGGGCTTCTGCACAATTGGCGCACAGAGTACGCGAACACAGTTCCGGTTCATGAGGGGGGAGACTACAGTTTGCACAGACTTTGTTTTTAGAGCACCTTTTTGTCGTGTGGCCGAGTAGCTGACAGTTACGACATCTCATCGGGTTAGGGATGTATTCTTGCACTTTCGCTTTGTGATGCGCAAGAATTTGTCTGCAACTCTTTGAGATTTGGCAAGGATTAAGAGGTTACCATCTCTCAGTTGAGAGATGTTCTCGTACTCGGTGCTTATAGCGTCTATGGCTTTGTTCAAAACAAAAATGCTTATTTTGGACAGTGGTTGGTTTTAGTCTTTGGACGATATAAGTACGAAACGCGGGTTTTTATTATTGGTACAAGTGGGGAGGGCAGGGAAGTCTACAAGAGATATTGTTTTATTTTTTTTTGGACGGGGTTCGAACGGAAGCGTATCAGCATCTGCCAACTCGCTAAATCTGTTCCCGGGTTTTGTTTTATTAGGCCCCGGGGCCATGTTGGGGGTGGACAAAGTTGTCTTACGCGTGGGAAGTATGAACACGCGGTTTATGAACAACGCAAAAAACAGTCGGCGAGTGAGCGAGAAAGAAACACTACTCGATTTGAGCGCACTGAATAAATCAACTGTCAAATAGTCACCACGATGTTTGCTCTAAGAGAGCTAGACGGATACTGTTGCTCGTTTTAGATTTCAAACATTCAAGAGCTTTTCTTATCTTTACGAATTCAACAGAATTTTCCACATTTTTTTAAGTAAATGTCCAAATGTTTAAAAGATTAATCCACGTGCTAATAATATAATTTATTTCTGAAATTAAAACTTAAAAGAAGTCCATGAAAAGAAATAAGTCATGATGACTTTTTTAAGCCTTTATTAACACAATTTGCGGAATCTACTAACAACGTACCTTAGCTCATATTTTTCTGTAAGTCATATTGACTTGCGTTAATCAAAAAGTGACAATACTGTTTTGGCTCAAACCAATTATTATTCTCAGTGAAATTTGTTTCTAAAATTAAAATTATACTGGAAAATCTAAAGGTTGAACGATACACAATATTCATAAAACTTTTTATTACTTTTTCATTCAGACATGGCTTGTTTTGCTATTCCAGAAATAAATGATTATTAGTAGCAATAATAATAATAATAACGGCCGCCGTGGCGTAGTGGGTAGAGTGCGACGCTCAAGCGCAGCAGGTCTGGGTTCGATTCCCGGCTGAACACCTCGAATTTTTCACGGCACCACCTCTTTCGAGCTGCTGACAACACTCAAAGAGTAATAACTGTCTAAGAAAGCTTCTCAAGCTTCGCCGTTCGGAGTCGGAAAAAAAACTGTAGGTCCCTTCTCCTGAGGGAGCAGTAGAACACACAACACGAGAAGTTGATGAGGAAGCTAGGCACTACGAAAAATTTGTTGAGCTGGGAATCGAACCTAGACCCTTCGGCGTGTGAGCGTCGCACTCTACCCACTACGCCACGGCGGCCACTTTACGACACAAAACAAACATTAAAAAAGCCAAAGAAAAAAAGGATGACTTGTTAATACCATCTTAAAACCTCTCAGGGGTTCTGGGTGGATTTTACATTACGGCGGATTGTCCGCCAAAACTGCCAGGATTTGCTTTGTTGACGAATAAAATTTTTCGCTTTGACACTTTTTTGCTACATGTAATATGGTTTGCAAAATCGATCTGAAAACTCCACATTAGTAAAAAGTGAACAATTTCATAGCTATATTGATTTATTGTGCCCTTCTCTGTTCTTGCGATCTACCGCAGTGGCATAAAAGGGCCGAAAAACGTCTCTTTTAAAATTATTTGTTCGAGTTGTTATTTTGATGCAAATTTATTGGGTGAATGAATCAAATAATCTTCGTCGCAGACATAGGTACTTAAATTTAGTATTTTCCATAATATTTTTGTTTAAATTAAAATAGCAAAGCAAATATGCAAGTGTTGGAAAGCTTTTCAAATAAGGCACAATTAAAGTAAATAATAACATTATTGTAAAATGTTAAATACTGTTAAAGTTATAATAATTATCTGTGTCTGCGACTATTCAACGGTAATCATTTATTACCTTTTGTAAAACCATTCCAATTTCACAACCAGATTATAATGAATTATAATAATAATGAATCGAAATGTTCAAGATTGAAGTTAACACACGCACGCCGCAACCTCGCACCTGCCAACAATTGCACCCGACGCGGCGTAGCACATTATCAACGCACGCTCGGACTTGCCCATGGGAACATTAATGCACGCTCGGATTTGCTCGTGGGAACCAAGGCCAACCGAGCTTAGATTAAGAAATAATACATTTTGTGGATTCATTCTGATTGTGACTGCGGGTCGAATACATTGATCTTTATAACGTATTAAATCATGTGTTTTATTTAAAGTATTTGAGCGTGGAGTAATCCGCGCAAATTAATTTTTTTTCGTTCCTATTAATAAAGGACTTTAACTGGCGCCCGAGCAGGGACAGCCTTAAAATCGCGAATCCTGTGGCGAGTAGTAAAGGATATAAAGTTGAAATTGTGCATTGTGAAAAGTGAAGAAGCATGTAATAAAAATCCTCGAAGTGGAATAAGTAAAACACATCTTGATTGATGATAACGTAAAGTGAATGAATCTAAGAATATCTAAATTGACAAAGGTCAATGTTTAAAGGAATAATATAACCTGTGAAGTGTAGTGAAGAAATCCTGAGAAGTTTCCTGGATTTATATATATCCAAGTTGACACAAATCAAAGGATAAACGAAGAATAGAACTTGTGAAGTGCAGTGAAGACAGTCGGTATTTTAGCGCACTTTCTTTGTTAATCTTTGTTAATTCAGAAGAAGGAAATTATTAGAAATCAAATATGGATGAACTCAAAGGGTCAGTAACCCAGCTCACAGATGCGAACGTCGCATGACCAGGATAGAGCAGAATAATGCTCAGGTAGTTGTGGCTGGGTGATGTAGGAACAGGGTAGGCACTGATTGGTATCAACCTGGCGATACCCAGCCAGGTTGATGTGTGCTTATTCTACCCCCACGTTGGTAGCCATTGGCTACTGGTTGTTGTTTATCCGAACTCAACCTGCTAAACCTGGAGCCAGGTTCTCCAGGTTAGGGGTGTGCGTCGGGGTAACTGCCCGACCACATAAAAAAAAATACTAGTTACGAACCAACCGAATGCCCCGGATATGGATGGATACACTGTTGACGACCCACGCAAACGAAAAATGGAATGTGAGGTCCCTAAACAGACCACGTGCAGCCGATGAACTTGCCGAGGCCCTGGACTGCTATAAAGCAGACATTACCGCAATTCAAGAAATGCGGCGGGATGGGTCGGGCAAGAGAAGAGTGAGAAACTGCGACATATACCACGGTGACTGCTACGGTGAGAGAGAGAAACGCTTATTTGGATGTGGTTTTGTTGTTCGAGGCAGACTTAGGCAAAAAGTCTTAGGCTTTTAATACATAAGCGAACGCTTCATAACAATCCGCATCAAGGCTAAATTCGGGAATATAAGCCTCATATGCGCCCACGCCCCGACAGAGGAAAAAGATGACAGCAGTAAAGAGGACTTCTATCACCTCCTAGAAAGGACATATGATCGATGCTCCAACTACGACACCAAGATCGTTCTAGGAGATTTCAACGCTCAGCTGGGAAGAGAAGAAGTCTTTGCTAAAGTCATCGGAAGACACAGCTTTCATGCCAACACCTCCGGAAACGCAATCAGGCTAGTTGACTTCGCCTCGGGGCGAAATTTCTCTGTGGCCAGCACGCGGTTCCCACAACTCAACATTCATAAAGGTACCTGGCGATCACCTGATCAATCAACCGTCAACCAGATTGATCATGTTGCGATCGATGTCAGACACTCCTCCAGTATTCTCGATGTTCGAACCTTCTGAGGTGCAAACATCGACTCGGATCATCACCTTGTTGTAGCCAAGGTAAGAACCTGGATATCGAGAGAGCAACGGAGTCGAGACGGGCCAAAACGGTTTGATGTCGGAAAGCTACAATAGCAGCCTTTGCCGATCGATTCTCCCTGAAACTATCTCAAAGTTCGACGCTAGCTGCACAAACAATAGTAGACAAGTGGAAACGTTGTCAAGAAGCCATCAAAGAGGCCGCCACTGATGTGCTGGGTTTCACGCCACCACCTAAAAGGAACCCATGGTTTGACGACGAGTGTAGGCAGGCGCATGCAGCCAAACAAGAAGCATACAAGGCAAAGCTGCATCGAACGACGAACGACGAACGACTTCGACGAGGTCAAGATAGCAATATCGCAACTGAAGTCGAACAAACCTGCACGCGCGGACGGACTATCCGCAGAGCTGTTCAAAGCGGCTGGGGATGAGCTGGTTAGGTGCATGCACCAGCTCATCTGTGAGATATGGTCGGAGAAAAGCATGCCCGACGAGTGGAATCTCAGCATCGTTTGTCCGGTCCACAAGAAAGGAGACCCATCCGACAACGCCAATTACCGAGGGATCAGTCTCTTTAACATCGCATATAAAATTTTCTCTGCCGTACTGTGTGAGCACCTGAAACCGTTCGTCAACAACCTGATAGGTCCTCATCAGTGTGGTTTCAGGCCAGGGAAGTCCACAATCGACCAGATCTTCACACTGCGGCAGATCCTGGAGAAGTGCCAAGAAGTGCAAATCGACACCCACCACCTATTCGTCGATTTCAAGGCCGCGTAGGACAGCGTGCATAGAGACGAGCTATACAGTGCCATGTCTAGTTTTGGCATCCCTACCAAACTCGTCAGATTGTGTAGGATTACAATGGAGAACTCTCGTAGCGAACTCACCGAGACCTTCGATGTCAAAAAAGGATTTAGACAAGGCGACGCGCTGTCATGCGTCTTCTTTAACATCATTCTTGAGGGGATCGTGCGGAACTCACACGTCAACATCAGAGGCACGATCTTCCACAAGTCCGTTCAACTGCTAGCTTATGCGGATGACATTGAGACGATCGGCCGAACTCTGCGAGCCGTCAATGGGGCGTTTGCTAGCATTGAAGCGGAAGCGGCTAAAGTGGGACTGGTGGTAAACGAGGGCAAAACGAAGTAGCTGTCATCGAAGAAGGACGCAGAACATCGACATCTCGGACAGAGCGTCACTATGGGCAGCAGACACTTCGAGGAAGTGAAGGACTTCGTCTATCTCGGCTCCGCAGTGAATAGGGACAACAACATCAGTACCGAAATCAAGCGCAGAATCACTCTTGCCAATCGATATTTCTTTGGGCTTAGGAGGCAATTGAGTAATAAAACCCTCTCCCGAACGACCAAAGTGACTTTGTACAACACCTTGATCATCCCAGTATTGCTTTACGGCGCAGAAACCTGGACGCTACTATAAGCGGATGAGGAAGCCATTGGTATCTTCGAGAGAAAAGTTCTGCGTGCGATTTTTGATCCTGTTTGCGTTGATGGCACTTGGAGGAGAAGATTCAACCACGATCTGTATGGGCTGTACGGCGGCATGAGCCTAGTCAAGCGTCTACGAATACAACGCTTAAGGTGGCTAGGCCATGTAGAGCGCATGGACAGCACTGCTCCGGCCCGAAGAGTTTTCGAATCCGAACCACAGGGACAACGCAACAGAGGACGTCCTAGACTGAGATGGCGCACACAAGTGGAAAAGAACTTCAACCAACTTGAAGTGCGCAATTGGAGGCAACTGGCAAGAGATCGTGCTAGCTGGAGAGGCATGATGGTTGAGGCCCAGGTCCACCCCGGACTGTAGCGCCATCCGAAGAAGAAGAAGTTATGCAATTAGTAAACGATCAATTAGGAGCTATTACTAATCGTTGCAAGTAGAACCGTCGCACTATGGCGCAGCTCTATGGCAGGAGCGGCGTGAAGTCGATTTTTAAAAACGTAACCGATCTCAATAAAAATTACCTTTCCGGTTAGCTGATAATATGGGCCATATTGTTTGGGATTTTTTTTTCCAATAAGTGACTTAATCACGCAGCGTTTGGCATCAAAGTTGTAAGAATAGGAAAGTTGCGTTCATTCAAAAGTACTTGACGCAACTTTGTTCAGTTGGTACATTAAAAAACAAGTGTTTGTAACAAATGTTTTGGATTGAATTTATCAATTAGAACACGTTTTCACGCGGTTATAAAGTACCGTTAGCCCAAAAACAAAGGCGGATTACAAGAACCTAAAAGTTGTTTTTAAATAACGGTACTTTTTGAATAGGCAAACATCGAGCTAAATTTGAACTTAACTTTTTTAGTTGAATCATTTCTTTACTGAAAACCGAAGTCAAAAGTCACCGATGATTGCCTAAACTTTTTTTTTTTCATTTTTTGTGTATATACAGCCCTGTTTAGAATAATGGCATAGTTATTGATTTTGCTAATAACTTCTTCCCATGGTCAGGTAGGCGCTTCATATTCATTGCACAACATCTTTATTACATTGATCATAAAAGTAAAAAGCAACATAATAATAAAAATGCATCTTGTCATAAAAAAAACATCCGAATACCGAAAATGCAACCTTTTTTAAGTTGCACAAAATAATATCGGCACGTTATTCTGAAGAGTTTCCTCGTAGCGTACACCAGTAGTTAAAATTTCTTGACTTTAAACCTTATTTTACACATATTATTATAGATACAATTTCAAAAGTGCAAGTGCAAGTGCAAGTGTCGAAAACATTGAACTATTGTTATTATATTCAAGGTGTCAAAATTTTTTTCTTGCGAAAGACAGGAGCTCTTTGAAATATTTTTGAAAAATAAATTTAGGACTTTTGAGAAAAGAGTTGAAAATGTTGAGACATTTTTAATAACAAACCCAAACTGCTCTGAAAACCATGTACCATGTACCAACCTCAAAACTTAAAAGCCAGGATGTGGCAATACGAACACTGGAAATGTGGCCAGGCGCTTCTTTAAAACGCAATCAAATCAAGCGATTTAACAGGTATAGACGTAAATCTGATAAAAAATTTCACATAATTTTGCAGTGCTTATCCAGCGGATTTAATATAGATGTGCCAAAATTTAAAAATTATTGCCTTGAAACTGCGAGATTGTTTATATCGCTGTATCCTTGGTATTATATGAGTACTTCAGTTCACAAGATATTGATACATGGGCATTAAATAGTTTCTCAGAGTGTGTTACCAATTGGTGAATTAAGTGGGGAAGCATTAGAAGCAAGCAATAAGGATTTTAAAATGTGTAGAGAGAATTTTAGTCAAAAACATCTAGACAAGACACTCTTACAGATATTATGAATATAATGTTAATATATTCAGATCCATTTATTACAAACCAGAGAGTAAGGAAGCCTGCAAAAAAAAGTTCCATTTGATACTGAAGCTATTAATACGTTCTTGCAACCCGATTTAAACAAACAACCTCAAATTGACTGCGATTACTTTTCGGACTCAGAATAATTTGTAAATTAAATCTTGAAAATGTAAATAAAATGTTTTGCTTTTATTTAAAACCCAGATTCACAAAATATTTTATTTTCAGATTTTCTAACTTTGTAAATTGTCTCAAAGTAAAGGTATACTGTTCTCCCAAAATTTTAATTTAAAAAGTAAATAAACTGTTAATTTATTATACAATTTTATTTTAAATTGACTGCAGAATAAATAAAAATAATAAGTCCATGATTGTTTACTTTTTTTGTAAAATTTTGTAAATCCAACCCCTCACTTCGCAAAAACCACCAAACAAGTACCATTTTTAAAATGTTATAACGGTTCTTTCGGAAACTTGAGCAGTTACAGTTATTGACTTCGGATTTGAATTCAGCACACCCAAATCCTTAGAAAAATATATTTTGGCTAACTCAACTAAAGGGCTTATAATTATCGCCGTCAAACGGCCATTTCTGCCCCACTGTGCGTCGGTGCAACTTTGTGCACCTAGCTGCGAAGAAGATTGAAAGGAAATCTCTAAGCTCCCCGATTCTGTGAAACCATTACAAGTCTTTGACGGAAACCCAGTGCATTACGTCTCTTGGGTATAATAGTGTAGAAACGGTGTTGAAGGATTATGAGATTGTCCGAAACAAGCCTATCTATCGCACAATCCTTCAACATATTCGGCACAAGATTAGGGAGAAGGCAGCTTCAGCCCTTATCTCATACATCTTCGACGACAATTGGGCTGAAATAAAGAGAGTTCTCTCCCTTCATTACGCGGATGCTCAAACGTTGGAGCATAAACTTAACGAGCTCACACAAGGCAATTCAAGAGTTAGCGATTTCTACGCTACCTTAAATAACCAATTTTCACTGATTATCCCCCGAAACAATGAATGCTTTGGTGGAAACTTACCGAAATCGTGCGTTGGACGTCTGCGTAAGGTGTCTGAATGTAGACCTTGCTAGACTGCTAATAATTCAAAAACCGCGAACCTTGCCTGAGGGATATTCTGCATGTCTTAAAATGCAGAATTGAATTTAAGAAACAATTCGGTCCATGTAAATGCTCCTTACACCATATCATCTCCTATACATTATAATTTCAAGGGAAATTCCGAAAACGTTAACAGGTCGAATAACGCAATGAACAAAACTCCCTATCGATCGAATTCAGTTTGGAACTCCGGTCCACAACTGCAGCGAATGTCATCTTGGCCGACTACAACGAATCTACCAGTCAAAATGGAAGTCATACGAGACGTTCCAGTACTAAGAATAGACCAAACCCATTCAACCGCAGTACAAGCTCCCTGAATTACCCTCATAAGCATCAGCGACTTCATCACAATACGCCTGCGGCACCCGAACCACCAGGCGTAGAGGAAAGCACGATATGCGGTGATCTTATCAATGAAGAACCACCAACAGAAAATTCTATGGTGGAGGCGTACCATTTCCAGCTTAGAGTATGTTACGAGGGACGGGATCACTCCTAACTTCCTTGTAGACACTGGAGCAAATAAAAACTTCATCAGACCGCACCTGGCTCCATGTCCCGAACCCGTTCAAAAACCATTCTTTGTGAATATCCCGATTGGAAAAATTCGAAATAGATAATAAAATCTGCTGCAATTTCTTCCAAAGCTTAGGTTCCCAATTAAATGTAATTTTCTTTAACTTGCCAAGTCTAAAAGCGGTATAATCGGAGATGACACGCTAAAACAACTTAAGGCCGTCACGGCAGCGAAAAACCAGCTCACCATCGAATCCGATAAGGTGATTCCCCTAAAAAATCGATCATCAGGAGCAGGAAACGTGTTACCTTCTTTAGGGGAACACGTTTCAACATCCGTAAGGTCTGGATTGGAGGTTATTTGTGAAAGGTTTAGGAACCTTTTTGAAACAGTTGGTAACGAGAAAATTAAAACCAACGTAAGCGAAAGAATTCTCACAAGCACGGATGAACCAACCTACACAAAAAGTTATCCTTACCCAGCCTATATGAGGGAAGAAGTCGAAAATCAGTGCAAGGAACTCCTTTCGGAAAACATCATTCGTCCATCAAATAGCCTAAATAATTCGCCCATATGGGTAGTTCCCAAGAAGCCAAACCCGATGGTGAAAAACAGTATAGGAAGGTAATTGATTACAAGTGCCTAAGCTGTAACAATTCCAAATACCTACCCTATTCCGAATATTAACAGTATTCTGACTAGTCTTGGGGATGCAAAATTCGTTCCTACACTAGGTCTTACCTCGGGATTTCACCAAATTATGATGCACAAAAAAGACATCCCTAAACCCGCATTCTCAAAAATGGGTGGTAAATATGAATAATTCAGGCTTCCTTTTGGTCTCAAGAATGCTCCCGCTTTCTTCCAAAGGATGTAAGACGATGTACTCAAGGAACTCATCGGTAAGATCTGCTACGTTTATATCGATGACTTCATCGTCTGTAGCAAATCCGAAGAAGATCGGTTGAGAGATATTGAGACCGTCTTTTTGAAAATCAATGAAGCCGGGTTAAAAATAAATTTGTGAAAAACTTACTTCTTGGACACCTCTGTCGAATTTCTCAGCTACTTAGTTACAACCGATGGCATTCTCCCGGACACGAAAAAGGGTATAGTGATTGATAGTGATGATATGTCCACCTACAAACCTAAAGGAACTAAAAAGCAGTCGTTCACAGACCGTCGCGGAGAACGCTTGTGTTTCGACTTCTGCGAAAAATAAATTCAGTGTGTTGAAATAGTGATAAAAGGCATTGCATTTAAATCAAGTCATTAGATCGGGTGGCAGAGCACCAGTGTAGTACCGGTAATCCCGGGTAATTTCTTTTTTTTCAATTAAACAAAGACACTAAGTGTGAGTGAGGAAATGGAGAGTGAAAAGCAACCCGAGCTCAGTAGATCGGGTGATTTTAAGACACCGGTGGCTGGGACGTCAGGCCATCTTACAAGTGACGGTAGTATCCGTCTGGCTAGTCCCACCAGCCAAAATACAGAGGTCAAGAAAAGGAGGAAAAGACTGCAGCCGTAGCCCGTTCAAACCAAGCGTCGGACGACAGCAAAGACGTCAGGCAAAGAGGTGGTCACACCGAACAAAGGCGGGACGGTGGCGGCCAAAAAAACACCGCCAAAGAAAACAAAAACAGTAATATCGGAGATCGACATTGATACTCTCCAACGTGACTCAGAGGGCAGCGAATGCCGATTCTCCTATAAAGGGAAAGATAACTTCTTCAATGTACTCACCACGTCGGACGTCAACGATGAGGAGGAGGAAATCAAGGAGAAGGAAACAAAGCTCAAGAGACTCAACAAGGAAAAACCAAAACTAACCGCTCGCAACAAGTTTCTCTATGAACTGAGAAGGCTACTGAGAAAGCAGCAAAAGAAAAAGAGCAGCTGAGCGAAATCTTTAAACTGCAGCAAAAGAAACAGGAAGAGGAAAACCCGCAAAAACCTCAAGATTGGGTGCTCAACACGGTAAAGCAGCAGCAACAGAAACACCAGCAAACACTGCAGCAAAAACAACAGCAGCCACTATTACATAAACATCACCGACCACAGCAGAAACAACTGACACAGAAAAACCAAAAGCAACAGAAACAGCATCAGCCACAACAACATCAAGAGTAACAGGAACAGCAACAGTGGCAGAAGTCCAAAGTACGCTGCCCTCCTATCCACGTATTTGGCATGGGTACCGACGAGATGGAGACGTTATTTAAGTTGAACCTAGATAATAAGACTTTTTATATAAAATATAAAACACTCACAACTCACACCGTCGACCACCATACAATTGAAGGCTTTAGATTTTCAAAGAGAAGTTAGCGGCATCAAATGCTGACCTCTATACATACAGACCTTGCTCCTCAAAGGCATAAATTCCTCAACTGACACGAAGATCCTCTTCAACAAGCTGCGCCATGTTGAGAGCGACGAGGTCCGGTTTTTAGGGATTAAGCCCTTTATCACTGCGGTAGCGAGAACGAAGAAGAAGGCACTTCCCTTCTTCTTAGGTCAGGTATTCCACGGCACTAAAATTAACAACCTACGGAAAATCCGTTTCGTAGGTGGTTTGTGCGTAAAGTGGGAAAAATTAAATAAAACTGACCACGTACTCCAATGTGCGAAGTGCAGAAGGCTGGGACATCTCGCGCAGAACTGCAATGTGTTCCGCTGCGCACGATGCACCTTCAGCCACAAGAAAGGGGAATGCCCTTTAAATGCGGAAGAAGTGTAGGATAAGGCTCTCCTCAAATGTGTACTCTGCGGAGGAAATGTACATCCTGCAACTTATTTAGGATGAGAGTAAAGGATGTAAGGAACAAAAAAAGTAGAAGCCAGACCAGTAGCCCGCTCTGTAGCTACTTCTGTTACGCCTGGTAATGGTGTCAGGCAGACAACCGGCACAACCATAGTACCGAAGGTTTCCCCGGCTCCTATGGCCAGGCAACCTGAGGCTGAGCCCTCGATAAGGGATGTACTGTTTTCCATCCAGTCGATGCAAGCGCAGATGATTGCCTCTCTCAGCTACCAGCAGACAAGCGCTAGATATAATGAGCTCACGCGATCTAAGAACCCTTAAGATCCTAGCAGTGAATGTAAATTCGCTGATAAAAGTCGAGCGAGAACTGTCGCTCTCTAATTTGTTAATCCTGATGTGCTAATTGTTAGCGAAACTAAGCTAAACCACACGCGCAATCTCAGGTACAAAAATTACCGTATAATTAGAAGAGATCGACCCCAATCCACTCGAGGTGGCGGGGTCGCTCTCTTTATAAAAAATAACATTTATCATAAGCTTATATATAGAAGTGATGTACATACGTAAATTTAGTGTGCTAAAAGTAGCGATCGCACGCATCTCTCTCCAAGCTGGACAGAAGTTGTTTGTGATCGCTGCCTATGCTTCAGAACCTCAAAATATTAACTTTCTTTCGGAGTTCGAGGCTCTCTCCTCTAGCCTCAGCTTAAACTCGGAAGAAATTTGCTACATTTTAGCCAGAGATTTGAGCGCTAAACATGGTGAATGAGAGAGAAACCGCTCTCTTAGAGTGGATGGAACAGAACAATACCGAGTTCAGGCTAGATCTACTTACAACTGATAGACCATCCTTTCCTAGAAGCGGGACCTATCTGCCTATCCTAACAATAGTAAAGCTGGATCGACACACGAGGAACTGTTTAACTACTGTCGAGTATGACAGTGATCCCGAATAAGCTTCAAGAACTGGAGGAATACGTTACAATAAGGCGCGCTGATCACGTTTCTCTAGAACCTTAGCCAGAGAAATAAGTTCGAGTGTGATCAATCCTCTAACGAACAGAAACCTAACGAACGGAGAAGTTGATGGGTACCTCATACAAATGGACGAAGCCATTAAACGAACAATGGACAAAACAATCCCGAAGGTAGCACAAACCGATTATGGCGACATTTATCGAAATGCTACTATCAATGCACTTCACGTGCAAAAAAGTAAACTCCTGTCAAGGCTTTAACTCTTGTACAGGCGGTTTAAGGACCCACAGAGTGCAGAAATTCGCTCTCTGAAGTCTCAGATAAAAGTACTCCAATAGTTAATCAAACATAACTACAGACTAGTTGTAAGCTTTCATTGGGGCAATAAGATTCGGGCTGTACGATCCCACAACCCGAGCTTGTTCCCGCAAGTAAATAAAATCTTCCAGAGGAAAGACCAACGTGTTTGACTTAATAGAACAACAGACAACGGGAATCTACTGACAACAGTTGGGATCGATCCAGATAGGGCAGTGCTTGACAACAACTATTTCATAGTCGAGGATCCCCAGGAGAAGGTGAGAGCAATTGGTTCTGTTTTCCAGAGAGTATATACGGTCAACGATGGCCGCCGTGGCGTAGTGGGTAGAGTGCGACGCTCACACGCCGAGGGGTCTAGGTTCGATTCCCGGCTGAAAACCTCGAATTTTTCACGGCACCACCTCTTTCGAGCTGCTGACAACACTCAAAGAGTAATAACTGTCTAAGAAAGCTTCTCAAATTTTGCCGTTCGGAGTCGGCAAAAAACTGTAGGTCCCTTCTTCTCGTGAAAGAACAGTAGCGCGCACAACACTAGTAGTTGATGAGCAAGCTAGGCCTTGGTCCCCCTGTGGACTGTCGCGCCAACAATTATTATTATTATATACGGTCAACGAGAACCATGTCTGTCTTCGGAATGAAATAAGTCAATGGCGATCCGAGAACCCTGGTTTCCCCCGATTCAGTGACGATCTTCCGGCAAATAATGTCGTCGATGATCAAAACAACTCAATCCTTATTTCTAAAAATGAACTCCAAGGTATCCTCAACTCACTGAAGAAGAAGCTGGCAGTTGGAATAGATGGGTTACCAAATATTGTTCTGCGCCAT
Organism: Eristalinus aeneus; assembly: GCA_955652365.1. Classification (NCBI taxonomy): domain Eukaryota; kingdom Metazoa; phylum Arthropoda; class Insecta; order Diptera; family Syrphidae; genus Eristalinus; species Eristalinus aeneus. Next base: position 41,991,964 of record OY019130.1, read on the forward strand.
CTACCCTCTGAGGCGGTGGACGTATACACAACTCTGTTCAACAATCCGCTGAGTAATGCATATTACCCGGTGCATTAAAAATCAGCTGTGGGCAAAGATAGCTCAATCCCGTCGAATCTCCGTTCTATAAGTCTTCTTCCGTGTTTAACCAAGGTATTTGAGAAAATAGTCGTTAAAGCTCTAAAAGAATGGGTTGAGGAAAAACAATGAATACTGGAATTGAAACAAAACACAGTGCACAAGAGCCTGCCTAATTGACATGGAAAAAGCATTCGACACCGTATGCTTAGAAGGCCTTTTCCACAAGTTAGTCAGGCTCGACATTCATAAAACATTGCTATATATGATCTGTGACATGGTTACAGGTAGGAAATTCGTTGTGAAAAATGGCAACGAAATTTTGACAACTGTGTTCCATATAAAACATGGGTTACAATAAAGGGCGGTGGGTTCGCCGATCTTGTTCACTTTATTCACCAGCATTCTTTTAGGTTCTATGCCTAACATAATAGCGTTTGCCGATGATCTAATTGCGTACAGTTCATGTCCGAATGTAGAAGAAATAAACGGTTTGTTACAGAATGACTTAGATGCGATTCAACGTTTTGCGAAGACTGGAAGTTGAAAATCAACTACCAGAAGTGAGAAACAATTTTTTTCAGAACCCCGTTGTCCAGAGCCTGAAGGGATACGAAAATGAACTGACGCAAGTTCGGCATAGTTGGCCCACTGGGACGACTATTGGCCGTGAAAAGTGTAGTAAGATATCTAGGCATCTGGTTGGACCAGTTCCTATATGGTGGTATCCATGTAGATACAGCTTTGACCAGGGCTAAGAATGCCTTCGCTAACGAAAGAGGACTGTTTTACAGCAGTCAACTTGACACCATATACCTCCCATGGTTGTCCTGTAGGAGGTATATGGTTGTCCTATATGGTTCAACGTGAGTCCTTCCAAGATGAAAAAGATGAGGGTATTCGAGAGGCGGTGCCTGTCTTCGATTATATTGAACACAAGAATCTCAGTACGAGAAATTCTACCCCAACGAGGTTCTGTATAACGAGGCAAACCTTATAAGCATAGATCATTTCATTATTAATTTGATTCGGACTCACACTGCTCGAGGCATGACTTCAACTAACAGCTTGATCTTTGGGGCTTACTACTCTAATGACATGTACCATGAACGGGTGCGTCTTAACGGCTTCATTTCCAGCTGTGTTCATAAAAATAGCTGTAGTTATACGACTTAGATAATTAGCAACATATTTCTAAAAAGATCCTTTTTCCAAATGCATATCCGGTTTTATTGTATTTTCCGGTAACTAAGATACCATACCAGGAATAAAAAATAAAAATAAAGGCTTGCTTTCTCCTTTTTTACTGGTTCATTGAAATCTGTTTTTTCGTCTTACCATAAAGCGTCTCAGAAATTGTTGTTTAGAGTTTAAAAAATATTTGTGTATTCTTGTTTGGTGGCTGAATGTTTTTGTATATGTTGTCTTTTACTTTAAAGTTAGAAATAGTGGTCGATCAAAACATTTTACCGAAGATATGCGGAATTTGATCAAAAAATTGCGTTCGGAGGGAAAAACATATGCTTCAATCCATTCAGTGAAAATGGTCAGGTCCAAAAAGAGTGACGGCTAAGCGAACTGACCGAAAAATTATCAACATAGCAAAGGAGAACCCTTCAATAAGCTCCAGATAGATAAGGGATGAACTCCAACTTCCGGTGAGTGCTGTGACGGTTAGAAGATGTCTTCTAGGGGCTAAACTACCAGCTCGAAGCCCGTGTAAAGTTCCGCTTTTGACAAAAAAGAATGTGCAAAAAAGATTGGCATTCGCAAAGTTTCACAAAAATTGGCTTAAGGAGAAATGGAGGAATATTCTGTGGAGCGATGAAAGCAAAATAGTCTTATTTGGGTCCAAGGGTCGTCGGGAATATGTAAGAATACCAAAGAATGAAGAAACTAATCCCCGTTATACAGTTATGTAAAACTGTTAAACATGGAGGAGCAAAACTAATGATTTGGGCCTGTTTCTCATATAATGGGGTTGGACCTATACATATATCCTATCTAGGGTATAATGGACGGTGCTGAGTACGTTAAAATTTTAGAAGACGACAATCTCGAAGAACTGCGGGAAAATCTTCATCCTGATGTTGTCAATGGAATCAAAATTCCAAAGAAGTACTTAGGGGTGCTTGAAAAAGTTTATTTGTCAACATTCGAGAAGTACAAAATTCGAATCATACAAAGGGTTGTCGAAGACGTTGCTAACGAAGAGCGAAGATTTATAATAATAACAAAAGAACATAGGAGAGCGCATCGAAGTCCGAAGGAAAACAGAAAAGAGATACTAGAGAGATATTATTTCCCCCAGATGATGTCTCAGATTAGGAAGTTCGCTGACTAGTGTGAGGTGTGCGAACAAATACGACTGATATCCTACGAACCCTAAGTTACAACCAACACCTTGCCTCAAATTCCCCAGCGAAATTCTTCATATGGACATTATAAAAATCCAAAATGAAAAATTCCTGACCATTATCGACAAGTTTTCAAATTTCAATTTTTTCACATTAAAGAGAAATCAGCCATTTATATTCGATCCAAGTTGAAGTTTTGCACTAGTTCACAGTCCCAGAGAACGAGAGAACTTTCTACGAACCCTGAATTGCAACCAACACCTTGCCCCAAATACCCCAGCGAAGTTCTTCATATGGACATTATAAAAATCCAAAATGAAAAATTCCTTCCATTATCGACAAGTATTCAAAATTTTCACAATTTTTTCACATTAAAGAGAAATCAACCTTTTATATTCGATTTAAGTTAATTAAAGTTTTGCACTACTTCACAGTCCCAGAAGTATTGGTCACTAACAACGAGAGAAGTTTCTTGAGCCCCATAGTTATACATTTTATTAAGATTTTAGGACTCAAACTTTATTTGACCTTTTCCTATTGGAGTGAGGTGAATGGGCAAATAGAAAGGGTCCACTCTACTATACTCGAAATCTACCGATGTGTTAAGGCTGAGAATCCGAATCTCACAATCAACGAGCTGGTTTATATTGCAGTAGATCGCTACAATAAGACTTTCCATTCGGTCACTAAGCGAAAACCCAACCCTCCTATGTTTTCTTCAATAGATCCCAGAGAGTAAACTACCAAAATCTATTAAATATTCTATCAAAAATTAATAAAGACCAAAGGTGCATTCTTAAAAGAAATGTGGAAGCTAGAAATGTTGGGCTAAGCCGAAAAAGAAGCATGCCAAGGAAATAACGTGAGGATGATGTTGTATTCACCACTATTAAGCGAATCAAAGGTAAAAAAACCTTTGTACAAAAAGGAGATAGTTGCGAAAGACAATCGCATAACCATAATGACAGAGAGTAAAAGAAGACTCCATAAGGCTCATATAAAAAGCACTAGTAAAACATAAAAAAATTAAAAAAATCTAAGATTTACGGGAAATCATACAACAGAGTAATAATTTTATTACATTTTATTTCCCTTAATTGAACAATTAAATCTAATAATTCGATTGTTAACTAAAATTCTTACTTAAAATTGTCATGTCATTATATGTTACAGTTTAGGTACCGTGGTTCCCGAGCAATCTTTGCACATTTTTCCATACAAATCACCTGTAGTGACAATTAGAGAAGGTAATGCTTGGCTGAAAAACGGTTACTACCAACTAGTTCACGTCATCGATCTCCAGAACTATCAGACAATCCTCAAAAAGACGAAAAGGCTGGTCATAGAGCACATAGTAGATGATGGAGCACGGCTGGTTCTTAATTTCTACCTGAACCAGATAAAGGATCGAATACAAGAGTTTAGGCAGACTAGATCTATTAACTGGATAGGATCAGCCTGGAAATGGCTGCCTAGTTCCTCTGACGCTACTGATTGGGATACACTATACCATACACAGTCAAACATGATTGAGAACAATAATTACCAGTATAAGATCAACGTGAAAATAATCGAGATAACACACGAAGTCATGAAAAAAATGGACGAGGTAATTAACCGTCAAAACAATGTCATACGCACTGACGAGACTGAAATGTTATAACAAATCCTATTTTATAAAATACTCATACTTAAAGAAGGGGTAACCGAAGTAGTGGTCGCCGTGGCGTAGTGGGTAGTGTGCGACGCTCACACGCCGAAGGGTCTAGGTTCGACTCCCAGCTCAACACCAATTTTTCGAATTTTTCACGGCATCACCTCTTTCGAGCTGCTGACAACACTCAAAGAGTAATAACTGTCTAAGAAAGCTTCTCAAATCTCTTCGTTCGGAGTCGGCAAAAAACTGTAGGTCCCTTCTACTCGTGAGAGAACAGTAGCGCGCACAACACGAGTAGTTGATGAGCAAGCTAGGCCCTGGTCCCCCTTTGGACTGTAGCGCCAACAATTATTATTATTAACCGAAGTAATCAGAGCCTGCCAAATGGCTAAGACCGGCATAGTCAACAGCAATATACTGGAAGAAATCAACACTGAAGAAATCAACGGGATCATTAATGAACTCAAAATCCTACCTTATCAGAATGTTATCGAAGCCGTGGAATATGAGCGGCTCTCTGCGTATACTAACGGGACCCTACTGTTGTATGTCCTGTCAATCCCAAAGGTCGGCACAAGGGTTTTTCATCTAGTGACAGCCCGTGCTGCAATCAGAAGTGGAAAACAAATCGTTCCGGACTTTCCGAAGCTACTCGCTAACCATTAAGAAATCTATGGATTTAAAGGCCACTGTTATAGTATATCTAATTCCTCGGTATGTGAAGGGGGCGTTTAACACACGCGGCAGTAAACACACGCACGCCAAAACCTCGCACACTAGCCGACGATCGTATTGCACCCGACGCGGGGGTTGCACTTTATCAACGCACGCTCGGACTTGCCCGTGGGAACATTAATGCACGCTCGGAATTCCTCGTGGGAACCAAGTTCAACCGAGCTTAGATTAAGAAATAATACGTTTTGTGTATTCACTCTGATTGTGACTGCGGGTCGAATACATTGATCTTTATAACGTATTAAATCCCGTGTTTTATTTTATTTCGGTCCTGTTAATAAAGAACTTTAACTTTGAAATTGATATTTAATAATAATAATAATTAGATGGCGCGACAATCCACAGGGGACCAGGGTCTTGCTCATCAACTACTCGTGTTGTGCGCGCTACTGTTTCTCACGAGTAGAAGGAAAGTACAGTATTTTGCCGAGTCCAAACAGCGAAGTTTGAGAAGCTTTTTCTTAAACACCAGAATTGGGCATAAAATAACAAAATGACTAATGACTAAAGAAACGTAACTAAGCGTTAGTCATAAATAATTTATTTGCCGGATTTATTCATGAATTTTCGTTATTCACACATATGACTGACGGTTATCTATGATTAATGTGTAGTCATGTTTAATTCTGTATGACGAATAACGACCAATCACCGGCATGTCGGAATTCACGCATATATTTGCATTTTCGGTAACGAGACCTTTTTCAATGACAAGATGAAGTTTTTGTCTTGTTTATGGGTTTTATGACTGATATAATAGATGTTATGCAATAAACATGAAGCGCCTGCCTGGCCATAGGAAAAAGTAACTAGCATAATAACAGGACTGTGCAAATATTATTTTGCACAGTCCTGTATATTTACGCGGTCAAACTACAATTTCAAAAACTATGTGGTAAGAACTCACCAAAAGACCGTAATATTTTAAAGTTCGTTATCTTTTGAAATAACTCAATACTTTGTCATATTCGTTTTTATAAACAGAGATATTTCTTGAATAAATGCACTTATTTAGTGATTCATGACTAATGATTAACTTATTTGAATAACTCATGAATAATGATTGATTTAGTTATGAGTAATTTCTGCGAATGATGAACAATTTATTGGTCAATCATTATTTTCATGAATAATGAATAAATTAATCATTAGTCGCTTGAATCCGGCAACTGATGACTAATTTAGTCATTAGTTATTATTCGACTAAAATTTGGCCAACACTGTTATACGCTTATTACTCTTTGAGTGTTATTAGCCACTCGAAAGATGTGGTGGCAACTCTACCCACTACGCCACGGCGGCCACTGATATAGACATTGGCTCAGCCAAATATTTTTACTACACTATATTTTTACTATACTACTACACTACTACACTGTTCACAATCATCATCGATGTCGACCTCATTTCCCAGAAGATTGTCACTTAACCTGCTAAGACTAGTATTCTCAACTTTTTATTCACTAATTTTGCTCCGAAGATGGATGTGGCTCAGCAAGGCTCTGCTCCTCAGATCGATGTTCGGATACCCTGGAAAACATCACTTATGGCTTTTACCTTCTCCTGGGAATCATTGTCAGTCATTGCCCTATATGGATCGATTCCAATTGACCTCAGTAAGTTCGTGTTTTCTGTTGTTTTGAAGCCTCTGAATGTCATTATAATCTTTCCTTCGAAAAAAATTTACTTGCGGGAACGTGTTGTTTAATCTTACACCCCTGATAGTATTGTTGAAGTACTTTAGTATTTGAAATCTGTGGATCCGTAAGCCGCCTTACAAAAGTTTTCCACTGTCGTATTTGACGAACAGATATCGTATCTTTAGTCATCTGGTGATAAGCATCACATGCAAATGGGACCCGCTTATAAGAAATGATATTCTATCCGTTGCAAACATAGCCTGAAATTGTTCTGTTTCAAACACTCTAGGAGAGGCGGTGCAGTGTTTCCCTCTTCGCCGTGCTTAGCGTCCAACTCAGCAGCTAAGATAAAATACAAACAGAGTCTAGTAAAACTAGTCGGTTCTCTGCCGGAAGCCATTTGGATGTAGGACATGTCCGACCATAATTAGTGGACACAGCACGAAATTTTTACCTGCTTGGTTGCTTTTTTCCTTTCTGGAGGATATCTTTAGTTCTTAGGAACACAGAAAAGGTTGGGGTTACCCCTTTTTTGTACACATTTAGGAAGTTTCTTACCTTCGACATCATCAGTCTCTAAGGGCCGAATGCGATTCCACAGTTTTCCGTTATTCTAAATTTACACTTAGACCACCTACCAAACGGATTTTATATAGCTTGTCGGGTATACCTGAACCGCTTTAACTGTCGCAGTGTGGATAAGCTTAACCTCTACGAACTGGACCTAATCGCTGTTAACTTGGTACGGGGTTGGTCGAGGTGGACCTTCTGGTCAGTAAACGCTACCCGTCCACTCTAAGACAATGAACGTGTGTGAATTTGGGGAGCCTTTTATTTAATTTAAAAATATTTCTTCCTACGGTGTCTATGTTGAAGACGATGATGGGTGGGCAGCGTACTTTGGACATCTGCTGTTTTTGTATAGATTGTTTTTGTTGGTTCAGCCGGTGTTGCTGTTGTTGCTTCCGTTCAACCTCTGAATTGCTTTTCGTTTGGTCATTTCACCTCCTAAAACAGAGAGTTGTTACTCCCTTTTGTGGGAAACGGCATTCGTTCAACTGAAGTTCATTTTGTTGTTACTCGTGTTTTACGACTTATTTGTAAAAACTGATATGCCTCTTTTGTTATTTATTGTTTTCCTAAGTCTCATTTTTGCTCATCTTAAACATTGACTAGACTAACTGATAGTATATTTATTTTCTTTGTAAGGGACGTAAAAGATATAAAATTCATTAATGGATTTTTTTTATTTTGTTGTCTGTACACTCGTCTTCAACATATGTTTACAGTTTATATATTTATTTACATAGCATATTTATTTTGCTTGTGTGTTTTGGCGATTTCCCGCCGATTTCATGTTGATAACATATTGAATCAGATGAAGACTTGTTTGTTTGATTTGACAATTTAACTTTTTGTATTTTCATTATTCAGTCGTGAAATACTGTCAGGCAGACATGCAAGGTTAAGATAACAATATAGAGGCATCCGTTAAGATAGCAATATCGAAATACAAACTATACAATTTTCTGTAAATGAGTGTAGTAGTAAATTTGGTTTCCGAAAGTAATATTCCTATAGCACATATAATGTTGTTATTCAGAATTACTTCACTACAATAATAGTAGACTGATTTAACTAAATTTTCCGAAAAATGTTGTTTTAAAGGCGACTGTTTGATGATGACATGTAATGGCCCAACGCTTTCAAAAGTTGCGGAAGTTATGTATATATGTCACAAAACAACTTGCTTATTTTTAATTTAATTTTACGAGCTTTTTATATTATGCAGCATTCTTATAAAATAAAGTTTTTTGTTTTCAAATATAAAGGAACTTAATCTGCACTAACATTTACGAAAGAAATAAACAGCCACACCAAACAACAAATATGTGTGCCGTTTAAAATAGTTTAAAACAACAATAAAAGCTGTAATTAATAATCCATTATTTGAAGACGACTTAATGGACATGTTAGCAGACTAAACAAGCACAAAGCTGAAAAAACCTTTTGCTAACTGGTAGAGTAGAATAAGTCGTAGAATTTATTTCCCTCTCCTTCTCTAAAGTTTCCGCTTGCGCTTTGACTTAATACCGTTCACATAAGGATACCAGCAGCAATTACAAAAAATATAGTACGATTTTGGTAGCTGTAAACAATAAGAGACGAGGGTCAATGAAGAGAATATTATCACGATCTTCAGTGCACTTTCCGTTAGTTCTCACTTTGAGAACTAACAGAAAGTGCACTGAAGAAATTGTGAATATGGAATCATACTTTTTAACCTGAAGAAAACAAAGCTAAGATTTAGTCCTTCAATAACAATATGTCAAAACTTTAAACCATCATAGAACATAAAAGCCACTTCAGTATACCAAATAAACATCGACAGATGGTTACCCACAGAGACGGATCTAAAACTTATACCAATACGAACAAAAAAAGTCAACAAACCAGTCTTCAAGAGTACGGAAAATTGTCGATAACTGAAATTTGGTAAGTTCGATATTAAGCGAATTGTGCCTCTGGCAAGAAAAAACCAACATCTAATGTTGGCAAACGTTCTTATAAATTATCCGATACGATTAAATAAATTTAACTTTTTCATCTGCTCCAGATACATATTTGATGTCTGAAACGTCATTAAAAACATTCCTATATACCCTTAAAAATAAACATACATATTTAATATAAACATTTTCCCGCAAAAGATACTGTAGCTATTATTATCCATGACTTATTTAGTTACCTTTCCAAATCTATATTTTCTGCATTGATGAGGGAGAGAACGAACTTCTCGACACTGAAATGTATATTGTCAACTCTCCTTCCATATATTATAGCGGAATTTAGTAACAGTAAGCCCGTTTCAGTCAATGGAGGTTCCTCTGATAAATTCTCGAACATATCTAAATACTGAAGTTAATATCAATAAGTGCTAGTTTTCTTAATAAGAAACGAACAAGAATGAACAATCTTACATATTGCAAAGATATTGCCTCTGCATACAAGTCATAATTTTCTGCTAGTTCTATAAGCAATAGAACAATGCTCCTGTGATTTCTTTTCGATTCAATGGAGCTTATTAATTTATTGACTTTACTATTTGCATTTCGCCCAACAGACCGTAATAGACTTGTAAACTCAATTCCTGTGTACATACTACAATATTATAAGTTCTGTTGAAACCGATAAATAGTTTACCATCGCTTATTTTATTCATGTTGACATCTTTAGATCAATTTGGACACAATTACTATACAACAAACAAATTCAACATAACAAAGTTAACGCGATCTATAAAAATATCAAGCAAATATTATTTACTCCAAATAAATTACTGAAGCCTTAATAGCATAACCACATATAACTTCACTAGACTTAATTTTTATCAGCGACCAATAGGAAGACAGTCAACTCCCTCGTCACCAACCCTTGAAAGCATTTTGATCGCGTTTCTTATAACATTACCACTCCTGAACAGCTGATTCACAGACATGATTTTTTTGTTTTTAACTGAGAATACGTGTGAACTGCCTATATGGTGGATCTCCTCACTCTTCAACCTGTTAGAAGGAGGGGGCATATAAATCAAAAAATTGGAAGAGAGAAAGTATAGTGTTTTCCAACGCAAAGTAATGGTCAGAAACCAATAAGGAAGGAGATGGTCACCTGAACAGCTGATTTCCCCTTTGTTCATCAACCGTTTGACTGTTATTTACGTGCTTTAGTTGACATAACCTCAAATTCTGAAGGTTATTTACGTATCATCGAACATTGTCTCACTTTACTCACTTATGTGTACGTTTTGATTTATGTGCCCTCTCCTTCTAACAGTGTGAAGAGTGAGGAGATCCACCGTATAGACAATTCACACGTATTCTCATTTGAAAACAAACAATATCTTTTCTGTGCGTCAGTTGTTCAGGAGGGAAAATGTTATACAAAACACTGTCAAAATGTATTTATGGCCGGATGACGAGGGAGTTGACTGTCTCCCTATTGGTCTCTTGTAATGGTTACCGATAGCTGCGTTCAGAAACGATGTTTGCAAGGCAGAAGCATTATATTTAAAAATTTTATGATCATTTCAAAAACAAAATAAGGACATAAACTTAGTTTAAACGCAAAAATTTTCTTAAAAGTTCATATGAACTATTGAAAATTACAAAACACTGAATAACTGCTACTGATTTTAAACACTAAAACCCGTTTTCTATACTTATGTATCAATTTTATAACTATTGTAATATTATATCTGAAATTATTTTTGTTCTTACCGCCTGAAATAATGCTCAGAAGGTATCTTGAATTTGTAAATATGTTCTCATTTTGAAGCGACTTAATTGTTTTAAGTATATATAATGTGTCACAGTTGTCAAATATCCTCGCTCTGAGTTAAATTAGACAAAGATGTTTCGCAAAATATATTCATTTTATATTTATTGTCGTTATTTTCATTGCACGAAATATGTGTTATGTCTATTTTTGTGTTAGGTTTCATTGTTTTTATTGATTACAACACCTTTCATATTGAATGGATGTCAATACTTGTAACACCACATATATATTTTACTTATAATACGCCTAACTCGGAACATCAATTGATAATAAATCTTTCCCAAATGTGCGACTTACTCTCCTGTTTTTCTACATATTTTATAAGTTATTATAAATATAAATGCTATCAGATTATCAATTTATATAAAATAAATCTTTTTAAAGTTTCGGTTATACTTACTTGCGCAAACAATTTGCAGTTGATTTTCTGAACACGTTTTGTTGACTGTATACAAAATGGCTGATGAATTCACGAACAGGTGACAATTTACGAGTGTTTGACACTACTGTTGGAATAAATTTGGTGGGGAAACGTAAACATGTGTGAGTAAAGTAAGACAATGTTCGATGATACGTAAATAACTTTCAGAATTTGAGGCTATGTCTGGGTTATGTCTACTAGAACGCGTAAATAACAGTCAAACGGACGATAGACAAAAGGGAAATCAGATGTTCAGGTATCCATCTCCTTCCTTATTGGTTTCTGATTTTTACAGAGTTCTTTACAGGGATATACAATCATATAATATATCCACTACAAAATCTACAAAAAACTGTTCTAGTACGAGATATTAAGCAGTTTCTTGCAAAAGAGAGTATTACAAACAACCTAAGTATACATGCGTCTTCGACTGGAACAGTCACCTCCTAATGACGAAGACACGAAACTATATCAGAAACCAATAAGGAAGGAGATGGTCAACTGAACAGCTGATCAAACAGCTGATTTACCCTTTGTCAATCGACCGTTTGACTGTTATTTACGTGTTTTAGTATATATAACCTCAAATTCTGAAAGTTATTTACGTATCATCAAACTTTGTCTCACTTTACTCAAAAATGTTTACGTTTTGATTTATATGCCCTCTCTTTCTAACAGTGTGAAGAGTGAGGAGATCCACCGTATAGATAATTCACATGTATTCTCATTAGAAAACAAACAAAATCTTTTTTGTGCGTCAGCTGTTCAGAAGGGGAAATATTAAAAAAAACGCTGTCAAAATGAATACAAAGGCGGGAGACGAGCAAGTTGACTGTCTCCCTATTGGTCTCTGAACTATATTATTCCCATATCATATATCGCGCATTTCCTTAACAAAAGACAGACCTCACATGTAGTGTGTTTCGATCAGCTGATTACATTCAGAGATCAAATTCGCCCACAATAGTATCAAATCACGAATGAAATAGATAGTAGTAGTAGTATGACATTCGTGGTACCAAATTAATGGCGAATAGGATAAAATGACAGACGAAGAAATGAAACCATTAACGAAGCTGATTTCCTCTTTGTCAATCCACCGATCGACTGTTATTTACGAGTTCTTTCAGAAAAAAAAATCCCTGATAGTTTCTGATAGTTATTTATGTGACATCAAACATTATCTCTTTTTACTCGCTCTTCTATACGTTTCCCATCACAAATTTGCAAGATGGAGACTAATTTGTCAAGAGAGTTTCTAATTGTCGAGAGAGTTAAATATTTCCCCAACCTGTCCAATATTTTATAGGTTGTTGATTTTCTGTCAAATTAAATTGTGTGCGTGCAGAGTTATGTGAGCATTGCTCCATTATCTCTGTGTATGTATTTATTATTATTAAATAATAATAATTGTTGGCGCTACAGTCCAAAGGGGGACCAGGGCCTAGCTTGCTCATCAACTACTCGTGTTGTGCGCGCTACTGTTCTCTCACGAGTAGAAGGTACCTACAGTCTTTTTGCCGACTCCGAACGGCGAGATTTGAGAAGCTTTCTTAGACAGTTATTAATCTTTGAGTGTTGTCAGCAGCTCGAAAGAGGTGGTTGCCGTGAAAAAATCGAAAAATTGGTATTGAGCTGGGAGTCGAACCTACACCCTTCGGCGTGCGAGCGTCGCACTCTACCCACTACGCCATGGCGACCACATACATACATAAAACTACCAACAATATAACCCCACATGAAACGAACCATTTAAACAAATCTCAGCTATCTTCGTTATCTTCAAGTAAACCCAAACAAACCATCGATAATACCATTCAAATCAACCACCCTACTACTGCTTCATCTTCTAACAACCTCACATCAGCTAACGAAATTTCTTTACCTGCAACTAATTTCCCATCCCTCAGTACATCTCACTCTCTTCTGTCACCACTATCGAAAATCACTCACACTCTGATAAACAATAAAGAATATTACGCAATCCCCACAACAACCGATAATAAACCATAATAATTTAAACTCTCACAATTGCGACAATGGTGATCAGATTCCTCGAGTTTATCGAAAAACTCATGGGTCTCAGAGTCTAAGCAGCAGAGTGGCAATTTCAACCTACCAACTTTCCCTCACAACCAGCTTAGTTCCCTTTCAACACAGCTTGCCTCAATCGATCCAACTTGTTCTACATCTCCATTATCTAGTAATAATGGAAGATCGTGGTATCAAAGGCACAGTTTTTTCAACATTCTACAATGGAATATAAGAGGCTACATCAACAACTTCGACGAGCTCAACACATTGGTTAAAACTATGTCGCCTAATATAATATCCCTGCAAGAAACACATTGTAGCCATCAACACACACTTATCATACCAAAAACCTACCAAGGATATTTTGAGAATTTTGCCATCAATTTAACAGCTAAACAGGATATAGGTGTTTTGACAAAACAAAACATTTCCCCTATGAGAATTCCTATTAACTCTGATTCTTTCAAATTCTCTATTATATCTATATACATTCCTCCAGACCAAAACTTTACCAAAAGCGATCTCAACAATTTTCTTTCACTACTTAATTCGCCGATCATTTTTATTGGAGATGTCAATGCATGGAGTATTCGTTGGGGATCAAAAACACAAGTCATAGAGGTAAAGTCATAGAAAAATTTTTACTCGACTCTGACCTTTACGTTCTCAACGACGCACTATGGGGCTGCTCTATGGCAGGAGCGGCGAGAAGTCGATTTTAAAAACGTAACCGATCTCAATAAAAGTTACCTTTCCGGTTAGCTGATAATATGGGCCATATGATTTGGGAATTTTTTTCCCAATAAGTGGCTTAATCACTCAGCGTTTGGCATCAAAGTTGTAAGAATAGGGAAGTTGCATTTATTCAAAAGTACTTGACGCAACTTTGTTTAGTTGGTACATTAAAAAACAAGTGTTTGTAACAAATGTTTTGGAATGAATTTATCAATTAGAACGTGTTCTTTGAATACAATTAGTTTTCACGCGGTTATAAAGTACCGTTAGCCCAACAACAAAGGCGGATTACAAGAACCTAAAAGTTGTTTTTAAATAACGGTACTTTTTGAATAGGCAAACATCGAGCTAAATTTGAACTTAATTTTTTTAGCTTAATCATTTCTTTACTGAAAACCGAAGTCAAAAGTGACCGATGCTTGATGATAGATTTGATACTGAAGCTATTGATATGTTCTTGCAACCCGATTTAAACAAACAACCTCAAATTGACTGCGATTACTTTTCGGACTCAGAATAATTTGTAAATTAAATCTTGAAAATGTAAATAAAATGTTTTACTTTTATTTAAAACCCAGATACACAAAATATTTTATTTTCAGATTTTCCAACTTTGTAAATTGTCTCAAAGTAAAGTTATACTGTTCTTCCAAAATTTTAATTTAAAAAGTAAATAATCTGTTAATTTATTATATAATTTTATTTTAAATTGACTGCAGAATAAAAAAAAATAATAAGTCCATAATTGTTTACTTTATTTTGTAAATCCAACCCCTCACTTCGCAAAAACTACCAAACAAGTACCATTTTTAAAATTTTATAACGGTTGTTTCGGAAACCTGAGCAGTTGCACTTATTTTGACTTCGGATTTGAATTCAGCACACCCAAATCCTTTAAAAAAATATATTTTGGTTGACTCAACTAAAGGGCTTATAATTGTCGCCGTCAAACGGCTATTTCTGCCCCACTGTGCGACAGTTCGCCAACCCATTTTTCGACTCATAACACCTTCACCCATGTCGACGGTAGCAGATGCAGCAGCAGAATATGCTAATAAGGCACCGATCTACACATACAACATATTTAGCAAATCCGATCTACTAAACCACATCAACCAGATATTTTATAAAAATTTTCGTGTAAAATTGGACATTTATAATCATCTCTACAGACAGATCTCACCTAATATACCACACAGATGTACCAAAACATAAAATCAAAAACTTCATCCGTCTTCGCTTGTGTCACACAGCAATCACTCACCAATATCTGCTGAAAAACGAAAATCCTCCACTCTGCACCCACTGCAACTTTAAATTGGACATTCCACACATCCACAACACTGCTCACGACCAAGAATGATAGAAGAACAGATGTCTGTCACCTTCTGTCTATTTTTTGATGACGTAGGTTGAGACAGCGGAAATTTACTTATTATATACGGATGTCAGGTTTGACTGCGATTTCTGCGCGTTAGTTTGAAAAAAAATTAAAAGAAAACTATTTTGTAATTTATGAACAATTAAATAAAGAGTCATTTTTGAAAATGGGGTGTGCTGTGTTTGGCTGCAATGCAAACAACAACAAGGGGAAAACCGAATGTATGGTTTTATTCGGTTCCAAAACACAACATCCTGCGGAAGCAGGATTTATAATTTGAAATGGGTAAGATGATCTGTTTATTTACTTACATCTTGAGTCACAATTTTATTACATGCCTTTGCAAAAATTATGGATATAAGTTGACGGCGGGAACAATTCCAACAATCCAACCGAGAGCAATAGTCGCTTCTTAATCCCGCGACATCAGAATGCAACCAAAGGCAACACGTGAAATGATTGCAGAGCTACTAGCGGAAAAACTAGTGGCTAATGATGTTTCTATAACTGTTAGGATGAAATTGAAATTGAACCAAATAATAATTGTATTACTGCTACGGAAAACAGTCAAGAGCAGGAAAAGATTGATGACTTAAATAAGCATATACAAATAATAAAGCTGGAAATGTATGATTATTAATATATATTTCAATGTATTATTAATATTAATATTAATAATACATTTTCAGCGATGAACTAAAAAGGGAAAAGGGGGAGAATGAAAAGTAATACAAAAAAGAAATATTGTCCCTCCAAAACAAGCTGCAGAAATCCAAATTTGAGAGACTTAATATGGAGAAGAGATTAATAGAAATTTTTACAGCAGGTAAAATATATAAAATATATATGATATATTAATCAGCAGTTACGTTTATAAATTAGGGGCAGGTATAGAAACTCAACAATGGGATAAAACGCCAACATCGGTCTGAGGCCACTGTCCACTAGTTCAAAATTTAAATCTAGTCTCTTATTTCAATATCTTCTTTGTTACATTACTCTTTTGGAAATAAAACATGCAATAATAAAATTTAGTTAAATTGATTTATTAATGACAATTCTAAAACTTTACACAATTATGATTATTGCTTTATGAAACTCTGAAAGTTTTTTTCCACTCTGCATGCAAAATGCTTGAATTAATAGCTCGGAAAGTAATTGGATAGTTAAATCAACTCAATTTGATATACACTTAAAACTTATTTTATGTTAAAAAGTTCTTAAAACGTGAATAATGTACAAATCAACTAATAACTTTTCCTGCTGCAATTTGTATGAAGATATTAAACAATAACAAAGGGCTGTCAAAGCTGACGTCTCACGTGACGTAAGTTGCGCAGAACGAGAACAAATTTAACACTTTATTGTGCAATCTCTTTTTCTATCATTCTTGGCTCACGACTAACTATCCTAACTAACTCCTACTATGACATATAACTTTATAAATGAATTTGTAAAAAAGTCCGAATTAGTTTTATAAACTCATATTTCTTATTAACTCATAACAAGCTGTAAGTCCTTGCAGCTATGGATCCATATTGTATTAATTTGTAATTTCAATTACGGGATAATAAATAATAATAATAAAAATAAATGTGGTCGCCGTGGCGTAGTGGGTAGAGTGCGACGCTCACAGGCCAAAGGGTCTAGGTTCGTCTCCCAGCTCAACACCAATTTTTCGCATTTTTCACGGCAACCACCTCTTTCGAGCTGATGACAACACTCAAAGAGTAATAACTGTCTAAAAAAGCTTCTCAAATCTCGCCGTTCGGAGTCGGCAAAAAGACTGTAGGTCCCTTCTACTCGTGAGAGAACAGTAGCGCGCACAACACGAGTAGTTGATGAGCAAGCTAGGCCCTGGTCCCCCTTTGGACTGTTTGTGTATAGATCTTATGGATAAAGTTTTTGCAGGTTAGGTTGCGACGGTGTTGTTGTTTGGATGGGAATGTAAATCATTACTAATTGATTGATTGGTATTATTGATTTTGGGTAAAGATACGGCTGTATTTTTGACAGCATCAGCGTAATAGGTAGAATTAATGGGTAATGGGTTCTTGGTTTTGTAAATTTTACTTGCTTCTTATAGGAAACAGTTATTTACAGTCCTTATTTTAAGAACTTGTTTGGCTTCTAGATATTTGGGGCAATCTTTATCAGATGCGGCATGTTCTTGTTTGCAGTTCGCACGTAATCTACGGGTACATTGCTCGGGGTCGTTGGGAGGCAGGTTACAAGTAAAACATGCTGAGTTGTTATCACAATGTGCTTTCGTGTGGCCAATGAGTTGGCAGTTTTGGCAGCGCATAGGATTCGGAAAATGTACGGATATGAACGGAAAAATATGATAAGAGAGGTTAGGGGCTTGTTTTTATCGGTGCATGACATTATTAAATATTTTGGACCTTTAATCGTGGTTGAGAAGATGAAGTTCTCAACAAATATTGGTGCTACACTTTATTTCATTTTCTTTTTTTTAATATCGGGAGAAAAGGCGTCAAGCATATCGAAATAATTTTCCCCAGATTCACGTGGCCTGGAGGCCATGATAGTACAAGAATTGAGCTATCGCACTCGCTCACTCACACTCGTTTTCGACTCTCGAATGAAGAAGAAAAAATATTAAAAGGAATGGCGGGTTGGAAAAAAGCTTTGAGCTTTGAGAAAGTAACAATGTGTTTCAGAGATGATTACTGACACGTCCGTGCGGGTTGAAGGTCAGCCAATGACTGTGTATGTATTTAGTTTTTGTTTTCTGTATCGAAAAAGTGAATTGAACATTTCTTAATGGCATACTTTACACATTTGGTTTGATACGTTCCTGTACTTCGCCTCTCTCTGAGAGACATTTACCACCGCTCCTTAACAATAGACAGACTTCAGAATTTAGTACAGAAAGTACTGGAACACACCTAATTATATATCCGTCGGGCCGTTGAGCCGATACCTATATATATTCATTGTAGCCTTAAGCTTGAATATTTTGAAAGCGTAAATATTTTTGTTCAATTAAGAAAACTTGAAAAAATTGAATGTAGTTCCCCATAGATATGGCCTTAAGTGTGTAACACTCCAGACAACAGCAAAAAGCTTTTTGTCTGAAACAGAATAATTCGTTTCGCTTAGTGAAGTAGTATATTCGGGATCATATACATATATTTACTTTCCTAAATATAGTGTCATGGCGTAAGCGATTATTGAGTAGATCATTATTAATTTTCTATAATAACGTGAAGCCCCTAAAAAACTTATTTATGAGATATCGTACTATTTACAATATGACTTATAACTGGACTTATATCTAAGTTCAAGAAAGTGTCGGCTCAACAAATGGGGCCCAACGGATTTCAATTGTCTTAAAACTATTATAACATTTATAATATAAATGACGCGCTAATTAAGTACGTGTGATGAGGGTTTAAATGAGGGAAATGATTTCTAGAGACATATTGAAAATCAAATTAACACAATGAAACAATCCTAAGCAAAAATAGGGAGTATGAGGAAATAATCGTACTGCTGGAGTCAATCACCTAGAGCAACAACTTCTATGCAATACAATCGAAGTTTTTAACATTTCAAATAATTCCAACTTGTCTGACGTCTTCATTGCTCTCAAGGTTTTACCTGACGGTTTGCATGTAGACGTCAATGAGAGAGACATTGACTTCTGTCTTACGAAGAAAATAACCACTAAACCAGCGAGCGGACCATCGAGGGAAAATAATATATTGAAAGTGAAACATGTGTCTCGCTCACTCAAAGAGCGAATTCTGAAGGCGAAAAATGAGCACAAAGCAGAATTGATGACAACTCGTATCAACAAGAATGCAGAAGCGCAGCGAATGTACATAAATAAAAGCAGATCTCATTACACTCGACAGCTGATAAAAGCTGCGACTGTAATCAAACAATCAAGAGGATTCAAATTATTATGAACGAGGAATAAGTCTGTATTTATGTGTGAAAAGTAGTTTTATGTGTAATTGCACTATAATCTATGTACCCAATACAGATATAGAAAAGCTATCACTCACGTATGATAATGAAAAATATTTGATATTGTGGATATAAAGGGCGTCCCAACAAGAACGCATGATTTAAATTTTAAATAAAACGCAGATGAATTTTTTGTTATATCCTTAAGTAGACAGGATGACGTTATTTGTGAAATAACACATCGCTCAGATGGCCGCCGCGGCTTCGTTGGCACATACGCGATCTTTTAATGAAATCTTGAATGACCGTTTTGCATAAATGCTGCAGTATTTCATTAATGCAGCGTCCAATTTCCTCTTTTAAGGCCTGAGTCTTCGTCGTGCTGTGCATGGTCAGCTGGCTTCAGTTCCTGCATAGTGGATTTGGTAACACCAATTTGCTGAGCTCGGTGTCGAATTGAGGTGGATGAAGTTTGAGCGACATCATCACGTACTGTTGCGATATTTTGGGTTGATCGACCTGGTCGAAGGCGCGTTGTTGTCTTTACATCACTTACAGACCCAGTTTCAGTAAGTTTTTCCATTAATCGCTTTACAGTTGACTCTTTTGGAGCATTATTGTAGACCTAAATTTATCGAAATTTGTGAACTGTGGCCGAAACCTACACCATTTTGGTAAGACAATTTCACAATGAGAATGCGTTGTCCATTCATGTAGCGCTCTATTTTTATTAACCGTATACCTTCTACTAATAAACATGATAATTGTTCAAATGTCAAACATCGACAATTCGAATGGCGCCAAATTTAAATCTTGTGTTCTTGTTGGGACACCCTTTACAAGTTACATGTTTTTCGAAGTAGTGTTTTTATTGAAGAACTTAGTTGAATATTGAGTAATCTTAAAGCTAAAAATTTTACTGTAGTAGAATATATAAACATTGATGTCTTAAATGATTCGGATAGGGATATCGAAAATTGTTTACTCTTAATGGCATCCTACAGTCTCAAAAGTTTTGTCAATGAGCCAACCCGTGTTGTTAATATATCAAATAAAAACGTGTATTGATCTTATATTACTGCATAAGAAAAATAGGCGTCTGTTCGACTGTGATGTGTTAGACTACAGAACTTTGGATCATCATATGCTTGCTTTAAGATCTGATCAGGTTGCGAAACCCATTAATGCTTGTGACACTCAGAGTCAAATAGCAAGTACAAACTACTCTTTGCTTAAATACGAATTTTGGGAACCGGTCTACTCGGAAGAAAACCCTTTACAGTCGTTCACAGACGTCCACGGAGTACGTACGTGTTTCGGCTTCGTAGTGTGTGTACTTAAATACCAAAGAACAATCTTTCAAAAGTGGTCAGTGGCTCTGGTAGCAGAGCACAAGTGTGATTAATATATTCTTGCAGCTTCAAGGGACACAAATGTAAACTGGTGTAAGTTCGGCATTTTGGACCCACATAGGTGACTGTGAAGAGTGTGGTGAGATATTTGGGCATTATGTTGAAATAAATTTCCCTCGGAATCAACTTCGAATGAATTTCGAGAGGTATTTTTTATGAAATGACTTAAACGTCAACGTTTGCTCGTTATTGGTTTAATGCAATCGTGGAAAATTAAACATTTGAATTGAATTTGCATAATGAATTCAATTGCTTGAAGATTAATCGTTGAAGAACGAGAAAAAATACGAAAGTAGAGATCAATTCGTAGAGGTAAAAGAGATTGTTGTCCGCTGCAACTAATTGTAAGTTATACTTTCAAAACGACTAATCTTATGTAAAATAAACTTTCTTATAGATTCAAGCAATATTATCATGCCGACAAACCAGCGTTTAAGTATTTGTTGCATATTCTTATTTCCTCAATACCAATACCCAATAAAGTGTATGTCATACCACCAATATTAAGCTGAATGCGTGCTTGAGATTTTTTGCGGAAGGTGGTTATCAGAAAGGTGTAGCAAGAGATAGTGAAGTTGGACTTGCCCAATCAAGAAATTTTTTCGGAAATATGTCATTATTTTTCCCCCGGAAAATTTATTCCCGATACCAACTTTTCTCCAGGAGTATATTTTTCCCATTTTCGAAGTTGTTTACGATAAGGAAAGGCTTTTTGGGGAAAATATTCCGGGGGAAATTTTATTCCCCATAAGGTTGATTGACTTCCGTTTAACGAAGAAAATAACCACTAAACTAGCGAAGGGACCATCAAGGAATAATAATATATTGAAAGTGAAACATGTGTCTCGCTCACTCAAAGAGCGAATTCTGAAGGCGAAAAATGAGCACAAAGCAGAATTGATGGCAACTTTTGTCAAGAAGAATGCAGAAGCGCAGCGAATTTACATAAATGTAGGCTGATCTCATTACACTCGGTAGCTGATAAAAGCTGCGACTGTATTCAAACAATCAAGAGGATTCGAATTTTAATAGACGAGGAATGCGTCAGTTTATATGCGGCGAAAGGATGGTGATAATTTAATTATAATTTATTTTTTTTTGTTAACATCAGAATATTCGTAGCCTTAGAAAAATGTCAACTTATTGTTAGCACACATCGAATCTCTACAAAAATTATATATAATTTTAGTTCTTACTGAAACAGTGACAACCACTGTTGGTATACCGAGCCAGTTTTTTAGCTAACACTTTATGTCACAAATTCGAGAGTCGAGCTCAGGAGCTCGATTAAGTAACTATCAATTTGCCCTCCGAAGAGTCTACCGCTCTTGTGCAATATCCGTAGTTTTTCGATATTTCACAGTCAAAACGCGTTTATATTGCACGGAATTCTGTGAATTACGTGACGAGCGCCGAGCAGTAAGAAGCGAGCAGCTGTGAATAGTAAAATAATACAATACAACAATACAATTATCTACTATAAACGTTTTTAAATATTAAGCCAAATTATAATAATAATCTTATACAAAAGAGACACGTTCATTTTGATAAATGAAAATTTATTTTGTTAATCTACACACTCATTCAGCCTCGTGCAAGTACTTTAGTCTCCGTTTACGAATTTCACTAAGTTCCGATGAATTCACGTCTTCCACTTTCTCCATAAAATATTCCTCCCGTCCAATATCTTCGATTGTTACGTCGCTAGCATTTAATTTATCTTTTGATGTTGCATATTCACTTTCGTGGGAAAGTGGATTGGTTGATATTAAATTTGACTCAATATCAGTGTTTTCACTTCTGGGAAGGTCTCCTGTAGAATCCATCTGTACAGAAAGTCCAGTTGTTGCAGTATTGCCATGAGCTGTTACCAAAGCATATTGATTCATTAAAGCAGATGACGCTTCGATCAACAACTTAATATTCCGAAGCAGCTATAAAAAAAAAAATATTAAAACATTAATAACTTTAAAGTTGGTTTAGACAATGAATTTAAAAGTTAAGATGATTAAGTAAACCCAAATATATTGTTATTGAATGTTTGCCACATTATATAACAGAATAATTAAAATATTTGTTTATATTTGGAAAATTTAATTCTAAAACAGTCTCATCGTGGTGACTATTAGATAGTTGATCTTTTTTCAGTGCGCTCAAGTCGAGTAGTGTTTCTTTCTCGCTCACTTGCCGACTGATTTTTGCTTTTGTTCGTAAGCCGCGTGTTTATACTTCCCACGCTTAAGCCAATTTTGCCCCCAACATGGCCCCGGGGCCTAACAAAACAAAACCCGGGAACAGATTTAGAGAGTTGGCAGATGTTGACACGCTTCAGTTCGAACCCCGTCCAAAGAAAAATAAAACAACAATTTCGTAGACTTCCCTGGCCTCCCCACATGTACCAATAATAAAAACCCGCGTTTCATACTTATATCGTCCAAAGACGAAAACCAACCACTGTCCAAAGTAAGCATTTTTGCTTTAAATAAAGCCATAAACGCTATAAGTACTGAGTACGAGAGCATCTCTCAACTGAGAGATGGTAACCTTCTAATCCTTGCCAAATCTCAAAGAGTTGCAGACAAATATTGCAAACCAATGTCATGTGTGGGGCATGGGCATGTGCACGCTAGGTAACGTCGTTGATTGCGCTCAACATGGCGAGCTGCCAAGGCTATCCTCGTTAGTGCACAGGTCAAGTTGACATACATCCTCCACGCGGCGCCCCTGGATAACCATCACAACACCCCTTGTATGGTGAACCAATGTATGCAGCAAGCCCCTCTGCCCGAGGGTTTAAATAATGAGCCTGGCCTACTAGTCTGTGGGTTGTGCGTGAGGGTAACTTCCTCACCACGGAAAAATCATATAGTTCAGAAAAGCCGATATGCCTCGAATAAGGACGGATTAAGTGTTGACGACCCCAGCTAACGTTTTAAGGACAACGATTTCCGGTTTGGCACATGGAATGTGAGGTCCCTTAAACGGCCACGTGCAGCCGAACAACTTGCGAAGGCCCTTGATTGCCACAAGGCAGACATTGCCGCCATCCAGGAAATGCGATGGGATAGGCCTGGCATAAAAACGATGAAGAAATGCGATATCTACTACAGCTATTGCTATAGAGAGAAAAAGCAGCGCTTATTCGGATGCGGATTTGTCTTGAGCTACAATCCGCATCAAGGCGAAATTCGGGAACATCAGCCTAATATGCGCTCAAGCCCCGACAGGGGAGAAGGATGACAACATCAAGGATGACTTCTATGATCTCCTAGAAAGAACATACGATCGATGCCCCAGCTACGACACCAAGACCATTCTAGGAGATTTCAACGCTCAGCTGGGAAAGGAGGACTTCTTTGCTGGAGTCATCGGTAAACACAGCCTGCACCACAACACATCCGGAAACGGACACAGGCTGTTGGACTTCGCCTCGGGGCGGAACCTCTCTGATCAATCCAACGTCAACCAGATTGATTACGCTGCGATCGACGTCAGACACTCCTCCAGTATTCACGATGTCCGAACCTTCCGAGGGTCAAACATTGAATCGGATCATCACCTTGTTGTAGCCAAGGTAAGAACCCGGATATCGAGAGAGCAACGGAGTCGAGAAAGACCTGAAACTCGCTCAGAGTTCGACGCTTCCTGCACTCAGCATAGAAGAATGGAAACGTTGTCAAGAAGCCATCAAAAATGCTGCCACTGATGTGCTGGGTTTCACGTCACCACCCAGAAGGAACCCATGGTTTGACGACGAGTGCAGGCAAGCGCACGCAGCTAAACAAGACGCTTATAAGGCGACGCTGCATCGAACAACGCGGGCTGTTCGTGAACTCTACGAACAGAGAAGAAGGGAAGAGCACCGGCTTCTCAGAAGGAAGAAGAAGGAGCATGAGAAGCGCGCGGTCGAGGAAATGGAAAGGTGCTATGGCAAGAATGAAATCCGAACGTTTTACCGAAAGGTAAAACAGCTATCCGGAGGATAGAAGGTTCGGACCAAGGACCATTCTGCCGGGACCAGAATGGACAACTACTAGTAGAGTCGCAGTCTATGCTGAGAATCTGGAAGGATCATTTCTGCAGACTCCTTAACGGCGATGACGGCCCAAATCCTGGTATTCCAGAAGTTCCGGAAGTCCACAATAGACCACATCTTCACATTACGGCAGATCCTGGAAAAGACCCAAGAAATGCAAATTGACACTCACCACCTATTCGTCGATTTCAAGGCTGCATATGACAGTGTGCATAGAGATGAGCTATACAGTGCCATGTCTAGTTTTGGCATCCCTACCAAACTCGTCAGATTGTGTAGGATGACGATGGAGAACTCTCGCTGCTCCGTCTAGGTCGGTACCGAATTCACCAAGACCATCAATGTCAAAAAAGGTTTTAGACAAGGCGACACACTATCATATGACTTCTTTAACATCATTCTCGAGAAGATTGTGCGTAACTCACAAGTCAACACCAGAGGCACGATCTTCCAGAAGTCAGTTCAATTGCTAGCTTACGCTGATGACATTGACGTGATTTTACGAACACAGCGAGCCGTCAATGAGGCGTTTGCTGGCATTGAAGCGGAAGCGGCTAAAAAGGGTCTGGCGGTAAATGAGGGCAAAACAAAGTACATGCTGTCATCAAGGAAGGACACACAACATCGACGTCTCGGACGGAGCGTCACACTAGGCAGTAGAAACTTCGAGGTAGTCAAGGACTTCGTCTACCTCGGCTCCGCGTTAAATAGGGACAACAACATCAGTACCGAAATCAAACGCAGAATCACTGTTGTCAATCGCTGTTTCTTTGGGCTCGAAGGACTTAGCTCGTTTTATATAACAGCTTGATCATCCCCGTCCTACTTTATGACGCGGAATCTTGGACGTTAGCAAAGGACGATGAGGAAGCCCTTAGTCTCTTCGAGAGAAAAGTTTTGCGTGCGATTTTTGGTCCTGTTTGCGTTGATGGTATCTGGAGGAGAAGATTTAATGACGAACTCTATGGGCTGTACAGCGACATGCGCCTGGTCAAGCGTCTACGGATACAACGCTTAAGATGGCTAGGCCATGTAGAGCGTATGGACACCACTGCTCCAGCCCGAAAAGTTTTTGAATTGAATAGCCTGTGCCATTGGGACAATGTAACAGAGGACTACCTAGACTAAAGTGGCGCACACAAGTGGAGAAGGACCTCAACCAACTTGGAGTGCGCAACTGGAGACAGCTGGCGAAAGATCGTGCTGGCTGGAGAGGCATGTTGGTTGAGGCCCAGGTTCACCTCGGACTCTAGCGCCACAAGAAGAAGAAGAATGCCATGTGTTCGTAAAACTACATGCCAATTTGATCTCATCCAAGGGCATTGTCTGCGCCCCCTGCCTGATCAACATTGACGTAAGTGAAATTGATTCGGAAATGAAACATAAAGGTGTGATCGACGTGTACAAATTCACAAAAAATATTGAAGGCAAACAACGCCCTACAGGCTTAGTTCTTTTAATATTTGATCTCTATCAACCTCCCTATACTGTAAGTATCGGTTGGTACAAAGCGAAAGTGCAGGAATACATCCCTAACCCGATGAGATGTCGTAACTGTTAGCTACTCGTCCACACGACAAAAACATGCTCCAAAAACAAAGTCAGTGCAAATTGTAGTCTCCCCCCTCATGAACCGGAAGTATGTTCGCGTACATTGTGCAGAAGCCAACCCTTCTTCTTCCATCTCTTACCCAAAATATTTGCAAGCTGAAGAAGTCTTGAAAATCAAGACTAGAAACAAATGTAGCATTGCTGAAGCCAAAAGAACATACAACCAATTACATTCTTCTGTCTCTAACAAATCATATGCTGATAAAACCAAGCAACCGAGCAAATCGGTAGTAGACATAAGCCGCCCATCAGTCTGGGCCATCTCTAGCGTGTCCTATATCTCTGCCATAAACAATCCAATAGGTAACAAAAGCACAACATCCACACGTCATATCCCCTCAGTACCAACAACAACCTCAGGAATCTCATCAAACATCAATACTACCAGACTACAAAACCGTCCACTTCCATCTCCACCAATCTCTAAACCCCTCAACCCCTCTTCTTTCGAATCGCCTCTTAGCTCTATTACCAAAAATTTAATCCACAGTAATTCTTACTTCATTTCCCCCTCTGACTCAGATGACAACCTATAATCCTACTCACAATAGTCCAGCTATAGGGTCGCAGTCCATACCGGTCGAGCTGCGGACGGAATCGCTTGTATTCAGTGGTCCCCGACCTTACCACGACCGATCTGAACTGCGACCTCATTCTCAGCCAACTATAAATCAATCAGCACATTCGAACAGCAGTTTTAAAATCCTTCAATGGAACATTAAAGGTTTCGTCAACAACTACGACGAATTAAACCTTTTAACCAAAGAACAAAGACCATGTGTTGTGTCTCTTCAAAAGATCCACCGTGTGTATTCTTTCACACCGCAGACACCTCGTGGCTTCATAGGGTATTTCCACAACTACTCCTATAATACCTCTTCAAAACAAGGGATAGCGGTCTTAATCAAGAACAACATACCTCATAAAAAAATTCCCATCAGCTCAAATATATTAGCTCTCGCTTTCGATTTCGAACTTAAAATCAAATTTACACTGGTGTCAATTTACATCCTGCCCGATCAAACTTTTACAAAAGATGATTTGGAAAATAGGTATAACTCTTCAAATCCACTCCCCGTTTATCCTAGTAGATGATGTCAACGCCTGGAGTGCCCTATGGGGCTCAAATACCACCAATACTAGAGGCAGGGAGGTTGAATCCTTCATAAATAACTCTAACTCTCTCCACCCATGGAACCCTAACAAACGTGGGCATTACATGTTGTTCTCCTAAGCTTCACACAAAAGTTTCTTGGGAAATACTGGATGATCTCTATAACAGCGATTACTTTCCAATTATTTCCACTATTGTTCTTGGCCCGGGAAACGGCAATCCACCTTGTAACCCGAAATTTAAAACTGACAATCAGTCGCTGTCTGATTCTCGTAGCGTGCACTTCGTTGACAGACCCATAGTGATTTCTCCCATATAAATATATATATATATATCTATATATATATATATATATATCCCGCTCCTCGTAGTGACATTCATTCTCTAGTGTGACACGTGTTCAACTCTGCTCTGTTCGTTGGTGCGAACATAACCCCTCCCCCGCCATGGGGTCCAAATCAAAGGGGAATAGGTTTAATGTATTCTCCGAAATACCACCTACAATCCCCCCCTCCAAAAGACAAAAAACTGTCGCTATAGACCTTGTAGACTTCCCTACCCTACCTTCAATATCAAGCAACAAAAACCCGAAGTTTGTGATCATAACCTCAAAAAATGCAACCAAACCACTGTCTTCACTAAGTGCCTTCATCTTGAGAAAGTGCATAGACGCTATAAGCACTGAGTACGAAAGAGTTACTCTATTGCGAGAAGGAGGACTTCTCATTCTTGCCAAAAACGCTAAGTCGGCACAGAAATTCACATTAATTTCAGTCATAGCAAATCAAGTGCCTGTGAATGCGAAACTCCATGAACACCTTAATTCCTCAAAGGGCATAGTTTTCGCACCATGCCTTATCAATGTTCCAGAAGAGGAAATCGTTCAAGAGATGAAGTCGCAAAATGTGACTAGCGTTTTCAAATTCCCCAAAAAGAAAAGTAATAATAATAATAAGGAAAAAAAAGACAAGAGTGAATCAGTCCCATCCGGTTTGATGTTGTTTACTTTTGACTTATATCAACCACCCGACTCCGTCGAAATTGGTTGGTATAAAGCAAAAGTAAAAGAGTACGTCCCTAACCCTATGAGGTGCCTAAACTGCCAGCTTTTAGGACACACATGGAAAAAATGCGAACAGCCATCAAAATGTGTTAACTGTAACTCACCAACTCACGAACCGACTCCCTGTTTACGTGTCATGTGCGCAAACTGTGAAAATCCCCACCCCGCTGATTCCAAAGACTGCCCCAAATATATAAAAGCAAAGGAAATCCTGAAAATTAAATTTAAAAACAAATGCACATTGGGCGAAGCCACAAGCATATACAACTCGCAACTTTCCTCCAACTCCATAAATTCGGCCTTCTCATTCGCAGCAAAAGCCCAGGTAAATAACCCCATCCCAGACAATAACCCATCGGCTTCTTCTAAGCCCCCACAAACCCAAAACATTGATAATATCATATCGCAACCAGCCCAAACCAATAACTCCAATCACAACAAACCAATAAAGCCTCACCCTCCTTCCCCCTATACCTATTCATTCCAACACAGAAATTACCAAAACAAACAAAACCAAACAAAACTCCCAAAATACCAATCATCTTAAAAAACTACAACAATCAAATACACTCCCAATAATTCAAAACAACTCACAACATAACAGATCTCCTAAAAACACGCCCCCACGAAATTATTCTTCCCTACATATACATACATACACCGGTAACCCAAGCAGCACGTCCCTCGATCAGCAGAGTCACAAAACACCTATTATTAGGCAATCCTGTTGTAATATAAATAACAGGCTGCCAACACCCAAAACTAAAATGTTTCGCATCCTGCAATGGAACATTAAAGGTTATCTCAATAATTTCAATGAGCTAACTGTCCTAATAAACGATTTATCACCAGCAGTGATATGTCTTCAGGAAACACACTGCCCAGTTAATAAAATTCCAAGAGTACATAAAATGTAACAATCGTTATTTCTCAATTTTCCATATATAAACTATTCTAAACGTTCCTTTTAAGCAAATTCCCATCACATCCAATATCCTAACTTTAGCTATTGAAATTCAACTACCCCAAAAAATTACCATCATTAACATATACATCCCTCCCGATCAAGAAATTACAAAATCCGATATCTCAAACGTAGTCAAACAAATACATACACCAATAATAATCACTGGGGATATTAATGCTTGGAGCGTCCTGTGGGGTTCCAACAAAACAAACACAAAAGGGGCAATATGGGAAAACTTCATTGTAGAATCGAATCTCATGGTTCTCAATGATGGCTCCCCCACGCACCTCTCCACCCACAACACACTCACACATATCGATATAACGCTTCTATAGAACTAACGCCAAAAATATCATGGCGAGTATTAAACGATCTCTGGAATAGTGACCATTTTCCTATTATTTCCAAAATAAATACTGGTACAATGGGTTCTGATATCACCAGAAGTCCAAAATTTAAAATCGAACGGTATTACTGGTTTTGTTACAACAAAATCATCTTAGATTACTTTTCGATTAAGCCATCATCGCCAAATATAAATAAAGAGGGTGCCTCAATATTAAAAGCAATACATACAGCAGCAAACATAGCAATTCCGCAAACTAATAATGTACTTATAAAAAAGCCTTCAGTCCCATGGTGGAATAGAGAACTTAGCACTCTACGAAAAGAAAAAATGAAGGCTTGGCAAATATATAAAAAATATGGCAATCTAAATGACCTAATAACCTATAAAAAAGCAAATGCCAACTTTCGTCGAGAGTTAAAACAGAGCAAAATTCTCTCTTTACAACAACTTACCAGTTCCCTCTCCCCACAATCCTCATCAAAATATATTTGGAACAAAATTCGAAATCTAACCGGTGACTCATCCCCCATGTTAACATCATCCATTGAATCCCCTCAAGCATTTTTGACTAACCCGTCAGATATTAGCAATCACTTTGCCTCCACTTGGTCAAATAATTCAAAGGATACAAATTTCCCTGTCGGCTTTAGGGAATATAAAACAGCCGCTCTCTCTTTGACGGTTAACTACAACAACACATCAGACACAGCTAAAATCATTGAAGCACCCATCACACCCTTGGAATTTAAATCTTGTATAGCCAACTTAAAAGGCAAAACCCCCTCTAGAGACAGAGTATCATATCCAATGATAAAAAATCTGTGCGACCCTGCTAAATTGAGACTTAAACAATTATATAATAACATTCTTCAAACTGGTATCATCCCCCAACAATGGAAAACTGCAACCGTTGTCCCAATCCGTAAACCGAATAAAACTTCTAACTTAATTAACAGTTTCCGCCCTATTTCTCTCATCTCGTGCTTATCCAAACCCTTAGAGAAAATTGTCACCAAACGGTTATTATGGTACATAGAGAAAAATAAACTATTAACCCTAACCAGGTCGAATTTAAACCCAAGAAAGGTTGCAGTGATGCTCTATTATATATCGACCATTACGTCTCTAAAGCGCTATCGAGCCGGAACCACGTCTCCATCCTCTCTTTAGACTTTGAAAAAGCGTTCGACAAAATCGGTACACACTTAGTGCTTAACAAATTAAGAAGTTGGAAAATCGGACCCAGGATGTTCCAATACATCAAATCTTTCTTAATAAATAGAAAAATTAATGTAAGGAAAAACAACCTCTTCTCCTCTACAGTACCGCTTTTCAACGGTATCCCCCAAGGATCTCCCCTTTCAACCATCTTATTCATAGTAGCCTTCGATGAACTTAGTCTCATTATTGTTTCACATCCTAAATTATGCCACTGCTTATATGCTGATGACCTCTACATTTTGTGTAAGCATAATGATGTAGCCACTACGAAAACACTACTAGAAAATGTTGTAAAAGACATACAAGAATGGTCGAAATACTCAGGGGCTATTTTAGCTCCTGACAAATGTAAAATAATGCATATATGTCGAAAAAAAAACTGTAATGGCGTAGCAGTAAATATAAATAATGTTAATATAGAAGATGTTAGATCATTATCAATTTTAGGACTTACATTAATTAATAGATTTAATTGGAAGGACCATTGTACAAAACTTAAACAAACCCTAGCTGCAAGAGTAAATATTGTAAAATATCAACACTTTGTAATATCACTAAATCCTTAATACTCAGTAAAATAGATTACGCTCGATATATATATGGTAATTCCCCCAAAAACACACTCAGCATCATCAAACCATCTTATCATCATGCCATCAGACGCAGTCTGAATGCCTTCCCAACAAGCCCGATTAAAAATATCCTTGTGGAAGCTGGTCTACCAAACATAGAAGAGCGATACACTCAAACAACGTCCAAAATAGCCATTAAACTCCTTTGTTCGCATGACTCATTGATTGACAAAGTTATTAAAGAGAAACACTCCCCGCCGAGTTGACTCAGCCATCGCCCGCGCATTACGATCAACGGAAGAACTGCATATATATACTAAACAATTAAGCCAATATAAAACAAAATTCCCATCATGGTCAATAAAAGAAGGCTCCGTCAACATGAACCTTACTACATACAGCAAGTCATCTACACCAGACAATGTATTTAAAAAACTATTTCTTGATGTTACGGCCGAAGCTAAAACCAATGGTTGGGACCTTATATTCACTGATGGCTCAAAATCAACTTTCGGTACTTCCTTCGCTGTTACAAATAAAATGGAAACATCATCAAAAAAGGCATCCTACCAGCAGATTCTTCCATCTTCACTGTGGAGGCGGCAGCCATCCTAGAGACAGTGGCTCACATCTCTAAGAAAAAAAAGAAACTACATAATTTGTACAGATAGCCTCTCCGTTGTAAAAGCAATAGCCAATCCCAACAACAGACAAGAGATTATCGATAGAATCAGAGATTTTCTCATACAACTTCACGCCAGACTAAAAATTATGTGGGTACCTGGTCATATCGGAATAAGGGGAAATGAATACGCAGACAATGAAGCAAAGCTTGCCAGTAACAGCCCTCTCCTACTATTCAACTACGTAAGCAAATCTGACCTAACAAAATATATGCAGAACAAAATTAATAACCAATCACTTGAATCATGGAAAACATATAGACACCACTATTCCAACATCAATACAAATAAAACTACACCAAATTACAAAACAGTTACCAAATCATCTATCTCACAGTTTATTCGTTTGAGAATAGGACATACAAACGTCACTCATCAACACCTATTGAACAAACAGAGCGCACCAAATTGTCCTCTATGCAACACAACGTATGATATCAACCATCTACTCGGACTAGCAAACTGTTCCACAAGAGATCAACTGAGAAATTTCGTCAGATCCAATTCCACTCCATATGAAATACTTAGTGACACTTCGCCAGAAAATATAAATCGAGTTCTTCTTTATATTAAACATTACAAACTAAATATATAAGTAATTAGAGCTGATAGTCTCCTGCAGCTAGGGCTCACTAGGTTAGTACTTAGTTTCTAACTAATTGCTAATAAACAAATAAATAAATAAATAAAACTGACAATGCTAACTAGGCTTGTTGTAACAAGCACATCTTAGATTTTCTGTCGCGTAACACCATCTCTGCTAATATTAATAAAGGCCAATACGCTTCACAATGCCATAAGAACAGTCGCAAACATGTTCATCTCACAAAGCTCTCCACGCCTCCAAAACCGGGTAGTGCCATGGTGGAGCTCCTTACTTGCCACCTTACGAAACGAAAAGGAGACAGTGTGGATAATGTTTAAAAGGCATCCCAGCACCACATACCTAATATGTTGCAAAAAGGCGAATGCAAAGTTTCGTAGAGCAGTTAAGGAGAGCACAGGGAAATGCCTACATGATTTCACTTCTACCATAAACCCCCAAGTCAACACCAGAAAAACTGTGGCACACCATCCGTTGCCTTACTCGGAACGCTGTTGCTTATTCAATAAAATCAATATCAACACCAGAAGGTTTTAAAACTTCACCACAGGAAATAAGCAACTTTTTTGCCCACAGTTGGTCGAATTTCTCAAAAATGAGTATTTTCCCACCAATTTCAGAGTCGAAAAGAAACTAGATTTATCTACAACTGCTTTCAATACTCCTGCGGACTCCGCCAGACAGGAAACAGATATTACCTTAATGGAACTACAATATTGTCTGGCCAAACTAAAAGGTAAAACACACAGTAGGGACCGAGTATCATACCCCATACTCAAAAAATTTCCACATGAAGCAAAATCCAGAGAAATAGCCCTTCCACTTGAAGCAAAATCCAGACTTATTGCCCTTTACAATGGCATCTTGCACACTGATACAATTCCTCAACACTGAAAATCATCAACAGCAGCAACAATATAAGTGTAATAGAAAGTTTCCGACCCCAACGCTTAATGTAGTTCATTGAAGTTGCGTTCAGAGCCAACTAGGGTCGTGCTGATGCACTCACCCACTTAGATTTCTACCTAACCAAAGCACTCTCCGCCAGAAACCACGCAAATTCTCTCCCTAGATTTTGAAAAGGCTTTTGACAGCATTTGAATTCACTTGGTTATAACAAAACTCAAAACCTGGGGTGTTGGCCCAAGAATCTACAATTACATTCGTTCCTTTCTACCCCACCGGGAAATTTGTGCGAGAGTCAACAACTGTTTTTCTTTTTAACGGCATACCTCAAGGCTCCCCACTCTCGGAGCAAATCTTTCTTTCGACAAATGCAAAATTTTATACATCTGTCGGTAAAAGAATTGCAGCAGCGATGTATCTCTTCGAGTTAATAATATGGTTATCACTAGTGAAAATAACCTAAGTAATTCTTGACCTAGTTATTAACAATAAATATAATTGATATAATCATTGTCTTAGTTTTAAGAAAATCCTAGCTGCCAGGGCAAATGTAATTAACTTCTTAGCAAACAAAAAATGCAACATTCATATCAATACATTATGTAAGATGTCTAAGCAATTATGCTTAGCAAGATTGACTACGGTTTGTTCATCTACGGTAATGCACCTAAATCAACTATCAACATCATCAAGACCCCTAACCATCACTATCAAGAACGTTCTTGTAGAGGCAGGTCTACCCTCTTTTGAAGAGCGAATAAAACTCGAAAAAACAAAGCTGTACTTAAAACACCTACGTACCAAGAACTCCATCACAAGTAAAGATTTTGCTACAGCTAAAAACAGGAAATACTCAAAACGAGTGCAGTCCCTATATAAAAATTTCTGATAACTGGCAAAAATCTGGACCTTCTGAAGAAAATGTTAACCCAACGCACTTCATGGATATTAAAGTCAACTTTACTTATTCTAGACTTAACGCTATTCGACAAAAATAATACGGCGAAAGAGTCTTATCTTGGCGTATTTCGTCGCATTTCCTCATCCCTGAAAACAAGGGCTGGCAATTTATCTTTACAGATGGCTCTAAAATCAATAACAGTACCTCTTTTGCTGTCACAAAGGAAAATGGATCTCTGATCATCAGCGGTTTCTGCCTATTCATGCCTCTATCTTCACAGTATCTTCATTACCATGGATACTAAGCAGGGTGGTGAATTTATAATCTGCTCGGACAGTTTGTCTACAATTAACGCGGTAGGAAATTCCAAACAACACAGCAATTATATCGGATATCCGCTACTGCATTCCTAAGTCCCCAAATAAAACTAAAATTATGTGGGTCCCAAGCCACGTAGGGATAAAGGGAAATGAATTAGCAGATCGTGAAGTAGGACTTGCTCAACGTGCTCCAATGTACCAATTTGATGTGACTACGAAATCTGACGCGATACGGTTACTAAAGCGCAATCTCGACACCCGTCTTATGTTAAACTGGCAAAACTACCACCATCACTATGCCATACACTAGGCTCTGCACACAACAACACCACAAACCCACCAGTCCATCTTCTGCTCAAATCTCCAACCCAACATAACATTTCCACAATTTTTACCTATATAAAAAATCTTAATGTAGACATCTAAATTAACCGAAGAGCCGAAAGCCTTGGCAGCTAGTGCTCATTGTTTTTATATTAGTGTAATAATATATTAGTGTAATAATAATAATAATTCTAAAATTTCGTGCGACTTAAATAATGCGATAAAAATAATTGGAGATAGTTTAGATCAAACTCAAATCCTTTGAGGATGATCTTAAACTATGTTAGTGGTCCATAAAGTCGATAGTCGATATTATACAGTAGCGCTTGGTAGTTAAGTTAGTTTCGAAATCTGACGCAAAATCACACGTTCCAATCACTGTTTCTTTGGGCTCCCGCGGCAACTGGGTGATAAAGCTCTCTCTCGACAGACTAAGCTCGCTTAGTCTTACTTTAGGGCGCGGAAACCTGGACGTTACAAAAACCTTGGGAGAAAAGTTCTTCGTGCGACTATTAGTCCTGGCATCTGGAGGAGAGGATTCAACGACGAACTCTATAAGCTGTACGGCGTGCGCTTGGTAAAGCGCTTTCGCATTGACGCTTAATATGGCTAGGCCATGCAGGCCGTATGCACACCACTGCTCCGGCTCGAAAAATTTTCGAATTCAAGGCAATCCAAGAGGACGGCCTAGGTTGAGGTGACACACACAAGTGGAGAAGGATCTTAATCAACTTAGAGTGCGCAACTGGAAGAAGCTGGAGAGAAATCCTGCTGTTTGAAGACGCAAGTTGGCTAAGGTCAAGGTCCACACCGGACTCTAGCGCAACACGAAGAGGAGTGGTAGTAAAGATAGGTTTTGATGAAATCACCAAAAGAAATTACGTTATCTTGCTAACTGTGTCGGACCTCAGGCGACCGAGGGAGTATCTTATTCAATAAAATCCCCTGGCGACTTACAACTCATATCGGAGCCACATGTTCACTATTCGCACGACATGGAAGATGATAGCATCCGTATTGTATATCAGTTCTTTCGAATCGTAATACAGAAATGCTGCGGCCGGAAAAAGATTGTGGTACATTATTTATGCAGTAGTATGGTAAGAAGATGAGACTATTTTGACTTAATAATGAAATTATGTCTCCTGACTAGGTCTGATGTTAGAAGTTGGTCAAAACCAGGTGTCTTATCACGGATGACCACAATGTACACATCGTACAATGATATCGTTGAAATGAGAGATTTCCGTCACGTAACCAAAAAAAACAATATCAATTTGGTTCCTTCATGTACTCCCGAAACTGCCAATCGCTATCGTTCCGACGATTGGTTTTTTAAGGATATCTATATCACTCTCATTTTGCATTGAACTGACAAGAAAGTGGTAAGAAATTGAAAAAAAAGAACAAAAAAATGTGATAAGTATTTATAAAATGTTTAGATACAATCCCCAGCTTACGCAAGTACATCCAAAATTATTTAAAAAAAATATTCCCTGAAATTAAACCTAATATATATTATGAACTCCACTGACCATCGCAGAGTCCGTACGTATTTCGTCTTCTACTAAGTAATACCGCAGTACGTTTATAGTAAGAAAAAAAAAAAAAAAAAAAAAACAAGTGATTGCAAGTCAGGTCGGTAGCTCCATTGGTAAGTCACGGGTGTACACTCGGTTTTTTTTTTACCAAATAAAGGCGCATAGTGTGAGTGAGAATATGGAGAGTGACAAGCCACCGAAATAAGCAAATCGGGTGATTTTGAAACACGGTCGGCTGGGACGTCAGGCCACTAAAGGAGTGACGGCAGTATTCGCGTGGCAAGACACATGAACTTAACTACCGAAGCGAAAAAGTTGGAGGAAGAGACTGCAGCCGCAGCCCATTATCACAAAGCGTCGGACAACAACTATGACTTCGGACGAGGAGATGGTCGCACCGAACAGAGGTGGAACACCGCCAAAGGCGAAAACACCACCAATTGCAGCAGAAACAGACGCAGCAACTACAGAATTCGCAACAACGTCAATCACATCAGAAGAAGCAACGTCAACTTCTTCATTATCGGGACTGACGAACTGGAGACCCTATGCAAGTTGGCCCCAGATCATAAGACATTTTATATTAAGTATAAAACACCCCAAGTCTACATCGTTCACTGTTAGCGGTATCGAACGCTTCTACATGTACACTCTCAGAGGAGAGAGGCCACATACCTTGCTCCTCAAAAGTGTACATCCCTCTACTGACCCGAAGGTCATCCTCAACAAGCTGCGCCAAGTTGAGGGCGATGAGGTCCAATGCGTAGGGGTTAAGCCTTTCAACACTGCGGCGACGAAACAAAGAAGAAGGCACTTTCCTTCTTTAAAGTTCAGGTATCCCACAACGCTAAAATTGACAACATTCGAAAAATGTACGAAACGCATTTTTCTGTATGGTCTGTGTATAAAGTGGGAAAAATAAAATAAGACTGATCACGTAATTCAATGTGCAAAATGCAGAACGCTGGGGCACGTCGCGGAGAATTGCAATATAGAGTTCCGCTGCGCACGATGCACATTCCGCCACATAAAATAGGATTGTCCTTTAGAGGCGGTTGAAGTGGAGGATAAGGCGCTCCTTAAATGTGTACTCTGTGGAGGAAATGCACGAATTAAAGAGCTCCGCCAGAGAGTAAAGGAAGTAGAAGCTAGGTCGGTGACCCGCACTGTAGCTGCTATTGTTACGCCTGGTATCTACTACGCCCAAATGGTGTCAAGCAGACAACCGGCACAACAGACAGTGCCGAAGGTTTCACCGGCTCTTATGGCCAGGCAACCCAAGGCAGAGCCCTCCATAAGGGAAGTAATGTCCTCCATTTAGTCGATGCGATGTGCCTTGCAGAAATAGATGATCGAACTACAGACCAGTTTCCTTACGCAGACGGCTAGAGATTTCCCTCTTCTCTCAGCTGTCTGCAAACAAGCGCGCTCAGATATAATGGGCTCAGGTAAGTACCCTTAAGATCCTAGCAGTGAATGTAAATTCGCTGATAAGGATCAAACAAAAACTAAAGCTTTCTAATTTGATGTAAACCCACAATACTGATGTGCTGATGGTTAGCGAAACTAAGCTGAACCAGACGCGCAAATTCCCTCCCGTCAATTTTCCGGTCTATAAGTCTTCCTCCGATCTTAAGCAGGGTATTCGAGAAGAAAAATTTAAATTTAAAAGAATGGGCTGAGGAAAAACAATTAATACTGAAGAACTGGCTTCAGAGCGGAGCACGACACCATTCATGCCGCGTTAAAATTAGTTTTCGACATTCAGTGGAATAGAAACAAAACACAGTACAAAGGACACTGCCTGATAGACATGGAAAAATCATTCGACACCGAACGGTTAGAAGGTCTCTTCCCCAAGTTACTCAAACACGGCATCCATAAAACATTGCTATATATGATCAATGACATGGTAACGAAATTTCGACACTATATTCACAAGTGATATATATAGGTTCTATGCTTAGCATAATAGTTTGCTGATGATCTAATCGCGTAAAGATCAATTCCGAAGGTAGAAAATATAAATAGTTTGTTGCAGAGTAATTTCAATGCAATTCAACGGTTTTGCGATGACTGGAAGTTGAAACTACCCTTTTCTGAACCCCATTGTACTGAGCTACAAGAAACACGGTAATGAACTGGCGCAAGTTCTGCGTAGTTGATCCAATGAAATGGCCGATGACCGTGAAATCTGCAGTAACATACCTAGGCATCTGGTTAGTATCCATGTAGATACAGCCCTGACCAGGGCTAAAAATACCTTTGCTATGGCAAAAAGACTGTTTTACAGCAGTCAACTTGACACCAGGGTCAAGGTAATTTGCTACATTGCCCTCATCCGGCCAATCATGGTATACGGTTGTCCTGTGTGGTTCAACGTTATTCCTTCCCAAATGCAAAGATGAGGGCGTTTGAGAGGCAAGAAAATTACAAGAAATTCTACAACGAGGAAAACCTTATAAGGATAGATAATTTTATTATTAAGTTAATTCGTAGTCACATTGTTCGAGCCGATTTGAAGTTAAAAAAAAAACATAATGATAATTGAATGGCGCTACAGTCCACAGGGGGACCTGTGTCTAGCTTGCTCATCAACTACTCGTATTGTGCGTGCTTTTGTTCTCTCAAGAGTAGAAGGGACCTACAGTTTTTTGCCGACTCCGAACGGCGAAATTCGAGAAGCGTTTTCTTTGATAATAATTACTTTTTGAGTGTTGTCAGAAACTCGAAAGAGCTGCTGCCGTGAAAAAAATTCGAGTTGTTCAGCCAACAATCGAACCCAGACCTTCGGCGTGTGTGTCGCACTCTACAAAAATAAAGATAAAAAAGCGACAAAATGAACAAAACCAAAAAAAAAAAAACGAAAAAATAAAAAAAGGTGCACCACGGCGTATTAGATATATATGTAAATCATATAAATGGCACATACGCCCTGGTCCACACGTTTATAATGTGCTACGGACATAGATTAAGTTTAATGTAAATAGCTAAGTAGGAATAAGTGTAGGCTTAAGTTAGACCAATTATAGCTTAGGTTTTAATTTTATTCTTAGATTAAGTTAGGTTAATCACTCTAGTTACCTAAGTTTTTCAAGTTTTTTTAAAATGAAAGAAAAAATTAAAGAACCTCAACGGCAAATGAAATTTTTTTTATCACAATGAATATTTATCAGGGAATTCATTGTTTTGTTGTGTGTGTACAACAATGATAAGAGTTACATTGCGTTCAGTAGCGCTTACACTGTGTATAAAATAGACGATAGTTGTTGGTTGGGTTGCGTGATACAAATTATGGATAATATCGTTTTGGTGGATCATCAGGACGATAGTTATTTGAAAGGTTACGTGATTATATCCCCGTTTGTTTGAGAGACGGTTCTATTAGTATAAAACAAATAGCGTTTGAGAGTAGTCATTCAATGCATTAATTCAATACGATATGACATGACCCATTGGTGACCTGCGGCTCATGAATTTACATTACTTGTGCCCACTTCTCAAGAATAATGTTGAGGACTTTACATTATTAGTCTAGAGAAAAGCCATTAACCCATTCACATTCATTTACATTCTGAATCTTTAAGAAAAAATATATTTTTGAACAAGTACTGATAGGTAAAGACGAGAGTTTATTCATAATTGTTGAATTAATGTGAGCTGGGGTCCATCACCGCACGTTTGGAATACAGATGGGTCTTTTATTGCCAACCCTAACAGGCCAACATAGGACATTGACGTTTGTGGACGTGAAATGGAGATTCCGTAACAGACAAGTCTTATTCTAAAATTTCGTAAGTTAACGCACCGCGACAAAACACATCAAGGCTTAATTCCGTAATATAAGCCTGATATGTGTATATACCTCGAGAGAAAAGAAGGATTTTAACGTTCTTCTATAAAGAACATATGACGAACGGATAAGAGATAGCACAAATAGTCAAAGTACACATTTTAGGATGGCTACAAGTTAAGTTCGATATTATTCAATTTATATTACCTCTTTTCACCTTTCTTTAAAAAAAATGATCCACTGGGGAAGAATGCACAAAGCGAAAAAATGTGCCTTAAACAGCACAGCAGGAATCCGAAATAAAAAATTCTCATCTACAAACACGATTTATGATAACGACTGAAGCAATCTCTTTCGAATTCAATTTCAATTGTGAAAATATGTATATCATTAGAGAAGTGAATATTTGATCCAATTACCTTTAATCGTTCTTCGATATTTCGTCTTTCATTTCCTTCTAAATTTCTGAGTTCATCAATTGTTAACGAGCTTAAGTTAGATGGCATTGTAGGAAGTGATGGTGGAAAATATGGAAAAGGTTTCGAAAACATCATTGATGGATGAGGTTCCTGCATTACTTCCGTTGTTGTATTAGCTGGCATATTAGCGTCTTCTAAAAAAGAATGTTACAATTCTAAAAGGATACTGAATTTACTTACGTATAATTTCTTCCCTATCAATTCTCCCATTCTGTTCAGCAGTAGATGCATTAGCGGCTGAAGTATCGGGTGCTGTGTCGATTGGCACATTGGTGTTGTGATTGCGAAGTATATTAAGCCTACACGTTGGGCATGTTTGCTGTCTTTGAAACCAAGAGCGTAAGCAACTTGTGTGGAAAATGTGGCCACATGGTAATTTTTTTGAGTTCCCAGTCATATCTTCCCTAAGTTATTAAAAACAAGAATAAGAAACACGTAAAACTTTAGAACGCAGCAGTTTTAACTACAATACCACATTTAAAAAATAAAAAAATAAAAATGTTTTATTGATACGGTTATGATCTTTTTGATAACTATTATTATTTTTATTTCTTCTCTGCATATAACTTAAATTCAAATACCTAGAGGTTTATTTATTATTGAATTTAGTGGGTAAATCGTCGTCTTTGAAGTTCAGGAAATTCTTCCTTTTCCATGTTGATCTAATTAAGTTACTTTCTGTGAAATTAGGCGAGTTTAAATTTTAACTACTTAACAAGCAAACTACTAACTTCAAGTTCTGTCCTTATTCGGACACACACCATTTTCATAACGAGAGTCTGTGTTATTTCTTGGGAACATATCGGATGTTTTGCTTTCCATTTTTATATTGAATTCGTTTTTTTATTGAATGAATTAAAATGTTTCCTTTTTTCCTTAGTTGAAAGAGTTACCTCTTTCTAATTATTACAACTAGAAAACTTTAGTTAGGCGCGTTCTGATTCATTCAA
Organism: Eristalinus aeneus; assembly: GCA_955652365.1. Classification (NCBI taxonomy): domain Eukaryota; kingdom Metazoa; phylum Arthropoda; class Insecta; order Diptera; family Syrphidae; genus Eristalinus; species Eristalinus aeneus. The sequence continues at coordinate 42,034,125 of OY019130.1, forward strand.
ATTTGTGTTAAGTGTTAAGCCAAAGCCAGGAGATGATGTAACTTAGTTTCCAATTGGCGTTTTAAGCCATCGCAGCTGAATAACAAAACAATGTAAAATGTCTTCAAAAATATGGAAGTGTTTCGGGAAAGTTCATAACCCGGAAAGTCTATCAAAACGGTAACGCTTTTCAGTCAATTCAATCTAGCCTCCATGAAAACAACGAAAATCACGAGATGAACTATCGTCTATGAAAAAAAGTCATAGAAGCTGGACACCGACAGTGCATGATCACCATCACATATAAATATATTATAAAAAAATGGAAAGCATTTTAAATAAAAAGAAACAACTTTTTCATATACGGAACAGATCTAAAACAGGCAACAGAAGGAAACCAGCATGCGGGGTTTTTAAAGGCTTGTTATCTATATCAGTTTAACAAAGCCGCATATTGCAATGAGAGACAAAACAGCGCATCATCTTCTTTTACAATGCTAACACTTTTTTGTCAGCTGGATAAACAATGACAATGTAAATTATGGTTAGCGGTTCAACAAGTCATATTTTTGCATGCAAATGAAAATCGTTATATCTGAACCTGACCTTAAAACATAAAATATTCAAAAGAATATCTGAGTGGGTGTAAATAGCGAAATATTTTGGCTTTTTGATGACCGATATTCCTGCATGTTTTTTGTTTCCTTTTTGAAGAACACGAGACTGAAATTCTCTTAATATTTAAAAAAGTATTTTAGAAGTATGTAGAAGAAGCGGTAATCCCAATCCTAAGAGTTGTCCGAATTCTGTGTGCAGCGTCATGAGTCACAATTGATTCTTTATCATTGATCTAACACTAATATATCACCACGCATTTGTTTTTTTTGCACGAAATGGTCTAAAGCTTTTTGAATGATTGCACGTATAAAAGTGGAGAATCGGTATTAACAAGAAAATACGTTTGATAATGGCATTCAAGGCTCACCATTTCCGTTTTAATCATGATAGCAATTGACGAACATAGTGGCATTCTGAAAAAATATATTTAGTACTGAAAAGTCAAAAACGATCTTTCCTTCTCGTAATAGCATCCCAGTTCAGAAACATGACAAAAGAAATTAAATCACATAATGTACTCATTCAGGTACAAAGATCATATATCAACAAACGATTTCTTTTTAATCAAACTTAGCAATTATTCGTAATCTTAGAATTTGTGCCTGTGACCCAGTTTTAAATTTGAGTAACATTGTATTTTAGTAAATAAAAGTAAATATAAGCGTCAAAAAATAACAGAATAAAAATAAATTTAAAACTAAACTAAAGAGCTTAGTTCCGGTTATTTCCTCTTTCAGGTCCGCTTGGAATATTGCAACTTAGAGCTCTTCTTTGTTTGCACTTTCCTATGGTAAGAAGCAGCCAAATTCATTTATTTTTTCTATGATATGAGGCAAATGAGGCCTCATTGACGGCTCGTTGAGTTCGGCCGATCACGTCAATGTCATCCGCATAAGCAAGCAGTTGAACGGATTTGTGGAAGATCGTGCCTCTGATGTTGACGAGTTTGGTAGGGATGCCAAAACTAGATATGGCACTGTATAGCTCGCCTCTATGTCATACGCGGCCTTGAAATCGACGAACAGATGGTGGGTGGCGATTTGTACTTCTTGGGACTTCTCCAGGATCTGCCGCAGTATGAAGATCTGGTCGATTGTGGACTTCCCTGGCCTGAAACCACACTGATAAGGACCTATCAGGTTGTTGACGAACGGTTCCAGGCGCTCACACAATACGGCAGAGAAAATCTTATATGCGATGTTAAGGAGACTAATCCCTCGGTAGTTGGCGCAGTCGAAGGGGTCTCCTTTCTTATGGACCGGATAAACGATGCTGAGATTGCATGCTTTCCTCCGACCATATCTGACAGATTAGCTGGTACATGAACCCAACCATCCCAACCATGACCGCGCGCTTCTCGTGCTCTTTCTTTTTTCTTCTGAGAAGCCGGTTCTCTTCCCTTCTTCTCTGTTTGTAGAGCTCACAAACAGCTCTCGACGTTCGATGCAGCGTTGCCTTGTATGCTTCTTGTTTGGCTGCATGCGCCTGCCTGCACTCATCGTCAAACCATGGGTTCCTCTTAGGTGGTGGCGTGAAACCCAGCACATCAGTGGGGGCCTCTTCGATGGCTTCTTGATAACGTTTTCACTTGTTTTCTATTGTTTGTGTAGGCAGCTTCAAACTTTGAGACAGTTTCAGGGAGAATCGGTCGGCAAAGGCTCTAGCGATCGGCTGCGATTGTAGCTTTCCGAGATCAAACCGTTTTGGCCTGTCCCGACTCCGTTGCTTTATCGATATCCTGGTTCTTACCTTGGCTACAACAAGGTGATGATACGAGTCGATCTTTGCACCTCGAAAGGTTCGGACATCGAGAACACTGGAGGAGTGTCTGATGTCGATCGCAACATGATCAATCTGGTTGACGGTTGATTGATCAGGTGATCGCCAGGTACTTTTATGAATGTTGAGGTGTGGGAACCGCGTGCTGGCCACAGAGAGATTTCGCCCCGAGGCGAAGTCAACTAGCCTGAGTCCGTTTCCGGAGGTGTTGCCGTACAAGCTGTGTCTTCCGATGACTTCAGCAAGGACTTCTTCTCTTCCTAGCTGTGCGTTGAAATCTCCTATAACGATCTTGGTATCGTAGCTGGGACGTCGATCGTATTTCCTTTCTAGGAGGTGATAGAAGTCTTCTTTAGTGCTGTCATCTTTTTCCTCGCGTGGGCGCATATGAGGCTTATGTTCCCGAATTTAGCCTGGATGCGTATTGTTATGAGGCGTTCGCTTATGTATTGGAAGCTTAAAACTTTTTGCCTAAGTCTGCCTCGAACAACAAAACCGTGGTCAAAACCGTGGTCGCCCTGGTATATGTGGCAGTTTCTCACTCTTCTCCTGCCCGGCCCATACCGCCGCATTTCTTGAATTGCGGTAATGTCTGCTTTATAGCAGTCCAGGGCCTCCACAAGTTCATCGGCTGCACGTGGTCTGTTTAGGGACCTCACATTCTACGTGCATATCCGTAAAATATTATCCTTTTTTCGTTTGCGAGGGTCGTCAACAGTGTATCCATCCGTATCCGAGGCATTCGGTTGGTCCGTAACTGGCGATTTTTTATGTGGCCGGGCAGTTACCCCGACGCACACCTCCAACCTGGAGGACCAGGCCCTTTTTTATACCTCTTGGGCGGAGGTCGCACCTATAAGTTTAGCAAGTTGAGTTCGGATGAACAACAGCCAGTACCCGGTCGCTACCAACGTGGGGATAGAGTAAGCACAATTGATGCGTGGGAAACAGTTACAACAGCTGGGCATCGCCAAGTTGATACCAATCAGTGCCTACCCTGTTCCCACATCACCCAGCCACCGACCAGACGCCTGTCAAGCAATCAGCAAAACGATTTAGTACGAACGAAGATCTCCTCAGAGCAGAGACTATCATATATATAAAGGAGAATAATACACAAAAGCGGATGAGTCTTGTCGAGAGAAAAGTTTAGCTTGCGATTTTTGGTCCTGTATGCGTTGATGGCATCTGGAGGAGAAAATTTAATGACGTACTGTATGGGCTATAAGCGACATGTACCTGATCAAGCCTCTTGGGATACAACGCTTAAGAGGGCTAGATCATGTATAGCGTATGAACACCACTGCTCCGGCCAGAAAACTCTTCGAATCTGAGCCATTGGGACAACGCAACAGAGGACGGCCTTAGCTAAGATAGCGCACATAAGTGGAGAAAGATCTCAAACAACTTGAAGTGCGCGACTGGCTGGAGAGGCATGTTACTTAAGGCCTAGGTCCACCCCGGACTGTAGCGCCACAAGAAGAAGAAGGATAAGAATAATACACCCTGACTGACAAGAACTGCAGCCAACATTATACTGCTTTACCTTCCAAACTGTTCGTAAGAGTGGGCTCAAATGATAATACCATGTGAGCTCAGCATTTTGTTGGAACGGATGCAATATATACAGCTTGGACTCAAATCATAGAAGTTAAAAAAAGGTATGATTTGAAAGAGTGGAGGGGAAAACTTTCACGTTCGGACGGCCACAGGATAGCACGCGGTTGCGATGGTCATGGCTTAGTTTGCCATAGTTTCCTGTGGTCGCTCTTCGCTTTTTTGGACCATATACCAGAATTAAAGCCTTTGGCAAACAGACGTTTCCGTCGGAAACCGCGGGCTTTTCAAGAAGACTCTGCACGTCAACCAAGATCAGGTAAAAAACAATGCATTATTTGTACAAGAATTATAGATTCCCTGGATGCAAATCGTTTCAAATTCTCTGGTGAGGGTATTTTGAAGGTAAAAGCTTGTAATGAAAAAATACGATAGTTTGGATCTCTTTAAGCAAGGTGTCAAAATGCCGCAGAGACATTTGCGTGCGGCGAGCGTTGTTTTTTTCAGCCGTCTCATGGGTATTATTCAAGACAAAGGTGCTCATATCAAAATCTAATTGTACAATTAAACAGTTTATGAATTTTCCTTTTTTTGCTATGGCAGCAGAAAATTTATCACAAAATAAAGAGAACATTTTAAAAAATTTGAGCTCCAGTTAGTCGCAGATTACGGAGATATTTCTGTGATCCTGCAAATACCTTGGAGAGGAATATGGAAAAAGATGAAGTGTAACGTGCATACATACAATATATAAGGTTGTAAAATTTCTACATTCCGCCTTTTTGTCTTTTGTACAAAGCGCTACAGAGCTCGTATCTGACAATACTATACATCATTTGAAAGCTCTTGACATAACCTACAAAACTATGCATGATTAGTTTGGATATTGCGTTCAACAGTTATATACGTGTAAACATGGAGTTCACTAACGCCGGAATTCGCGCTATTTTAAAGTTTTCCTTCGTTAAAGGCAAATCCGCTAGAGAAACGTTCCGTGAGATTAATGGTGTTTGGAGGATGGTACTCTATCACTTCGAACCGGGGAAGAATGGTTTCGACGATTCAAAGCCGGTGAAAACGACACCATGGATAAGCCAGCCTGCGAAAGACCTATGACGACGAATACCGATCGAATCATGGAAATCATCGATTTAGACCGGCATGTGGCATCTCGTGACATCGCCCAGGAGATGGGAGTTAGTCAACAAACCATTTTAAACCATTTGCAGAGGGTTGGATACAAAAAAAAAGCTTTATGTTTGGGTGCCGCATGATTTGACGCAAAAAAACTTTTTGGACTGAATCAACGCCTGCGATATGCTGCTGAAACGGAACGAACTCGACCCATTTTTGGATGGATCACCAGGACAACGCCGGACGACGCACTTCGTTGATGACTCGTCAGAAGCTACGGGAGCTCGGATGCGAGGTTTTATCGCATCCTCCATATAGCCCAGACATAGCCGGACATGTGTGAAGTTGAACTCAAAAGAGGCTTCTGAAAAGTGGCTGTCCGAGTTCTTCGCAAATAAGGAGGAGGGCTTTTACGAGGGTGGTATTATGAAGGTGCCTTCAAGACGGAAACAGATTATCGAACAAAACGGCGCATGTTTATGAAGCATTCAATAAAAAGCAAAAAAGCGGAAAAAAGACATTTGGTAAATTTATATTACAGGTGTCACAAAAGAGATCATACTTGGAATGTAGATTGGTTATCGAACTTTAAAGCAGTATGTCTGGCTGTTACCCTAATATAAGACAGGTACAAAGAGATAAAATATCAGTCTCATTTTGTCACACGTATCTGCAATTGGCCACGAATCTTAGGACTTAATGTCTGTTTAGGGTAGAGTGATAAGAAATGATAAAATCCAAGTGCTAGATCATATGTAGAACGAAAGTAAGCGAACGAAAAAAATAAAAGATAAAAAAGCGATTATACATCTTACAACAAATGTAGAGGTACATATGTATATCCTTGCTTTGAGTAGCCTACAAGATCCTGTTAATGGTTCTGAATGTGTTAGCACCGACAACTACAATTATGGGGTTTGTTTTAATCGGCGCAGTTAAGAATTAGATTTCGCTGAAACTGTTTTTTGCTACGTTTGCGTTCGTTCTTTGTCACGTTTATGATCTGGTGGCTTACGTGCCTGGATGAATTTTGTTCATTCCGTGCGGGACATTATGCTCAGCCCTGAAACATCGAAAGTTGAATTTAACTGCTCTTTCTGTTCTAGAAGTTCATTATTATGGATTCAGACAGCACATACCTCTTTATTTTACGCAATGCCACTAATACATGAATAGCTTGGAATATCAAGTATTTCAAGTCAGTGAAGTAATATAATTCCACAGATATGTGAAAAAAAAAACACTCTTTATATTTCGTAAGAGACTTGATTGCGACTGTTGTTTAACTTTTGAATTCGAAAATTTGTTGCGACAGAATACTCGTTGGAGTATATATAATCTGCCCTTTTCGTTCCCGGTTTGGTCTTTTATCGAGGCATAACACTGTATGATGATTTTTTTATTCTTGAACATGAAGTTTCCAAAAAAACTGCTCGAGTGAATTCCAGTTCTCCTCCAGGTTTCGGTGCACTACCCGCTTCTTAGTGGATAGTGTGAAACACTACTATATAAAGCCGAAAGTAGCATTGCAATCTTCGAAAAATAAAATATACGACAAAATTTTATCAAAAACAAAGACGAAAAAGTAAGCATATCTACAAAGGCAACTTTTAAAAAAAAAAATCTCAAATCCCCCTATTTTCATCTAACTGCAATGTTTATATGATTATAAAACGGTAAAAAACAATCAATGAAAAAACTTAAATACCACCAATTAAATGTTTTTCAATTTTTTAAAATTTCTGTTCTATAGGTTAATATAATTCTAAAGACACATTTTTTTACATTTCATCGATATGAACAATAAAAAAATCGATAAGTACAATGAGAAAATTTAATTAATTTAAAGAAAAACAAATGTCAATACCATCTATCGACGTAAATATCTTTCGACAAAAAGAACACTTGGTTGTTTGGTTTACCATTGAATTGAATGAAGGAAAAAATGCGCCCAAGCAGACGTCATCCTATAATTGTGGTTAAGAGAGACATGTTACTTACCTGCAAATGATACATATATTATCAGATAGCCTAAGTTCTTCTAATGTTGCATCAGGATAGAGTGTGTTCATGTTACGTATAGCTCTTCGTGACATTATTACATCACTAAGTGCCTTCTTGAAGTTTCTGAAAATACAACGTAATAGAAATGTATTCATTTGTGTTTTACAATAGTAAAAATGTATTCATAACATTTTACTTGACTTTAGAAGAAATAAAAATACATAGCAATGGCAGACTAGATATCCTGAAAATGTTAAAATACCAGCATAGTTTTATTACGACTAAAATAACAGAACAATATTTTTACTGTACTTTCCTTGGTATTTATTTAAGAGAAAAACGAAAGATGGTTTCTCGTTCGTGGTCATACATACAGCTACCTTAAAATTGTTAGAGGAAGGGGACATTTTACGCTCATGGTCTTCCAACAGGTATGCCCTGCTTTTTAGTCAAATAAGTATGAGAAGGCCCTATGGTCCAAGCATTTCATGTTTGGGATATTTCGAATAAAAATATAATATATTGAAAAGGGAACGATGGCTACAATATAGGCAATGAATTTTCATAAATAAACATGGTTACCAGTGACAATTTTGGAATTAAATTACCAATTATAGTTATAAATATATTCGAAATAAATATGGCAAACAACATTCTATTTAGTTTTCAGCAAATCGAATTGAACAACAATCAAGAACAGGAAAGACTATTAACGAATAAATATTATACAAAAAAAATCTGTCGGAAATGCTGCTTAATGTTCTATATATTATAAAAACCTACAGCTAAGAACTACTTCGCAAAACCAATCGAACCTTATGTTCACTATGTGTGAAGTTAAACAAAAAAATAACCTTGAGTTGAGTTGTGTCAAAATCTTGAAATCAATCACCTGTAATAACCTACTTAGTGTGCAAGAAAAACATATTGATATATTTTTATTGATAGTGATTTTTGGATATGTAAACATAATTGAACCTAACATTTCTGTTAATTATAAGCCTATTTGAATACATTTGCAATTTTTTTTAAGGGAAGAGGAGAATTGCAAGAATTTATTATAAAAAATCTAAGCATATTTTATACCAATTTTCATAATTTTTTTTTTATGAATATATATTTTTTTTGCTTCATAAAAGGCGGCTTGTTTTAACTTGTAATTCCAGATTTTTTTATATGCTGCAAATTGATATGTTGATTACATATATTATCTATCATTTGGAATTCGCTTTTTGATGCTGTTGAAGTCAGATCTAAAAAAAAATGTCAAAGAAATTTTACGAAATGAAGAACTTCGTAGTTGACTATTATCTATGACTATCTAACTATTACCAAAGAAGTCAGCCAATGATCTCTCCGTGGGAACACTAAATGATCTTTGCGAACTGAGTATCATAATTAATTAAAATTAATGTTAACTTGAGATTGGGAACAAATTTATATATGTCCATATGTTAATTGATCAATAGACAGTTTTTATATTTTAAGCTAACTTGAAGGAAGGGAAGAACACAAAATACTTAAATTTTTAAGCAAAAAAAAAAGGAAGCAGGATAAGTTTTATTTAAATGCAATACCATCTTGATAGAGTTCGTATATGATAGAAATTGCAAAGTTTCTTTTATTGAAACTGAAGAAGTTTTTTTTATCGAACACTGCTTAGAAATAAGAAAAACTGCCTATCCCTGTTTTGATTTCAGAGCACATGTCACAAAGAAATATTTTAAATGATATAAGTCAAGTACAAACACAAAGAAATAAAGAATGAATTACATATTACCTTATTGTGAAGAACATTGGACGAAATACAAACATCGGCAATGCGTATATTTTCGCCATTATAACCACAAATAAAACATACAAAAGAACTTTGATAAACCCTATTATCAATTCAGTGTAGAGAAGAAATACGGCTTTATTTTCCCACTGATTCTCAGTCTGCATCTCGGCGGCATGTAGTGCATATTTGATTCCAATATTACCAATAACAGTTAGTAAGATCCCATATTCAAAGCCAAACACAAGTTGTACTGTAGGGCCTCGTACTATTGTCGAATTATACGCATGCTGTAGTAGATAATAGTCCAGGAATCCCAAGATAACCAAAAGACTCAGAACTCTTACGTGAAACAGCCAGCCCAAGACAGGACTTCGTTCCATCTGCAATAATAATAACAATGTTTAAGAAGAACAATAAAATATAGGTAGGATATGCGTATAATATAAGCAATGCATTGTCTTATAATAAACGCCTAGCCGAACTGTATTAAGTGTATACAAGTCTGCAGTTAAAAACAAGTTAATCATTGTCAAGTTCATAGTGTTTTAAATTTTGTTTCTAAAATAGGTAGGTTCCCATACTCAAAATAAAAAGCACAAAACAGTGTATGTTGTGTGTGTTGGTTTTCTGTCAAACAAATTGGAGTGCGTACAGAAATAAGTGAGTATTGACCCACTATCTCTGTGTATGTGTCTCAAATTTTGTTGTTGTTTTTGTTTTCTATAGCGAAAAAGTGAATAGGTCTGTTCCAATTCATTTGTGCACAGAACTTCGTAGTTGAGTTGTTGCCGAAACTTGTGAAAGACTTTTGCGTAGAAATTCGTAGAATTAAATGTAAACAGCTATCAGATATATGAAATGTCAGAGGTTTTTTTTCAGAAATTCGTAGGGAGGGGAAATTTATTACTCTCTCATGAGCTCTCTCCTCTACGAATCGGCATTTGCAGCAATCCAGAGCAATTGGAAAATACCTAATTTGACATTTCTTAATAACATATTTTATACATTTGGTTTAGATGCGTTCCAGTCCTTTTTTTTTTCTCTGAGAGAGTTTTACCCCCACTCCTTAGCAAATGACAGACCTCAGAACTTGGTACAGAAAGTACTGGAACACACCTAATGTGAGAAAATGCGCACATCCACATCTGTTTCCTTCTGTCAGTCCGAATTTATACCATAGGTGTACAAATCCTATAAAGCAATCTCTGCTTCCTTTATTGTAACAATCAAAATGCCTAGTTATGTCTACAGCGATCCTAAAGATTAATATCATCAAAGAACAGTTTCGATTTTTTAATATTATTTCGAAATGCTTTAAGTATTTCTTGACTATTCATTTATCAAGCTTTCCGATAGACTTTTTGTGGCGTTTTGTATGTCAGGATATTCGGTGTACAAAATAAAAATTTAAGAGTTTGACTCTGCGCAGTGTCTAATACACTCGCGTGATCCCCTTCTTAATATTTACAATAATCTGATAATTTAATATTAACAGAGCCGACAGTTCAAGGATTCTTGATAGAATTTAAAATTATTTAATGCCTGAACACTAACCGTATATTACATAAGTTAACAAAAATATTCATTTTTTTCTTTTGCTTTTATTTCGTGTTTTTAAGAGGATAAATTGATGAGATGTAGAATTGATATAAAACGTAGCAGACGTAAATCGTGTCGGGGTATGCGATTTAACAGGGACATTTAACTTTTTAATCAAAAGTAACATTACGGTTAATTGCAATATATTATAATACTATACCCGTTAATAAAAGTTATGCATGGATATATTTTTGGGGTAATTTTTATTTTTCATTAATTAATTTATTTTTTCATATACGATATTATATTAAAAAAAGCGAAAAAATTCCTTAAGAAAAAATAATAAAATGCAAAGAACAACAGCAACAAAAAAAGGATAAAAAACCAAAACAAAAAAAACACTTTCGGAGGATATCCTGTAGATACCGAAGTACTTGGATGTTAATAACATCCAATATCTGGCAGTTATATCCAAGGCAGAAGCAATAGAAGTGTATACGGTCAATTGACTTTAAAGGTCGATTCACAACTTGGAAAACAATGCCTGGCTTCGAAATAAAATACAACCTGGGCTTTCTGAGCCATTTTTTTTATATTCAAGCGCTACAAGAAAGCAAATGATGACGTCGCCATAATTACAAACAGACATCTTTAACGGTTTGAAAATCAAAAAGTCAACAGGTATCTGGATTGTGTTGACATACAGTGCGACAAGGCTAATATGCAGTGTACTTGTATCTGTATCGTTGCCTTAAAAAATAATTGGACAATATCTGAATAGAGGGACTTTTCTCAAATTGTGGAGGCCAGGTATCAACAATTTACTGCTTTGAACGTCAACAACATGATACCAGGTTAAAAATTTAAGTGGCAATAAGGTTTTCTACATCATGTCTTGGTAATAAAAATGTAACTCCAGGAAAGTTCTATAAATTCAAAAATTATTTTCATTGTTTTAACCACTGAACTGACTGTCTCCATACAGCACATGATTATGTACGCTGCTGATTGCACCATACAAATGATATTGAAGTTCTAAATATCTCCTTGCAAAGTGACTTTGAGAAAATTCAGAAATGCAAAGACAGGACCTGCGTATCTATCCCATTTATCAAATTTTTAAAAATCATCTCCATTAATAAGGCTTATTATTATACCCAGGAAGCAACCAATCGCATGACAGCTTCGTTCTTTTGGCAATTTTCTTTGAAGCTGGGCAGGAGTAGGATTTGATGAAGCTATTTACACTATTAATCATAGATGTCTATCAACTACAAAATGCGCACTCATAATTTAAGGAAAAATTCCCTAAGTTCAAAGAATGTTTTAATTTTAGTTAGGGTTAATACAGAAAATCTGTGCAAACACATACTGGTGCAAATAAACTGGTGTAACATTAAACCAAATAATAAATTAATAGTTCCACATTACGGACAAATTTGACAAGATTATTGTTGATACTCATTTGCAAAAACTTGTGCAATGCAATTTGTTTAATTATTAATGTAAGGGATGCTTGCATGGAACAACTGGTAGAAAACACATAGAAAAAAAAAACAATCAATTAATATTAAGAAAAATCCTACTTGTTATTTTTTAATTGTAGACTGACTGACATATTTTAACTTTCAGATTTGTAGATTGTAGATTTTCTTATTTACATTATACAGTCATAGCACCCACAATATCTAAGGTATTGTATCAAAACTATTTGGCTTATACTTGCAGAAATATATTTGGTTGGTTTGAAAAGTAATGAACCAGCTAATTAGAAGAATCTTGTTCATTGCTCAACAATATTATAATATGACATGCGTAAAAAAATATCATCAATCTTTGTATCTAGCCCAATACGGATCTGGTAAAAACTGCGTTCTTTCAAGATGCATGAAATGATTTGAGACAAAAGTAAAAAAGCATAACAAAAGTAATAACTTCGGACAAATATATTTCAAAAATATATTTCTTTTGTATTCCTAGAGTCCGAAGGCATAGATAATTCAAAACTATAGAGTATGTACTTACGAAATCAACTCTTTCCTCAGCTAACCAATGAAATGATTTCAAAAACAGTAATACCGTGAAAAGGGCAACAAAGCGAGGATTGAAATCATCACGAAAAACGGTAAATGCCAAACAAGTTTCAGTTAAAGCGTACCAAAATCTCTCTAACAGGTGTTCAAACTCCGTTGATCTCAAAGTTCCCATGAATATCTGAAAATACATAAAAATGTTTTTAACAATATAAAACTACGTGCGTGAAATAAAAATACCTTTCTCAATATTTTTCCGAAGATAAATACCACGACAAAGAATTGAATGTATATGACCTAGTTAAAAAATTAAAAATGAATTCAATATATTATTTTATAATAAATAATAAAATTTGGAAGTTACAAAAGAAAATATATATTTTATAATTTCATGCATCACAAGCTTTAATTAAAAAAATAATTTTTTCGTAACTCTTTCTCCCTCTAGTCGTGGAGTATTATTAAAAAGATACGCCTCATAGGCCTAAAAACAACCTTGAACATTTTGGAAAAGTGACATAGTGATACACCTGCCGTCTGTGATGAAGATGGAGAAACAGCTATTCATTGTGCTTCAACAAAGTCAAACACTGCTCTAAAAAAGTTTCATCATAATTATTTTCATATCAAAGTCTGATTTTAAGAAAATTTATAATGCGAAACGAAGTGACATGGCCTGATAAAATCCAAAGGAACTTTTCTAAATGCTTGAGGAAAATCTTCAAATGCTGTTATTTATCTAGAAATTGTTTCTTCCAAAAAGAACAAAGTAAAAACTGTTCTTTATGATGCAGATCCCTGCCAGTCCACAAATTCAATTATCCTTATTTTTTTGGTCGTCAAACTACAATGACAAACATTAATATAGGAACCTCCATATACGTTTATCCAGTGGATCAGCTTAGGTTTAATTGCTCACCTGGTGGCCAATTATTTTTAGACCCATTTAGTAGTATTTTCTTTTACTTATGCAGTGCATTTTGTTTGACTTCCACTCTATTTTAAAGTTTGCAACGTCCAAGACCTTTGATTTCGTTACGACTACAAGAATACAAGGTCCATCTGACATTGTTCGTCCAACTGGGCAACCTACACTGATCGGTATTCGCCACATCTTTTGCATGATGTAAGTATTTACCTGACTCTGATATTGCTGTCACAATTGGTTTAAATTATAAGTTTATTTTATTTGGTATTTATTATTAATATATTTTCTGTCCATTCTGCAACACGAAAGGTTTGTTAGCAAGATATAAATTACAATCTAGGTAAAAGCTCAGTTTATATATGAAATGGACGATGGAGCGGTTGCGAATACTCGATCGTCGTGGCCGGGACGTCAGGCCACCAAACCAGTGACGGTAGTATCCGCGTGGCTAGCCCCCCGAGCCAAACTACCAAAGGGTCGGACGACAACAATGACGTCGGATGAGGAGATGGTCGCATCGAATAGAGGCGGATCGGTGGCGATAAAAAGAACATCGCCAAAGGCGAAAACACCGCCAAACAAACAAGTAATCCACATTGATGCCCTCCAATGTAAATCAGAGGGCAACGAATGCCGATTCTCGTACAGGTAGCGAAAACTTCTTTAAGGTGCTCGCCACATCTGACGCCGACGATGAGGAGGAGGTAATCGAGAAGAGGAGACTAAGCTAAACAATACTGGGTGAGGAAAGAGCAAAACTTGACGCCCACATCAAGTCCACGGCGAGGAAGGCTGCCGAGAAAGCAGCAAAACAAAAGGAAGAGAAGAAGGAAATTTTCAAACTGTAACAAAAAAGGCAGCAAAAAACAGAATCAGCAGCAGCGGAAGCTACAGGGATCACAGCAACAGCAGCAGAACTCGAAGATACGCTGCCCACCCATCAACGTCTTCGTTATGGGGACTGATGAACTGGAAATCTTATGTAAGTTGGCCCTAAATCATAAGACATTTTATATTAAGTACACCCAAGTCCACTGCTTAACAATGGAGGGATTTACATTTTTAAAAGATAAGTTAGCGGCATCGAACGCTGACATCTCCACGTACATCCCCAAAGGCGAGAGGCCACAGACCTTGTTCCTCAAACGTGAAAATCCCTCTACTGACCCGAAGGTCCTCCTCAACAAGCTGCACCAAGCTGAGAGCGACGAGATTAATTAAGCCTTTTAACACTGCGGCTGCGAAAGCGAAGAAGAAGGCACTTTCCTTCTTCTTATTTCAGGTATTCCACGGCACTAAAATTGACAACCTACGTTTCGTAGGTGGTTTGTGCGTAAAGTGGAAAAATTAAATAAAACTGACCACATACTCCAATGTGAAAAGTGCAGAAGGCTGGGGCATGTCGCGGAGAACTGCAATATGGAGTTCCGCGGCGCACGATGCACTTTCAGCCACAAGAAAGGGGAATGCCCTTTAAATGCGAAATAAGTCGAGGATAAGGCGCTCCTCAAATGTGTACTCTGTACATCCTGCAACGTATTTAGGATGTCCACGAATCAAAGAGCTCCGCCAGAGAGTAAAGGATGTAAGAAACAAAAAAATAGTAGAAGCCAGGCCAGTAGCCCGCTCTGTAGCTACTTCTGTTACGCCTGGCATCTCCTTCGCCCAAATGGTGTCAGGCAGACAATCGGCACAACAGACAGTGCCGAAGGTTTCCCCGGCTCTTATGGCCAGGCAACCTGAGGCTGAGCCCACGATAAGGGATGTAATGTCTTCCATCCAGTCGATGCAAGCGCAGATAATTGCCTTGCGGAAACAAATGGTCGAACTACAGACCAGTTTCCTTACGCAGACGTCTAAATAGATTTCCTCTTCTCTTAGCTGCCAGCAGACAAGCGCGCTGAGATATAATGGGGTAACGCGATCTAAGAACCCTTAAGATCCTAGCAGTGAATGTAAATTCGCTGATAAGGGTCGAGCGAAAACTATCGCTCTTTAATTTGTTGCAAACTCACAAACCCGACGTGCTGATGGTTAGCGAAACTAAGCTAAACCACACGCGCAATCTGAGGTACAAAAATTACCATATAATTAGAATAGACCGACCCCAATCCACTAGAGGTGGCGGGGTCGCACTCTTAATTAAAAGTAACATTTATCAATAGGTTATATATATATATATATATATATAGCAGTGATGAACGTAGATTTAGTGTGCAAGAAGCACCAATTGCAAACATCTCTCTCCAAGCTGGAAAGAAATTGTTTCCATCAAAACCCTTCTCTATCCTCAGCTTGAATTCGGAAAAAAAATGCTACATTTTAGCCAAAGATTTGAGAGCTAAACATAGTGAATGAGAGAGGAAGCGCTCTCTTAGAGTGGATGGAACAAAACAATACCGAGTTCAGGCTAGATCTACTTACAACTGATAGACCATCCTTTCCTTGTAGCGGGTCCTATCTGGATGTGGTGCTAATCGACAGACGACTAACAATACTGAAGCTGAATCGACACACGAGGAACTGTTTAACCGCGGTAGTACAGCTCACGAACAAGCTTGAGGAACTGGAGGAATATGTTACAATAAGGCGCGCTGGTCACGTTTCTCTAGAACCTTCGCCAGAGAAATAAATTCGAGTGTGATCAATCCTCTAATGAACAGAAACCTAACGAACGAAGAAGTTGATGGGTACCTCATACAAATGGACGAAGCCATTAAACTCCTGTCAAGGCTTAAACTCTTGTACAGGCGTTTTACGGACCCACAGGTTGCAGAAATTCGCTCTCTGAAGTCTCAGATAAAAGTACTCCAACAGTTAATCAAACATTATTACAAACTAACTGTAAGCTTGCATTGTGGCAATAAGATTGGGGTTATACAATCCAACAATCCGAGCATGTTCTCGCAAGTAAATAAAAAAAACATCCATCGTGTTCGACTAAACAGAACAACAGACAACGGGAATCTACTGGCAACAGTTGGGATCGATCCAGATAGGGCAGTGCTTGACAACGACTATTTCGTAGTCGAGAATTCGCAAGAGAAGGTGAGAGCAATTGGTGCTGTTTTCCAAAAAGTGTATACGGTCAACGAGAAAACAGAGCCTTGTTAAACCATGTCTGTCTTCGGAATGAAATAAATTAATAGCGATCCGAGAACCTTGGTTTTACCAGTTTCGGTGACGATCTTCTGGAAAATAATATCGTCGCCGGTGATGGAAACAACTCTATCCTTATTTCTAAAGACGAACTCCAAGGTATCCTCAACTCACTACCCTCTGAGGCGGTGGACGTATACACAACTCTGTTCAACAATCCGCTGAGTAATGCATATTACCCGGTCCATTGGAAAACAGCTGTGGTACAGCCCATTCAAATATACCTCGATTCCGACGAATCTTCGTTCTATATGTGTTCTTCCGTGTATAAACAAGGTATTTGAAAAGATTGTCATTAAAGCTCTGAAAGAACGTGTTGAGAAAAAACAATTAATACCTTATAGTCAATTTGGCTTCAGGCCGGGGAACCGCGTCTAGATTAGTTTCCGACATTCAGTGGAATAGAAACAAAACACAGTGCACAGGAGCCTGTCAGGCTCGATATTCATAAAACATTGCTATATATGATCTATGACATGGTTACAGGTAGGAAATTCGTTCTGAAAAATGGCAACTTAATTTCCACAACTGTTTTCCACATAAAAAATGGGTTACAACAAGGGGCGGTGGGTTCGGCGATCTCGTTCACTATATTCACCAGCGATCTTATAGGTTCTATGCCTAACATAATAGCGTTTGTCGATGATCTAATCGCGTACAGAGCAGGTTCGAAGGTAAAAGAAATAGACGGTTTGTTGAAGAGTGACTTCGATGCAATTCAGCGATTTTGCGACGACTGGAACTTGAAAATCAACTACCAGAAGTGTGAAACTATTCTTTTCAGAATCCCGCTGTCCAGAGACTCAAGGGACACGAAAATGAACTAGCGCAAGTTCGGTATAGTTGACCCACTGGGACGGCCATTGACCGTGAAAAATGTAGTAAGAAATCTAGGTTTCTGGTTGGATCAGTTTCTATATGGTGGTATTGATGTAGACACAGCTCTGACCAGGGCCAACAATGCCTTCACTATGGCAAGAGGGCTGTTTTACAGCAGTCAACTTGACACCAGAGTAAAGGTAATCTGCTACATGGCCCTCACCCGACCAATCATGGTATATGGTTGTCCTGTGTGGTTCTACGTGAGTCCTTACCAAATGGAAAAGATGAGGGTGTTCGAGATGCGGTGCCTTCGGGCCTGTGTTCGATTATATCGAACACCAGAATCTGATTATAAGAAATTCTGTCCCAATGAGGTCCTGTACGAGGCAGTTATGATTTGCAGTTACACTGCTCTTGCCATGGCTTCAACCAACAGTCTGATCTTTGGGGCTTACTACCCAAATGAATTGTACCCAGAAAGGGTACGTTTTAATGGCTTCATTCCGCTTGAAGCTTTCCTCTATTGGGATACTAAAGACCTGAGTCAAGATAGGGAAGGCTGCCACATCATCTTCCACGTCGCACGCCAAACAGTAGAAAGGAAACTCCAATACGAACCGGACGTCGCCATCGCCTACGGTTCAGTAGATCGATTTCTACCCGAGACAGAGCAGTTTCTGACAAAGAACGGTATTTCTACTGGTGGTTGCACCAGAATCAACTTTCAATGCCGCTAACTTCTTAAACAATGACAGGGTAGTTGCCCTGATGCATGCGTCCGCAGTATGTCATGGACATAGAGTAAGTTTGGTGTATATAGCTTAGTAGAGATAAGTGTAGATTTAAGCTATTCTAATATATATTAGGTTTTAATTTTATGCTTATATTAAGTTAAGTTTAGCACTTGAATTACTAAAGTTTTCAGTTTTTCTTGGGTGTACTTTAATATTAAAGAACGATTCATTTAAGAAAAAAAAAACCACAGAATTATTAAGAACCTCAAAGACAAATAAAATTAGTACAAGGTTAACTTAGAGCACTTGTTAAGAGTCAGTAAGTTAGAATTAAGATCAGCAGTTTAGATATTAAACTAGTTTTGAGTATTTTTGTCTAGCATATAAGAGAACAAAGAATAGAAAATATTAAGTATTTTTGTCTAGCATATAAGAGAACAAAGAATAGAAAACAAAAATGCATTAAAAATAAAAACAAAGCTGCGAATAGTTAAAAAACTCTTCAATATACGTTTTTTTCCTACCTATCCAATCAAAATTTAGAGCTTCAATCAGAGCTGAGTGCAATTTAAATTAAATGCCGCTTGGAGACTTGCCATGCCAAGATCCAGGCAGTTCGCCTATCGTGCTATAACATTGTTTCCTAACGAAAGCATTTCATTGTAATTGGTACGCGCTAAAGGTACACTAATGTGACCGTAATTAAGTTGCACCACAGGCCGTACTTAGAAAAAGAAAGGGATATGAGGTACCGGGGCATATTGGTTTTAAATACCTGTGGATCATAAGTAGGGGGAAAAATTCACCTATGCTGGAAGGGATAGGCCACTAGAACCCCAGTAATTTAACATATGGGGAAATATACCCACGAAAAACAAGAACAATTACTTATAGCAATGCAACAGAAGTAGAATCAGAACTGTGAAAAACTCAAAACCAATTGCGAATAGCAATGCAATAGAAGTAAAACCATTTAGAAATAGGGCAATTCTGAACAAAATTGAATCACTTTTACATCATAAGCAAGTTTACTTAGTCTTAAAAAAATAATAAGAATTTTTTTTTATTGTGCAAACATTCATTAACGACTACAAATTGACCACTCTTTCATTCAATCCAAAAAGTATACCTGGACACGTCACAGGTATTACAGAAAATCCATAACAAAATTTAGTACCACACTCTGATTTAATTTAACATTTTGCCTGTTGCAAAATCATCACATCATCTTCCACTCGTGAGAGAACAGTAGCGCGCACAACACGAGTAGTTGATGAGCAAGATAATCCCTGGTCCCCCTGTGGACTGTCACGCCAACATTTATTATTATTAATATAAAATCGTCACTTGACAAACTGTAGTTAATCTGCAATACCATACTTAGATGCTTGAGTATTCACATAATTCAATTGTGGAACCTATTTTACTTCGGTATGCACCTTCATTTAGCACAACACATTTTTTTGGATAAATTTGTAATGTTATAATACTCACAGCCATAGAAGTATTTGATTTTGTGATATATACGACCGAGGGGTAAAATTGTTTCTTTTTAAAAAATGCATTTCCAATTACAATACTTGTCAAAGCAAACGTAAGAGAAGAAAGATAAGCTGTGGAGACTTGCATAGTTGTAAACACTATCAACGCTATACTATAATTCGAGCAAACAACGGGTAATCAAAAAAAATAAGAGTTTCTTATTATAAATTTAACTAGAAATAAATTGTCAACTTCAATTCGATAACTATATATTCATCTTTCCAATGATTTCTCGATGGAAAACCATTTCCAACGACCAGCACAGCTGATATTGCTTAAAGCCAATATACAAAATTCAATCATATTAACGTAGTTTAATCATGCACCACACCATTTGTGCAATATGATTTTACCAAATTGTTCATTTATAAATTATTGTTTTATAACTATTTGATGACACCATTTTCTACAATAAAAACTATTTCAACACAAATTAGAGGCATTTATAGTCATTTTATTTATACGGAGAGCCTATGAGCAAATAAATCTTAACGCATCGTTTTTAGGAACTCACAATGGGGTCCTTCATTTTTTTCCAATAGCATGAGTCCTAATTGTATTATTGAAATTTTAAGATTTTTGCGTTTTGATAAAAAAATTTAAGTGGAGCCAACGTTTAAGAGTCGATATATTTGCTTCTATATCTAAAGTATTTAAATTTTTATAAGTGTTTTTTATGAGTAATTAGGTCAAATGTCAAATGGCACCTATTGGTTGAAATAAGTATACACAAAATCTCGGTAGAAATAGTGTTAATAGTGAATTGTAGCAATACAGTGAGGATAGATATAAATACGCAAACTGGTTTCCTGCGTGCCATGATATATTGTTTCATAAGGACATGTTCAATTTAACTGGATGAGAACGGAATTTAATTTCTTCATATATATATTTGCATCTATATTGAGAATATAACCCAATTCGATTTGCTAAGAGATGGCGTAACTTGTATAACTCCTGTAGCTCGTTGCCACAAGTATGTCCTACTTGGAGTTAATTCAAAGGCGAGGAGTCGATTTAGGTATACAATATTTTATTTAGATAAGTTATCGTCGGCGATTTCTATGTAAGTATTGATCAGTGTCACTATCCCACTGCGAGTTATGATCCGTGTGACTTTCTAATTGCGAGTGTGTTTTGTGTGGCCCAACCCATTCCTTTTATTGCTCCGTAGGCACATGCCGACGTTGCATCCTTCGGCGTTGGTGGGATGCGAAGGATACCCTCTTGTGCGTCGCGGGCACCGTTGGGTTCGTTGGGTTGTTTACCCAACGACGTACGGACCGCGATCGCAGATGTTATTTTGCGTGGAAGGATATCCTGGCGTGGGTTATGTGCCGTTGGGTTAGGTCACGTACTGCGATGTGCTGCTGAGTGTGCCGTTGCGTAGTCCGTTCAGTATGCTCAGCTGCACTGGTTGGCCGGACCGTTGGTGTGGTTGTCCGCCACAAGTACTCCCCCTCCAGTGACTGCATCACGGATTTAGTTGGAAGCGCACTTGTTTCCTTGATGCCCTAGAATACGTTCTAAGTGCTTCGCTTCTGGTATTGGTTGCAGTGGATGTTGATGATGATGTTGATGTGGATGGTTGTGGTAGGCTGGATGGGCTATTGCTGCGTGGATGCTGTCGATCTTCTTCAATTGTAGTGGATGATGGTGATGTGATGTTACCTCGGATATTTTCAAAGAAAGCTGGTTTAAGTCTTTCTGTTGACAGTGTTGTTGGTGTTCCATCGACGTTGACTTTAAAAACATAGTCCGACAAACGCTCCAGCACTTCGTATGGCCCATTATACGGCTGCTCACAGGGCTTCTTGACGGAGTCGACCCTGACGAAGACATGTGTGCAGTTGTACAGTGTTTTGTGCACAAATGGCCGTCGTCTGTGATGATGTGCTGAAGGTGTTGATTTGACTTGTCGCATGTGCTCTCGGAACTTTTCCACAAAGATTTGAGGGTCTGGCGAAACTTCTTCGTATGTGAAAAATTCGCCAGGTAGTCTCAGTGTGGTTCCGAGGACAAGTTCTGCTGCAGTTGCTTTGATGTCCTCCTTGAAGCTAGTTCGCAGCCCCAATAAAACTGTTGGAAGGACGCTTACCCAGTCTGTCGACTCGTGACACTTGATGGCAGATTTAAGTGATCTGTGCCATCGTTCGATCATACCATTTGAGGACGGGTGATATGCTGTTGTCCGGATATGCGCACTTCCAACTAGTTTAGTTAGAGCTTCGAACAACGCTGATTCGAACTGGGATCCTCTGTCGGTGGTGATAGTCACGGGTGAACCAAATCTGCAGATCCAGCATGCATAGAATGCGTTGACAACCGTTTCAGCAGTGATGTTTTTCAGTGGAATTGCTTCTGGCCATCTCGTGAAGCGGTCGATCATCGTCAGTAAATATCGATACCCATTTACCGGCTGCATTATGACAATGTCGATGTGGACATGCTGAAATCTGGAACTAGGCATCGGGATACGTTGTGGGATGTTCTTCACATGTCTGCTGATTTTGCTTCGTTGACATTGGATGCAGGACCTGGCCCATGAAATAATGTCCTTGTTCATGCTGGGCCACACGTACCTCTCGCTGATGGTTTGTTTTGTAGCTCTGCCGCTGGGATGTGACAAATTGTGGGCGTTGTCAAACACTTTCCTTCGCAGAGCGGCTGGCACGTACGGTCGAATGTTCCTGCCTCCAACGTCGCAAAACACAATGACATCGGTATCATCGATGCGTAGTCCACGGAGCTTCAGTGAAGTCTTCTCAGGTGTTGCGAGAAGAAATCTGAGCTCGTTGTCATTTTTCTGCATCTCGGCAAGTTCTGCAGTGCTGAACATGAGGGGCATGTTGATGAGGTTGATGCGGGAATATGCGTCTGCTACAACGTTGTCTCCACCAGAAACAAACTGAATTCTTGTCGAGAATCGGGCAATTTCCTCTAGTTGCCGGGCTACGCGATCACAGGCGTGATCTGATTTCTGGTCGAATGCATATATCAACGGCTTGTGGTCTGTGAGGATAATGAGTTCGCGGCCTTCAATAAGGTGACGAAAATGCCTTACTGCTCTGTATATGGCCAAGAGCTCTCGGTCGTACACCTTGTATCGCGATTCTCTCGAAGTTAGTTTCTGGGAGAAGAAACCAAGAGGCTGGATCTTGTCGCCGATGCGCTGGTCTAGTGTGGCTCCAATTGCTGAATCTGATGCGTCACATCGGAGGATTAAGGGAACACCTGAACGTGGATGGGCTAATTGCACTGCATCCCTCAGTTTGTTTTTGCATTGGTTGAATGCTTCCTCTGCTTCAGGTGTCCACTGGATTGGCTTTTTGTCTCCTTTCTTAGCTCCGATTGTCAGGTTTACCAGCGGAGTTTGTGTCGTGGACGCACCAGGCATACAGCTACGGTAGAAGTTCCAGGCTCCTAGAAACTTCCGCAGTTTGTCCATCGTTGCTGGCTTAGGATAATTGGTCAAGGCCTCAACCCGGTCCGTGGGAGGCTTTATCCCAGCTTTGTTGACGGTGTATCCTAAGTATCGCACTTCCGGGTGTCCGAAGCAACACTTGGATACGTTGATGGTTAGTCCAAACTGCTGAAGTCTCTCGAAGACGATGCGCAAGTGTTGGCGATGCATCTCTTCGTTTGGCGACGCAATGATGATGTCGTCAATGTAGCAGAAGCAGAATTCAAGTCCTCTCAGCACTGTGTCCATAAATCGTTGCATCGTCTGCGCTGCGTTGCACAATCCAAATGTCATCACGTTGAATTCGAAGAGGCCGAATGGTGTGATGACGGCTGTCTTGGATCGGTCTTCTGGGGCGAGTGGTATCTGGTTATACGCTCTCTGCAAGTCCAGTGTGGTGAAGATGGTGCAGCCGGTGAGTTGATGGCTGAAGTCTCGAAGATGTGGTATGGGATACCTGTCGGGAACGGTGATTTTGTTGAGGCGACGGTAGTCACCGCACGGTCTCCATCCACCAGATTTCTTCTGCACCATTTGCAGGGGAGATGCCCACTCGCTGTTTGATGGCTTGCAAATTCCCAGTCGGACCATGTTGTCAAATTCGTCCTTCGCTGCTTTGAGTTTATCGCCGGCTAACCGACGAGCTCTTTCCGCAACTGGATGTCCTCTGACAACAACGTGATGTTGGACGTGATGATCTGCAACGCATTTGTTGTCGTCGCGCGTGATGTCAACGAAGTCCCTCAGTATGTCGGCGAAGCGATTGGTTTCATCGATCGTTTTCAGCGATGGTTGGGAGCTGCTGACTACGCTGCCGCAAACGCTTAATTTGGTGATGTTATCACTAAGCGTTCGGCGTTTTAAGCGTATCGTCAAGTCGAAGTGATCGATGAAATCCGCTCCTATGATCGGCTGTTGAGCATCGGCTATGATGAAAGTCCAACGAAACTCGCGTCGAAGTCCCAGATCGAGTACCAGAGTTCTTGTACCATATGTTGGCATTGCAGTACCATTGGCAGCGTAAAGTTGACGCGATGTAGTTGTCGGGTTTTCGGCAAATTTTTTCGGTAGGGCAGAAATATCGGCGCCGATGTCAACTAGGTAAGATGCGCCGCTGATTCTGTCCTTTATTTGTAGGCGGTGACAGTTGTAGTTGCCGTGAGCGATCGCCTTTATGCCCAGCGGCGATCCTAGTTTTCCGAATGTTTCGGACAACCGGCACGACAATTACGCGCCTCATCTCCAAACTTCTGGTGGTAGTAGCACAACCCATTCTTGTTAGTCTGGGTGAGTCTGGACCTACTTTTCGATCTGGTTCGGGATGTTGATCTTCTTCGTGAGGTCGATCGCTGGTTTCGTGGACTCTCCATCTTCAATTGATGAATCTCCTGACGTAGAAATTGAATAGACTTCCTGATGTCGTCCAACGTTGAATCGGCTTGTCTATTGATGACTTGGATGTCCTGTGTGGGCTGCAAAGTGGTCGAAACAGGGCACAGCTGTGCGTTGGACATGTCGAAGATTTTGTCGGCGACTTCGACTAGCTTATCCAAGTTTTCTTGTCCTGTTGCCAGCAACACTGAGCGGATGTTTTCGGGCAGTCTATCGAAGAACAATGTTCTCATGATAAACGTATCACAGCGACCGCCAGCAAGATGCCTCATGTGCGCCAAGATGTCGGATGGTTTTCTGCCAGTCATATCTTCGCCCCGAAGCATTCGTCGTAACTGCGACTCTGGTGATGGAGCGAAATGGTGGATGAGTCGCTCTTTGAGTGTGACGAATTTGTTGGCTGATGGTGGATTATTTGCTAGGTCTTCTACGGCTCTTAATTCGTCGCCTTCAAGACCAACTAGCAAATTGGCGTACCGTTCGTCGTCGTTGACCACACCTCCAAGTTTGAACGCCAATTCCACTTGAGTCAGCCACAGCTGAGGATACTCCGGGTTGAATTTCGGCAAGTTCGCACGTTGGAGACTATGCTGCGACGGTTGACTGTTCGGTAGTAACGGAGCTGGATGTTGTACGGTTGCTCCAGAACCTGACGAAGATTGCGCTTTGAAGTCAAGCTTGAGCGACTCGATTGCTTCATTTGCCGCCTGAAGCTGATCGCGAAGTTGTTTTATCAACTCGGTGTTGACTTCGTCTGTGGCCATTGTTTCGCGTCAACGTCAGATTCGAACACTAGCTTCCGTTTACTCCGTAACTCGTAGGACATTTACAAACACGATTTCGTCAATAACGAAACTTCAGATCGTTTCTGAAATCACGTCGGGGTCACCAATTTGTAGCTCGTTGCCATAAGTATGTCCTACTTGGAGTTAATTCAAAGGCGAGGAGTCGATTTAGGTATACAATATTTTATTTAGATAAGTTATCGTCGGCGATTTCTATGTAAGTATTGATCAGTGTCACTATCCCACTGCGAGTTATGATCCGTGTGACTTTCTAATTGCGAGTGTGTTTTGTGTGGCCCAACCCATTCCTTTTATTGCTCCGTAGGCACATGCCGACGTTGCATCCCTCGGCGTTGGTGGGATGCGAAGGATACCCTCTTGTGCGTCGCGGGCACCGTTGGGTTCGTTGGGTTGTTTACCCAACGACGTACGGACCGCGATCGCAGATGTTATTTTGCGTGGAAGGATATCCTCGCGTGGGTTATGTGCCGTTGGGTTAGGTCACGTACTGCGATGTGCTGCTGAGTGTGCCGTTGCGTAGTCCGTTCAGTATGCTCAGCTGCACTGGTTGGCCGGACCGTTGGTGTGGTTGTCCGCCACACTCCATTGGACCATGCGTTAGAAAGCTACTGTCATTGTACGTAATTTTGATAAGCGATTTGAAAGTGTTGATTTTGAGTTGCAAGACGATGATCGCCTTGGACAGCAACGAAACTTTGATTATGAAAAACTAAAATCTATGAAGAATATTGTCAAACACAAGAAGAGCTCAAGCAGCTATTTCAAAACGTTTAAATGCAGCTGGATATATTCAAAAGCAAGGATATTGAGTTTCAAAAGAACTTAAGCCAAAAGACGTCGAAAGGCGGTTTTGCACGTCCCAAATGCTGCTTAAACACCGCAAAAGGAAGTCGGTTTTGCATCATATTGTTTCTGGTGGTGAAAAGTGGATCCATTACAACAACTCCACGTGCAGAAAATCATATGTGAAAACTGGCCATCCAGCGCGAAGAAAATGCTTTCTATTTGCCATCCATGGCGCGAAGAAAATGCTTTCTATTTGGCGGGATCAGAAGTGTATGCTTTATTATGAGGCACTAAAACCAGGTGAAACCATTGATGGACAACGCTACAATTAATCCGTTTAAAGAGAGCAGTAGCCGAATAACACCCGGAATGTGCAACCAGACACGAAGCAATAATAACGCAAATGTTGATTTTCTTTTAGTTCATGAGGAACTCATATATCGAGATGTTATATAGCAAAGTTGTTTTAAGCGATTTTAAATCCATGTATGTGATACATGACGCTTCTATGCAATCTCACGTGTTGTACTGTGGCGATCCGAATCGATTATTGCTTTGCTTTGGTCGACGTTTTTCAGCTTTGAGTGAAAAGTCACCAGAACGGAATTTGGCAACCAAATTTAAACACTGTCGTTTTTTTAATGCTTCGTCACCATAAACAGCATATAACTTTTTGTGTGCTTACAATGCGTTTTTTCCTTTCCGGAAATATAAATGCAAAATATGACGAACATTTTTGTTTTGATTTTCCATTTTTCAACAGACGCCAAACAAAAACTACACAAAGCGATCCAAAAAATTTTATTCAATTTTACTGAAGTCTTCCTGTTCTTCTTCATCTTGTGGCGCTACAGTCCGGGGTGGACCTGGGCCTCAACCAACATGCCTCCCCAGCCAGCAAGATCTTTCGACAGCTGTCTCCAGTTGCTGTCGTTGTCCCAATGGTTTAGATTCAAAGACTTTTCGGGACGGAGCAATGGTGTCCATATGCTCTTCATGGCCTAGCCATCTTAAGCGTTGTATCCGTAGACGCTTGACCAGGCGCATGTCGCTGTACATCCCATAGAGTTCGTCGTTAAATCTTCTCCTCCAGATGCCATCAACGCAAACAGGACCAAGAATCGCAAGCAAAACTTTTGTCTCGAAAAGACTAAGGGCTTCCACATGACGTCCAAGTTTCCGCGCCATAAAGTAGGACTGGAATGACCAAGCTGTTACATAAAGTGAGCTTAGTCCTTCGAGAGAGGGCTTTATTACTCATTACTCTTCAGCCTAAAGAAACAGCGATTGGTAAGAGTGCTCTTGTTGTTGTCCCTATGTATTGCGGAGCCGAGGTAGACGAACTCCTTGACAACCTGGAAGTTTCTGCTGTTGTGTGTCCTTTGATGCGAGCATGTACATAAATTTGCCCTCATTTATCGCCAGACCCATTTTACCCGCTTCAGCTTAACTGACGGCTACATTAAATATACCAGTTACGAAACAACCGAATGTCTTGGCTACGGATGGATACACTTTTGACGACCCTCGCAAACGTAAAAAAGATAATGTTTTACGGATATGCACGTGGAATGTGGAGTCCCTAAACAGATCACGTTCAGCTGGTGAACTTGCGGAGGCCCTGGACTGCTATAAAGCAGACATTACCGCAATTCAGGAAATGTGATGGGATGGGCCGGGCAGGAGAAGAGTAAGAAACTGCGACATATACCACGGCGACTGCTACAGAAAGAGAGGGAAACGCTTATTTGAATGCGGTTTTGTTGTTCGAGGCAGACATAGGCAAAAAGTCTTAAGCTTCCAATACATAAGCAAACGCCTCATAACAATCCGCATCAAGGCTAAATTCGGGAATATAAGCCTCATTTCGCCCACGCCCCGACAGAGGAAAAAGATGACAGCAGTAAAGAAGACTTCTATCACCTTATATAAAGGGCTTACGATCGAGATTTCAACGCTCAGCTGGGAAGAGAAAAATCTTTGCTAAAATCATCGGAAAACACAGCCTGCACGCCAACACCTCCGGAAACGGACTCAGGCTAGTTGACTTCGCCTCGGGGCGAAATCTCTCTGTGGCCAGCACGCGGTTTCCACACCTCAACATTCATAAAGCTACCTGACGATCACCTGATCAATCTACCGTCAACCAGATTTATCATGTTGCGATCGACGTCAGACACTCCTCTAGTATTCTCGATGTCCGAACCTTCCGAGGTGCAAACATCGATTCGGATTATCACCTTGTTGTAACCAAGGTAAGAACCCAGATATCAACAGAGCAACGGAGTCGAAACAGGTCAAAACGGTTTGATGTCGGAAAGCTACAATCGCAGCTAATCGCTAGAGCCTTTGCCGACCGATTCTCCCTGAAACTGTCTCAAAGTTCGAAGCTGCCTACACAAACAATAGAAGACAAGTGGGAACGTTGTCATGAAGCCATCGAAGAGGCCCCCACTGATGTGCTGAATTTCACGCCACCACCTAAAAGGAACCCATGGTTTGACGATGAGTGCAGGCAGGTGCATGCAGCCAAACAAGAAGCATACAAGGCAACGCTGCATCGAACGTCGAGAGCTGTTTGTGAGCTCTAAAAACAGGGAAGAAGGGAAGAGAACCGGCTTCTCAGAAGAAATAAGAAAGAGCACGAGAAGCGCGCGGTCAAGGAAATGGAGAGGTGCTATGGCAAGAATGACGTCCGAAATTTTTATCGCAAGATAAAACTGCCGGCACCGAAATGGACAACTGGTCGTAGAGTCGCAGTCGGATCTGAGAATCTGGAAGGATCATTTCTGCAGACTCCTAAACGGCGATGACGACGCAAATCTCACACGTCGGAACTCACACGTCAACATTACAGGCACGATCTTCCATAAGTCCGTTCAACTGCTAGCTTATGCGGATGACATTGACGTGATTGGCCGAACTAAGCGAGCCGTCAATGAGGCGTTTGCTAGCATCGAAGCGGAAGCGGCTAAAGTGGGACTGGTGGTAAACGAGGGCAAAACGAAGTATATGCTGTCATCGAAGACGGACGCAAACATCGACATCTCGGACAGAGCTTCACTATGGGTAGCAGACACTTCGAGGTAGTCAAAGACTTCGTCTATCTCGGCTCCGCGGTGAATAGGGACAACAATATCAGTACCGAAATCAAACGCAGAGTCATTCTTGACAATAGCTGTTACATTGGGCTTAAGAGGCAATTGAGTAATAAAGCCCTCTCCCGAACGGCCAAATTGACTTTGTACAACACCTTGAGCATCCCAGTCCAGCTTTAGGGCGCAGAAACCCGGACGCTACTAAAAGCGGATGAGGAAGCCCTTGGTCTCTTCGAGAGAAAAGTTCTGCCTGCGATTTTTGGTCCTCTTTGCGTTGATGGTATCTGGAGGAAAAGATTCAACCACGAACTGTATAGGCTGTATGGCGGCATGAGCCTAGTCAAGCGTCTACGAGTACAATGCTTAAGGTGGCTAGGCCATGTAGAGCGTATGGACAGCACTGCTCCGGCATGAAGAGTTTTCGAATCCGAACCACAGGGACAACGTAACAGAGGACGTCCTAGACTGAGATGGCGCACACAAGTGGAAAAGGACCTCAACCAACTTGGAGTGCACAATTGGAGGCAGCTGGCAAGAGATCGTGCTAGCTGGAGAGGCATGTTGGTTGAGGCCCAGGTCCCACCCGGACTGTAGCGCCATCCGAAGAAGAAGAAGAAGAAATATCACCAACCGAAGCTGGCCAATCCTCCGAAACCAACGCCGCCTCCTCTTCTTCTAGCTCTCAAAGCAAAAAGCGAAAAACGTCTTAGCACATTCCCGTTGGTAGCACCTCCCGCACGCAAGGTCCGCAAGACACCGGTGCCACACCTAGTACTGGCTGCGTCTCGGATAGGCTGAAATTGACTGCTGCGGGAGAGTCCGCCAATAGACTCAAACGCGCGGCAAGCGGAAAACGAGATCCACAGCCCTACAAGAAGGCTGCCATCTCTTCTTTGCTGCTACGAATAGGGAAAGTTGGCAATGACGACAGCATGACCGACGCAGAATGCAAATACTGCGAAGATCAGCTGTGGGAGCTGGGTAAGGCAGAGAACGCTTGCTTCGAGGTGGTGGGTTGTGCTCTGGAAAACGGAACGTTTTTGGTGAAGTGCTCCACACAGCAATCTCTTGAGTGGCTGAGCACTTCCGTGCCGAAAATTGCCCTCCTGGGAACCACAAATTTTGAGGTTCTCAGACCTTCAAAACTCACGCGCGCCATCTGTTGGATCCCGGGGCCACTCATTAACACGAAGGTTGCGCTGGCGCGTCTCCGCATCTAGAACCCTGGTCTCGAAACCTCTCCCACAGGGACACTCTCGTTGCGGGTGTGGAAAAATCGCATCTGTGGCCTTTGTACCCTACGACGCTTCTCTCCACTCTTCGACGAGCGATCGGAAAGACCGAGAGCTTGTCTTTTCCCAGCAACTAATCTTGGACATTTCTGTGGACAAGATTTAATTGCTGCGGTCATTAATTTTAAATCATGGCGCAATTTTGCGGTGGCTTCGGCCTATTTCCCCTACGATTCTGTCCTAAGAAGACAGGAAGTGATTGACTTAACGCTATCAAATAAATATCTTAAGAAGATCACAGACTGGAAAGTTCTGTCGGAAGTGTCCATGTCGGACCATAGATACATAGAGTTCCGAATCGAATGCGAAACCAACATCTCGCAGAAAAGCAGGAACCCTAGGAGAACAAACTGGCCAAAGTTTAGGGAAGAGCTAGCAAATCGCATTGTGCCTCTCCCAAAACTCAGAACGAGGCGTAAGGTAGAGGTGGCAGTTCGGAACCTGAACGATACCCTAACCAAATGCTTTGAACTGACATGCCCAGTCAAAAAACACCCCTGCAGAACCCCTGTTCCGTGGTGGAAGGCGGAATTGAAGAGAAAGCGCAAGGAAACCAGAAAACTTCTGAATAGGACTCAAGACTAATCTGGAAGACGATTGGAACCTGTATCGATTAAAACAAAAAGAATATAAATGGCTAATTCGGGCTTCAAAAAGTGCCTCTTATAAAAACTTTTGTGGGAAAATTGGAACACTCAGTGAAACTAGTCCTCAAAAGGGACAAAGCAGTGAGGCTGGACACACTTAGCAAACCAGACGGTACCAATACCGAGTCTAAAGCTGAGACCCTCCAACTCATGCTTGAGATTCCCTTCCCTGGGAATCAGATCACAGTCTGCTGAAAATCAGTGCCAATTTCCGAAACTGGGGATGAGCAGAGAGATACTACACGCAGAGGCTGGATGAAGCCATCAAGTACGCTGTTGCGTCTTTTGATGGTTTTAAGTCACCGGGCACCGATGGCATATATGCAGCACTGCTGCAAAAGGGCATGGATCCTATACTGCCGGCTCTGAAAAGAATCTTCACTGCCACCCTCGTGCTGGCATATATTGCAAGCTCCTGGCGAACAGTGAGGGTAGCCTTCATGCCGAAAATTGGTAAAGGAGACTACTCTCTCGCCAAAAACTTCAGGCCTATCAGTCTCACCTTTTTCATGCTAAAAATCTTGGAGAGGCTCGTCGAATAGCAGCTGCGGAAAAACGCTTTGCGATCACACCCACTATCTCAAATGCAACATGCCTACCAGCGCGGAAAATCTTGCGAGACTCCACTTGAAAATCTCGTCGCTAGAACTGAAAGTGCACTTGACAGGAAAGAAAACACACTGTTGCATCGACCTTCGTGGAGTGCAGACGTATTTCAGTCATAGAACAATAAAAACACAATTAATTACTCCTTATTACATTTAAACACCTAAGAAACCAAGTGAGGCATTAGCCTAGTGGAGGAGGCGCCTCGGTAATCAGTCGATCGTTAACATCCACCACGGAAGGACGTATATCGGCTGTGTAGTTCGTGTGTGGTTTGAATATTTTTTGTGCGATTCCAAGAAGAAGGGTGCAAAACTGCAAACATTTTTGAGTCGGCTTTCACGGAAAAGGGAACCGAAAGTACAATTCTTGATCAGTTCTCAGAAAAAGAAACAGACAAATTAAAGTGAAGTGTGTGTTATTGTTGGCAAACAAATGGAGGGAGATCATTCTGAAATAGAGAGTGACGTTGGGTGTGAAAGCCACGAATCGCTGAAAAAACGCAAAATATTAAAGCCTCAACCAAATTTGGTAAAGAGGCGTATGAAGATGTACGAGTCAAAAGAAAATGACAACGACGATGAGGCGTCCTATAGTGAGCGTGGGAACATTTTCGCCAAACTAGCTTCATCCAGGGCCGATGATCAGGCCGCTGAGGAGAGGGAGTTGGCGGAGAAGACCCGGGAGAAGGAGGAGCTGGAGGCTTTTATAAAAGCTCTCCAGCTAAAACTAGAGGCCAGGAAGAAACTGGTTGTTGAGAAACGGCAGACGCAGCAACAGCTGCAGCAGTCCAAGCAGCAAAAGATGCAGCAGTCTAAGCAGCAGCAGCCGGTGCCGCCAAATCACCAACAACATCAGCAGCAACGGAAGCAACAACAACAACAGCAGCAGGGCCCGACTATCAAAAGGAAGAAGACAAGGATGCCACCAATAAATGTCAGCGGGATGGACACCACTGACACCATAAAGGTATGTAAGTTGTCCGTAGGGGACAATTTTAAAATCAAAAATAAAGGGTTCCAAAAACCATCGGTCCACTGCTTATAAGTAGACAGCTATAAAAAGGTTAAGGACCAGATGACGGCAGCTGGGGTAGAGTTTTATACTTTTACCCCGAAAGGCGAAAAAGTACAGACGGTGCTTTTAAAGGGACTGGATGTTTCGGTTGAGCCGGAGAACATCCTTAAGTCCCTTAAGGGACTCCAAATTGAGGACGTGGAATTTGTGGCGGTTAGTCGCTTCTCCACCGTCCGTTTAAGAATGACGCCTGAGCGTCTGCTTCCCCTCTTCTTGGTGCAAGTCACACCAGGAAGCCGAATGGAAAGTCTGAGGTCTATTAAGATCCTGGACTCCCAGATGATTTCCTCGGAGAGGCTTAGGGGTGCCAGACGGATGCTCCTCTGCGCAAGATGCCAAATCTTTGGCCACGCCGCAGGAAACTGCAATAGGCAGCCAAGATGCAGCAAGTGCGCACTCTGTCGGCGCGCTGTCCCCTGGGAGAGGGGAAAGTGAAGGACAGGTCACGTTTAAAATGCGTACATTGTGGGGAGAAGGGACATCCGTCTAGTTATCGAGGTTGCCGCAAAGAAGAAGGATATGATAAAGAAAGAGAAAGTGGTGAATTCGAGGCCGATGCCTAGAATACTAGCCACACCTGTTACGCCGGTCATTTCCTACGCACAGATGGCGTCTGGTAGACGACCGGCACAACAGACAGTGCCAAAAATGGTACCAGTACCTGTGGAGGCTTCGAATATGGGCTTCGCGGAACTGTTCTGCATGATGGCCTCAATGAAGGCCCAAATGGAGCAGTTTCAGAGAGATCTTCTGCGGATGGACCGGGTCCTTTCGTCAAGACCCGCTGGGTCGGGTGCGTATCCGTTTTAGTGGATACGCCAGCAGCTGGAGACCTATGGCAGTGAATGCAAATTCACTTGTCAGGATCGAAAGAAGGTTGATTTTGATCAACTTGTTGGTGATGAGCCTGATGTGTTAATGGTTAGTGAAACTAATCTAAACCGGAAACACACAATCAGGTACAAAAACTACACACTACACACGGTCTATGCACCAGATGCACCTCGGTCCACAGACTTCATTTCAGAGCTTGAAACTCTCTTTCGAAAGCTTCGTTTATGCTCAGAGGATAACTACTTTGTTGTCGCCGGCGATTAGAACGCGAAGCATGAGGAATGGGGTAATTCTGTCCCAAATCCCAGAGGAAAATAACTCCTTGAGTGGTTGACGCAGCACTATATTGAGTTCAAGCTAAATTTGCTTGCAACCGATAGACCGTCCTTTCCCAGAAGTGGGTCTTATTTAGATCTGATGCTAATTGACAGACGACAGACGCTACGGGACGTGAACAGACAAACTAGAAACTGCTTAGCAACGGTAGAGTACGACAGTGATCACTGTGGGCTCGCCGCAGTAATTCGGTTCCCAAACGAGATGGTGGAACTGGAGGAATTCATGGAATCGTATCCTTACAATTATTGTAAGGCTCGTTGGCCGCGCTTCTCCAGAGTCTCTGCCAGAGAACTGTGTTCGAATGACTTAACGCCACCGTTGAACATAAACCTAACGAACGAGGAGGTTGACAGGTACCTCATACGAATGGACACTACGATTAAACATACTACGGACAAAACGTTTCCAAAAGTATCACCGAGAACAGATGGCGACATCTATCGGAACGATACAATCGACGCACTGCACGCCCAAAAAAGCAGACTGCTATCGAGAATCAAGACACTTTACAGACAATTTACAGACCGAGACGATCAGGAACTGTGGTCGCTCAAGTCGCAAATGAAAAACCTCCGGAGTTTGATTCGGTTGAATTATAGAATTGCTATCAATTCATATTGGGGAAATTCGGGATTCGGGCTGCTCATTCGAACGGTACGGGTATGTTCCCCCAAATCAACCAGATCTTCCGAAGGAGGGATCATAGCGACTTGGAGGCTGTTCGACTTGACAGAACAACTGACAACGCAAACATACTGACTTTAGTTGGCATCGATCCTGTTTAACAATGCTCTGAGTAATGCACGCCTTGCACCGGGGCCTGCCTTGGTGACTTGGAAAAGGCATTCGACACCGTCTGGTTAGAAGGCCTCTTCCTTAAGTTGACGAGGTTGGGTATAACCAAAGAACTGCTTTACACGATTTATAATATGGTGACAAGTAGGAAGTTTGTTGTCAAGAGTAGCAACAAGGTTTCTACTAATGTCTTTTACATAAAAAATGGGCTCCAGCAGGGCGCAGTAAGCTCACCAATTCTTTTCACTATTTTTACCAGTGAATTAATTGGTTCCATGCAGTACCTGATTGCGTACGCTGACGATTGGATCGCGTACAGAACAGCGCCGAAGATTGAAGTAATTAATATCCTCTTGCAGCGTGACTTCGAGAAAATCCAGCGATTTTGCGACGACTGGAAGTTGAAAATGATGGCTGGGTGATGTGGGAACAGGGTAGGCACTGATTGGTATCAACCTGGCGATGCCCAGCTGCTGTAACTGTCTTCCACACACCAATTGTGCTTATTCTACCTCCACGTTGGTAGCCATCGGGTACTGGTTGTAGTTCACCCGAACTCAACCTGCCAAACCTATAAGTGCGACCTCCGCCCAAGAGGTATAAAAAAGGGCCTGGTCCTCCAGGTTGGGGGTGTGCGTCGGGGTAACTGCCCGGCCACATTAAAAAATAAACAGTTACGAATCAACCGAATGCCTCGGATATGGATGGATTCACTGTTGACGACCCACGCAAACGAAAAAAGGATAATGATCTACGGATATGCACGTGGAATGTGAGGTCCCTAAACAGACCACGTGCAGCCGATGAACTTGCGGAGGCCCTGGACTGCTATAAAGCAGACATTACCGCAATTCAGGAAATGCGGTGGGATGGGCCGGGCAGGAGAAGAGTAAGAAACTGCGACATATACCACGGCGACTGCTACAGGGAGAGAGGGAAACGCTTATTTGGATGCGGTTTTGTTGTTCGAGGCAGACTTAGGCAAAAAGTCTTAAGCTTCCAATACATAAGCGAACGCCTCATAACAATCCGCATCAAGGCTAAATTCGGGAATATAAGCCTCATATGCGCCCACGCCCCGACAGAGGAAAAAGATGACAGCAGTAAAGAGGACTTCTATCATCTCCTAGAAAGGACATATGATCTATGCCCCAGCTACGACACCAAGATAGTTCTAGGAGATTTCAACGCTCAGCTGGGAAGAGAAAAAGTCTTTGCTAAAGTCATCGGAAGACACAGCCTGCACGCCAACACCTCCGGAAACGGACTCAGGCTAGTTGACTTCGCCTCGGGGCGAAATCTCTCTGTGGTCAGCACGCGGTTCCCACACCTCAACATTCATAAAGGTACCTGGCGATCACCTGATCAATCAACCGTCAACCAGATTGATCACGTTGCGATCGACGTCAGACACTCCTCCAATATCCTCGATGTCCGAACCTTCCGAGGTGCAAACATCGACTCGGATCATCACCTTGTTGTAGCCAAGGTAAGAACACGGATATCGAGAGAGCAACGGAGTCGAGACAAGCCAAGACGGTTTGATGTCGGAAAGCTACAATCGCAACCGACCGCTAGAGCCTTTGCCGATCGATTCTCCCTGAAACTATCTCAAAGTTCGGCGCTGCCTGCACAAACAATAGAAGACAAGTGGAAACGTTGTCAAGAAGCCATCAAAGAGGCCGCCACTGATGTGCTGGGTTTTATGCCACCACCTAAGAGGAACCCATGGTTTGACGACGAGTGAAGGCAGGCGCATGCAGCCAAACAAGAAGCGTACAAGGCAACGCTGCATCGAACGACGAGAGCTGTTTGTGAGCTCTACAAACAGAGAAGAAGGGAAGAGAACCGGCTTCTCAGAAGAAAAAAGAAAGAGCACGAGAAGCGCGCGGTCGAGGAAATGGAGAGGTGCTATGGCAGGAATGATGTCCGAAATTTTTACCACAAGATAAAACAGTTATCCGGTGGTTATAAGGCTCGGACAGAAGCCTGCCGGGATCAAAATGGACAACTAGTGGTAGAGTCGCAGTCGGTGCTGAGAATCTGGAAGAATCATTTCTGCAGACTCCTAAACGGCGATGACGTCGCAAATTCCGCTGTTAGGCAGAATGTCCCACTCAATTTGGACGACGATGGACAAGAATTCCGTCCCCCCGACTTCGATGAGGTCAAGATAGCAATATCGAGACTGAAATCGAACAAAGCTGCTGGCGCGGACGGACTATCCGCAGAGCTGTTCAAAGCGGCTGGGGATGAGCTGGTTGGGTGCATGCACCAGCTCATCTGTGAGATATGGTCGGAGGAAAGCATGCCCGACGAGTGGAATCTCAGCATCGTTTGTCCGGTCCACAAGAAAGGAGACCCCTTCGACTGCGCCAACTACCGAGGGATCAGTCTTCTTAAAATTGCATATAAGATTTTCTCTGCCGTACTGTGTGAGCGCCTGAAACCGTTCGTCAACAACCTGATAGGTCCTTATCAGTGTGGTTTCAGGCCAGGGAAGTCCACAATCGACCAGATCTTCACACTGCGGCAGATCCTGGAGAAGTCCCAAGAAGTACAAATCGACACCCACCATCTATTTGTCGATTTCAAGGCCGCGTATGACAGCGTGCATAGAGACGAGCTATACAGTGCCATGTCTAGTTTTGGCATCCCTACCAAACTCGTCAGATTGTGTAGGATGACGATGGAGAACTCTCGCTGCTCCGTCAAGGTCGGTAGCGAACTCACCGATACCTTCGATGTCAAAAAAGGATTTAGACAAGGCGACGCGCTGTCATGCGACTTCTTTAACATCATCCTTGAGGGGATCGTGCGGAACTCATACGTCAACACCAGAGGCACGATCTTCCACAAGTCCGTTCAATTGCTAGCTTATGCGGATGACATTGACGTGATCGGCCGAACTCAGCGAGCCGTCAATGAGGCGTTTGCTAGCATTGAAACGGAAGCGGCTAAAGTGGGACTGGTGGTAAACGAGGGCAAAACGAAGTATATGCTGTCATCGAAGAAGGACGCAGAACATCGACGTCTCGGACAGAGCGTCACTATGGGCAGCAGACACTTCGAGGTAGTGAAGGACTTCGTCTATCTCGGCTCCGCGGTGAATAGGGACAACAACATCAGTACCGAAATCAAGCGCAGAATCACTCTTGCCAATCGCTGTTTCTTTGGGCTCAAGAGGCAATTGAGTAATAAAGCCCTCTCCCGAACGACCAAAGTGACTTTGTACAACACCTTGATCATCCCAGTCCTGCTCTACGGCGCAGAAACCTGGACGCTACTAAAAGCGGATGAGGAAGCCATTGGTCTCTTCGAGAGAAAAGTTCTGCGTGCGATTTTTGGTCCTGTTTGCGTTGATGGCATCTGGAGGAGAAGATTCAACCACGAACTGTATGGGCTGTGCGGCGGCATGAGCCTAGTCAAGCGTCTACGGATACAACGCTTAAGGTGGCTAGGCCATGTAGAGCGCATGGACAGCAATGCTCCGGCCCGAAGAGGTTTCGAATCCGAACCACAGGGACAACGCAACAGAGGACGTCCTAGACTGAGATGGCGCACACAAGTGGAAAAGGACCTCAACCATCTTGGAGTGCGCAATTGGAGACAGCTGGCAAGAGATCGTGCTAGCTGGAGAGGCATGTTGGTTGAGGCCCAGGTCCACCCCGGACTGTAGCGCCATCCGAAGAAGAAGAAGAAGGAAGTTGAAAATCAACTTCCAGAAGTGTGAAACCATTCTGTCCCGAACTCCGTTGCACAGGGCTTCAAGGGACACGAATGTAAACCGGCGTAAGTTCGGCATTTTGGACCCACATAGGCGACCAATAGCTGTGAAGAATGTGGTGAGATATTTGGGCATTATGTTAGACCATTTTCTGTATGGAAATTTCCATGCAGCAACTGGTCGCTATGGCAAGTAGGTTGTTTTACAGCAGCCAACTTGATTCCAGGGTGAAGATCAGATGGAAAGGATGAGGGTCTTCGAGAGGCAATGTCTTCGGGCTTGCCTTAAGATGTACAGAACCCCAGAATCTGAGTACAAGAAGTTCTATTCCAATGAAATCTTGTACAACGCAGCAAACGTGAACAGGGTGGATAATTTTATTATTAAACTGGTTCGAAGGCATGTTGCAAGAGCAATGACCTCAGAAAACGATCTGATATTCGGAGCCTTCTACCCAAATGATTCATATCACGAGAGTGCACGCCGGTGTGGATTCATTCCACCGGAAGCGTTCTTGTTCCTGGACCGACTTGGCTTGGTGCAGGATGCGGAGGGATGTCCACTTCTCTACCATGTCATGAGACGGACGGTGGACAAGCGAGTGCTCTACGATTGCAACGTAGGAACTGAAAATCAGGGTGATCTTCGGTTCAGCACATCCATCTTTATTCGCGACATTAACGATCGGGAGAGGGATAGGCACTTTTACTGGTGGCTAGAGCCACATTTGGTTGCCGAGCTGCCGTCAGCTGACGCCGATATTGGTCCTACGGACAACTTGCATTTAAGATAAGGTAGAATAAGTTAGGATTATGTATAAATTACCAAAAAAAAAAAAAAAAAAATAAAAAAAACATATATTTGTTAATTTAATTAGATTAATTAATTAATTAATACTGTAAATATTTACAAAACAATAATATCACGAAGCTGAAAAGCAATATAATTAAAAAACAGATATACTTAGAGTGCCCGTCTAAGGCCAGTAAGATAGATTTGTAAGTTTTAAATAAATTATAAAGTAGTTAAGTATTTTGTCTAGATTTAAGAAAATTAAATGATAAATAAGAAAAACATTTTTAATCTTTAAACTTAAAAAGGTGCCTCGGTTCGAATCCCGCGAGCACTTTTTTTTTATTTTTTTTTATTTTCCTTTATAAAAGACACATAGTGTAAGTGCAATGAATAGTGAAGAGCGACCCGCGCTCGAAAAATCGGGTGATTTCAAGACACCGTTGCCGAATAGATCTGATGATCTAAGTGACGTAAGCAGTGTTCGCTCAGAGAGCCCAGCCAGCAAACTCAATGAGACAAAGAAGAGGAGGAGGAGGATGCAAATGCAACCGACACCGATCGACGAACAACAACAACAACTGCATCATCTGATGAAGAAGCAGCCTCAAGCAAGGCGACGCCCATCCGAGCAACATCAACTCGGAAAAGCTCCAAGTCAACACCAACAACAGCAATGAAAGCGGACAAAGATATTGAAACCCTTCAATACCAATCTGAAGGTAAAGAAGGGCGCTACACGGGGGGTAACAACTTCTTCCATCTCCTCGCCTTCTCTGATACTGAGGACAGGGCGGAAGACATAGAGGAGCTGGAAGAGAGTACAAAGAGGCGTGATGAGCTCAGTGCTCACATTTAACACCTCAAAGCGAAAATCACAGCTGATGAGGCTGCTGAAG
Source organism: Eristalinus aeneus (assembly GCA_955652365.1). Classification (NCBI taxonomy): domain Eukaryota; kingdom Metazoa; phylum Arthropoda; class Insecta; order Diptera; family Syrphidae; genus Eristalinus; species Eristalinus aeneus. The sequence continues at coordinate 42,074,286 of OY019130.1, forward strand.
AAAAAAAAAACGGAAACAAAAACAACTGCAGCAACATCAAATGAAACAACAGCAGCAACAAACACTAAAACAGCAGCAGGGCCAGCCCCAGGCGGAGCTGCCTTCTACTTCTAAAGCAGCTCAAAAACTGCAGAAGCAACAACATCTCCAGCAACAGTAACAACCACCAAAGCAGCAGAGACAGCAGCAACATCAGTTACAGCAACAACATCAGAGACAGCAGCAACATCAGAGACAGCAGCGACATCAGATACAGCAACATATCACAGCAGAAACAACGACAGCAACAGAGATCCACAGAAAAGAAGGAGAGGTGCTCTCCTATAAACATCTTTGGACTAGAAACGAAAGACATTGTCAAAACATGTAAGTTGGCCACAAGTAGTCCTTTTTATATTAAATATAAGGGTATAAATAGAATGTCGGTTCACTGTAGCTCAGTAGCCGATTTTAAAAGTGTTAAAGAGTCCTTAGCGTCTGCGGGGGCTCGTTTTTACACATACACCCCAGTAGGTGAAAAAGGGCGTAATGTGCTCTTCAAGGGGGTTGATCCTTCTACTGACCAGCAGGAGATCCTCAAGGAGCTGCGCGCCCACAATAGCGACGAGGTCCACTTCGTAGGAGTAAGGCCCTTCAACACTGCGGCTACGAGGAAGAATAAGGAGGTTAAACTTCCATTCTTTCTGGTTAAGCTCTCCCATGGCAACAAAATCGAGAGCCTAAGGAAAATTCGATCCATAGGCTCTCTAGCTGTTAAATGGGAAACATTAAGAAAGTCGGACCACGTACTTCAATGTGCGCAGTGTCGGATGCTGAGACAGAAGAAGTAACAGACAGAGCCCTTCTCAGCTGTGTACTCTGCGGAGGAAAAGGACATCCCGCTACTTATCGGGGTTGTTCTCGCATACGATAGCTCCGGCAAAGAGTAAAGGCTGCAAGGAACGCAAAAACGGTAGAAGCCAGGCCAGTGGCCCGTGCTGCAACTACCGCTGTTACGCCCGACTATCACCTACGCTCAAATAGCATCAGGCAGAAAACCGGCAGAACAGACAGTGCCGAAGGTTGTTCCGGTCACAGTGCCCAGACAGCCAATGGCAGATCCTAACTTAAAGGATGTATTGACCACCATTCAGTCAATGCAAGCGCAGATGATCGCTTTGCAGAAACAGATGGTAGATTTACAGACCAGTTTCCTACAGCAAACAGCCCGAGTAGAGGTTATCTATTCGGCGCTGTTTAGCGAGCCAAATGCGCAACAGATATAATGGTTACACGCGCAGCAGGACCCCTTAAGATCCTAGCAGTGAATGTCAATTCGCTGATAAGGATCGAACGCATTCTGTCACCGACCTTCGTACAGTGCAGACGTGTTGCAGTCTAGGAATAATAAAACGACAACTAAGTGAAATATATTATCTAGAAATATCAGTCAAATCAAGTGGGGCATTAGCCTAGTGGTAAGGGTTTCTGTTCGCGAATACGCCGTCCCGGGTTCGAATCCCGCGGCCCAAAGAAAAAAAAAATATTTTTTAATTTTAAAAAGACACAAAGTGTGAACAGTATGTGTAGTGAAGAGCGACCCGCGCTCAACAAATCGGGTGACTTTAAAACACCGTTGCCATACGTATCTACTGATCTTAGTGACGACAGCAGTGTACAGTCAGAGAGCCCAGGCGGCCAACTCAACGATGCAAAGAAGAGGAGGAGGAGGTTGCAGATGCAACCGACTCCGATCAAGCGCCGAACTTAAACAACAACGGCATCATCTGAAGAGGAAGCAGTCAGAGGCAACCGAGCAACCCCACTCGGAAAACCACAAAAACAACGCCAACAACAGCATTGAAAAAGGACAACGACATTGAAACCCTCCAATACCAATCGGAGGGTAACGAAGGACGGAACATGGGGAGCAACAACTCCTTCCAGCTCCTCGCCTCCTCTGATATTGAGGACAGAGCGGAAGACATTAAGGAGCTGGTGGAAAGTACGAAGAGGCGTAATGAGCTCACCGCTCACATCGAATTCCTCAAATCAAAAATCGCGGCTGGTGAGGATGCCGAAATAAAAAGGCGTAAAAACCAAAAACTGCAGCAACAACAGCAGCAACAACAAAAACAGCAGCAGCAACAAATGCAGAAGCAACAGCAGGGCCAGTCCCAGGTGGTGCTGCCATCTACTTCTAAAGCAGCTCAAATGCTGCAGCAGCAACAACAACAACAGCTACAAAAGCAAAAGCAACAACCACAAAAGCAGCAGAGACAGCAGCAAGATCAGAGGCAGCAACATCAGCAGAGACAGCAGCAACACCCATCTCAACAGGCACAAAGGCAGCAACAGAAATCTGTAGAGAAAAAGGAAAGGTGTCCGCCTATAAACATCTTTGCACTAGGGACGAAAGACATTGATAAAACGTGTAAGTTGGCCACAAAAAATTCATTTTTTCTTAAATAAAAGGGTACAAATAGAATGTCGGTCCACTGTAGTTCAGTGGCCGACTTTAAAAAAAGTAGAAGAGGCTTTAGCGGCGGCTTGGGTGCGTTTCTATACATACACCCCTGAAGGGGAAAAAGGGCGCACTGTACTCCTCAAGGGTGTTGATCCTTCAATTGACCCGAAGGAGATCTTCGAGGAACTACAATGCCATAATAGCGACGAGGTCCAATTCGTAGGAGTAAAACCCTTCACCACTCCGGCTACGAGGAAGAATAAGGAGGTTAAACTTCCGTTCTTTCTCGTCCAGCTCTCCCATGGCAGCAAAATTGAAAGCCTAAGGAAAATTTGGATCCATAGGCTCTCTAGCTGTAAAATGGGAAATATTAAGAAAATCCGACCACGTACTTCAATGTGCGCAGTGTCGGATGTTGGGACACACGAGGTACAACTGCAATATGCAGTACAGATGCTCAAGATGTACCGAATCCCATCAGAAGGGAAAATGTAGTTTAGGCGAGCAGGAAGTCGCAGACAGAGCCCTTCTCAGCTGTGTACTCTGCGGAGGAAAAGGACATCCAGCTACTTATCGGGGTTGTCCTCGCATCCGAGAGCTCCGGCAAAAAGTAAAGGCTGCAAGGAACGCAAAAACGGTAGAAGCCAGGCCAGTGGCCCGTGCTGCACCTACCGCTGTTACGCCCGACTATCACCTACGCTCAAATAGCATCAGGCAGAAAACCGGCAGAACAGACATTGCCAAAGATTTTTACGGTCACAGAGCCCAGACAGCCTATGGCAGATCCTAACTTAAAGGATGTATTGACCACCATTCAGTCAATGCAAGCGCAGATGATCGCTTTGCAGAAACAGATGGTAGATTTACAGACCAGTTTCCTACAGCAAACAGCCCGAGTAGACGTTATCTATTCGGCGCTGTTTAGCGAGCCAAATGCGCAACAGATATAATGGTTACACGCGCAGCAGGACCCCTTAGATCCTAGCAGTGAATGTCAATTCGCTGATAAGGATCGATCGACAAATATAGCTTTCTCACTTCTTGCAAACCCATAATCCTGACGTGCTGATGGTTTGCGAAACCAAACTAAACCAGACGCGCAACCTCAGGTACAAAAACTACCAAGTAATAAGAAGATACCGGCCTAATTCCTCTCGAGGGGGTGGGGTCGCCCTCTTAATAAAAAATAACATAAATCATAAGATCGTATACAGCAATGTTGTGCGAAGGTTAAGTGTGCTGGAGGCTTGTATCGCGAGCATCCCTCTCCAAGGTGGAAAGCGGTTATTCGTGATTGCAGTCTACGCGGCAGACACTCGAAACTCAATTTTCATATCTGAGCTCGAGGCTCTCTTCACTAGCCTTCGCTTAAACCTGGAGGAAAACTTTTTCGCTATTGCTGGTGATTTAAACGCAAAGCACGGCGAATGGGGTAACAGAATTCCAAACGAGAGGGGAAACGCTCTCCTAGAGTGGATAGAGCAGAATGGTATCGAGTTCAGGCTTGACTTACTTGCAACTGACAAACCATCTTTTCCACGAAGTGGGTCGTATTTGGATGTGATGCTCACAGACAAGCGAATCACAATTTTGAACGTGGATCGACGCACAAGGAACTGTTTAACCGCTGTCGAGTAGGACAGTGATCACTGTTATCTTGCCGCGGCTATTCAGCTCCCGAACGAGCTGGAGGAACTGGAGAGATATGTCCATACGTTTGCTTACAACTATAACAAGGCACGTTGGCCACGTTTCTCCAGAGTCTTAAAAAAAGAACTACGTTCGAATGCAATCTTTCCACCAACGAACAGAAATTTGACAAACGAAGAGGTTGACAGGTACTTAATACAAATAGACGAGACCATTAAACGAACAATGAAAAAGACTATTCCTACGCTGACACCGAAGGATGCTGGCGACATCTACCGGAACGCCGAGATAGACGCACTTTACGTGCAAAAAAGTAGACTACTGTCAAGACTAAAACTCTTGTACAGACGGTTTACAGATCCGCAGAATGATGAAATAGGGTCGTTAAAGTCGCAGATCAAATTAATTCAGTAATTGCTCCACCAGCAATACAGACTAGCTGTAAACTTGTACTATGGCAATAAGATTCGGGCTGTGAGATCCAGCAACCCGAGCATGCTCCCACAAGTAAATAGAATCTTCCGGAGGAAAGGTTTTAACGACATCCAAACTGTCCGACTCAACAGAACGACAGACAACGCCAACTTACCAAGGACAGTAGACATCGATCTAGATGGGGCAGTACTTGACGACGACTTCTTTGTAGTCGAAGATCCCCAGGAGAAGGTGAAAGTAATTGGAGCTGTCTTCCAGCAAGTGTATACGGTCAATGAACCTCTTTGTCCAAATAACGACTTGGAAGACAGAGCCAAGCTTAACCACTTCCAACTAAGTACCGAGATAAGTCAATGGCGATCCGAGAATCCGGGTTTCACCAGGTTCAGTGACAATCTTCTGGCAAATAATGCCGTCGCCGATGATGGAAACAATTCCATCCTTATTTCGAAGGATGAACTCCAGGGCATTTTTAATTCACTGATGAAGAAGAAGTCAGTAGGAATAGATGGGATACCGAATATTGTTCTGCGCCATCTACCCTCTGAGGCAGTAGATGTATATACAACCCTGTTTAACAATGCGCTGAGTAACGCATATTACCCGGCGCATTGGAAAACAGCTGTGGTACAGCCCATTCCGAAAAGGGACAAAGATACTTCCATCCCAAAAAATCTCCGGTCTATAAGTCTTCTTCCGTGCATAAGCAAGGTTTTTGAAAAGATTGTCATTAGAGCACTAAAAGAATGGGTCGAGGAACGTCAAATTATACCGGACAACCAATTCGGCTTTAGGGCGGGGCATGATACCATACATGCCGCGTCCAAATCGGTATCCGACATTCAGTAGAACAAGAACAATGGAAAAGGCGTTCGACACCGTTTGGTTAGAAGGCCTCTTCCTCAAGTTAGTCAGACTAGGCATAGATAAAATGATGCTGTATATGATCTATGATATGATTACAGGTAGGAAGTTCGTTGTGAAAAATGGCAACATTACATCCACCACAGTATTTCACATAAAAAATGGTTTGCAACAAGGGGCCGTTGGTTCATCGATCCTTTTCGCTATATTCACTAGCGATCTTATTGGTTCCATGCCGCATTTAATCGCGTACGCCGATGATCTCATAGCGTACAGATCAGGCCCGAAAATTGAAGTTATAAATAACTTGTTGCAGCATGACTTTGACGAAATTCAGCGATTTTGCGACGACTGGAAGTTGAAAATCAACTTCCGGAAGTACGAAACTATCCTCTTTAGAACTCCGCTATCCAGAGCCTCAAGGGACACGAAGAAAACCTGGCGCAAGTTTGGCATATTTGACCCGCGGGGCCAGCCGTTGACTGTGCAAAATGTAGTTAGATATCTTAGCATTTGGTTGGACCAGTACTTGTACTGCGGTAAGCATGCAGATACAGCTCTGACAAAAGCTAAGAAAGCCTTTGCTGCGGCAAATTGGTTGTTTTACAGCAGCCAACTTGATACCAGAGTAAAGGTAATCTGCTACATGGCTCTCATACGGCCAATCATGGTGTACGGTTGCCCAGTGTGATTCAATCTGAGTCCTTCCCAGATGGAAAAGATGAGGGTGTTTGAGAGGCAATGTCTCCGGGCCTGCCTTCGGTTGTATCGAACACCTGAATCCTATTACAAGAAATTCTATCCCAACGAGGTTTTGTATAACGAGGCGAATCTAATTAGGATAGATAATTTCATTATTAAGCTGATTCGAGGGCTCATTGCACTAGGGATGACTTCTTCCAACAGTCTGATCTTTGGGGCGTATTACCCCAACTTCATGTACCATGAAAAGGTGCGCCTGAACGGATTCATACCTCCTGAAGCGTTTCTCTACTTAGACTCGAAAGGGCTGATTCAGAACACGGAAGGATGTCCTATCATCTTCCATGTCGTACGCCGAACAGTGGATATTCGGCTCCAATACAAACCAGACGTCGCTCGTAGCCACGGGGAACTTCTTCGGTTCAGTAGGGCGATCTCCGCCCGAGATAGGGTTCAGTCCGCCAGAGAACGACACTTCTACTGGTGGTTGCACCAAAACCAGCTCCCGCCGACGAGCAAAAGGAGACTATATTAAATTTACAGTTCTCCTTGTGGCCAAGGTGCGTAAGGTAATAAAATAGTATAAAAAAAAATAAATAAATAAATATAACAAAAAAAAAAAAAAAATACAAAAAAGGTGAACTATGGCGTTTTAGCGATATATGTCAAGCATATAAATTCTACATACGCCATGGTACACGCGTCCGTATTTTGATATGGGCATAGTTAAATAAGGTTTTTATTAAGTTTAAATTTAAGATAGGCTTAGGCTTAGGCTCAGAACCAAGTCTTATAACTTTTTTTTTTCTTGGGAAAAAAATAAATGAATAAATAAATAAATTTTTATAAACAAAACTTTATTAACAAACTATGCCCATAGGCAATTTTTAAATTATATCAAGAATAACCTAGAGCACCTGCTAATGGTCAGTAAGTTAGATTTAAGAAGTACTGTTAAGATAAATATAAGTTAGTTTTAAGTATTTTTCTAGAATTGAAATAAGATAACATTAGATATTGAATAAAATATGCCAAAAACAAAAAACAAAACGCACTGGGTATTTGCATCGACATAGAGGAATTATTGGTGTTACGGTTAAGAGCAATGCTAATGAACAGAGGGGTTAACAGAGGCTGCCCCTAAGGCGGGGTCCAGTCTCCCCTCCTATGGTGCATGCTGGTCGTTTATTTGCTTTCCGCTTTGAATAGTTCCATCACCTACGCTCAGGCTTATGCAGACGATGTAGCCGTACTGCTTACCGGAAAATGCCTTGCGGTCGTCAGTGCACGCGGGCAGGCGACCTTGACATGATCGATAACTGGTGTACTAGGAATGGGCATTCAGTCAACCCTCTTAAAACTGAGGTTTTTCTCTTTACGAGAAGGGGATATATGACTGGTTTGACTCAACTGGTACTTAAAGGCGTCAATATCCCACTTTCCAATGAAGTAAAATATCTAGGTATTATCCGGGACAATAAACTTCTCTGGAAAAGACACATTGAGGCAAAAACCTCAAAGGCACTGCCAGTCTTCTGGCAGTGCAAGGCACTTTTTGGCAAAAGCTAGGCTAAGATCCGTCTGGATCTACACGGCAGTGACAAGACCACTTCTCTCTTATGCATCTATCGTTTGGTGGAACAAGCTTTAGCGCAAATACGTGGCTGCTGCTTTCACCAAGCTTCAAAGAACAGTTTGTCTCAGCTGCACAGGGCTTTCCCCAGCACGCCTGGCTCTGCTCTAGACGCTCTCATTAATCTCCCCCCCCCCCCTCACCTTGATCTCCACATCATGGGATGTACACTCAAGGCCATCTCTCGATTAAAAAGGAATGGTCTTTGGTTCCGCTCGCACTGGAGCTTTGAAGACCTCGCACACCGCAAATCTTATGATACTACTTCTTAGGAGACTTCACGCCTCCGTAGGTAATTTCGCGTTGGTCTTCCAGGCGGAAACCTTCGCGATCCTAATGGCCAACAACTATATTCTGAAGTTGAGGTGGACCCCTTAACCACCACGTTGGGATAATAACATTGAAATAACCTAGTTTCTTTGAAAATCAACAGCGACCAAAAAAGCCGACGAAGGAAAGACAGTTTCCTCTGCATAATAAAATCTTATCGATTGAAAAATAATACTAGTTGTGTCTATATAAAGTAATTTACTGATAACTTTATGAATAACTTTTTTGGTACCAGGAACGATAGAAAAAGTCCGACTTAGTTAGACGACCACAATTATTGAGAGTAGAAATTATATACCGAAAAGCGCCATTAAATATCTTTTTTTCTTTTTAAAGGCAGCATTGCTCTTTCAACGGAAAAGACGTCACTAACAAGAAAATAAATATTTCTACTTATGCACGAGAACGGGCTTTTCAAATATTCTGTTTTCGTTCGGATAAATAATTAAGTTTGTTTATTTAAACCTTTGTATTTTGGACATATGATAGGACAAACATATAAAATCTTTAAGTTAAGTTCTTGAAGTGAAAGATGGCAAAATGGCGTTGAAACAGCACTGTATTTCGTCCTATATAGAGTTCATATCCACATACCAAAATAAGTGAAGCAAATGTTACAATTGAATTCAGAGTGTTGCGAGTTTTAAACTTTCTTAAAATAATTTATATTTCACTCTGGGATGGTTTTTTTTTTGTGAAACTCTGGATTTTTTATCGATTGCTCCTTGATTGCCCATGTTTAAAACCGCATCACCAATACCAGCCGGAACCATGTCAGATAGTAACTTTGAACTCACATCATATTTGTCACTGCCTGTATAGCAACTATGTACTCCAAATCCGTTGTTGTTAATGAAACACATTTTTGCTTCTACGATGACCAAGACAGCAAGCTGTGGCCAAGACAACGGCCCACTTCTAAGGGGAAACAGGAATCCAGTAGAAGAATGCCTTGTTTCGGGATCACCAGCGTTGTTAACGTTACTGAAACAAACTAAAGAACAACAGTGACTTCTCTTAAAATCATGCCCATTTTCCTTGTTCCACTGGGAGATTTGAAAATTCTCCTAGCAGCGGTGACGGCGTTGCGTGAAACCAAGTACCGGCAAACCACTTCCACTGCAAGCGCAATTTCCGGTCGTCTTGCCAACGCCAAGTACATTATGCAGCCCACAGATTCTTTGTATGGGAACTTCACATCCTTTGTAGATCAAAATACGACAGGTACCATAGGTTCCGCTGGAGTAGACACTGGCTTACAGTCACTGATGTTAATTCGAGATTGAGATTGACTTGCATGAATTTCACCCTTGGGGTTAGTGACAATTTCCAACCCAAGAAAGTAACCTTCTTCCATGACAGTGGTTTTGAAGTACCTTTGCAAGAAACTCACCGACCGAAGTGCGTCATTTTTTCTTTTTGAAGCCACCTATCCACCTATCATCAATGTATACGGCAATTCTATATTAACATTAGTTGATATTTTTTTCCCAATAAACTCGCTTTTCAATCTATTGAAGACAAATTTTAAGCCTTCATCCAATGCACGACTCTGTACGAAAAGATGGACGGAGTTTGGGCACATTTAATAGGTACTTTCGCACCAATTTTGTTTATTAAACGACAAAATATTTGCCACCCATGACCAACGCTTGTTACAGTGACCAATGCCAACTCTATTTTAATGGGACTGGGAAATGCTTCATAACTAACGAACCAATCCTTTCGAGAAGTGATGTGGTCGCTAGCTCCTGAGCCCAGATACAGCATTCTTTTAGACAGTATTGCTCTTTGAACAACACTCAAAGAGCAGTAGCTCAAAAGAGGTGGAGCCATGAAAAATTTGAGATTTTCAGATGATTATAGACTTTCGGCGTGACAGCGTCGCACTCTACCCATTACTCCCCTACGGCCACAAGTTCATACACACAACAATATAATTGAAACAAGTGTATTAATTAAATTCAAGGGGTTGCCAATTAGAATTAAATAAACATGGCATGGGTCTGTCCACACAAGTTAACAAGTTATTGATCGCGCACAACAAGACGAGCTGCCAACACCATTCTCGTTAAAGCACAGGTCAAGTTGACATATAGCCCTTTGTGTGATGAACCAATGTATGCAGCGAGCTTCTCTGCCTGAGGCTTAAACCATGGGCCTGGCCTAGCCAGGGTTGTGCGTGAGGATAACTTCCTCACCACGTCAAAACATTTTGTTCAGAAACACCGCCATGCTTTGGACAAGGAGGGATCAACTGTGGACGTCTCATGTAAACGTTTTTAGGACAATGATTTTAATTTTGCATGTGGAATGTCCATTAATAGACAACGTGCAGCCGAAGATTTTGCAGACGCCTTGGACTGCTACAAATCAGATATCACCGCCATCCAAGAAGTGAGAAGAGACCATCTGAACACCTCGAATTTAACGTCCTCCTTGGAGATGCTGACAATACTCAAACAGTCAAGGGCTCCTTAAACTTTGCCGGTCAGAAACGGTGTCAAACTGCATGTTCCTTTTACTCGTGAGACAACAGTAGTGTGCACAAAATGAATAACTGATGAGACTCATTCCAAAAACAGGGAGAAATATCACATAACAGCCAAATGTCACATACGCATCAATCCTTGCTCACTTCTTCAAATGAAAAATAGATTCTTAAAAGAGAGCTGTTCTTCTTCTAGTAGAACTCCTTGAAATTGTAACTTTCCAAGAAACATTTACAGACGTATTTAAAAGCTAATTCATATCATATCTCTTGGAAAAGTGATATACAATGTTTCTAAAACGATAGAAGTATGAAATATGCTTTTTCAAATTAAATGACACTTTAAATTACTTGAAATTGATTATAAGGACAACATTTACATAAATCAGTATAGTTAATTTATTTAATTTTTCATATATCCATTTCAAGTTATTTAAATATTGCCAATAGAAGTTATCATAAATAATGGAGTCATTAAAAGGCGTTGATACGTCTTTTATTAATTAATTATTCTAAGAACTATTAAGTTAATTATTAATTTTATAATTTATGTAAAACACTAAATTATCTGTGTAACGAGTCTGTTATAGCATAATTTTATTTGTCTATCAGTCTCACCTCCTTCATGCTAAATATCTTGAAAACGCTGGTCGAACTGCACCTGCGCAAAAACGCTTTGCGATCACACTCTCTATCTCAGATGCAACATGCCTACCAGCGCGGAAAATCTTGCGAGACTACACTCCAAAACCTCGTCGGTGAATTGAAAGTGCACTTGACATGAAAGACTACGCACTGGGTATTTTCATCGACATAGAGGAATCATTGGTGTTGCGGATAAGAGCAATGCTAATGAACAGGTGGGTTAACAGAGGCTGCCCCTAAGGCGGGGTCCAGTCTCCCCTCCTATGGTGCATGCTGGTCGTTTCGTTGCTTTCCGCTTTGAATAGTTCCATCACCTACGCTCAGGCTTATGCAGACGATGTAGCCGCACTGCTTACCGGACCATGCCTTGCGGTCGTCAGTGCACGCGGGCAGTCGACCTTGACATGATCGATAACTGGTGTACTAGTAATGGGCATTCAGTCAACCCTCTTAAAACTGAGGTTGTTCTCTTTACGAGAAGGGGATATATGACTGGTTTGACTCAACTGGTACTTAAAGGCGTCAATATCCCACTTTCCAATGAAGTAAAATATCTAGGTATTATCCGGGACAATAAACTTCTCTGGAAAAGACACATTGAGGCAAAAACCTCAAAGGCGCTGCCAGTCTTCTGGCAGTGCAAGGCACTTTTTGGCAAAAGCTAGGCTCCATCACGCAAAAGATCCGTTTGGATCTACACGGCAATGACAAGACCACTTCTCTCTTATGCATCTATTGTTTGGTGGAACAAGCTTTCGCGCAAATACGTGGCTGCTGCTTTCACCAAGCTTCAACGAACAGTTTGTCTCAGCTGCACAGGGCTTTCCCCAGCACGCCTGGCTCTGCTCTAGACGCTCTCATTAATCTCCCCCCCCCCACCTTGATCTCCACATCATGGGATGTACACGCAAGGCCATCTCTCAATTAAAAAGGAATGGTTCTTGGTTCCTCTCGCACTGGAGCTTTGAAGACCTCGCACACCGCAAATCCTATGATACTACTTCTTAGGAGACTTCACGCCTCCTTAGGTGATTTCGCGCCGGTCTTCCAGGCGGAAGCCTTCGCGATCCTAATGGCCACCAACTATATTCTGAAGGTGAGGTGGACCCTTTAACCACCTCCAAGATAGATCAAAAATGCAAGTCTTCCCTTAATTTGGCCGGCAGGTTGAATTCGCTAAGACTTGCCTGCGAAATGAGACTGCCGATGAACTAGCTAGGCTAGGTTCAGCAGAGGCATTCGTACGGCCCGAACTCACCTTGGGACTATCCGCGTCACTGCTCAGGGCCTCCGTCGATGGTTTTGTCTCCCTACAGCGCAACCAGAGATGGCGTGACTATCCAGGATGCAGGGTGACCAAGAGTATGCTCCCAAGCGTCACCAAGAAATCCGCGTCTTTACTGCTCTATCTCTAAAGGCAGACGACTTGTCGGCGTACTAACGGGACACTTTACCTCCGCTATGCACCTGAGTCGGCTTGGGCTTAGTGATGTCACATTCTGCGACGAATGTGGAGAAGGTGAATACACTTGACACTTCAGAGCACATTCTCTGTAAGTGTACTGCTTTCGCTCGTATTAGGTTGCGGTTATTTGGTGCTGATGTGGTGGGAACTGAAAACCTAAGTTCTATATCAAAAAAACGCATCTTGGTTTTTCTTCGGAAAACCAAGAAAGTACATTAAATGAACTGCCTGGTAGTACAATGAACCAGTATTTGAAGCTGAGCGCTTCAGTGAAGTTTATCCCAACTTCTAACAAAAAAAAAAAAAAAAAAAAAACACCAATGATGCAGTTTAAGTTCTCTTTGTTAGGTGTTTCAGTTGCGTATTATCACTGTGAGTATACAATTTTATCGATTGAAAAATAATACTAGTTGTGTCTATATAAAGTAATTTACTGATAACTTTATGAACTTTTTTTTGTACCAGGAACGATAGAAAAAGTCCGACTTAGTTAGACGGCCACATTAATTGAGTGTAGAAATTATATACCGAAAAGCGCCATTAAATATCTTTTTTTCTTTTTTAAGGCAGCATTGCTCTTTCAACAGAAAAGACGTCACTAACAAGAAAAAAAATATTTCTACTTATGCACGAGAACGGGCTTTTCAAATATTCTGTTTTCGTTCGGATAAATAATTAAGTTTGTTTATTTAAACCTTTCCATTTTGGACATATGATAGGACAAACATATAAAATATTTAAGTTAAATTCTTGAAGTGAAAGATGGCTAAAAGGCGTTGAAACAGCATTGTATTTCGTCCTATATAGAGTTCATATCTACATACCTAAACAAGTGAAGCAAATGTTACAATCGAATTCAGAGGGTTGCGAGTTTTAAACTTTCTTAAAATAATTTATATTAAACCCTGGGATGGTTTTTTTTTGTGAAACTCTGGATTTTTTATCGATTGCTCTTTGATTGCCCATGTTTAAAACCGCATCACCAATACCAGCCGGAACCATGTCAGATAGCAACTTTGAACTCACATCATATTTGTCACTGCCTGTATAGCAACTATGTACTCCAAATCCGTTGTTGTTATTGAAACACATTTTTGCTTCTACGATGACCAAGACAGCAAGCGATGGCCAAGACAACGGCCCACTTCTAAGGGGAAATAGGAATCCAGTAGTAGAACGCCTTGTTTCGGGATCACCAGCGTTGTTAACGTTACTGAAACAAACTAAAGAACAACAGTGACTTCTCTTAAAATCATGCCCATTTTCCTTGTTCCACTGGGAGATTTGAAAATTCTCCTAGCAAGGGTGACGGCGTTGCGTGAAACCAAGTACCGGCAAACCACTTCCACTGCAAGCGCAATTTCCGGTCGTCTTGCCAACGCAGCCCACAGATTCTTTGTATGGGAACTTCACATCCTTTGTAAATCAAAATACGACAGGTACCATAGGTTCCGTTGGAGTAGACACTGGCTTACAGTCACTGATGTTAATTCGAGATTGAGATTGACTTGCATGAATTTCACCCTTGGGTTTAGTGACAATTTCCAACTCAAGAAAGTAACTTTCTTCCATCACAGTGGTATCGGAGTACCTTTGCAAGAAATTCACCAACCGAATTGCGTCATTTTTTTCTTTTTGAAGCCACATATCCATCATCAATGTATACGGCGAGCAGAATTCTATATCAACATTAGTTGATATTTTTTTCCCAATAAACTCGCTTTTCAATCTATCGAAGACAAATTTTAAGCCTTTATCCAATGCACGACTCTGTACGAATTTATTTAATAGGTACTTTCGCACCAATTTTGTTTATTTAACGACAAAATATTTGCCACCCATGACCAACGCTTGTTACAGTGACCAATGCCAACTCTATTTTAATGGGACTGGGAAATGCTTCATAACTAACGAACCAATCCTTTCGAGAAGTGATGTGGGCGCTAGTTCCTGAGCCCAGATACAGCATTCTTTTAGACAGTATTGCTCTTTGAACAACACTCAAAGAGCAGTAGCTCAAAAGAGGTGGTGCCTTGAAAAATTTGAGATTTTCAGATGATCCTAGACTTTCGGCGTGACAGCGTTGCACTCTACCCATTACTCCCCTACGGCCACAGGTTCATACACACAACAATATAATTGAAACAAGTGTGTTAATTAAATTCAAGGGGTTGCCAATTTAAATTAAATAAACATGGCATGGGTCTGTCCACACAAGTTGACAAGTTATTGATCGCGCACAACAAGGCGAGCTACCAACACCATTCTCGTTAAACCACAGGTCAAGTTCACATATAGCCCTTTGTGTGATGAACCAATGTATGCAGCGAGCTCCTCTGCCTGAGGGTTAAACCATGGGCCTGGCCTAGCCAGGGTTGTGCATGAGGATAACTTCCTCACCACGTAAAAACATTTTGTTCAGAAACACCGCCATGCTTTGGACAAGGAGGGATCAACTGTGGACGTCTCATGTAAACGTTTTTAGGACAATGATTTTCATTTTGCACGTGGAATGTCCATTGATAGACAAGGTGCAGCCGAAGATTTTGCGGACGCCTTGGACTGCTACAAATCAGATATCACCGCCATCCAAGAAGTGAGAAGAGACCGGCTGAACACCTCGAATTTAACGTCTTCCTTGGAGATGCTGACAATACTCAAAGAGTCAAGGGCTCCTCAAACTTTGCCGGTCAGAAACGGTGTCAAACTGCATGTCCCTTCTACTCGTGCGACAACAGTAGTGCGCACAAAAAGAATAGTTGAAGAGACTCATTTCAAAAACAGGGAGAAATATCACATACCAGTTAAATGTCACATACACATCACTCCTTGCTCACGTCTACAAATGACAAGTAGCTTCTTGAAATTTTAACTTGCCAAGAAACATTTACAGAGGTATTTAAAAGCTAATTCATGTCACATCTCTTGGAAAAGTGACGTACCATGTTTCTAAAACGATAGAAGTATGAAATATGCTTTTTCAAATTAAATGACACTTTAAATTACTTGAAATCGATTATAAGGACAACATTTACATAAATCAGTATAGTTAATTTATTTAATTTTTCATACATACATTTCAAGTTATTTAAATATTGCCAATAGAAGTTATCATAAATAATGGAGTCATTAAAAGGCGTTGATACGTCTTTTATTAATTAATTATTCTAAGAACTATTAAGTTAATTATTAATTTTATAATTTATGTAAAACACTAAATTATCTGTGTAACGAGTCTGTTATAGCATAATTTTATTTGTCTATCAGTCTCACCTCCTTCATGCTAAATACCTTGGAGACGCTGGTCGAACTGCACCTGCGCAAAAACGCTTTGCGATCACACCCTCTATCTCAGATGCAACATGCCTACCAGCGCGGAAAATCTTGCGAGACTACACTCCAAAACCTCGTCGGTGAATTGAAAGTGCACTTGACAAGAAAGACTACGCACTGGGTATTTTCATCGACATAAAGGAATCATTGGTGTTGCGGATAAGAGCAATGCTAATGAACATGGTGGTTAACAGAGGCTGCCCCTAAGGCGGGGTCCAGTCTCCCCTCCTATGGTGCATGCTGGTCGTTTCGTTGCTTTCCGCTTTGAATCACCTACGCTCAGGCTTATGCAGACGATGTAGCCGTACTGCTTACCGGACCATGCCTTGCGGTCGTCAGTGCACGCGGGCAGGCGACCTTGACATGATCGATAACTGGTGTACTGGAAATGGGCATTCAGTCAACCCTCTTAAAACTGTGGTTGTTCTCTTTACGAGAAGGGGATATATGACTGGTTTGACTCAACTGGTACTTAAAGGCGTCAATATCCCACTTTCCAATGAAGTAAAATATCTAGGTATTATCCGGGACAATAAACTTCTCTGGAAAAGATACATTGAGGCAAAAACCTCAAAGGCGCTGCCAGTCTTCTGGCAGTGCAAGGCACTTTTTGGCAAAAGCTAGGCTCTATCACGCAAAAGATCCGTCTGGATCTACACGGCAATGACAAGACCACTTCTCTCTTATGCATCTATCGTTTGGTGAAACAAGCTTTTGCGCAAATACGTGGCTGCTGCTTTCACCAAGCTTCAAAGAACAGTTTGTCTCGGCTGCACAGGGCTTTCCCCAGCACGCCTGGCTCTGCTCTTGACGCTCTGATTAATCTCTGTCTTGTCGGCGTACTAACGGGACACTTTACCTTCGCTATGCACCTGAGTTGGCTTGGGCTTAGTGATGTCACACTCTGCGACAAATGTGGAGAAGGTGAAGACACTTGACACTTGAGCACTTTCTCTGTAAGTGTACTGTGCTGATGTGGTGGGAACTGAAAACCTAAGTTCTATATCACAAAAGCGTATCTTAGTTTTTCTTCGGAAAACCAGGAAAGTACATTAAATGAACTGCCTGGTAGTACAATGAACCAGTATATGAAGCTGAACGCTTCTGTGTAGTTTATCCCAACCTCCAACAAAAAAAAAAAAAAAAAAACACCAATGATGCAGTTAAAGTTCTCTTTATTATGTGTTTCGGTTGCGTATTATCACTGTGAGTATAAAATTTTATCGATTGAAAAATAATACTAGTTGTGTCTATATAAAGTAATTTACTGATAACTTTAATATTTTTTTTGTACCAGCAACGATAGAAAAAGTCCGACTTAGTTAGACGGCCACATTAATTGAGTGTAGAAATTATATACCGAAAAACGCCATTAAATATCTTTTTTCTTTTTAAAGGCAGCATTGCTCTTTCAACGGAAAAGACGTTACTAACAAGAAAAGAAATATTTCTACTTATGCAAGAGAACGGGTTTTTCAAATATTCTGTTTTCGTACGGATAAATGGTTAAGTTTGTTTATTTAAACCTTTGTATTTTGGACATATGATTGGACATATGATAGGACAAATATATAAAATCTTTAAGTTAAATTCTTGAAGTGAAAGATGGCAAAAAGGCGTTGAAACAGCATTGTATTTCGTCCTATATAGAGTTCATATCCACATGCCAAAATAAGTGAAGCCAATGTTACAATTGAATTCAGAGGGTTGCGAGTTTTAAACTTTCGTAAAATAATTTATATAAAACTCTGGGATGGTTTTTTTTTGTGGAACTCTGGATTTTTTATCGATTGCTCCTTGATTGCCCATGTTTAAAACCGCATCACCAATACCAGCCGAAACCATGTCAGATAGCAACTTTGAACTCACATTATATTTGTCACTGCCTGTATAGCAACTATGTACTCCAAATCCGTTGTTGTTAATGGAACACATTTTTGCTTCTACGATGACCAAGACAGCAAGCGACGGCCAAGACAACGGCCCACTTCTAAGAGGAAACAGGAATCCAGTAGTAGAACGCCTTGTTTCGGGGTCACCAGCGTTGTTAACATTACTGAAACAAACTAAAGAACAACATTGACTTCTCTTAAAATCATGCCCATTTTCCTTGTTCCACTGGGAGATTTGAAAATTCTCCTAGCAGCGGTGACGGCGTTGCGTGAAACAAAGTACCGGGGAGCCACTTCCACAGCAAGCGCAATTTCCGGTCGTCTTGTCAACGCCAAGTACATTATGCAGCCCACAGATTCTTTGTATGGGAGCTTCACATCCTTTGTAGATCAAAATACGACAGGTACCATAGGTTCCGCTGGAGTAGACACTGGCTTACAGCCACTGATGCTAATTCGAGATTGAGATTGACTTGCATGAATTTCACCCTTGGGTTTAGTGACAATTTCCAATCCAAGAAAGTAACCTCCTTCCATGACAGTGGTTTCGAAGTACCTTTGCAAGAAATTCACCAACCGAAGTGCGTCATTTTTTGTTTTCGAAGCCACCTATCCATCATCAATGTATACGGCAACCAGAATTCTATATTTACATTAGTTGATATTTTTTTCCCAATAAACTCGCTTTTCAATCTATCGAAGACAAATTTTAGGCCTTTATCCAATGCACGACTCTGTACGAAAAGATGGACGGAGAGTTTGGTCACATTTAATAGGTACTTTCGATTGCTATCTTGACCTCGTCGAAGTCGGGGGGACGGAATTCTTGTCCATCGTCGTCCAAATTGAGTGGGACATTCTGCCTAGCCTTATAACCACCGGATAACTGTTTTATTTTGTGGTAAAAATTTCGGACATCATTCCTGCCATAGCACCTCTCCATTTCCTCGACCGCGCGCTTCTCGTGCTCTTTCTTTTTTCTTCTGAGAAGCCGGTTCTCTTCCCTTCTTCTCTGTTTGTAAAGCTCACAAACAGCTCTCGTCGTTCGATGCAGCGTTGCCTTGTACGCTTCTTGTTTAGCTGCATGCGCCTGCCTACACTCGTCGTCAAACCATGGGTTCCTCTTAGGTGGTGGCGTAAAACCCAGCACATCAGTGGCGGCCTCTTTGATGGCTTCTTGACAACGTTTCCACTTGTCTTCTATTGTTTGTGCAGGCAGCGTCGAACTTTGAGATAGTTTCAGGGAGAATCGATCGACAAAGGCTCTAGCGATCGGTTGCGATTGTAGCTTTCCGACATCAAACCGTCTTGGCTTGTCTCGACTCCTTTGCTCTCTCGATATCCGGGTTCTTACCTTGGCTACAACAAGGTGATGATCCGAGTCGATGTTTGCACCTCGGAAGGTTCGGACATCGAGAATATTGGAGGAGTGTCTGACGTCGATCGCAACGTGATCAATCTGGTTGACGGTTGATTGATCAGGTGATCGCCAGGTACCTTTATGAATGTTGAGGTGTGGGAACCGCGTGCTGACCACAGAAAGATTTCGCCCCGAGGCGAAGTCAACTAGCCTGAGTCCGTTTCCGGAGGTGTTGGCGTGCAGGCTGTGTCTTCCGATGACTTTAGCAAAGACTTCTTCTCTTCCCAGCTGAGCGTTGAAATTTCCTAGAACTATCTTGGTGTCGTAGCTGGGGCATCGATCATATGTCCTTTCTAGGAGGTGATAGAAGTCCTCTTTACTGCTGTCATCTTTTTCCTCTGTCGGGGCGTGGGCGCATATGAGGCTTATATTCCCGAATTTAGCCTTGATGCGGATTGTTATGAGGCGTTCGCTTATGTATTGGAAGCTTAAGACTTTTTGCCTAAGTCTGCCTCGAACAACAAAACCGCATCCAAATAAGCGTTTCCCTCTCTCCCTGTAGCAGTCGCCGTGGTATATGTCGCAGTTTCTCACTCTTCTCTTGCCCGGCCCATCCCACCGCATTTCCTGAATTGCGGTAATGTCTGCTTTATAGCAGTCTAGGGCCTCCGCAAGTTCATCGGCTGCACGTGGCCTGTTTAGGGACCTCACATTCCACGTGCATATCCGTAGAGCATTATCCTTTTTTCGTTTGCGTGGGTCGTCAACAGTGAATCCATCCATATCCGAGGCATTCGGTTGTTTCGTAACTGTTTATTTTTTAATGTGGCCGGGCAGTTACCCCGACGCACACCCCCAACCTGGAGGACCAGTCCCTTTTTTATACCTCTTGGGCGGAAGTCGCACTTATAGGTTTATCAGGTTGAGTTCGGGTGAACAACAACCAGTACCCGATGGCTACCAACGTGGAGGTAGAATAAGCACAATTGGTGTGTGGAAGACAGTTACAGCAGCTGGGCATCGCCAGGTTGATACCAATCAGTGCCTACCCTGTTCCCACATCACCCAGCCATCCACAGGTTCATACACACAACAATATAATTGAAACAAGTGTATTAATTAAATTCAAGGGGTTGCCAATTTAAATTAAATAAACATGACATGGGTCTGTCCACACAAGTTAACAAGTTATTGATCGCGCACAACAAGACGAGCTACCAACACCATTCTCGTTAAAGCACAGGTCAAGTTCACATATAGCCCTTTGTGTGATAAACCAATGTATGCAGCGAGCTCCTCTGCCTGAGGGTTAAATCATGGGCCTGGCCTAGCCAGGGTTATGCGTGAGGATAACTTCCTCACCACGTAAAAACATTTTGTTCAGAAACACCGCCATGCTTTGGACAAGGAGGGATCAACTGTGGACGTCTCATGTAAACGTTTTTAGGACAATGATTTTCATTTTGCACGTGGAATGTCCATTAATAGACAACGTGCAGCCGAAGATTTTGCGGACGCCTTGGACTGCTACAAATCAGATATCACCGCCATCCAAGAAGTGAGAAGAGACCGGCTGAACACCTCGAATTTAACGTCCTTCTTGGAGATGCTGACAATACTCAAAGAGTCAAGGGCTCCTTAAACTTTGCCGGTCAGAAACGGTGTCAAACTGCATGTCCCTTCTACTCGTGAGACAACAGTAGTGCGCACAAAATGAATAGTTGATGAGACTCATTCCAAAAACAGGGAGAAATATCACATAACAGCCAAATGTCACATACGCATCAGTCCTTGCTCACTTCTACAAATGACAAATAGCTTCTTTAAAGAGATCTGTTCTTCTTCTAGTAGAACTCCTTGAACTCCCTAAATCTTGGGAGACTGCACTCTAAAACTTCGTCGGTGAATTGAAAGTGCACTTGACAAGAAAGACTACGCACTGGGTATTTTCATCGACATAGAGGAATCATTGGTGTTGCGGATAAGAGCAATGCTAATGAACAGGGGGGTTAACAGAGGCTGCCCCTAAGGCGGGGTCCAGTCTCCCCTCCTATGGTGCATGCTGGTCGTTTCTTTGCTTTCCGCTTTGAATAGTTCCATCACCTTCGCTTATGCAGACGATGTAGCCGTACTGCTTACCGGACCATGCCTTGCGGTCGTCATGACATGATCGATATATGACTGGTTTGACTCAACTGGTACTTAAAGGCGTCAATATCCCACTTTCCAATGAAGTAAAATATCTAGGTATTATCCGGGACAATAAACTTCTCTGGAAAAGATACATTGAGGCAAAAACCTCAAAGGCGCTGCCAGTCTTCTGGCAGTGCAAGGCACTTTTTGGCAAAAGCTAGGCTCTATCACGCAAAAGATCCGTCTGGATCTACACGGCAATGACAAGACCACTTCTCTCTTATGCATCTATCGTTTGGTGAAACAAGCTTTTGCGCAAATACGTGGCTGCTGCTTTCACCAAGCTTCAAAGAACAGTTTGTCTCGGCTGCACAGGGCTTTCCCCAGCACGCCTGGCTCTGCTCTTGACGCTCTGATTAATCTCTGTCTTGTCGGCGTATTAACGGGACACTTTACCTTCGCTAGCACCTGAGTCGGCTTGGGCTTAGTGATGTCACACTCTGCGACGAATGTGGAGAAGGTGAAGACACTTGACACTTCAGAGCACTTTCTCTGTAAGTGTACTGCTTTTGCTCGTATCAGGTTGCGGTTATTTGGTGCTGATGTGGTGGGAACTGAAAACCTAAGTTCTATATCACAAAAGCGCATCTTAGTTTTTCTTCGGAAAACCAGGAAAGTACATTAAATGAACTGCCTGGTAGTACAATGAACCAGTATATGAAGTTGAGCGCTTCAATGTAGTTTATCCCAACCTCCAACAAAAAAAAAAAAAAAAAAACACCAATGATGCAGTTTAAGTTCTCTTTGTTAGGTGTTTCGGTTGCGTATTATCACTGTGAGTATAAAATTTTATCGATTGAAAAATAATACTACTTGTGTCTATATAAAGTAATTTACTGATAACTTTATGATTTTTTGTTTTTGTACCAGGAACGATAGAAAAAGTCCGACTTAGTTAGACGGCCACATTAATTGAGTGTAGAAATTATATACCGAAAAACGCCATTAAATATCTTTTTTCTTTTTAAAGGCAGCATTGCTCTTTCAACGGAAAAGACGTTACTAACAAGAAAAGAAATATTTCTACTTATGCAAGAGAACGGGTTTTTCAAATATTCTGTTTTCGTACGGATAAATGATTAAGTTTGTTTATTTAAACCTTTGTATTTTGGACATATGATTGGACATATGATAGGACAAATATATAAAATCTTTAAGTTAAATTCTTGAAGTGAAAGATGGCAAAAAGGCGTTGAAACAGCATTGTATTTCGTCCTATATAGAGTTCATATCCACATGCCAAAATAAGTGAAGCCAATGTTACAATTGAATTCAGAGGGTTGCGAGTTTTAAACTTTCGTAAAATAATTTATATAAAACTCTGGGATGGTTTTTTTTTGTGGAACTCTGGATTTTTTATCGATTGCTCCTTGATTGCCCATGTTTAAAACCGCATCACCAATACCAGCCGAAACCATGTCAGATAGCAACTTTGAACTCACATCATATTTGTCACTGCCTGTATAGAAACTATGTACTCCAAATCCGTTGTTGTTAATGGAACACATTTTTGCTTCTACGATGACCAAGACAGCAAGCGATGGCCAAGACAACGGCCCACTTCTAAGGGGAAACAGGAATCCAGTAGTAGAACGCCTTGTTTCGGGATCACCAGCGTTGTTAACATTACTGAAACAAACTAAAGAACAACATTGACTTCTCTTAAAATCATGTCCATTTTCCTTGTTCCACTGGGAGATTTGAAAATTCTCCTAGCAGCGGTGACGGCGTTGCGTGAAACCAAGTACCGGGGAGCCACTTCCACAGCAAGCGCAATTTCCGGTCGTCTTGTCATCGCCAAGTACATTATGCAGCCCACAGATTCTTTGTATGGGAACTTCACATATGATCACCTTTGTAGATCAAAATACGACAGGTACCATAGGTTCCGCTGGAGTAGACACTGGCTAACAGTCACTGATGCTAATTCGAGATTGAGATTGACTTGCATGAATTTCACCCTTGGGTTTAGTGACAATTTCCAACCCAAGAAAGTAACCACCTTCCATGACAGTGGTTTCAAAGTACCTTTGCAAGAAATTCACCAACCGAAGTGCGTCATTTTTTGTTTTCGAAGCCACCTATCCATCATCAATGTATACGGCAAGCAGAATTCTAAATTAACATTAGTTGATATTTTTTTCCCAATAAACTCGCTTTTCAATCTATCGAAGACAAATTTTAAGCCTTTATCCAATGCACGACTCTGTACGAAAAGATGGACGGACAGTTTGGGCACATTTAATAGGTACTTTCGCACCAATTTTGTTTATTAAACGACAAAATATTTGCCACCGATGACCAACGCTTGTTACAGTGACCAATGCCAACTCTATTTTAATGGGACTGGGAAATGCTTCATAACTAACGAACCAATCCTTTCGAGAAATGATGTGGTCGCTAGCTCCTGAGCCCAGATACAGCATTCTTTTAGACTGTATTGCTCATGCCATGAAAAATTTGAGATTTTCAGATGATCCTAGACTTTCGGTGTGACAGCGTCGCACTTTTTTTTTTTTTTTTTTTTATAATTGACGCGTGCAAAAGGGGTTGCGAGTACCCTTAAGGTCAAGTCACAGCACGGGCCGAAGGTATAGAGGAAGAGAGGGAGAGGAGATACCGATGCACATTGGTTTTAAATGCCTGTGGATTGTAATGAGGAGGAAAAATCGAGCTGGGAAGAGCATTCCAGATTCGTGTAGTGCGGCTAAAGAACGAGTCTCTGAATTTGACTGTACGTCCGAAAGAGGGCTTGAGGGTGAATTGGTGGGCATTTCTAGCTAGGCGTGTATTGCGGGTGAATTCTTGAAGGGGAGGAATGCAACTGGCTAATTCATCTGAGCATTTTTTGTTAAAATAGCGATAAAAGAGTGACAACGACGCGACATTACGTCGGTGTTCTAACGAGTCAATCGACTTCGCAATATTACTGTATAAGTTTTATCGCTCGCTTCTGAATTCTATCCAGCAGGTGCAGG
This sequence comes from Eristalinus aeneus, assembly GCA_955652365.1. Lineage (NCBI taxonomy): Eukaryota > Metazoa > Arthropoda > Insecta > Diptera > Syrphidae > Eristalinus > Eristalinus aeneus. The sequence goes on from OY019130.1 coordinate 42,098,703, forward strand.
GAGGTCTTAGGAGCACCTGACCAAATAGGAGCGTTATACTCAAGTTTTGGGCGTATGTAGGCCTTGTATATTGTAGCCAGATCAGAAGGGGTGAAGTACTTCTTGCATCGTTTAAGGAAGCCTAGACATTTCGCAGCATTTTTGGCGACCTCAAATATGTGATCGTTCCAACTAATTGTTGGGTTGATACACATACCGAGGATGGAAAGTCTTTCGGTTTCAACAACACAAGTGCCGTCCATGGATAACGGCTGATTATTTTGTGATCGCTTTAACGACAGTAGACAGCACTGTGTTTTGGAAGCATTAAATTCCACTCTATTCTTATTTCCCCAATCGATTATGCTGTCAAGGTCGGAATTTAATGTGCTTAACATACGCTGCCGTTCCGAGTCTAAGGCCGAAGTTGAGGGACGTGAGCCAAGGAACGAATATGAAAAGCTGAGGGTACTGTCATCAGCGAAGGAATGAATAGGATTAGAAGTAACAGACAAGAGATCATTTATAAAAATGAGAAAGAGTGTCGGAGACAAAACAGAGCCCTGGGGAACACCAGCATTAATATAGTGGATATCAGACTTGAATCCATCCAAAACGACTTGCATTGAACGATTCGAAAGGTAATTTCTAATCCATTGAAGAAGAGACTCATCGATCCCAAAAGCACGCATTTTCGACAAAAGAGCCTGATGCCAGACCCTGTCAAATGCCTTTGAAATATCAAGCGCAACAATCTTGCTTTCTCCTAAATTGTGCAAAGATTGGTTCCACTTTTCAGTGAGACCTTGGAGAGAAGGGACGTTAGTGCTATGGGTCGGTAGGAGGTGGGTGACGAACTTTCGCCCTTTTTAGGGACGGGCTGGACAAATGCAGTTTTCCACTTACTCGGAAAGAGCCCTGAAGAGTAGGACAGATGGAAAAGCTTACGCAGTGGTTTTGCCAGCGTAGAAGAACACCTCTTCAGAAGAACAGGGGGTATACCATCCGGGCCAGCGGATTTGTGTATGTTTAGATCTTTAAGTACTCTTGCTACTGTACGAGTGCGAAAATGGATTTGCCCCATGGAGAAATTTACGCTCTCAAGTACAGGCGGGGACAAAGTGCTATCTGGCAGCGTTGAGCTAGCTGCAAAGTGTGCAGCAAGCAGATTAGCTTTGTCCAAAGAGCTGACAGCTGGAATGTCATTGCAAATGAGCGTTGGGTTCGAAGACGAGGCTGAATTCCTTATGTTTTTTACGAAAGACCAAAAGCTTCTGCTACCCTTGCGAAGATTTCAACATACCTTCCTTCGGGTGTTGTCTGGCCTGAATGTCGAAGCCAAGTAGAATTGTGTACATTGAAATCGCCCGCGGATACAATTCTTGTAATGGAGTCGGACAGCGCATCAAACTCGTTATAAGTTGAGTTGCTGTCCATGTTTGGACTTCTATAAACAAAGCAGTAGTGGATTAAATGCTTACGGACAACCACAGAAAATTAAATTCCGGATTGGAACAGTGGCCATATTGTGGTTGAATTTGGTAAGCAACGTCACTACGCACATAAATGGCGAGACCGCGGTGTAAAAAGAATAAGGGCACCAAGCTATATCCAGGCAGGTTCAAATCCGATAAATCGGTATTCCCACCCACCTGTGTTTCACTCAGCGCCAAGACAGCTGGTTTATGGCGGGAGAGGTGGACGTAAACGGCAAAGAGATTAGTTCTCAGTCCGCGAATGTTGCTCACGTCAACACGAAATTGCCCCCTCATATCAGTCTTAGGCATGTGAAAACCAACTCCGACAATGCAGTTGGTGAAAGTGAGCAGAGTTCAGAAGTGTAAATTCTGCGTTTAGCTTCGCAAAACAAATCAATGTAGGTGTTATGCCAGTACATTGACTTGAATTGGTCCACTAACAAATATTTACACTTCCGAATCCGCTATGTCAGATGTTAGGCAGACTCGGACATCGCCCCAGCCCGTCTGGTAGATCAAACGGGAGTTGCGACCGAGAATGCCCAACAGTGTTTTGTGAAGGAGTGGGAGAGGGGAGAGCGGACCGCGTGTGCTCTACCAATGCACTTCACTGCACTACACTGCACTTTAAATTAGGTTTTCGTTTTTCGTTATTTTTTTTTTTTTGTTGTTACACTCGCGGAGGTGTTGGGCGGACCGCGTTACTTGTTGTTTGTGTTTTTCGGCGCGAGGAAAACTTTTTTGAAACTTTTTTGATTTGAGTGCATGCGGCGACGACACGTCTGCATGCGTCGGAGGATGACACGGCACTCTACCCATTACTCCCCTACGGCCACAGGCTCATACACACAACAATATAATTGAAACAAGTGTATTTATCAAATTCAAGGGGTTGCCAATTTAAATTAAATAAACATGGCATGGGTCTGTCCACACAAGTTAACAAGTTATTGATCGCGCACAACAAGACGAGCTGCCAACACCAATCTCGTTAAAGCACAGGTCAAGTTGACATATAGCCCTTTGTGTGATGAACCAATGTATGCAGCGAGCTCCTCTGCCTGAGGGTTAAACCATGGGCCTGGCCTAGCCAGGGTTGTGCGTGAGGATAACTTCCTCACCACGTAAAAACATTTTGTTCAGAAACACCGCCATGCTTTGGACAAGGAGGGATCAACTGTGGACGTCTCATGTAAACGTTTTTAGGACAATGATTTTCATTTTGCATGTGGAATGTCCATTAATAGACAACGTGCAGCCGAAGATTTTCGGACGCCTTGGACTGCTACAAATCAGATATCACCGCCATCCAAGAAGTGAGAAGAGACCGGCTGAACACCTCGAATTTAACGTCCTCCTTGGAGATGCTGACAATACTCAAAGAGTCAAGGGCTCCTCAAACTTTGCCGGTCAGAAACGGTGTCAAACTGCATGTCCCTTCTACTCGTGCGACAACAGTAGTGCGCACAAAAAGAATAGTTGAACAGACTCATTCCAAAAACAGGGACAAATATCACATACCAGTCAAATGTCACATACACATCACTCCTTGCTCACGTCTACAAATGACAAGTAGCTTCTTAAAAGAGAGCTGTTCTTCTTCTAGTAGAACTCCTTGAAATTTTAACTTGCCAAGAAACATTTACAGAGGTATTTAAAAGCTAATTCATGTCACATCTCTTGGAAAAGTGACATACCATGTTTCTAAAACGATAGAAGTATGAAATATGCTTTTTCAAATTAAATGACACTTTAAATTACTTGAAATTGATTATAAGGACAACATTTACATAAATCAGTATAGTTAATTTATTTAATTTTTCATATATCCATTTCAAGTTAATTAAATATTGCCAATAGAAGTTATCATAAATAATGGAGTCATTAAAATGCATTGATACGTCTTTTATTAATTAATTATTCTAAGAACTTTTAAGTTAATTATTAATTTTATAATTTATGTAAAACACTAAATTATCTGTGTAACGAGTCTGTTATAGCATAATTTTTTTTGTCTATCAGTCTCACCTCCTTCATGCTAAATAGTTTGGAGACGCTTGTCGAACTGCACCTGCGCAAAAACGCTTTGCGATCACACCCTCTATCTCAGATGCAACATGCATACCAGCGCGGAAAATCTTGCGAGACTGCACTCTAAAGCCTCGTCGGTGAATTGAAAGTTCACTTGACAGGAAAGACTACGCACTGGGTATTTTCATCGACATAAAGGAATCATTGGTGTTGCGGATAAGAACAATGCTAATGAACAGGGGGGTTAACAGAGGCTGCCCCTAAGGCGGGGTCCAGTCTCCCCTCCTATGGTGCATGCTGATCGTTTCGTTGCTTTCCGCTTTGAATAGTTCCATCACCTACGCTCAGGCTTATGCAGACGATGTAGCCGTACTGCTTACCGGACCATGCCTTGCGGTCGTCAGTGCACGCGGGCAGGCGACCTTGACATGATAGACAACTGGTGTACTAGTAATGGGCATTCAGTCAACCCTCTTAAAACTGAGGTTGTTCTCTTTACGAGAAGGGGATATATGACTGGTTTGACTCAATTGGTACTTAAAGGCGTCAATATCCCACTTTCCAATGAAGTAAAATATCTAGGTATTATCCGGGACAATAAACTTCTCTGGAAAAGACACATTGAGGCAAAAACTTAAAAGGCGCTGCCAGTCTTCTGGCAGTGCAAGGCACTTTTTGGCAAAAGCTAGGCTCTATCACGCAAAAGATCTGCCTGGATCTACACGGCAATGACAATACCACTTCTATCTTATGCACCTATCGTTTGGTGGAACAAGCTTTCACGCAAATACGTGGCTGCTGCTTTCACCAAGCTCCAAAGAACAGTTTGTCTCGGCTGCACAGGGCTTTCCCCAGCACGCCTGGCTCTGCTCTTGACGCTCTGATTAATCTTCGCGATCCTTATGGCCACCAATCCCAAGGGTCACCAATAAATCCGCGTCTTTACTGCTCTATCTCTAGAGTCCAGATGATGTGACTGGATTTATGAATCACATGATTCAAAATCACATCCGTATCACTATTTATAGTGACAACGGAAACACTGATGGAGGAAAGACCATCTGTGGCGGGATGGCGGCTAACAGACCCAGGCTTAGAGGGAACCTGACTGATAGTGACAGCTTAACCAGAGGCTATATTCTGGTGCCACGGGAGGTCAGGTCCCCCTGGAACTTCGGTTCCAGCCTGGCCATTGCGGTAGGCCCCCTTGTGGGAGTTTCGTGGTGGCTGTGGTTTACCACCTAACATCGCGGGTAGAGTCGAGGATAGTGTACTGTGCTGACTTGTCTAGCCCATTGTTTAAGCAAAACTAGGCAAGTCGGTTAGGGGACTATCCCTTCTCAGTGTGGAGTTGCATTCTCAACCGGGCGCTGCGACCCAAAGAGCGGAAGAGGTTTTAGGAAAGCTTCGCATCAAACCAAGGTGGGGTGATTGCCCCTCAAGCATGATCCCAATTTGGTACTTGGGTAACTAAGGCGTTTAGTCTTGCGTTACTTACGACTCTTGGGAAAAAGGTTCCTTGTGATATAAGCCGTTAAGGCAGGTGATCACGTAAAACCAAATCCCACATCTATCTCTAGAGTGCAGACGACTTGTCGGCGTACTAACGGGACACTTTACCTTCGCTATGCCCCTGAGTCGGCTTGGGCTTAGTGATGTCACACTCTGCGACGAATGTGGAGAAGGTGAAGACACTTGACACTTCAGAGCACTTTCTCTGTAAGTGTACTGCTTTTGCTCGTATCAGGTTGCGGTTATTTGGTGCTGATGTGGTGGGAACTGAAAACCTAAGTTCTATATCACAAAAGCGCATCTTAGTTTTTCTTCGGAAAACCAGGAAAGTACATTAAATGAACTGCCTGGTAGTACAATGAACCAGTATATGAAGTTGAGCGCTTCAATGTAGTTTATCCCAACCTCCAACAAAAAAAAAAAAAAAAAAAAACACCAATGATGCAGTTTAAGTTCTCTTTGTTAGGTGTTTCGGTTGCGTATTATCACTGTGAGTATAAAATTTTATCGATTGAAAAATAATACTACTTGTGTCTATATAAAGTAATTTACTGATAACTTTATGATTTTTTGTTTTTGTACCAGGAACGATAGAAAAAGTCCGACTTAGTTAGACGGCCACATTAATTGAGTGTAGAAATTATATACCGAAAAACGCCATTAAATATCTGTTTTCTTTTTAAAGGCAGCATTGCTCTTTCAACGGAAAAGACGTTACTAACAAGAAAAGAAATATTTCTACTTATGCAAGAGAACGGGTTTTTCAAATATTCTGTTTTCGTACGGATAAATGGTTAAGTTTGTTTATTTAAACCTTTGTATTTTGGACATATGATTGGACATATGATAGGACAAATATATAAAATCTTTAAGTTAAATTCTTGAAGTGAAAGATGGCAAAAAGGCGTTGAAACAGCATTGTATTTCGTCCTATATAGAGTTCATATCCACATGCCAAAATAAGTGAAGCCAATGTTACAATTGAATTCAGAGGGTTGCGAGTTTTAAACTTTCTTAAAATAATTTATATAAAACTCTGGGATGGTTTTTTTTTGTGGAACTCTGGATTTTTTATCGATTGCTCCTTGATTGCCCATGTTTAAAACCGCATCACCAATACCAGCCGAAACCATGTCAGATAGCAACTTTGAACTCACATCATATTTGTCACTGCCTGTATAGAAACTATGTACTCCAAATCCGTTGTTGTTAATGGAACACATTTTTGCTTCTACGATGACCAAGACAGCAAGCGATGGCCAAGACAACGGCCCACTTCTAAGGGGAAACAGGAATCCAGTAGTAGAACGCCTTGTTTCGGGATCACCAGCGTTGTTAACATTACTGAAACAAACTAAAGAACAACATTGACTTCTCTTAAAATCATGTCCATTTTCCTTGTTCCACTGGGAGATTTGAAAATTCTCCTAGCAGCGGTGAAGCCACTTCCACAGCAAGCGCAATTTCCGGTCGTCTTGTCAACGCCAAGTACATTATGCAGCCCACAGATTCTTTGTATGGGAACTTCACATATGATCACCTTTGTAGATCAAAATACGACAGGTACCATAGGTTCCGCTGGAGTAGACACTGGCTAACAGTCACTGATGCTAATTCGAGATTGAGATTGACTTGCATGAATTTCACCCTTGGGTTTAGTGACAATTTCCAACCCAAGAAAGTAACCACCTTCCATGACAGTGGTTTCAAAGTACCTTTGCAAGAAATTCACCAACCGAAGTGCGTCATTTTTTGTTTTCGAAGCCACCTATCCATCATCAATGTATACGGCAAGCAGAATTCTAAATTAACATTAGTTGATATTTTTTTCCCAATAAACTCGCTTTTCAATCTATCGAAGACAAATTTTAAGCCTTTATCCAATGCACGACTCTGTACGAAAAGATGGACGGACAGTTTGGGCACATTTAATAGGTACTTTCGCACCAATTTTGTTTATTAAACGACAAAATATTTGCCACCGATGACCAACGCTTGTTACAGTGACCAATGCCAACTCTATTTTAATGGGACTGGGAAATGCTTCATAACTAACGAACCAATCCTTTCGAGAAATGATGTGGTCGCTAGCTCCTGAGCCCAGATACAGCATTCTTTTAGACTGTATTGCTCATGCCATGAAAAATTTGAGATTTTCAGATGATCCTAGACTTTCGGTGTGACAGCGTCGCACTTTTTTTTTTTTTTTTTTTTTTATAATTGACGCGTGCAAAAGGGGTTGCGAGTACCCTTAAGGTCAAGTCACAGCACGGGCCGAAGGTATAGAGGAAGAGAGGGAGAGGAGATACCGATGCACATTGGTTTTAAATGCCTGTGGATTGTAATGAGGAGGAAAAATCGAGCTGGGAAGAGCATTCCAGATTCGTGTAGTGCGGCTAAAGAACGAGTCTCTGAATTTGACTGTACGTCCGAAAGAGGGCTTGAGGGTGAATTGGTGGGCATTTCTAGCTAGGCGTGTATTGCGGGTGAATTCTTGAAGGGGAGGAATGCAACTGGCTAATTCATCTGAGCATTTTTTGTTAAAATAGCGATAAAAGAGTGACAACGACGCGACATTACGTCGGTGTTCTAACGAGTCAATCGACTTCGCAATATTACTGTATAAGTTTTATCGCTCGCTTCTGAATTCTATCCAGCAGGTGCAGGGAGGTCTTAGGAGCACCTGACCAAATAGGAGCGTTATACTCAAGTTTTGGGCGTATGTAGGCCTTGTATATTGTAGCCAGATCAGAAGGGGTGAAGTACTTCTTGCATCGTTTAAGGAAGCCTAGACATTTCGCAGCATTTTTGGCGACCTCAAATATGTGATCGTTCCAACTAATTGTTGGGTTGATACACATACCGAGGATGGAAAGTCTTTCGGTTTCAACAACACAAGTGCCGTCCATGGATAACGGCTGATTATTTTGTGATCGCTTTAACGACAGTAGACAGCACTGTGTTTTGGAAGCATTAAATTCCACTCTATTCTTATTTCCCCAATCGATTATGCTGTCAAGGTCGGAATTTAATGTGCTTAACATACGCTGCCGTTCCGAGTCTAAGGCCGAAGTTGAGGGACGTGAGCCAAGGAACGAATATGAAAAGCTGAGGGTACTGTCATCAGCGAAGGAATGAATAGGATTAGAAGTAACAGACAAGAGATCATTTATAAAAATGAGAAAGAGTGTCGGAGACAAAACAGAGCCCTGGGGAACACCAGCATTAATATAGTGGATATCAGACTTGAATCCATCCAAAACGACTTGCATTGAACGATTCGAAAGGTAATTTCTAATCCATTGAAGAAGAGACTCATCGATCCCAAAAGCACGCATTTTCGACAAAAGAGCCTGATGCCAGACCCTGTCAAATGCCTTTGAAATATCAAGCGCAACAATCTTGCTTTCTCCTAAATTGTGCAAAGATTGGTTCCACTTTTCAGTGAGATATGCCATCAGATCACCAGTGGAACGGTTGCTTCGGAAGCCGTACTGCCGGTCATTAAGAAGCTTCCGGGACTCAAGATATTTCATAAGCTGACGGTTGATCAGCGTTTCCATGACCTTGGAGAGAAGGGACGTTAGTGCTATGGGTCGGTAGGAGGTGGGTGACGAACTTTCGCCCTTTTTAGGGACGGGCTGGACAAATGCAGTTTTCCACTTACTCGGAAAGAGCCCTGAAGAGTAGGACAGATGGAAAAGCTTACGCAGTGGTTTTGCCAGCGTAGAAGAACACCTCTTCAGAAGAACAGGGGGTATACCATCCGGGCCAGCGGATTTGTGTATGTTTAGATCTTTAAGTACTCTTGCTACTGTACGAGTGCGAAAATGGATTTGCCCCATGGAGAAATTTACGCTCTCAAGTACAGGCGGGGACAAAGTGCTATCTGGCAGCGTTGAGCTAGCTGCAAAGTGTGCAGCAAGCAGATTAGCTTTGTCCAAAGAGCTGACAGCTGGAATGTCATTGCAAATGAGCGTTGGGATCGAAGACGAGGCTGAATTCCTTATGTTTTTTACGAAAGACCAAAAGCTTCTGCTACCCTTGCGAAGATTTCAACATACCTTCCTTCGGGTGTTGTCTGGCCTGAATGTCGAAGCCAAGTAGAATTGTGTACATTGAAATCGCCCGCGGATACAATTCTTGTAATGGAGTCGGACAGCGCATCAAACTCGTTATAAGTTGAGTTGCTGTCCATGTTTGGACTTCTATAAACAAAGCAGTAGTGGATTAAATGCTTACGGACAAAGAGTTTTAACCACAGAAAATTAAATTCCGGATTGGAACAGTGGCCATATTGTGGTTGAATTTGGTAAGCAACGTCACTACGCACATAAATGGCGAGACCGCGGTGTAAAAAGAATAAGGGCACCAAGCTATATCCAGGCAGGTTCAAATCCGATAAATCGGTATTCTCACCCACCTGTGTTTCACTCAGCGCCAAGACAGCTGGTTTATGGCGGGAGAGGTGGACGTAAACGGCAAAGAGATTAGTTCTCAGTCCGCGAATGTTGCTCACGTCAACACGAAATTGCCCCCTCATATCAGTCTTAGGCATGTGAAAACCAACTCCGACAATGCAGTTGGTGAAAGTGAGCAGAGTTCAGAAGTGTAAATTCTGCGTTTAGCTTCGCAAAACAAATCAATGTAGGTGTTATGCCAGTACATTGACTTGAATTGGTCCACTAACAAATATTTACACTTCCGAATCCGCTATGTCAGATGTTAGGCAGACTCGGACATCGCCCCAGCCCGTCTGGTAGATCAAACGGGAGTTGCGACCGAGAATGCCCAACAGTGTTTTGTGAAGGAGTGGGAGAGGGGAGAGCGGACCGCGTGTGCTCTACCAATGCACTTCACTGCACTACACTGCACTTTAAATTAGGTTTTCGTTTTTCGTTATTTTTTTTTTTTGTTGTTACACTCGCGGAGGTGTTGGGCGGACCGCGTTACTTGTTGTTTGTGTTTTTCGGCGCGAGGAAAACTTTTTTGAAACTTTTTTGATTTGAGTGCATGCGGCGACGACACGTCTGCATGCGTCGGAGGATGACACGGCACTCTACCCATTACTCCCCTACGGCCACAGGCTCATACACACAACAATATAATTGAAACAAGTGTATTTATCAAATTCAAGGGGTTGCCAATTTAAATTAAATAAACATGGCATGGGTCTGTCCACACAAGTTAACAAGTTATTGATCGCGCACAACAAGACGAGCTGCCAACACCAATCTCGTTAAAGCACAGGTCAAGTTGACATATAGCCCTTTGTGTGATGAACCAATGTATGCAGCGAGCTCCTCTGCCTGAGGGTTAAACCATGGGCCTGGCCTAGCCAGGGTTGTGCGTGAGGATAACTTCCTCACCACGTAAAAACATTTTGTTCAGAAACACCGCCATGCTTTGGACAAGGAGGGATCAACTGTGGACGTCTCATGTAAACGTTTTTAGGACAATGATTTTCATTTTGCATGTGGAATGTCCATTAATAGACAACGTGCAGCCGAAGATTTTCGGACGCCTTGGACTGCTACAAATCAGATATCACCGCCATCCAAGAAGTGAGAAGAGACCGGCTGAACACCTCGAATTTAACGTCCTCCTTGGAGATGCTGACAATACTCAAAGAGTCAAGGGCTCCTCAAACTTTGCCGGTCAGAAACGTTGTCGAACTGCATGTCCCTTCTACTCGTGCGACAACAGTAGTGCGCACAAAAAGAATAGTTGAACAGACTCATTCCAAAAACAGGGACAAATATCACATACCAGTCAAATGTCACATACACATCACTCCTTGCTCACGTCTACAAATGACAAGTAGCTTCTTAAAAGAGAGCTGTTCTTCTTCTAGTAGAACTCCTTGAAATTTTAACTTGCCAAGAAACATTTACAGAGGTATTTAAAAGCTAATTCATGTCACATCTCTTGGAAAAGTGACATACCATGTTTCTAAAACGATAGAAGTATGAAATATGCTTTTTCAAATTAAATGACACTTTAAATTACTTGAAATTGATTATAAGGACAACATTTACATAAATCAGTATAGTTAATTTATTTAATTTTTCATATATCCATTTCAAGTTAATTAAATATTGCCAATAGAAGTTATCATAAATAATGGAGTCATTAAAATGCATTGATACGTCTTTTATTAATTAATTATTCTAAGAACTTTTAAGTTAATTATTAATTTTATAATTTATGTAAAACACTAAATTATCTGTGTAACGAGTCTGTTATAGCATAATTTTTTTTGTCTATCAGTCTCACCTCCTTCATGCTAAATAGTTTGGAGACGCTTGTCGAACTGCCCCTGCGCAAAAACGCTTTGCGATCACACCCTCTATCTCAGATGCAACATGCATACCAGCGCGGAAAATCTTGCGAGACTGCACTCTAAAGCCTCGTCGGTGAATTGAAAGTTCGCTTGACAGGAAAGACTACGCACTGGGTATTTTCATCGACATAGAGGAATCATTGGTGTTGCGGATAAGAACAATGCTAATGAACAGGGGGGTTAACAGAGGCTGCCCCTAAGGCGGGGTCCAGTCTCCCCTCCTATGGTGCATGCTGATCGTTTCGTTGCTTTCCGCTTTGAATAGTTCCATCACCTACGCTCAGGCTTATGCAGACGATGTAGCCGTACTGCTTACCGGACCATGCCTTGCGGTCGTCAGTGCACGCGGGCAGGCGACCTTGACATGATAGACAACTGGTGTACTAGTAATGGGCATTCAGTCAACCCTCTTAAAACTGAGGTTGTTCTCTTTACGAGAAGGGGATATATGACTGGTTTGACTCAATTGGTACTTAAAGGCGTCAATATCCCACTTTCCAATGAAGTAAAATATCTAGGTATTATCCGGGACAATAAACTTCTCTGGAAAAGACACATTGAGGCAAAAACTTAAAAGGCGCTGCCAGTCTTCTGGCAGTGCAAGGCACTTTTTGGCAAAAGCTAGGCTCTATCACGCAAAAGATCTGCCTGGATCTACACGGCAATGACAATACCACTTCTATCTTATGCACCTATCGTTTGGTGGAACAAGCTTTCACGCAAATACGTGGCTGCTGCTTTCACCAAGCTCCAAAGAACAGTTTGTCTCGGCTGCACAGGGCTTTCCCCAGCACGCCTGGCTCTGCTCTTGACGCTCTGATTAATCTTCGCGATCCTTATGGCCACCAATCCCAAGGGTCACCAATAAATCCGCGTCTTTACTGCTCTATCTCTAGAGTCCAGATGATGTGACTGGATTTATGAATCACATGATTCAAAATCACATCCGTATCACTATTTATAGTGACAACGGAAACACTGATGGAGGAAAGACCATCTGTGGCGGGATGGCGGCTAACAGACCCAGGCTTAGAGGGAACCTGACTGATAGTGACAGCTTAACCAGAGGCTATATTCTGGTGCCACGGGAGGTCAGGGGCCCCTGGAACTTCGGTTCCAGTCTGGCCATTGCGGTAGGCCCCCTTGTGGGAGTTTCGTGGTGGCTGTGGTTTACCACCTAACATCGCGGGTAGAGTCGAGGATAGTGTACTGTGCTGACTTGTCTAGCCCATTGTTTAAGCAAAACTAGGCAAGTCGGTTAGGGGACTATCCCTTCTCAGTGTGGAGTTGCATTCTCAACCGGGCGCTGCGACCCAAAGAGCGGAAGAGGTTTTAGGAAAGCTTCGCATCAAACCAAGGTGGGGTGATTGCCCCTCAAGCATGATCCCAATTTGGTACTTGGGTAACTAAGGCGTTTAGTCTTGCGTTACTTACGACTCTTGGGAAAAAGGTTCCTTGTGATATAAGCCGTTAAGGCAGGTGATCACGTAAAACCAAATCCCACATCTATCTCTAGAGTGCAGACGACTTGTCGGCGTACTAACGGGACACTTTACCTTCGCTATGCCCCTGAGTGGGCTTGGGCTTAGTGATGTCACACTCTGCGACGAATGTGGAGAAGGTGAAGACACTTGACACTTCAGAGCACTTTCTCTGTAAGTGTACTGCATTCGCTTGTATCAGGTTGCGGTTATTTGGTGCTGATGTGGTGGGAACTGAAAACCTAAGTTCTATATCACAAAAGCGCATCTTGGTTTTTCTTCGGAAAACAAAGAAAGTACAGTAAATGAACTGCCTGGTAGTACAATGAACCAGTATTTGAAGCTGAGCGCTTCAGTGAAGTTTATCCCAACCTCTAACAAAAAAAAAAAACACCAATGATGCAGTTTAAGTTCTATTTGTTAGGTGTTTCGGTTGCGTATTATCACTGTGAGTATACAATTTTATCGATTGAAAAATAATACTAGTTGTGTCTATATAAAGTAATTTACTGATAACTTTATGAATAACTTTTTTTGTATCAGGAACGATAGAAAAAGTCCGACTTAGTTAGACGGCCACATTAATTGAGTGTAGAAATTATATACCGAAAAGCGCCATTAAATATCTTTTTTCTTTTTAAAGGCAGCATGCTCTTTCAACGGAAAAGACGTCACTAATTCTGTTTTCGTACGGATTTGTTTATTTAAGCCTTTCCATTTTGAGCATATGATAGGACAAATATATATAATCTTTAAGTTAAATTCTTAAAGTGAAAGATGGCAAAAAGGCGTTGAAATAGCCTTTTTCGTCCTATATAGAGTTCATATCCACATACCAAAATAAGTGAAGCCAATGTTACAATTGAATTCAGAGGGTTGCGAGTTTTAAACTTTCGTAAAATAATTTATATTAAACTCTGGGATGGTTTTTTTTGTGAAACTCTGGATTTTTTATCGATTGCTCCTTGATTGCCCATGTTTAAAACCGCATCACCAATACCAACCGGAACCATGTCAGATAGCAACTTTGAACTCACATCATATTTGTCACTGCCTGTGTAGCAACTATGTACTCCAAATCCGTTGTTGTTAATGAAACACATTTTTGCTTCTACGATGACCAAGACAGCAAGCTATCGCCAAGACAACGGCCCACTTCTAAGAAGAAACAGGAATCCAGTAGTAGAACGCCTTGTTTCAAGATCACTAGCGTTGTTAACTTTACTGAAACAAACTAAAGAACAACATTGACTTCTCTTAAAATCATGTCCATTTTCCTTGTTCCACTGGGAGATTTGAAAATTCTCCTAGCAGCGGTGACGGCGTTCCGTGAAACCAAGTACCGGGAAACCACTTCCACTGCAAGCGCAATTTCCGGTCGTCTTGCCAACGCCACGTACATTATGCGGCCCACAGATTCTTTGTATGGGAACTTCACATCCTTTGTAGATCAAAATACGACAGGTACCATAGGTTCCGCTGGAGTAGACACTGGCTTACAGTCACTGATGTTAATTCGAGATTGAGATTGACTTGCATGAATTTCACCCTTGGGTTTAGTGACAATTTCCAACCCAAGAAAGTAACCTCCTTCCATGACAGTGGTTTCGAAGTACCTTTGCAAGAAATTCACCAACCGAAGTGCGTCATTTTTTGTTTTCGAAGCCACCTATCCATCATCAATGTATACGGTAAGCAGAATTCTATATTAACATTAGTTGATATCTTTTTCCCAATAAACTCGCTTTTAAATCTATCGAAGACAAATTTTAAGCCCTTATCCAATGCACGACTCTGTACGAAAAGATGGACGGAGAGTTTGGGCACATTTAATAGGTACTTTCGCACCAATTTTGTTTATTAAACGACAAAATATTTGGCACCCATGACCAACGCTTATTACAGTAGCCAATGCCAACTCTAATTTTAATGTGACTGGGAAATGCTTCATAACTAACGAACCAATCCTTTCGAGAAGTGACGTGGTCGCTAGCTCCTGAGCCCAAATACAGCATTCTTTTAGACAGTATTGCTCTTTGAACAACACTCAAAGAGCAGTAGCTCAAAAGAGGTGGTACCATGAAAAATTTGAGATTTTCAGATGATCCTAGACTTTCGGCGTGACAGCGTCGCACTCTACCCATTACTTCCCTACGGCCACAGGTTCATACACACAACAATATAATTGAAACAAGTGTATTAATTAAATTCACGGGGTTGCCAATTTAAATTAAATAAACATGGCATGGGTCTGTCCACACAAGTTAACAAGTTATTGATCGCGCACAACAAGACGAGCTGCCAACACCATTCTCGTTAAAGCACAGGTCAAGTTGATATATAGCCCTTTGTGTGATGAACCAATGTATGCAGCGAGCTCATCTGCCTCAGGGTTAAACCATGGGCCTGGCCCAGCCAGGGTTGTGCGTGAGGATAACTTCCTCACCACGAAAAAACATTTTGTTCAGAAACACCGCCATGCTTTGGACAAGGAGGGATCAACTGTGTAAACGTTTTTAGGACAATGATTTTAATTTTGCACGTGGAATGTCCATTAATAGACAACGTGCAGCCGAAGATTTTGCGGACGCCTTGGACTGCTACAAATCAGATATCACCGACATAAAAGAAGTGATAAGAAACCGGCTGAACACCTCGAATTTAACGTCCTCCTTGGAGATGCTGACAATACTCAAACAGTCAAGGGCTCCTTAAACTTTGCCGGTCAGAAACGGTGTCAAACTGCATGTCCCTTCTACTCGTGAGACAACAGTAGTGCGCACAAAATGAATAGTTGATGAGACTCATTCCACAAACAGGGAGAAATATCACATAACAGCCAAATGTCACATACGCATCAGTCCTTGCTCACTTCTACAAATGACAAGTAGTTTCTTTAAAGAGAGCTGTTCTTCTTCTAGTAGAACTCCTTGAAATTATAACTTTCCAAGAAACATTTACAGAGGTATTTAAAAGCTAATTCATGTCATATCTCTTGGAAAAGTGACATACCATGTTTCTAACACGATAGAAGTATGAAATATGCTTTTTCAAATTAAATGACACTTTAAATTACTTGAAATTGATTATAAGGACAACATTTACATAAATCAGTATAGTTAATTTATTTAATTTTTCATATATCCATTTCAAGATATTTAAATATTGCCAATAGAAGTTATCATAAATAATGGAGTCATTAAAAGGCGTTGATACGTCTTTTATTAATTAATTATTCTAAGAACTATTAAGTTAATTATTAATTTTATAATTTATGTAAAACACTAAATTATCTGTGTAACGAGTCTGTTATAGCATAATTTTATTTGTCTATTAGTCTCACCCCCTTCATGCTAAATAGCTTGGAGACGCTTGTCAAATTGCACCTGCGATCACACCCTCTATCTCAGATGCAACATGCCTACCAGCGCGGAAAATCTTGCGAGACTGCACTCTAAAACCTCGTCATTGGTGTTGCGGATAAGAGCAATGCTAATGAACAGGGGGCTTAACAGAGGCTGCCCCTAAGGCGGGGTCCAGTCTCCCCTCCTATGGTGCATGCTGGTCGTTTCTTTGCTTTCCGCTTTGAATAGTTCCATCACCTTCGCTTATGCAGACGATGTAGCCGTACTGCTTACCGGACCATGCCTTGCGGTCGTCAGTGCACGCGGGCAGGCGACCTTGACATGATCGATAACTGGTGTACAAGGAATGGGCATTCAGTCAACCCTCTTAAAACTGTGGTTGTTCGCTTTACGAGAAGGGGATATATGACTTTTTTGACTCAACTGGTACTTAAAGGCGTTAATATCCCACTTTCCAATGAAGTAAAATATCTAGGTATTATCCGGGACAATAAACTTCTCTGGAAAAGATACAATGAGGCATAAGCCTCAAAGGCGCTGCCAGTCTTCTGGCAGTGCAAGGCACTTTTTGGCAAAAGCTGGGCTCTATCACGCAAAAGATCCGTCTGGATCTACACGGCAATGACAAGACCACTGTTGGCCGTGGAAAAAACGCAAAACTTTAAGTATTTCTGTATTTCATTTAAAGTCAATAAATTCAATTTGAAGAAACAATACAAAGAAAAAAAATACTAAAATTAAACTGACACTCTCTGCTTCCACGAACCAACTGCCCTCTTCCAAAAGTCAAATTCAAATGTGACATCCGATGGGTGCGTTTGTTTTAAGACGATTTAAAGGTTCTAGGCACTGTCAGCAACATTTCCCCCTTCCGGTGATTCAGCCGCTTGCGTCGCTGTGTCACCAATCTTGGTACTGCTGACATCCAACACTGCAAGTCTTGATACTGGTCGATCATACAAACCGGATGACGTCTTGACTGTTGCTCTTCTTATTTGTCCATCATGGGCAATTTTTACTGCAATAACTATACCTTTCGGCCAGGATCCTCTCGGTAAATGTTCATCTACGATTATGACGAGATCTCCGACTTCGATGTCCTTAACCTTCTGGAACCATTTCGTCCTTCTCGTCAGAGTTGGCAGATACTCACGTACCCATCGCTTCCAGAACATATTCGTCAGTTGCTGACATCTCCTCCATTCTTTACGTAAGATCAGGTCCTTGTTTTCAAATTTTCCTGGAGATTTGCTTCCGTTTGATGTTCCTAACAAGAAATGGTTTGCTGTCATCGCTTCGTCGTCCCCATAATCCACTGATACATGTGTTAGTGGTCTTGAGTTGATAATACCTTCCACTTCTATCAGCATTGATTGTAAAGACTCATCCGTCAACCTTTGGTTTCTTGTAACCTCTTTTAAAACATTTTTCACCGAACCAATTAACCTTTCCCAGACTCCGCCCATATGAGGAGCAGCTGGTGGATTGAAAAACCACTTGGTGTCTGAACTGGTAAACTTCTTTTGAATTCGGTCGCAATCAATTTGATGAAAGGCTAATCTTAACTCTTTCTCCGCTCCTCGAAGATTGCTGCCGTTATCGGAGTAAAATTCTCTCGGTATTCCTCGTCTTATCATAAAATTTCTTATGCATAGAATGCATGAGTCTGTTGTCAATGTGTATGCCATCTCTAAGTGAATCGCCCTCACCGTCAAACACGTAAACAATACTCCCCAGCGCTTTTCTTGACGTCTTCCAACCATTACCAAAATTGGACCAAAATAGTCCACTCCTACATAACTGAAAGGTCGTGTATATGCTGCTAATCTTGCTTCTGGCAGTGGAGCCATCACGGGAACAACTGGTTCAGCTTGAAGAATCCGGCATCTTTGACACTTTCGCCGAACAGATTTTAGTAAAGGTCGCAAGCCTGATATCCAAAACTTTTGTCTTACTTCGTTTACTACAGTTTCGTGACATTGATGATGAAACGTGAGATGATACATCTTTACAATCAAAAATGACAGTCGATGATCTCGCGGCAAGATAATTGGTCGTTTAGTACTCTGCTCAACACACCAAGCGTTGTCTATCCTCCCCTTCATACGCAGGACTCCTTCCGTATCCAGATATGGAGATAACTTAAATAAACGATTACCTTTCGTCGGCTGCTTTCCCTTTGACAGCATTTCCATTTCTTTTCCGTATTTCTCTTTTTGTATCATACGAAACAGGAACAGTTCAGCCTTTCGAAGTTCGTTTGACGTTAAGGGTCCATTGTTTCGGGAAAATTGTTGTATCCTTGCCCTCAGATTACTAATGTAACGAAATATCCAACCCACGGAATGTAGTAAAAGCGTCCAAGAGCGGAACCTTTCAACATCGATGAAGTCGTCATTTGAACATGTAAAGTGCGCTGCTAACAAGTACTTTGAGCGCAACTCTTCGTACGTATTTTCAGTGTTTTGTAATATAGGCCATGTAGACTCAGGTTGATGAAGAAAATCTGGTCCAATAAACCATCGTGCATTTCTTTCAAAGGATGGTACTTTTGACCATTTCGTCGCTTCATCAGCCACATTTAATTTCGTTGGTACCCAGTTCCATTCGTGTAACTTTGTTTTTTGCAATATTTCTGATATGCGAAACATCACGAACGGTTTAAACTTTCTCGCATCAGATCGCAACCAGCATAAGACATTTCTTGAATCCGTCCATAAACACGTTCGCTCTATTGTAAGCTTACCAGCATGTGATATAATGATTGAACTTGCCATTCGGGATCCCAAAACTGCAGCTTGTAGTTCCAACCTTGGTATAGATGTGGGTTTCAATGGCGCTACCTTACACTTAGCACAAACGAGAGCACATCCAATGTTTGCATCTTCCATGAAGCGGAAGTAGGCCACCGCAGCCATCGCATCCTCGCTCGCATCTGTGAATATGTGCAGCTGAATTCTTGACCGCTTTCCGCAATCCTTTGGAAAGTAACACCTTGGGATTTGCACTTTCTCTACCTGTGTCAATAACTTTCGCCAACTCTCCCATTTCTCGTGAAGTTCCAGTGGTAACTCTTCATCCCACCCAAATGCAGACCGCCATACTTCCTGTTGCAACACTTTCAGCTTGACTAAGTAAAAACTCAGGAACCCCAATGGGTCGAAAATTGACATTAGAACTCGCAAAAGTTCTCTCTTCGTTGGAATCCTAGAACCCTGCATAATGTTCTCCTGCACCTTCACAAACTGAAGCGAAAATCCGAGATAATCTTCTTGTGTGTTCCACCAGAGTCCCAAGACCTTAGATGTAATTGTCTTTTCGACCAAATTCTCCAAGATTTTTTTTGTATTGAATCCAGGTTCTTGCAGGGCATTCAGAACATTCGCTGAGTTACACAACCAGTTGCGAATATTAAAACCAGCCTTCGCATGCACGTACTTTACATCCTGCACCAACTTAATTGCCTCCTCAATTGTATCAATTGTATCGACGCTATCCAACCAATCGTCAACGTAGTGATGATCTCTTATAGCTTCTGCAGCTCTCGGAAATGTGTTGGAAAATTCTTCAGCATTAATATTCTTCACGTGTTGTGCAATACTAGGAGAACAAGTAGCACCAAACGTAAGTACGGCCATTACGTAAACGTCTGGATCCCTGCTGGAATCACCACCACGCCACAGGAAACGCTGAGAATGTTGGTCTTGTTCACGCACCTTCACTCTGTGGAACATCTCTTCAATATCACCGGCCACAGCTATTCGGCCGCATCGAAAGCCATGCAAAACATTGGTTAGAGGCTTCAGTTCGTCTGGTCCCTTCAAAAGAACACCATTCAAAGAAAATCCCTTCGTGGAGGCCGCTGCATCCCACACCAACCGAACTTTCCCAGGCTTATTCGGATTCCTTACAATAAATATGGGCAGGTACCATGCTCTTGGTTGTTTTTCATTTCGCTCACCTGTAGTTAGCTTTCGGGCATATCCTTTTTTCACAAGATTCTCTATTTGTTCGTTGACCAATCTTAGAAGAGGAGGATCTTTCAGGAACTTTTTCTCAAGACATCGTAGTCGCCGCAACGCCATTGGAAAGCTATCCGGCATAATGATGTCAACGTATCGCCATAGTAATCCGCTTACGAAGAAATTTCCACTCTTATGCACAGTGTCCTTCAGAATCTTCTTAGCACGTAAATCCTCTGATGACTCGCAGCATTCGCTCTCATTGCCGCTATCTTCCAAGACGTAATGTTGTCGAACCAGGTCCTCAAGCTCATGATCGCATTCGCATGTTTTGTAAGTATGATGCAACATTCCGTTATCAACACCATTTGTGTTGAAACCGCCACTCAAACACCAACCCAACCTGGTCTTAATTGCTACTGGTTCATTCCATTTTCCTTCCTTCATCTTGAGTGATAGTGTCAGCTTCTGATTATTCAATCCTATTAGTATTCCACACCTGGCTCTTTCAAAACTTGCCAGTGGAACATCACTCAAATATGAATATCGGTGCTGTATATCTTCCGCAAGAACTGTCTGCTCTGGCAATGACAAGCTATTTACTGTACGAACATCCTGAAGACGATACCTCGTAGCATAAGCATCATTCGCAGCTGATATTTCCATGGGTACGACCATTGACGAGTCTTCGTAGCGTACGGTGTTTGCAGTCCACTTCAGACATAATGGTTTGGGTGTTCCAACTATGCCCAGAGACTTTGCTATGTGAGATTCCACAAGAGTCAGAGACGAGCCGCTATCAAGGAATGCATATGTATTTACAGATTTATTTTTACCATACAATACAACAGGAAGAACTCTAAACACAGCGTTACTTTCACCGCTCCGTCGATGAGCATTACATGCTTTCTCGTCAGTTAGCAAATTATGCGGTGAATTCTTATTCGTACTTCGACATCTAAAGTTTTTCCGATGTGCTAGACAAACCTCACAGATGTTCTTATTTTTCACTAGCTCTCGTCTTTTGGCAATAGAATATTCTTTAAACAAACCACAGTTTAAAATCTTATGATTATCACCGCAAACAAAGCAACCAGCTGCACGATTTTGTTTTGGCTTTTCATTGTTTTTCATCTCCACATGAGCATGTAGTCCTTTCTGTTGCTTTTCACATTTGCCTTCTAGGGATGGAAACGACATCACTGCGCTTGCTGCCTCTGCCATACTGTAAAGCCATTCGTCAAAGTCTGCCAAGTTTGATTCTCTCGAACCTCGCTGCAACCCCCAATTAAGTCGTAAAGATGTCGGAAGTTTCTCCACAAGCTCCTGGAGAAGAATGGGATTGTTGATATGATTCGTCAGTCCAGCTGTTTCCATAGTTCCGTATAAATTACGCACAGATAGGGAAAAATTTATCAGCGAATCCAAACGATCTGCTTTCGGTGATGGTTCTGATCGAATCCTGGACAGTAATGCTTGCACGATATATTCGGGACGTCCATATCGCATACGGAGGGTTGATATCACCTCACCCACCATCGATGGAATAAGAAGACGGGACCTCACTGACTCCAAAGCATTACCCCTCAAAGCTCTTTGCAAGCGCCATAAGTTTTCTTCGTCACTAAAGCCGCATACACGTGTGCTATTTTCGTAACTACTAATAAATAGTGGCCAGTCTTCAGGTCGCCCAGAAAATATTGGTAATTCTTTGGACACTACTTGACGTGCTGAGACTTGATTAACGCTTAAAACTTCTTCTCCATAATGCAGAGGGAACTTATCATGTTTCTTCACATCTTTTGAATCCTTGATGCAATTTGTTTGTTCCACCCAAGCCGAAGTCCTGTTTTTGGGTGGAATACTCTCCTCGTTACCATTGTCATCCAATAGAGTTAGTAACTCATATTTTCTTAATATGAACTCCTTTTCCTTCTGCTGTCGTTCGGCCATTAGGCGCATATCCAATTCTTTTTGTTCCTCTAGGCATTTTAACTCCAACTCCAGTTTCTTTTTGCTTTTTCCGGATGAAGCAATACTGAGATTTGTAACTGATCGTGCCGCCACGCTGTCACCTATGTGCGTACTCCGCCCTGCATGTGACGCCATGTTGCCCTTGTTGATAGTTGTCACGTTTCCCTGCAAAGTTCCATCGAGCTGGGTACAATCCTCACACTCGAAACTTCTATCTGCTACCGACGAATCTACTCCGCCGCAGCTGTAATGGTACCATTTATGACAAGTATCGCATTCTACCATGTCCTCCATGCTATTGGAATCCTCGCACTTAGCACAATCGCTTCTTTTCCCTTTCTTGGTGTTGGACATAATTTCTTATTAATCAGCCTTATCGGAACAAACTTCCTTATGCAGAGTTTAATTTTAGAACTGTTGGCCGTGGAAAAAACGCAAAACTTTAAGTATTTCTGTATTTCATTTAAAGTCAATAAATTCAATTTGAAGAAACAATACAAAGAAAAAAATACTAAAATTAAACTGACACTCTCTGCTTCCACGAACCAACTGCCCTCTTCCAAAAGTCAAATTCAAATGTGACATCCGATGGGTGCGTTTGTTTTAAGACGATTTTAAGGTTCTAGGCACTGTCAGCAACAACCACTTCTCTCTTATGCATCTATCGTTTGGTGAAACAAGCTTTTGCGCAAATACGTGGCTGCTGCTTTCACCAAGCTTCAAAGAACAGTTTGTCTCGGCTGCACAGGGCTTTCCCCAGCACGCCTGGCTCTGCTCTTGACGCTCTGATTAATCTCTGTCTTGTCGGCGTACTAACGGGACACTTTACCTTCGCTATGCACCTGAGTCGGCTTGGGCTTAGTGATGTCACACTCTGCGACGAATGTGGAGAAGGTGAAGACACTTGACACTTCAGAGCACTTTCTCTGTAAGTGTACTGCTTTCGCTCGTATCAGGTTGCGGTTATTTGGTGCTGATGTGGTGGGAACTGAAAAGTTTTTCTTCGGAAAACCAAGAAAGTACATTAAATGAACTGCTTGGTAGTACAATGAGCCAGTATATGAAGCTGAGCGCTTCAGTGTAGTTTATCCCCTCCTCCACAAAAAAAAAAAAAAAAAACACCAATGATGCAGTTTAAGTTCTCTTTGTTAGGTGTTTCGGTTGAGTATAATCACTGTGAGTATAAAATTTTAACGATTGAAAAATAATACTAGTTGTGTCTATATAAAGTAATTTACTAATAACCTTATGAATAACTTTTTTTGTACCACGAACGATAGAAATAGTTCGACTTAGTTAGACGGCCACGTAAATTGAGTGTAGAAATTATATATCGAAAAGCGCCATAAAATATCTTTTTTTCTTTTTAAAGGCAGCATTGCTCTTTCAACGGAAAAGACGTCACTAACAAGAAAAGAAATATTTCTACTTATGCACGAGAACGGGCTTTTCAAATATTCTGTACGGATATATGGTTAAGTTTGTTTATTTAAACCTTTCCATTTTGGACATATGATAGGACAAATATATAAAATCTTTAAGTTAAATTCTTAAAGTGAAAGATGGCAAAAAGGCGTTGAAATAGCCTTTTTCGTCCTATATAGAGTTCATATCCACATACCAAAATAAGTGAAGCAAATGTTACAATTGAATTCACAGGGTTGCGAGTTTTAAACTTTCGTAAAATAATTTATATTAAACTCTGGGATGGTTTTTTTTGTGAAACTCTGGATTTTTTATCGATTGCTCCTTGATTGCCCATGTTTAAATCCGCATCACCAATACCAGCCGGAACCATGTCAGATAGCAACTTTGAATTCACATCATATTTGTCACTGCCTGTGTAGCAACTATGTACTCCAAATCCGTTGTTGTTAATGAAACACATTTTTGCTTCTACGATGACCAAGACAGCAAGCTATGGCCAAGACAACGGCCCACTTCTAAGAAGAAACAGGAATCCAGTAGTAGAACGCCTTGTTTCGGGATCACCAGCGTTGTTAACATTACTGAAACAAACTAAAGAACAACATTGACTTCTCTTAAAATCATGTCCATTTTCCTTGTTCCACTGGGAGATTTGAAAATTCTCCTAGCAGCGGTGACGGCGTTGCGTGAAACCAAGTACCGGGAAACCACTTCCACTGCAAGCGCAATTTCCGGTCGTCTTGCCAACGCCATGTACATTATGCAGCCCACAGATTCTTTGTATGGGAACTTCACATCCTGTGTAGATCAAAATACGACAGGTACCATAGGTTCCGCTGGAGTAGACACTGGCTTACAGTCACTGATGTTAATTCGAGATTGAGATTGACTTGCATAAATTTCACCCTTGGGTTTAGTGACAATTTCCAACCCGAGAAAGTAACCTCCTTCCATGAAGTACCTTTGCAAGAAATTCACCAACCGAAGTGCGTCATGTTTTCTTTTTGAAGCCACCTATCCATCATCAATGTATACGGCAAGCAGAATTCTATATTAACATTAGTTGATATTTTTTTCCCAATAAACTCGCTTTTCAATCTATCGAAGACAAATTTTAAGCCTTTATCCAATGCACGACTCTGTACGAAAAGATGGACGGAGAGTTTGGGCACATTTAATAGGTACTTTCGCAACAATTTTGCTTATTAAACGACAAAATATTTGCCACCCATGACCAACGCTTGTTACAGTGACCAATGCCAACTCTATATCAAAGAGCAGTAGCTCAAAAGAGGTGGTGCCATAAAAAATTTGAGATTTTCAGATGATCCTAGACTTTAGGCGTGACAGCGTCGCACTCTACCCATTACTCCCCTACGGCCACAGGTTCATACACACAACAATATAATTGAAACAAGTGTATTAATTAAATTCACGGGGTTGCCAATTTAAATTAAATAAACATGGCATGGGTCTGTCCACACAAGTTAACAAGTTATTGATCGCGCACAACAAGACGAGCTGCCAACACCATTCTCGTTAAAACACAGGTCAAGTTGACATATAGCCCTTTGTGTGATGAACCAATGTATGCAGCGAGCTCCTTTGTCTGAGGGTTAAACCATGGGCCTGGCCTAGCCAGGGTTGTGCGTGAGGATAACTTCCTCACCACGTAAAAACATTTTGTTCAGAAACACCGCCATGCTTTGGACAAGGAGGAATCAACTGTGGATGTCTCATGTAAACGTTTTTAGGACAATGATTTTCATTTTGCACGTGGAATATCCATTAAAAGACAACGTGCAGCCGAAGATTTTGCGGAAACGTTAACCACCTCCAAGATAGTTCAAGAATGCAAGTCTTCCCTTAATTTGGTCGGCAGGCTGAATTCGCTAAGACTTGTCTGGGTCCCGGGTTATAACGGGATCCTGGGAAACGAGACTGCCGATGAACTAGCTAGGCTAGGTTCAGCAGAGGCATTCGTACGGCCCGAACCCACCTTGGGACTATCCGCGTCACTGCTCAGGGCCTCCGTCGATGGTTTTGTCTCCCTACAGCGCAACCAGAGATGACGTGACTCTCCAGGATGCGGGGTGAGCAAGAGTATGCTCCCAAGCGTCACCAAGAAATCCGCGTCTTTACTGCTCTATCTCTAGAGTGCAGACGACTTGTCGGCGTACTAACGGTACACTTTACCTTCGGTATGCACCTGAGTCGGCTTGGGCTTAGTAATGTCACACTCTGCGACGAATGTGGAGAAGCTGAAGACACTTGACACTTCAGAGCACTTTCTCTGTAAGTGTACTGCTTTCGCTCGTATCAGGTTGCGGTTATTTGGTGCTGATGTGGTGGGAACTGAAAACCTAAGTTCTATATCACAAAAGCGCATCTTGGTTTTTCTTCGGAAAACAAAGAAAGTACAGTAAATGAACTGCCTGGTAGTACAATGAACCAGTATTTGAAGCTGAGCGCTTCAGTGAAGTTTATCCCAACCTCTAACAAAAAAAAAAAAAAAACACCAATGATGCAGTTTAAGTTCTCTTTGTTAGGTGTTTCGGTTGCGTATTATCACTGTGAGTATAAAATTGTATCGATTGAAAAATAATACTAGTTGTGTCTATATAAAGTAATTTACTGATAACTTTATGAATATTTTTTTTTTGTTCCAGGAACGATAGAAAAAGTCCGACTTAGTTAGACGGCCACGTTAATTGAGTGTAGAAATTATATACCGAAAAGCGATATTAAATATCTTTTTTCTTTTTAAAGGCAGCATTGCTCTTTCAACGGAAAAGACGTTACTGACAAGAAAAGAAATATTTCTTTTTATGCACGAGAACGGGCTTTTCAAATATTCTGTTTTCGTACGGATAAATGGTTAAGTTTGTTTATTTAAACTTTTGTATTTTGGACATATGATAGGACAAATATATAAAATCTTTTAGTTAAATTCTTGAAGTGAAAGATGGCAAAATGGCGTTGAAACAGCATTGTATTTCGTCCTATATAGAGTTCATATCCAGCATCACCAATACCAGCCGGAACCATGTCAGATAGCAACTTTGAACTCACATCATATTTGTCACTGCCTGTATAGCAACTATGTACTCCAAATCCGTTGTTGTTAATGAAACACATTTTTGCTTCTACGATGACCAAGACAGCAAGCGATGGCCAAGACAACGGCCCACTTCTAAGGGGCAACAGGAATCCAGTAGTAGAACGCCTTGTTTCGGGATCACCAGCGTTGTTCACATTACTGAAACAAACAAATGAACAACATTGACTTCTCTTAAAATCATGTCCATTTTCCTTGTTCCACTGGGAGATTTGAAAATTCTCCTAGCAGCGGTGACGGCGTTGCGTGAAACGAAGTACCGGGAAACCACTTGAACTGCAAGCGCAATTTCCGGTCGTCTTGCCAACGCCAAGTACATTATGCAGCCCACAGATTCTTTGTATGGGAACTTCACATCCTTTGTAGATCAAAATACGACAGGTACCATAGGTTCCGCTGGAGAAGACACTGGCTTACAGTCACTGATAATAATTCGAGATTGAGATTGACTTGCATGAATTTCACCCTTGGGTTTAGTGACAATTTCCAACCCAAGAAAGTAACCTCCTTCCATGACAGTGGTTTCGAAGTACCTTTGCAAGAAATTCACCAACCGAAGTGCGTCATTTTCTCTTTTCGAAGCCACCTATCCATCATCAATGTATACGGTAAGCAGAATTCTATATTAACATTAGTTGATATCTTTTTCCCAATAAACTCGCTTTTCAATCTATCGAAGACAAATTTTAAGCCTTTATCCAATGCACGACTCTGTACGAAAAGATGGACGGAGAGTTTGGGCACATTTAATAGGTACTTTCGCAACAATTTTGTTTATTAAACGACAAAATATTTGCCACCCATGACCAACGCTTGTTACAGTGACCAATGCCAACTCTATTTCAAAGAGCAGTAGCTCAAAAGAGGTGGTGCCATGAAAAATTTGAGATTTTCAGATGATCCTAGACTTTAGGCGTGACAGCGTCGCACTCTGCCCATTACTCCCCTACGGCCACAGGTTCATACACACAACAATATAATTGAAACAAGTGTATTAATTAAATTCACGGGGTTGCCTATTTAAATTAAATAAACATGGCATGGGTCTGTCCACACAAGTTAACAAGTTATTGATCGCGCACAACAAGACGAGCTGCCAACACCATTCTCGTTAAAGCACAGGTCAAGTTGACATATAGCCCTTTGTGTGATGAACCAATGTATGCAGCGAGCTCCTTTGTCTGAGGGTTAAACCATGGGCCTGGCCTAGCCAGGGTTGTGCGTGAGGATAACTTCCTCACCACGTAAAAACATTTTGTTCAGAAACACCGCCATGCTTTGGACAAGGAGGGATCAACTGTGGATGTCTCATGTAAACGTTTTTAGGAAAATGATTTTCATTTTGCACGTGGAATATTCATTAAAAGACAACGTGCAGCCGAAGATTTTGCGGACGCCGTGGACTGCTACAAATCAAATATCACCGCCATCCAAGAAGTGAGAAGAGACCGGCTGAACACCTCGAATTTAACGTCCTCCTTGGAGATGCTGACAATACTCAAAGAGTCAAGGGCTCCTTAAACTTTCTCGGTCAGAAACGGTGTCAAACTGCATGTCCCTTCTACTCGTGAGACAACAGTAGTGCGCACAAAATGAATAGTTGATGAGACTCATTCCAAAAACAGGGAGAAATATCACATAACAGCCAAATGTCACATACGCATCAATCCTTGCTCACTTCTACAAATGATAAGGAGGTTCTGAAAAGAGAGCTGTTCTTCTTTTAGTAGAACTCCTTGAAATTGTAACTTTCCAAGAAACATTTACACAGGTATTTAAAAGCTAATTCATGTCATATCTCTTGGAAAAGTGATATACCATGTTTCTAAAACGATAGAAGTATGAAATATGCTTTTTCAAATTAAATGACACTTTAAATTACTTGAAATTGATTATAAGGACAACATTTACATAAATCAGTATAGTTAATTTATTTAATTTTTCATATATCCATTTCAAGTTATTTAAATATTGCCAATAGAAGTTATCATAAATAATGGAGTCATTAAAAGGCGTGGATACGTCTTTTATTAATTATTCTAAAAACGATTAATTATTAATAAGTTAATTATTAATTTTATAATTTATGTAAAACACTAAATTATCTGTGTAACGAGTCTGTTATAGCATAATTTTATTTGTCTATCAGTCTCACATCCTTCATGCTAAATAGTTTGGAGACGCTGGTCGAACTGCACCTGCGCAAAAACGCTTTGCGATCACACCCTCTATCTCAGATGCAACATGCCTACCAGCGCGGAAAATCTTGCGAGACTGCACTCTAAAACCTCGTCGGTGAATTGAAAGTGCACTTGACAGGAAAGACTACGCACTGGGTATTTGCATCGACATAGAGGAATCATTGGTGTTGCGGATAAGAGCAATGCTAATGAACAGGAGGGTCAACAGAGGCTGCCCCTAAGGCGGGGTCCAGTCTCCCCTCCTATGGTGCATGCTAGTCGTTTCTTTGCTTTCCGCTTTGAATAGTTCCATCACCTACGCTCAGGCTTATGCAGACGATGTAGCCGTACTGCTTACCGGACCATGCCTTGAGGACATGATCGATAACTGGTGTACTAGAAATGGGCATTCAGTCAACCCTTTTAAAACTGAGGTTGTTCTCTTTACGAGAAGGGGATATATGACTGGTTTGACTCAACTGGTACTTAAAGGCGTCAATATCTAATGAAGTAAAATATCTAGGTATTATCCGGGACAATAAACTTCTCTGGAAAAGATACATTGAGGCAAAAATCTCAAAGGCGCTGCCAGTCTTCTGGCAGTGCAAGGCACTTTTTGACAAAAGCTAGGCTCTATCACCCAAAAGATCCGTCTGGATCTACACGGCAATGACAAGACCACTTCTCTCTTATGCATTTATCGTTTGGTGAAACAAGCTTTCGCCAAATACGTGGCTGCTGCTTTCACCAAGCTTCAAAGAACAGTTTGTATCGGCTGCACAGGATTTTCCCCAGCACGCCTGGCTCTGCTCTTGACGCTCTGGAGAAGGTGAAGACACTTGACACTTCAGAGCACTTTCTCTGTAAGTGTACTGCTTTCGCTCGTATCAGGTTGCGGTTATTTGGTGCTGATGTGGTGGGAACTGAAAACCTAAGTTCTATATCACAAAAGCGTATCTTAGTTTTTCTTCGGAAAACCAAGAAAGTACATTAAATGAACTGCCTGGTAGTACAATGAACCAGTATTTGAAGCTGAGCGCTCCAGTGTAGTTTATCCCAACCTCCAAAAAAAAAAAAAAAAAAAAAGCACCAATGATGCATTTTAAGTTCTCTTTGTTATGTGTTTCGGTTGCGTATTATCACTGTGAGTATAAAATTTTATCGATTGAAAAATAATACTAGTTGTGTCTATATAAAGTAATTTACTGATAACTTTATGAATAACTTTTTTTGTATCAGGAACGATAGAAAAAGTCCGACTTAGTTAGACGGCCACATTAATTGAGTGTAGAAATTATATACCGAAAAGCGCCATTAAATATCTTTTTTTCTTTTTAAAGGCAGCATTGTTCTTTCAACGGAAAAGACGTCACTAACAAGAAAAGAAATATTTCTACTTATGCACGAGAACGGGCTTTTCAAATATTCTGTTTTCGTACGGATAAATGGTTAAGTTTGTTTATTTAAACCTTTGTATTTTGGACATATGATTGGACATATGATAGGACAAATATATAAAATCTTTTAGTTAAATTCTTGAAGTGAAAGATGGCAAAAAGGCGTTGAAACAGCATTGTATTTCGTCCTATATAGAGTTCATATCCACATACCAAAATAAGTGAAGCAAATGTTACAATTGAATTCAGAGGGTTGCGAGTTTTAGACTTTCGTAAAATAATTCATATTAAACCCTGGGATGGTTATTTTTGTGAAACTCTGGATTTTTTATCGATTGCTCCTTGACTGCCCATGTTTAAAACCGCATCACCAATACCAGCCGGAACCATGTCAGATAGCAACTTTGAACTCACATCATATTTATCACTGCCTGTATAGCAACTATGTACTCCAAATCCGTTGTTGTTAATGAAACACATTTTTGCTTCTACGATGACCAAGACAGCAAGCGATGGCCAAGACAACGGCCCACTTCTAAGAGGAAACAGGAATCCAGTAGTAGAACGCCTTGTTTCGGGATCACCAGCGTTGTTAACATTACTGAAACAAACTAAAGAACAACATTGACTTCTCTTAAAATCATGTCCATTTTCCTTGTTCCACTGGGAGATTTGAAAATTCTCCTAGCAGCGGTGACGGCGTTGCGTGAAACCAAGTACCGGAAAACCACTTCCACTGCAAGCGCAATTTCCGGTCGTCTTGCCAACGCCAAGTACATTATGCAGCCCACAGATTCTTTGTATGGGAACTTCACATCCTTTGTAGATCAAAATACGACAGGTACCATAGGTTCCGCTGGAGAAGACACTGGCTTACAGTCACTGATAATAATTCGAGATTGAGATTGACTTGCATGAATTTCACCCTTGGGTTTAGTGACAATTTCCAACCCAAGAAAGTAACCTCCTTCCATAACAGTGGTTTCGAAGTACCTTTGCAAGAAATTCACCAACCGAAGTGCGTCATGTTTTCTTTTCGAAGCCACCTATCCATCATCAATGTATACGGCAAGCAGAATTCTATATTAACATTAGTTGATATTTTTTTCCCAATAAACTCGCTTTTCAATCTATCGAAGACAAATGTTAGGCCTTTATCCAATGCACGACTCTGTACGAAAAGATGGACGGAGAGTTTGGGCACATTTAATAGGTACTTTCGCACCAATTTTGTTTATTAAACGACAAAATATTTGCCACCCATGACCAACGTTTGTTACAGTGACCAATGCCAACTCTAATTTTAATGGGACTGGGAAATGCTTCATAACTAACGAACCAATCCTTTCGAGAAGTGATGTGGTCACTAGCTCCTGATCCCAGATACAGCATTCTTTTAAACAGTATTGCTCTTTGAACAACACTTAAAGAGCAGTCGCTCAAAAAAAGTGGTGCCATGAAAAATTTGAGATTTTCAGATGATCCTAGACTTTCGGAGTGACAGCGTCGCACTCTACCCATTACTCCCCTACGGCCACAGGTTCATACACACACCAATAAAATTGAAACAAGTGTATTAATTAAATTCACGGGGTTGCCAATTTAAATTAAATAAACATTGGGTCTGTCCACACAAGTTAACAAGTTATTGATCGCGCACAACAAGACGAGCTGCCAACACCATTCTCGTTAAAGCACAGGTCAAGTTGATATATAGCCCTTTGTGTGATGAACCAATGTATGCAGTGAGCTCATCTGCCTCAGGGTTAAACCATGGGCCTGGCCCAGCCAGGGTTGTGCGTGAGGATAACTTCCTCACCACGTAAAAACATTTTGTTCAGAAACACCGCCATGCTTTGGACAAGGAGGGATCAACTGTGTAAACGTTTTTAGGACAATGATTTTAATTTTGCACGTGGAATGTCCATTAATAGACAACGTGCAGCCGAAGATTTTGCGGGCGCCTTGGACTGCTACAAATCAGAAATCACCGCCATCCAAGAAGTGAGAAGAGACCGGCTGAACACCTCGAATTTAACGTCCTCCTTGGAGATGACAATACTCAAAGAGTCAAGGGCTCCTTAAACTTTGCCGGTCAAAAACGGTGTCAAACTGCATGTACCTTCTACTCGTGAGACAACAGTAGTGCGCACAAAATGAATAGTTGATGAGACTCATTCCAAAAACAGGGAGAAATATCACATAACAGCCAAATGCCACATACGCATCAATCCTTGCTCACTTCTACAAATGAAAAATAGATTTTTAAAATAGAGCTGTTCTTCTTCTAGTAGATCTCCTTGAAATTGTAACTTTCCAAGAAACATTTACAGAGGTATTTAAAAGCTAATTCATGTCAAATCTCTTGTAAAAGTGATATACCATGTCTCTAAAACGATAGAAGTATGAAATATGCTTTTTCAAATTAAATGACACTTTAAATTACTTGAAATTGATTATAAGGACAACATTTACATAAATCAGTATAGTTAATTTATTTAATTTTTCATATATCCATTTCAAGTTATTTAAATATTGCCAATAGAAGTTATCATAAATAATGGAGTCATTAAAAGGCGTTGATACGTCTTTTATTAATTATTCTAAAAACTATTTATTATTAATAAGTTAATTATTAATTTTATAATTTATGTAAAACACTAAATTATCTGTGTAACGAGTCTGTTATAGCATAATTTTATTTGTCTATCAGTCTCACCTCCTTCATGCTAAATAGCTTGAAGACGCTGGTCGAACTGCACCTGCACAAAAACGCTTTGCGATCACATCCTCTATCTCAGATGCAACATGCCTACCATCGCGGAAAATCTTGCGAGACTGCACTCTAAAACCTCGTCGGTGAATTGAAAGTGCACTTGCCAGGAAAGACTACGCACTGGGTATTTTCATCGACATAGAGGAATCATTGGTGTTGCGGATAAGAGCAATGCTAATGAACAGGGGGGTTAACAGAGGCTGCCCCTAAGGCGGGGTCCAGTTTCCCCTCCTATGGTGCATGCTGGTCGTTCCTTTGCTTTCCGCTTTGAATAGTTCCATCACCTACGCTCAGGCTTATGCAGACGATGTAGCCGTACTGCTTACCGGATCATGCCTTGCGGTCGTCAGTGCACGCGTACAGGCGGCCTTGACATGATCGATAACTGGTGTACTGGTGTACTTAGAATGGGCATTCAGTCAACCCTAGTAAAACGAGGTTGTTCTCTTTACGAGAAGGGGATATATGACTGGTTTGACTCAACTGTTACTTAAAGGCGTCAATATCCCACTTTCCAATGAAGTAAAATATCTAGGTATTATCCGGGACAATAAACTTCTCTGGAAAAGACACATTGAGGCAAAAACCTCAAAGGCGCTGCCAGTCATCTGGCAGTGCAAGCCACATTTTGGCAAAAGCTAGGCTCCATTACGCAAAAGAACCGTCTGGATCTACACGGCAATGACAAGACCACTTCTCTCTTATGCATCTATCGTTTCGTGGAACAACTTTCACGCAAATACGTGGCTGCTGCTTTCACCAAGTTTCATAGAACAGTTTGTCTCGGTTGCACAGGGCTTTCCCCAGCACGCCTGGCTCTGCTCTTGACGCTCTGTTTAATCTCCCCCCCCCCACCTCCCCACGCCATGATCACCACATCATGGGATGTACACTCAAGGCCATCTCTCGATTAAAAAGGAATGGTCTTTGGTTCCACTCGCACTGGAGCTTTGAAGACCTCTCACACCGCAAATCCTATGATACTACTTTTTAAAAGACTTCACCCCTCCTTAGGTAATTTCGCGTCGGTCTTCCAGGCGGAAGCCTTCGCGATCCTAATGGCCACCAACTATATTCTGAAGTTAAGGTGGGCCCGTTAACCACCTCCAAGAGAGTTCAAGAATGAAAGTCTTCCCTTAATTTGGTCGGCAGGCTGAATTCGCTAAGACTTGTCTGGGTCCCGGGTTATAAGGGGATCCTGGGAAACGAGACTGCCGATGAACTAGCTAGGCTAGGTTCAGCAGAGGCATTCGTACGGCCCGAACCCACCTTGGGACTATCCGCGTCCCTGCTCAGGGCCTCCGTCGATGGTTTTGTCTCCCTACAGCGCAACCAGAGATGGCGTGAATCTCCATAATGCAGGGTGACCAAGAGCATGCTCCCAAGCGTCACCAAGAAATCCGCGTCTTTACTGCTCTATCTCTAGAGTGCAGACGACTTGTCGGCGTACTAACGGGACACTTTACCTTCGCTATGCACCTGAGTCGGCTTGGGGGTAGTGATGTCACAATCTGCGACGAATGTGGAGAAGGTGAAGACACTTGACACTTCAGAGCACTTTCTCTGTAAGTGTACTGCTTTCGCTCGTATCAGGTTGCGGTTATTTGGTGCTGATGTGGTGGGAACTGAAAACCTACGTTCTATATCACAAAGGCGCATCTTAGTTTTTCTTCGGAAAACTAAGGAAGTACATTAAATGAACTGCCTGGTAGTACAATGAACCAGTATTTGAAGCTGAGCGCTCCAGTGTAGTTTATCCCAACCTCCAAAAAAAAAAAAAAAAAAAAACACCAATGATGCAGTTAAAGTTCTCTTTATTATGTGTTTCGGTTGCGTATTATCACTGTGAGTATAAAATTTTATCGATTGAAAAATAATACTAGTTGTGTCTTTATAAAGTAATTTACTGATAACTTTATGAATAACTTTTTTTGTACCAGGAACGATAGAAAATGTCCGACTTAGTTAGACGGCCACATTAATTGAATGTAGAAATTATATACCGAAAAGCGCCATTAAATATCTTTTTTTCTTTTTAAAGGCAGCATTGTTCTTTCAACGGAAAAGACGTCACTAACAAGAAAAGAAATATTTCTACTTATGCACGAGAACGGGCTTTTCAAATATTCTGTTTTCGTACGGATAAATGGTTAAGTTTGTTTATTTAAACCTTTATATTTTGGACATATGATAGGACAAATATATAAAATCTTTTAGTTAAATTCTTGAAGTGAAAGATGGCAAAAAGTCGTTGAAACATCATTGTATTTCGTCGTATATAGAGTTCATATCCACATACCAAAATAAGTGAAGCAAATGTTACAATTGAATTCAGAGTGTTGCGAGTTTTAAACTTTCGTAAAATAATTTATATTCAACTCTGGGATGGTTTTTTTTTGTGAAACTCTGGATTTTTTATCGATTGCTCCTTGATTGCCCATGTTTAAAACCGCATCACCAATACCAGCCGGAACCATGTCAGATAGCAACTTTGAACTCACATCATATTTCTCACTGCCTGTATGGCAACTATGTACTCCAAATCCGTTGTTGTTAATGAAACACATTTTTGCTTCTACGATGACCAAGACAGCAAGCTATCGCCAAGACAACGGCCCACTTCTAAGAGGAAACAGGAATCCAGTAGTAGAACGCCTTGTTTCGGGATCACCAGCGTTGTTAACATTACTGAAACAAACTAAAGAACAACATTGACTTCTCTTAAAATCATGTCCATTTTCCTTGTTCCACTGGGAGATTTGAAAATTCTCCTAGCAGCGGTGACGGCGTTGCGTGAAACCAAGTACCGGAAAACCACTTCCACTGCAAGCGCAATTTCCGGTCGTCTTGCCAACGCCAAGTACATTATGCAGCCCACAGATTCTTTGTATGGGAACTTCACATCCTTTGTAGATCAAAATACGACAGGTACCATAGGTTCCGCTGGAGAAGACACTGGCTTACAGTCACTGATAATAATTCGAGATTGAGATTGACTTGCATGAATTTCATCCTTGGGTTTAGTGACAATTTCCAACCAAAGAAAGTAACCTTCTTCCATGACAGTGGTTTCGAAGTACCTTTGCAAGAAATTCACCAACCGAAGTGCGTCATTTTTTCTTTTTGAAGCCACCTATCCATCATCAATGTATACGGCAAGCAGTATTTTACATTAACATTAGTTGATATTTTTTTCCCAATAAACTCGCTTTTCAATCTATCGAAGACAAATTTTAGGCCTTTATCCAATGCACGACTCTGTACGAAAAGATGGACGGAGAGTTTGGGCACATTTAATAGGTACTTTCGCAACAATTTTGTTTATTAAACGACAAAATATTTGCCACCCATGACCAACGCTTGTTACAGTGACCAATGCCAACTCTAATTTAATGGGACTGGGAAATGCTTCATAACTAACGAACCAATCCTTTCGAGAAGTGATGTGGTCGCTAGCTCCTGAGCCCAAATACAGCATTCCTTTAAACAGTATTGCTCTTTGAACAACACTCAAAGAGCAGTAGCTCAAAAGAGGTGGTGCCATGAAAAATTTGAGATTTTCAGATGATCCTAGACTTTCGGCGTGACAGCGTCGCACTCTACCCATTACTCCCCTACGGCCACAGGTTCATACACACAACAATATAATTGAAACAAGTGTATTAATTAAATTCACGGGGTTGCCAATTTAAATTAAATAAACATGGCATGGATCTGTCCACACAAGTTAACAAGTTATTGATCGCGCACAACAAGACGAGCTGCCAACACCATTCTCGTTAAAGCACAGGTCAAGTTGACATATAGCCCTTTGTGTGATGAACCAATGTATGCAGCGAGCTCCTCTGCCTGACGGTTAAACCATGGGCCTGGCCTAGCCAGGGTTGTGCGTGAGGATAACTTCCTCACCACGAAAAAACATTTTGTTCAGAAACACAGCCATGCTTTGGACAAGGAGTGATCAACTGTGTAAACGTTTTTAGGACAATGATTTTAATTTTGCACGTGGAATGTCTATTAATAGACAACGTCACCGCCATCCAAGAAGTGAGAAGAGACCGGCTGAACACCTCGAATTTAACGTCCTCCTTGGAGATGCTGACAATACTCAAAGAGTCAAGGGCTCCTTAAACTTTGCCGGTCAGAAACGGTGTCAAACTGCATGTCCCTTCTACTCGTGAGACAACAGTAGTGCGCACAAAATGAATAGTTGATGAGACTCATTCCAAAAACAGGGAGAAATATCACATAACAGCCAAATGTCACATACGTATCAATCCTTGCTCACTTCTACAAATGACAAGTAGGTTCTTAATAGAGAGCTGTTCTTCTTCTAGTAGAACTCCTTGAAATTGTAACTTTCCAAGAAACATTTACACAGGTATTTAAAAGCTAATTCATGTCATATCTCTTGGAAAAGTGATATACCATGTTTCTAAAACGATAGAAGTATGAAATATGCTTTTTCAAATTAAATGACACTTTAAATTACTTGAAATTGATTATAAGGACAACATTTACATAAATCAGTATAGTTAATTTATTTAATTTTTCATATATCCATTTCAAGTTATTTAAATATTGCCAATAGAAGTTATCATAAATAATGGAGTCATTAAAAGGCGTTGATACGTCTTTTATTAATTATTCTAAAAACGATTAATTATTAATAAGTTAATTATTAATTTTATAATTTAAGTAAAACACTAAATTATCTGTGTAATGAGTCTGCTATAGCATAATTTTATTTGTCTATCAGTCTCACCCCCTTCATGCTAAATAGCTTGAAGACGCTTGTCGAACTGTACCTGCGCAAAAACGCTTTGCGATCACACCCTCTATCTCAGATGCAACATGCCTACCAGCGCGGAAAATCTTGCGAGACTGCACTCTAAAACCTCGTCGGTGAATTGAAAGTGCACTTGACAAGAAAGACTACGCACTGGGTATTTTCATCGACATAGATGAATCATTGGTGTTGCGGATAAGAGCAATGCTAATGAACAGGGATGTTAACAGAGGCTGCCCCTAAGGCGGGGTCCAGTCTCCCCTTCTATCATGCATGCTGGTCGTTTCTTTGCTTTCCGCTTTGAATAGTTCCATCACCTACGCTTATGCAGACGATGTAGCCGTACTGCTTACCGGACCATGCCTTGCGGTCGTCAGTGCACGTGGGCAGGCGGCCTTGACATGATCGATAACTGGTGTACAAGGAATGGGCATTCAGTCAACCCTCTTAAAACTGAGGTTGTTCTCTTTACGAGAAGAGGATATATATGGTTTGACTCAACTGGTACTTAAAGGCGTCAATATCCCACTTTCCAATGAAGTAAAATATCTAGGTATTATCCGGGACAATAAACTTCTCTGGAAAAGACACATTGAGGCAAAAACCTCAAAGGCGCTGCCAGTCTTCTGGCAGTGCAAGGCACTTTTTGGCAAAAGCTAGGCTCTATCACGCAAAAGATCCGTCTGGATCTACACGGCAATGACAAGGCCACTTCTCTCTTATGCATCTATCGTTTGGCGGAACAACTTTCACGCAAATACGTGGCTGCTGCTTTCACCAAGCTCAAAGAACAGTTTGTCTCGGCTGCACAGGGCTTTCTCCAGCACGCCTGGCTCTGCTCTTGACGCTCTGATTAATCTCCCCCTCCCCCCGCCTTGATCACCACATCATGGGATGTACACGCAAGGCCATCTCTCGATTAAAAAGAAATGGTTTTTGGTTCCGCTCGCACTGGAGCTTTGAAGACCTCGCACACCGCAAATCCTATGATACTACTTCTTAGGAGACTTCACGCCTCCTTAGGTAATTTCGCGTCGGTCTTCCAGGCGGAAGCCTTCGCGATCCTAATGGCCACCAACTATATTCTGAAGTTAAGGTGGGCCCGTTAACCACCTCCAAGAGAGTTCAAGAATGAAAGTCTTCCCTTAATTTGGTCGGCAGGCTGAATTCGCTAAGACTTGTCTGGGTCCCGGGTTATAACGGGATCCTGGGAAACGAGACTGCCGATGAACTAGCTAGGGTAGATTCAGCAGAGGCATTCGTACGGCCCGAACCCACCTTGGGACTATCCGCGTCACTGCTCAGGGCCTTCGTCGATGGTTTTGTCTCCCTACAGCGCAACCAGAGATGGCGTGACTCTCCAGGATGCAGGGTGACCAAGAGTATGCTCCCAAGCGTCACCAAGAAATTCGCGTCTTTACTGCTCTATCTCTAGAGTGCAGACGACTTGTCGGCGTACTAACGGGACACTTTACCTTCGCTATGCACCTGAGTCGGCTTGGGCTTAGTGATGTCACACTCTGCGACGAATGTGGAGAAGGTGAAGACACTTGACACTTCAGAGCACTTTCTCCGTAAGTGTACTGCTTTCGCTCGTATCAGGTTGCGGTTATTTGGTGCTGATGTGGTGGGAACTGAAAACCTAAGTTCTATATCACAAAAGCGCATCTTAGGTTTTCTTCGGAAAACCAAGAAAGTACATTAAATGAACTGCCTGGTAGTACAATGAACCAGTATTTGAAGCTGAGCGCTCCAGTGTATTTTATCCCAACCTCCAACAAAAAAAAAAAAAAAAACACACCAATGATGCAGTTTAAGTTCTCTTTGTTATGTGTTTCGGTTGCGTATTATCACTATGAGTATACAATTTTATCGATTGAGAAATAATACTAGTTGTGTCTATATAAAGTAATTTACTGATAACTTTATGAATAATTTTTTTTGTACCAGGGACGATAGAAAAAGTCCGACTTAGTTAGACGGCCACATTAATTGAGTGTAGAAATTATATACCGAAAAGCGCCATTAAATATCTTTTTTTCTTTTTGAAGGCAGCATTGCTCTTTCAGCGGAAAAGACGTCACTAACAAGAAAAGAAATATTTCAACTTATGCACGAGAACGGGCTTTTCAAATATTCTGTTTTCGTACGGATAAATGGTTAAGTTTGTTTATTTAAACCTTTCCATTTTGAACATATGATAGGACAAATATATAAAATCTTTAAGTTAAATTCTTGAAGTGAAAGATGACAAAAAGTCGTTGAAACAGCATTGTTTCGTCCTATATAGAGTTCATATCCACATACCAAAATAAGTGAAGCAAATGTTACAATTGAATTCAGAGGGTTGCGAGTTTTAAACTTTTTTTTTTGTGAAACTCTGATTTTTTATCGATTGCTCCGTGATTGCCCATGTTTAAAACCGCATCACCAATACCAGCCGAAACCATGTCAGATAGCAACTTTGAACTCACATCATATTTGTCACTGCCTGTATAGCAACTATGTACTCCAAATCCGTTGTTGTTAATGAAACACATTTTTGCTTCTACGATGACCAAGACAGCAAGCGATGGCCAAGACAACGGCCCACTTCTAAGTGGAAACAGGAATCCAGTAGTAGACCGCCTTGTTTCGGGATCACCAGCGTTGCTAACATTACTGAAACAAACTAAAGAACAACATTGACTTCTCTTAAAATCATGTCCATTTTCCTTGTTCCACTGGGAGATTTGAAAATTCTCCTAGCAGCGGTGACGGCGTTGCGTGAAACCAAGTACCGGGAAGCCACTTCCACAGCAAGCGCAATTTCCGGTCGTCTTGTCAACGCCAAGTACATTATGCAGCCCACAGATTCTTTGTATGGGAACTTCACATATGATCACCTTTGTAGATCAAAATACGACAGGTACCATAGGTTCCGCTGGAGTAGACACTGGCTTACAGTCACTGATGCTAATTCGAGATTGAGATTGACTTGCATGAATTTCACCCTTGGGTTTAGGGACAATTTCCAACCCAAGAAAGTAACCTTCTTCTATTTTTATATTATATATTATATATTATATTTTATATTTTTTTCCCAATAAACTCGCTTTTCAATCTATCGAAGACAAATTTTAAGCCTTTATCCAATGCACGACTCTGTACGAAAAGATGGACGGAGAGTTTGGGCACATTTAATAGGTACTTTCGCACCAATTTTGTTTATTAAACGACAAAATATTTGCACCCATGACCAACGCTTGTTACAGTGACCAATGTCAACTCTATTTTAATGGGACTGGGAAATGCTTCATAACTAACGAACCAATCCTTTCGAGAAGTGATGTGGTCGCTAGCTCCTGAGCCCAGATACAGCATTCTTTTAGACTGTATTGCTCTTTGAACAACACTCAAACAGCAGTAGCTCAAAAGAGGTGGAGCCATGAAAAATTTGAGATTTTAAGATGATCCTAGACTTTCGGCATGACAGCGTCGCACTCTACCCATTACTCCCCTACGGCCACAGGCTCATACACACAACAATATAATTGAAACAAGTGTATTAATTAAATTCACGGGGTTGCCAATTTAAATTAAATAAACATGGCATGGGTCTGTCCACACAAGTTAACAAGTTATTGATCGCGCACAACAAGACGAGCTGCCAACACCATTCTCGTTAAAGCACAGGTCAAGTTGACATATAGCCCTTTGTGTGATGAACCAATGTATGCAGCGAGCTCCTCTGCCTGAGGGTTAAACCATGGGCCTGGCCTAGCCAGGGTTGTGCGTGAGGATAACTTCCTCACCACGTAAAAACATTTTGTTCAGAAACACCGCCATGCTTTGGACAAGGAGGGATCAACTGTGGACGTCTCATGTAAACGTTTTTAGGACAATGATTTTCATTTTGGACGTGGAATATCCATTAAAAGACAACGTGCTGCCGAAGATTTTGCGGACGCCTTGGACTGCTACAAATCAGATATCACCGCCATCCAAGAAGTGAGAAGAGACCGGCTGAACACCTCGAATTTAACGTCCTCCTTGGAGGTGCTGACAATACTCAAAGAGTCAAGGGCTCCTTAAACTTTGCCGGTCAGAAACGGTGTCAAACTGCATGTCCCTTCTACTCGTGAGACAACAGTAGTGCGCAAAAAATGAATAGTTGATGAGACTCATTCCAAAAACAGGGAGAAATATCACATAACAGCCAAATGTCACATACGCATCAATCCTTGCTCACTTCTACAAATGATAAGTAGGTTCTGAAAAGAGAGCTGTTCTTCTTTTAGTAGAACTCCTTGAAATTGTAACTTTCCAAGAAACATTTACACAGGTATTTAAAAGCTAATTCATGTCATATCTCTTGGAAAAGTGATATACCATGTTTCTAAAACGATAGAAGTATGAAATATGCTTTTTCAAATTAAATGACACTTTAAATTACTTGAAATTGATTATAAGGACAACATTTACATAAATCAGTATAGTTAATTTATTTAATTTTTCATATATCCATTTCAAGTTATTTAAATACTGCCAATAGAAATTATCATAAATAATGGAGTCATTAAAAGGCGTTGATACGTCTTTTATTAATTATTCTAAAAACGATTAATTATTAATAAGTTAATTATTAATTTTATAATTTATGTAAAACACTAAATTATCTGTGTAACGAGTCTGTTATAGCATAATTTTATTTGTCTATCAGTCTCACCTCCTTCATGCTAAATAGCTTGGAGACGCTTGTCGAACTGCACCTGCGCAAAAACGCTTTGCGATCACACCCTCTATCTCAGATGCAACATGCCTACCAGCGCGGAAAATCTTGCGAGACTGCACTCTAAAACCTCGTCGGTGAATTGAAAGTGCACTTGACAAGAAAGACTACGCACTGGGTATTTTCATCGACATAAAGGAATCATTGGTGTTGCAGATAAGAGCAATGCTAATGAACAGGGGGGTTAACAGAGGCTGCCCCTAAGGCGGGGTCCAGTCTCCCCTCCTATGGTGTATGCTGGTCGTTTCTTTGCTTTCCGCTTTGAATAGTTCCATCACCTACGCTCAGGCTTATGCAGACGATGTAGCCGTACTGCTTACCGGACCATGCCTTGCGGTCGTCAGTGCACGCGGGCAGGCGGCCTTGACATGATCGATAACTGGTGTGCAAGGAATGGGCATTCAGTCAACCCTCTTAAAACTGAGGTTGTTCGCTTTACGAGAAGGGGATATATGACTGGTTTGACTCAACTGGTACTTAAAGGCGTCAATATCCCACTTTCCAATGAAGTAAAATATCTAGGTATTATCCGGGACAATAAACTTCTCTGAAAAAGACACATTGAGGCAAAAACCTCAAAGGCGCTGCCAGTCTTCTGGCAGTGCAAGGCACTTTTTGGCAAAAGCTAGGCTAAGATCCGTCTGGATCTACACGGCAATGACAAGACCACTTCTCTCTTATGCATCTATCGTTTGGTGGAACAAGCTTTCGCGCAAATACGTGGCTGCTGCTTTCACCAAGCTTCAAAGAACAGTTTGTCTCGGCTGCACAGGGCTTTTCCCAGCACGCCTGGCTCTGCTCTTGACGCTCTGAGTAATCGTCCACCCTGTACTTCTTTCGCTCGTATCAGGTTGCGGTTATTTGGTGCTGATGTGGTGGGAACTGAAAACCTAAGTTCTATATCACAAAAGCGCATCTTAGTTTTTCTTAGGAAAGCCAAGAAAGTACATTAAATGAACTGCCTGGTAGTACAATGAACCAGTATTTAAAGCTGAGCGCTCCAGTGTAGTTTATCCCAACCTCCAACAAAAAAACAAAAAAAAAGCACCAATGATGCAGTTTAAGTTCTCTTTGTTATGTGTTTCGGTTGCGTATTATCACTGTGAGTATAAAATTTTATCGATTGAAAAATAATACTAGTTGTGTCTATATAAAGTAATTTACTGATAACTTTATGAATATTTTTTTTTGTACCAGGAACGATAGAAAAAGTCCGACTTAGTTAGACGGCCACATTAATTGAGTGTAGAAACTATATACTGAAAAGCGCCATTAAATATCTTTTTTTCTTTTTAAAGGCAGCATTGCTCTTTCAACGGAAAAGACGTCACTAACAAGAAACTAACTTATGCACGAGAACGGGCTTTTCAAATATTCTGTTTTCGTACGGATAAATGGTTAAGTTTGTTTATTTAAACCTTTATATTTTGGACATATGATAGGATAAATATATAAAAT
Organism: Eristalinus aeneus; assembly: GCA_955652365.1. NCBI lineage: Eukaryota > Metazoa > Arthropoda > Insecta > Diptera > Syrphidae > Eristalinus > Eristalinus aeneus. The sequence goes on from OY019130.1 coordinate 42,142,745, forward strand.
CTTTAAGTTAAATTCTTAAAGTGAAATATCAAAAAGATCAAAGGCAAAAAGTCGTTGAAACAGCATTGTATTTCGTCCTATATAGAGTTCATATCTACATACCAAAATAAGTGAAGCAAATGTTACAATTGAATTCAGAGGGTTGCAAGTTTTAAACTTTCGTAAAATAATTTATATTAAACTCTGGGATGATTTTTTTTCTTGTGAAACTCTGGATTTTTTTTCGACTGCTCATTGATTGCCCATGTTTAAAACCGCATCACCAATACCAGCCGGAACCATGTCAGATAGCAACTTTGAACTCACATCATATTTCTCACTGCCTGTATAGCAACTATGTACTCCAAATCCGTTGTTGTTAATGAAACACATTTTTGCTTCTACGATGACCAAGACAGCAAGCGACGGCCAAGACAACGGCCCACTTCTAAGAGGAAACAGGAATCCAGTAGTAGAACGCCTTGTTTCGGGGTCACCAGCGTTGTTAACATTACTGAAACAAACTAAAGAACAACATTGACTTCTCTTAAAATCATGCCCATTTTCCTTGTTCCACTGGGAGATTTGAAAATTCTCCTAGCAGCGGTGACGGCGTTGCGTGAAACCAAGTACCGGAAAACCACTTCCACTGCAAGCGCAATTTCCGGTCGTCTTGCCAACGCCAAGTACATTATGTAGCCCACAGATTCTTTGTATGGGAACTTCACATCCTTTGTAGATCAAAATACGACAGGTACCATAGGTTCCGCTGGAGTAGACACTGGCTTACAGTCACTGATGCTAATTCGAGATTGAGATTGACTTGCATGAATTTCACCCTTGGGGTTAGTGACAATTTCCAACCCAAGAAAGTAACCTTCTTCCATGACAGTGGTTTCGAAGTACGTTTGCAAGAAATTCACCAACCGAAGTTCGTCATTTTTTCTTTTTGAAGCCACCTATCCATCATCAATGTATACGGCAGAGATAAGAGAATCAAGGAGATGCTCATCTTAGACCAGTTTTTGCCCCTGGCCATATGCCTGTCCAATCCAGGGATTTTGTAGCTGTGTGAGAAATCCCTTGAGAATCGCCAACACTTCTACAAAATCCCTGGATCTTGGACCAAATCGGTGGATAATGGCGGCAAATCGGTGGATCCACCACAGTTATGGCGGCAAATCCGTGGATTCGGCTCCGTAATGGTCTAGTTTTTCAAACATGGCGGTAGATTAGGCGATTTGGCCGAAGATGTTCAGAAACACAACATGGGACTTAAAAAAAATATTTCGCAATGAATGCTTACGCCCATGCTTGTAAAACAAAGTTTTTGCAAGTGTTTGCGTACTCGTTAATTTTGCAAAATTTTGCACACATTTGCTTATGCGCTATGCGATTCTGCGTACGAGAACAAAATGTTTAGTAAAAGTGAATGGGTACGGTTATAAAAAAGCAATTATAGTCAGAGTTAATTACTCACTGATAATTACTAGTAATTTTTCTTTTAATTCCTTAAAAGCGATTTCAAGTGCTTTATATTTTTGTATATTTGGTAAGGACTAAATTATTACAAAGTGCGTGCTTGTTCTATTTAAATAATAGTAATTGTAGTGAATTGTGATAAAAAGTTTTTCGAATTTGTTACAAGATTAATTAATATATTAGATTTTTTTGAACATATAAGTTATTAAAATAATAATAATGAAACCTAGTATTTTGAAGTGCCAAGGATACCTCCATACCTACCTACCTACCTACCATACCGTATTTTTAGTCCTTCAATCAATCTGTATTTACGTCTTCATTCCTTATATTTCAATACCTAATAAAAGAAAAAAGATTTATAACCAACAATTGTACTTTTTATTATTAAAAACTTATGACTGGCGTTAAATCCTTGCTTATTAAAAGAGTTTAAGCGGTTCTTTGTTTGTCAACTTAATTACTGTATTGGTGATGTTGCAGGTTTATTGGGAAACATACTTTATTATCCTTTCGCGTTTTAAGAAAATAATATCCATTACCTGTTTTATACTCTCTCACCCTTAATACTTACGCACCCTTACGATTTTACTCCCTGTCAAGATATTTCACCTCTATAACTGTTCAGCTGATTGCAATCAGCTAATCAAGACAGCTCACACGTATTCACAGACAGGGGTTTATAAAAAACGCTGTCAGTTCACCTCAAAGGGCGGAAGACGAGGGAGTTGAATATCTCCTTGCTTATCTCTGTTATACGGCAAGCGGAATTCTAAACTTAAATTAGTTGATATTTTTTTCCCAATAAACTCGCTTTTAAATCTATCGAAGACAAATTTTAAGCCCTTATCCAATGCACGACTCTGTACGAAAAGATGGACGGAGAGTTTGGGCACATTTAATAGGTACTTTCGCACCAATTTTGTTTATTAAACGACAAAATATTTGCCACCCATGACCAACGCTTGTTGCAGTGACCAATGCCAACTCTATTTTAATGGGACTGGGAAATGCTTCATAACTAACGAACCAATCCTTTCGAGAAGTGATGTGGTCGCTAGCTCCTGAGCCCAGATACAGCATTCTTTTAGACTGTATTGCTCTTTGAACAACACTCAAACAGCAGTAGCTCAAAAGAGGTGGAGCCATGAAAAATTTGAGATTTTCAGATGATCCTAGACTTTCGGCATGACAGCGTCGCACTCTACCCATTACTCCCCTACGGCCACAGGCTCATACACACAACAATATAATTGAAACAAGTGTATTAATTAAATTCACGGGGTTGCCAATTTAAATTAAATAAACATGGCATGGGTCTGTCCACACAAGTTAACAAGTTATTGATCGCGCACAACAAGACGAGCTGCCAACACCATTCTCGTTAAAGCACAGGTCAAGTTGACATATAGCCCTTTGTGTGATGAACCAATGTATGCAGCGAGCTCCTCTGCCTGAGGGTTAAACCATGGGCCTGGCCTAGCCAGGGTTGTGCATGAGGATAACTTCCTCACCACGTAAAAACATTTTGTTCAGAAACACCGCCATGCTTTGGACAAGGAGGGATCAACTGTGGACGTCTCATGTAAACGTTTTTAGGACAATGATTTTCATTTTGGACGTGGAATATCCATTAAAAGACAACGTGCAGCCGAAGATTTTGCGGACGCCTTGGACTGCTACAAATCAGATATCACCGCCATCCAAGAAGTGAGAAGAGACCGGCTGAACACCTCGAATTTAACGTCCTCCTTGGAGATGCTGACAATACTCAAAGAGTCAAGGGCTCCTTAAACTTTGCCGGTCAGAAACGGTGTCAAACCGCATGTCCCTTCTACTCGTGAGACAACAGTAGTGCGCACAAAATGAATAGTTGATGAGACTCATTCCAAAAACAGGGAGAAATATCACATAACAGCCAAATGCCACATACGCATCAATCCTTGCTCACTTCTACAAATGACAAATAGATTCTTAAAATAGAGCTGTTCTTCTTCTAGTAGAACTCCTTGAAATTGTAACTTTCCAAGAAACATTTACAGAGGTATTTAAAAGCTAATTCATGTCATATCTCTTGGAAAAGTGATATACCATGTCTCTAAAACGATAGAAGTATGAAATATGCTTTTTCAAATTAAATGACACTTTAAATTACTTGAAATTGATTATAAGGACAACATTTACATAAATCAATATAGTTAATTTATTTAATTTTTCATATATCCATTTCAAGTTATTTAAATATTGCCAATAGAGGTTATCATAAATAATGAGGTCATTAAAAGGCGTTGATACGTCTTTTATTAATTATTCTAAAAACTATTAATTATTAATAAGTTAATTATTAATTTTATAATTTATGTAAAACACTAAATTATCTGTGTAACGAGTCTGTTATAGCATAATTTTATTTGTCTATCAGTCTCACCTCTTTCATGCTAAATAGCTTGGAGACGCTTGTCGAACTGCACCTGCGCAAAACCGCTTTGCGATCACACTCTCTATGTCAGATGCAACATGCCTACCAGCGCGGAAAATCTTGCGAGACTGCACTCTAAAACCTCGTCGGTGAATTGAAAGTGCACTTGACAAGAAAGACTACGCACTGGGTATTTTCATCGACATAGAGGAATCATTGGTGTTGCGGATAAGAGCAATGCTAATGAACAGGGATGTTAACAGAGGCTGCCCCTAAGGCGGGGTCCAGTCTCCCCTCCTATGGTGTATGCTGGTCGTTTCTTTGCTTTCCGCTTTGAATAGTTCCATCACCTACGCTCAGGCTTATGCAGACGATGTAGCCGTACTGCTTACCGGACCATGCCTTGCGGTCGTCAGTGCACGCGGGCAGGCGGCCTTGACATGATCGATAACTGGTGTGCAAGGAATGGGCATTCAGTCAACCCTCTTAAAACTGAGGTTGTTCGCTTTACGAGAAGGGGATATATGACTGGTTTGACTCAACTGGTACTTAAAGGCGTCAATATCCCACTTTCCAATGAAGTAAAATATCTAGGTATTATCCGGGACAATAAACTTCTCTGGAAAAGACACATTGACGCAAAAACCTCAAAGGCGCTGCCAGTCTTCTGGCAGTGAAAGGCACTTTTTGGCAAAAGCTAGACTAAGATCCGTCTGGATCTACACGGCAATGACAAGACCACTTCTCTCTTATGCATCTATCGTTTGGTGGAACAACTTTCACGCAAATACGTGGCTGCTGCTTTTACCAAGCTTCAAAGAACAGTTTGTCTCGGTTGCACAGGGCTTTCCCCAGCACGCCTGGCTCTGCTCTTGACGCTCTGATTAATCGTTCCCCCCCCGCCTTGATCACCACATCATGGGATGTACACTCAAGGCCATTGATTAAACAGGAATGGTTTTTGGTTCCGCTCGCACTGGAGCTTTGAAGACCTCGCACACCGCAAATGCTATGATACTACTTCTTAGGAGACTTCACGCCTCCTTAGGTAATTTCGCGTCGGTCTTCCAGGCGGAAGCCTTCGCGATCCTAATGGCCACCAACCATATTCTGAAGTTGAGGTGGACCCTTTAACCACCTCCAAGATAGTTCAAGAATGCAAGTCTTTCTTTAATTTGGTCGGCAGGCTGAATTCGCTAAGACTTGTCTGGGTCCCGGGTTATCACGGGATCCTGGAAAACGAGACTGCCGATGAACTAGCTAGGCTAGGTTCAGCAGAGGCATTCGTACGGCCCGAACCCACCTTGGGACTATCCGCGTCCCTTCTCAGGGCCTCCGTCGATGGTTTTGTCTCCCTACAGCGCAACCAGAGATGGCGTGACTCTCCAGGATGCAGGGTGACCAAGAGTATGCTTCCAAGCGCCACCAAGAAATCCGCGTCTTTACTGCTCTATCTCTACAGTGCAGACGACTTGTCGGCGTACTTACGGGACACTTTACCTTCGCTATGGACCTGAGTCGGCTTGGGCTTAGTGATGTCACACTCTGCGACGAATGTGGAGAAGGTGAAGACACTTGACACTTCAGAGCACTTTCTCTGTAAGTGTACTGCTTTCGCTCGTATCAGGTTGCGGTTATTTGGTGCTGATGTGGTGGGAACTGAAAACCTAAGTTCTATATCACAAAAGCGCATCTTAGTTTTTCTTAGGAAAGCCAAGAAAGTACATTAAATGAACTGCCTGGTAGTACAATGAACCAGTATTTAAAGCTGAGCGCTCCAGTGTAGTTTATCCCAACCTCCAACAAAAAAACAAAAAAAAAAGCACCAATGATGCAGTTTAAGTTCTCTTTGTTATGTGTTTCGGTTGCGTATTATCACTGTGAGTATAAAATTTTATCGATTGAAAAATAATACTAGTTGTGTCTATATAAAGTAATTTACTGATAACTTTATGAATAATTTTTTTTGTACCAGGAACGATAGAAAAAGTCCGACTTAGTTAGACGGCCACATTAATTGAGTGTAGAAATTATATACCGAAAAGCGCCATTAAATATCTTTTTTTCTTTTTAAAGGCAGCATTGCTCTTTCAACGGAAAAGACGTCACTAACAAGAAAAGAAATATTTCAACTTATGCACGAGAACGGGCTTTTCAAATATTCTGTTTTCGTACGGATAAATGGTTAAGTTTGTTTATTTAAACCTTTCCATTTTGAACATATGATAGGACAAATATATAAAATCTTTAAGTTAAATTCTTGAAGTGAAAGATGGCAAAAAGTCGTTGAAACAGCATTGTATTTCGTCCTATATAGAGTTCATATCTACATACCAAAATAAGTGAAGCAAATGTTACAATTGAATTCGGAGGGTTGCGAGTCACCCTCTATCTCAGATGCAACATGCCTACCACCGCGGAAAATCTTGCGAGACTGCACTCTAAAACCTCGTCGGTGAATTGAAAGTGCACTTGACAGGAAAGACTACGCACTGGGTATTTTCATCGACATAGAGGAATCATTGGTGTTGCGGATAAGAGCAATGCTAATGAACAGGGGGATTAACAGAGGCTGCCCCTAAGGCGGGGTCCAGTCTCCCCTCCTATGGTGCATGCTGGTCGTTTCTTTGCTTTCCGCTTTGAATAGTTCCATCACCTACGCTCAGGCTTATGCAGACGATGTAGCCGTACTGCTTACCGGACCATGCCTTGCGGTCGTCAGTGCACGCGGGCAGGCGGCCTTGACATGATCGATAACTGGTGTACTAGGAATGGGCATTCAGTCAACCCTCTTAAAACTGAGGTTGTTCTCTTTACGAGAAGGAGATATATGACTGATTTGACTCAACTGGTACTTAAAGGCGTCAATATCCCACTTTCCAATGAAGTAAAATATCTAGGTATTATCCGGGACAATAAACTTCTCTGGAAAAGACACATTGACGCAAAAACCTCAAAGGCGCTGCCAGTTATTTGGCAGTGCAAGGCACTTTTTGGCAAAAGCTTGGCTCTATCACGCAAAAGATCCGTCTGGATCTACACGGCAATGACAAGACCACTTCTCTCTTATGCATCTATCGTTTGGTGGAACAAGTTTTCGCGCAAATACGTGGCTGCTGCTTTCACCAAGTTTCATAGAACAGTTTGTCTCGGTTGCACAGGGCTTTCCCCAGCACGCCTGGCTCTGCTCTTGACGCTCTGTTTAATCTCCCCCCCCCACCTCCCCACGCCATGATCACCACATCATGGGATGTACACTCAAGGCCATCTCTCGATTAAAAAGGAATGGTCTTTGGTTCCGCTCGCACTGGAGCTTTGAAGACCTCGCACACCGCAAAATCTATGATACTACTTCTTAGGAGGTAATTTCGCGTCGGTCTTCTAGGCGGAAGCCTTCGCGATCCTAATGGCCACCAACTATATCATTCATTCATTTTTGGCATATTTTATTAAATATCTAATCTAATCTTATTTTAATTCTAGAAAAATACTTAAAACTAACTTACATTCATCTTAACAGTAGTTCTTAGATCTAACTTACTGACCACTAGCAGGTGCTCTAAGCTTTTCTTGATGTAATTTAAAAATTGCCTTTGGGCATAGTTTGTTACTAAAATTTTTTATAATAATAATTATTTTTTTTTGTTTTGTTTTTTTTTTGTCCCCAAGAAAAGTTAAAAAAAACTTGGGTCTGAGTCTAAACCTAAGCCTAACCTAACCTATCTTAAATTTAAACTTAATAAAAAAAAAACCTAATTAAACTATGTCCATATCAAAATACGGACGCGTGTACCATGGAAAAATTTGAATTTATATGCTTGACATATATAGCTAATACGCCATAGTGCACCTTTTTTTGTATATTTTTTTGTTGTTTTATTTTTATTTTTATTTTTTTTTATGTTAAACAGTTTAGTTACCTTAAGCACTAGCTTAAAAACAATGTCAGTTGGCCACAAGGAGAACTTTAAATTTAATATAGTCTTTTTTTACGCGTTGTCAAGAGTCGCTCTCTGGCGGACTGCGCCCTATCTCGGGCGGAGATTGCCCTACTGAACCGAAGAAGTTCCTCGTGGCTACGAGCGACGTCCGGTTCGTATTGGAGCCGCCTATCCACTGTTCGGCGTACGACATGGAAGATGATAGGACATCCTTCCCTGTTCTGAATCAGCCCTTTCGAGTCTAAGTAGAGAAACGCTTCAGGAGGTATGAATTCGTTCAGGCGTACCTTTTCATGGTACATGAAGTTGGGGTAATACGCCCCAAAGATCAGACTGTTGGAAGAAGTCATCGCTCGTTCAATGTGCCCTCGAATCAGCTTAATAATGAAATTATCTATCCTAATTAGATTCGCCTCGTTATACAAAACCTCGTTGGGATAGAATTTCTTGTGATAGGATTCAGGTGTTCGATACAACCGAAGGCAGGCCCGGAGACATTGCCTCTCAAACACCCTCATCTTTTCCATCTGGGAAGGACTCAGATTGAACCACACTGGGCAACCGTACACAATGATTGGCCGTATGAGAGCCATGTAGCAGATTACCTTTACTCTGGTATCAAGTTGGCTGCTGTAAAACAACCAACTTGCCGCAGCAAAGGCTTTCTTAGCTTTTGTCAGAGCTGTATCTGCATGCTTACCGCAGTACAAGTACTGGTCCAACCAAATGCCAAGATATCTAACTACATTTTGCACAGTTAACGGCTGGCCCCGCGGGTCAAATATGACGAACTTGCGCCAGGTTTTCTTCGTGTCCCTTAAGGCTTTGGATAGCGGAGTTCTAAAGAGGATAGTTTCGCACTTCCGGAAGTTGATTTTCAACTTCCAGTCGTCGCAAAATCGCTGAATTTCTTCAAAGTCATGCTGCAACAAGTTATTTATAACTTCAATTTTCGGGCCTGATCTGTACGCTATGAGATCATCGGCGTACGCGATTAAATGCGGCATGGAACCAATAAGATCGCTAGTGAATATAGCGAAAAGGATCGATGAACCAACGGCCCCTTGTTGCAAACCATTTTTTATGTGAGATACTGTGGTGGATGTAATGTTGCCATTTTTCACAACGAACTTCCTACCTGTAATCATATCATAGATCATATACAGCATCATTTTATCTATGCCTAGTCTGACTAACTTGAAAAAGAGGCCTTCTAACCAAACGGTGTCGAACGCCTTTTCCATGTCTATCAGGCAAGCACCGGAGATTTGTCGGGATGGAAGTATCTTTGTCCCTTTTCGGAATGGGCTGTACCACAGATGTTTTCCAATGCGCCGGGTAATATGCGTTACTCAGCGCATCGTAAACAGGGTTGTATATACATCTACTGCCTCAGAGGGTAGATGGCGCAGAACAATATTCGGTATCCCATCTATTCCTACTGACTTCTTCTTCTTCAGTGAATTAAAAATGCCCTGGAGTTCATCCTTCGAAATAAGGATGGAATTGTTTCCATCATCGGCGGCGACTGAACCTGGTGAAACCCGGATTCTCGGATCGCCATTGAGTTATCTCGGTACTTAGTTGGAAGTGGTTAAGCTTGGCTCTGTCTTCCAAGTCGTTATTTGGACAAAGAGGTTCATTGACCGTATACACTTCACAGCTCCAATTACTTTCACCTTCTCCTGGGGATCTTCGACTACAAAGAAGTCGTCGTCAAGTACTGCTCCATCTGGATCGATGTCTACTGTCCTTAGTAAGTTGGCGTTGTCTGTCGTTCTGTTGAGTCGGACAGTTTGGATGTCGTTAAAACCTTTCCTCCGGAAGATTGTTGTTGGATCTCACAGCCCGAATCTTATTGCCCTAGTACAAGTTTACAGCTAGTCTGTATTGCTGGTGGAGCAATTACTGAATTAATTTGATCTGCGACTTAAACGACCCTATTTCATCATTCTGCGGATCTGTAAACCGTCTGTACAGTAGTCTACTTTTTTGCACGTGAAATGCGTCTATTTCAGCGTTCCGGTAGATGTCGCCAGCATCCTTTGGTGTCAGCGTAGGAATAGTCTTTTTCATTGTTCGTTTAATGGTCTCGTCCATTTGTATTAAGTATCTGTCAACCTCTTCGTTTGTCAAATTTCTGTTCGTTGGTGGAAAGATTGCATTCGAACGTAGTTCTTTTTTTAAGACTCTGGAGAAACGTGGCCAACGTGCCTTGTTATAGTTGTAAGCATACGTATGGACATATCTCTCCAGTTCCTCCAGCTCGTTCGGGAGCTGAATAGCCGCGGCAAGACCACAGTGATCACTGTCCTACTCGACAGCGGTTAAACAGTTCCTTGTGCGTCGATCCACGTTCAAAATTGTGATTCGCTTGTCTGTGAGCATCACATCCAAATACGACCCACTTCGTGGAAAAGATGGTTTGTCAGTTGCAAGTAAGTCAAGCCTGAACTCGATACCATTCTGCTCTATCCACTCTAGGAGAGCGTTTCCCCTTTCGTTTGGAATTCTGTTACCCCATTCGCCGTGCTTTGCGTTTAAATCACCAGCAATAGCGAAAAAGTTTTCCTCCAGGTTTAAGCGAAGGCTAGTGAAGAGAGCTTCGAGCTCAAATATGAAAATTGAGTTTCGAGTGTCTGCCGCGTAGACTGCAATCACGAATAACCGCTTTCCACCTTGGAGAGGGATGCTCGCGATACAAGCCTCCAGCACACTAAACTTTCGCACAACATTGCTGTATACGATCTTATGATTTATGTTATTTTTTATTAAGAGGGCGACCCCACCTCCTCGAGAGGAATTAGGCCGGTCTCTTCTTATTACTTGGTAATTTTTGTACCTGAGGTTGCGCGTCTGGTTTAGCTTGGTTTCGCAAACCATCAGCACGTCAGGATTATGGGTTTGCAAGAAGTGAAAAAGCTGTATTTGTCGATCGATCCTTATCAGCGAATTGACATTCACTGCTAGGATCTTAAGGGGTCCTGCTGCGCGTGTAACCATTATATCTGTTGCGCATTTGGCTCGCTAAACAGCGCCGAATAGATAACGTCGACTCGGGCCGTTTGCTGTTGGAAACTGGTATGTAAATCTACCATCTGTTTCTGCAAAGCGATCATCTGCGCTTGCATTGACTGAATGGTGGTCAATACATCCTTTAAGTTAGGATCTGCCATAGGCTGTCTGGGCTCTGTGACCGGAACAACCTTTGGCACTGTCTGTTCTGCCGGTTTTCTGCCTGTTGCTATTTGAACGTAGGTGATAGTCGGCGTAACAGCGGTAGTTGCAGCCTGGGCCACTGTGTGGCCGCGCAGCTCCTTGAGGATCTAATTTGGGTCAGTAGAAGGATCAACCCCCTTGAGGAGTATATTACGCACTTTTTCACCTTCTGGGGTGTATGTGTAAAAACGAGCCCCCGCCGACGCTAAGAACTCTTTAACACTTTTAAAATCGGCTACTGAGCTACAGTGAACCGACATTCTATTCATACCCTTATATTTAATATAAAAAGGACTACTTGTGGCCAACTTACATGTTTTGACAATATCCTTCGTTTCTAGTCCAAAGATGTTTATAGGAAAGCATATCTCTTTCTTCTCTGTGAATCTCTGTTGCTGTCGTTGTTCCTGCTGTGATGGGTGATGTTGCTGTATCTGATGTTGCTGCTGTCTCTGATGTTGCTGCTGTCTCTGATGTTGCTGCTGTAACTGACGTTGCTGCTGTCTCTGCTGCTTTGGTGGTTGTTGCTGTTGCTTTTGCTGCTGGAGATATTGTTATTGAAGTAGAAGGCAGCTCCGCCTGGGGCTGGCCCTGCTGCTGTTTTTGTGTTTGTTGCTGCTGTTGTTTCATTTGATGTTGCTGCAGTTGTTTTTGTTTCCGTTTTTTTTCTTCGGCGGCCTCATCAGCTGCGATTTTCGCTTTGAGGTGTTCAATGTGAGCAGTGAGCTCATCACGCCTCTTTGTACTCTCGTCCAGCTTCTTTATGTCTTCCGCCCTGTCCTCAGTGTCAGAGGAGGCGAGGAGATGGAATGAGTTGTTACCCCCAGTGTAGCGCCCTTCGTTACCTTCAGATTGGTATTGAAGGGTTTCAATGTCTTCGTCCGTTTTCATTGCTGTTGTTGGTGTTGGTTTGGAGCTTTTCCGAGTGGATGTTACTCGGATGGGCGTCGCCTTGCTTGAGGCCGCTTCTTCATCAGATGATGCAGTTGTTGTTGTTGTTCGTCGCTTGATCGGTGTCGGTTGCATTTGCATCCTCCTCCTCCTCTTCTTTGTCTCATTGAGTTTGCTGGCTGGGCTCTCTGAGCGAACACTGCTTACGTCACTTAGATCATCAGATAATACGGCAACGGTGTCTTGAAATCACCCGATTTTTCGAGAGCGGGTCGCTCTTCACTGTTCATTGCACTCACACTATGTGTCTTTTATAAGAAAATAATAAAAAAAAAAGAAAAGTTTTCGCGGGATTTGAACCCGGGATGCCGTATTACCGAACAGGCACCTCCTCCACTAAGCTAGTGCCTCACTTGGTTTCTCGGGTGTTTAAATTTATTAAGGATAGATTAATTGGGTTTTTTATTGTACTATGACTGAAACACGTCTGCACTGCACGAAGGTCATTGCAACAACCGCCACCAACTACATTCTGAAGTTGAGGTGGACACCTTTAACCTTTAACACCTCCACGATAGTTCAAGAATGCAAGTCATCCCTTAATTTGGTCGGAAGGCTGAATTCGCTAAGACTTGTCTGGGTCCCGGGTTATCACGGGATTCTGGGAAACGAGACTGCCGATGAACTAGCTAGGCTAGGCTCAGCAGAGGCATTCGTACAGCCCGAACCCACCTTGGGACTATCCGCGTCCCTGCTCAGGGCCTCCGTTGATGGTTTTGTCTCCCTACAGCGCAACCAGAGATGGCGTGACTCTCCAGGATGCAGGATGACCAAGAGTATGCTCCCAAGCGTCACCAAGAAATCCGCGTCTTTACTGCTCTATCTCTAGAGTGCAGACGACTTGTCGGCGTACTAACGGGACACTTTACCTTCGCTATGCACCTGAGTCGGCTTGGGCTTAGTGATGTCACACTCTGCGACGAATGTGGAGAAGGTGAAGACACTTGACACTTCAGAGCACTTTCTCTGTAAGTGTACTGCTTTAGCTCGTATCAGGTTGCGGTTATTTGGTGCTGATGTGGTGGGAACTGAAAACATAAGTTCTATATCACAAAAGCGCATCTTGGTTTTTCTTTGGAAAACCAAGAAAGTACATTAAATGAACTGCCTGGTAGTACAATGAACCAGTATTTGAAGCTCCAGTGCAGTTTATCCCAAACTCCAACAAAAACAAAAAAAACACCAATGATGCAGTTTAAGTTCTCTTTGTTAGGTGTTTCGGTTGCGTATTATCACTGTGAGTATAAAATTTTATCGATTGAAAAATAATACTAGTTGTGTCTATATAAAGTAATTTACTGATAACTTTATGAATAACTTTTTTTGTACCAGGAGCGATAGAAAAAGTCCGACTTAATTAGACGGCCACATAAATTGAGTGTAGAAATTATATACCGAAAAGCGCCATTAAATATCTTTATTCTTTTTAAAGGCAGCATTGCTCTTTCAACGGAAAAGACGTCACTAACAAGAAAAGAAATATTTCAACTTATGCACGAGAACGGGCTTTTCAAATATTCTGTTTTCGTACGGATAAATGGTTAAGTTTGTTTATTTAAACCTTTCCATTTTAGACATATGATAGGACAAATATTTAAAATCTTTAAGTTTAATTCTTGAAGTAAAAGATGGCAAAATGGCGTTGAAACAGCACTGTATTTGGTCCAATATAGAGTTCATATCCACATACCAAAATAAGTGAAGCAAATGTTACAATTGAACTCAGAGGGTTGCGAGTTTTAAACTTTCGTAAAATAATTTATATTAAACTCTGGGATGTTTTTTTTTTTGTGAAACTCTGGATTTTTTATCGATTGCTCCTTGATTGCCCATGTTTAAAACCGCATCACCAATACCAGCCGAAACCATGTCAGATAGCAACTTTGAACTCACATCTTGGTCTTCTACGATGACCAAGACAGCAAGCTATGGCCAAGACAACGGCCCACTTCTAAGGGGAAACAGGAATCCAGTAGTAGAACGCCTTGTTTCGGGATCACCAGCGTTGTTAACATTACTGAAACAAACTAAAGAACAACAGTGACTTCTCTTAAAATCATGTCCATTTTCCTTGTTCCACTGGGAGATTTGAAAATTCTCCTAGCAAGGGTGACGGCGTTGCGTGAAACCAAGTACTGCAAGCGCAATTTCCGGTCGTCTTGCCAACGCCAAGTACATTATGCAGCCCACAGATTCTTTGTATGGGAACTTCACATCCTTTGTATATCAAAATACGACAGGTACCATAGGTTCCGCTGGAGTATACACTGGCTTACAGTCACTGATGTTAATTCGAGATTGAGATTTGATTGCATGAATTTCACCCTTGGGTTAAGTGACAATTTCCAACCCAAGAAAGTAACCTTCTTCCATGACAGTGGTTTCGAAGTATCTTTGCAGGGAATTCACCAACCGAAGTGCGTCATTTTTCTTTTTGAAGCCACCTATCCATCACCAATGTATACGGCAAGCGGAATTCTATATTAACATTAGTTGATATTTTTTTCCCAATAAACTCGCTCTCTCAAAGACAAATTTTTGGCCTTTATCCAATGCACGACTCTGTGCGAAAAGATGGACGGAGAGTTTGGGCACATTTAATAGGTACTTTCGCACCAATTTTGTTTATTAAACGACAAAATATTTGCCACCCATGACCAACGCTTGTTACAGTGACCAATGCCAACTCTAATTTTAATGGGATTGGGAAATGCTTCATAACTAACGAACCAATCCTTTCGAGAAGTGATGTGGTCGCTAGCTCCTAAGCCCAGATACAGCATTCTTTTAGACAGTATTGCTCTTTGAACAACACTCAAAGAGCAGTAGCTCAAAAGAGGTGGTGCCATGAAAAATTTGAGATTTTCAGATGATCCTAGACTTTCGGCGTTACAGCGTCGCACCCTACCCATTACTCCCCTACGGCCACAGGTTCATACACACAACAATATAATTGAAACAAGTGTATTAATTAAATTCAATTAAATAAACATGGCATGGGTCTGTCCACACAAGTTGACAAGTTATTGATCGCGCACAACAAGACGAGCTGCCAACACCATTCTCGTTAAAGCACAGGTCAAGTTGACATATAGCCCTTTGTGTGATGAACCAATGTATGCAGCGAGCTCCTCTGCCTGAGGGTTAAACCATGGGCCTGGCCTAGCCAGGGTTGTGCGTGAGGATAACTTCCTCAAAACGTAAAAACATTTCGTTCAGAAACACCGCCATGCTTTGGACAAGGAGGGATCAACTGTGGACGTCTCATGTAAACGTTTTTAGGACAATGATTTTCATTTTGCACGTGGAATGTCCATTAATAGACAACGTGCAGCCGAAGATTTTGCAGACGCCTTGGACTGCTACAAATCAGATATCACCGCCATCCAAGAAGTGAGAAGAGACCGGCTGAACACCTCGAATTTAACGTCCTCCTTGGAGATGCTGACAATACTCAAAGAGTCAAGGGCTCCTTAAACTTTCCCGGTCAGAAACGGTGTCAAACTGCATGTCCCTTCTACTCGTGAGACAACAATAGTGCGCACAAAATGAATAGTTGATGAGACTCATTCCAAAAACGGAGAAATATCACATAACAGCCAAATGTCACATACGCATCAATCCTTGCTCACTTCTACAAATGACAAGTAGCTTCTTAAAAGAGAGCTGTTCTTCTTTTAGTAGAACTCCTTGAAATTGTAACTTTCCAAGAAACATTTACAGAGGTATTTAAAAGCTAATTCATGTCATATCTCTTGGAAAAGTGATATACCATGTCTCTAAAACGATAGAAGCTTGCTTTGCTATGCTATGCTTTTTCAAATTAAATGACACTTTAAATTACTTGAAATTGATTATAAGGACAACATTTACATAAATCAGTATAGATAATTTATTTAATTTTTTATATATCCATTTCAAGTTATTTAAAAATTGCCTATAGAAGTTATCATAAATAATGGAGTCATTAAAAGGCGTTGATACGTCTTTTATTAATTAATTATTCTAAAAACTATTAATTATTAATAAGTTAATTATTAATGTTATAATTTATGTAAAACACTAAATTATCTGTGTAACGAGTCTGTTATAGCATAATTTTATTTGTCTATCAGTCTCACCTCCTTCACGCTAAATAGCTTGGAGACGCTGGTCGAACTGCACCTGCGCAAAAACGCTTTGCGATCACACCCTCTATCTCAGATGCAACTTGCCTACCAGCGCGGAAAATTTTGCGAGACTGCACTCCAAAACCTCGTCGGTGAATTGAAAGTGCACTTGACAGAAAAGACTACGCACTGGGTATTTTCATCGACAT
Organism: Eristalinus aeneus; assembly: GCA_955652365.1. Lineage (NCBI taxonomy): Eukaryota > Metazoa > Arthropoda > Insecta > Diptera > Syrphidae > Eristalinus > Eristalinus aeneus. The sequence continues at coordinate 42,159,054 of OY019130.1, forward strand.
AGAGGAATCATTGGTGTTGCGGATAAGAGCAATGCTAATGAACAGGGGGGTTAACAGAGGCTGCCCCTAAGGCGGGGTCCAGTTTCCCCTCCTATGGTGCATGCTGGTGGTTTCTTTGCTTTCCGCTTTGAATAGTTCCGTCACCTACGCTCAGGCTTATGCAGACGATGTAGCCGTACTGCTTACCGGACCATGCCTTGCGGTCGTCAGTGCACGCGGGCAGGCGACCTTGACATGATCGATAACTGGTGTACTAGGAATGGGCATTCAGTCAACAACTGAGGTTGTTCTCTTTACGAGAAGGGGATATATGACTAGTTTGACTCAACTGGTACTTAAAGGCGTAAATACCCCACTTTCCAATGAAGTAAAATATCTAGGCATTATCCGGGACAATAAACATCTCTGGAAAAGACACATTGACGCAAAAACCTCAAAGGCGCTGCCAGTCTTCTGGCACGCCTGGCTCTGCTATTGATGCTCTGATTAATCTTCCCCTGCCCCCTCCCTGCCTTGATCACCACCTCATGGGATGTTTCCTCAAGGCCATCTCTCGATTAAAAAGGAATGGTCTTTGGTTCCGCTCGCACTAGAGCTTTGAAGACCTCGCACACCCCAAATCCTATGATACTACTTCTTAGGAGACTTCACGCCTTTTTAGGTAATTTCGCGTCGGTCTCTCAGGCGGAAGCCTTCGCGATCCTAATGGTCACCAACTATATTCTGAAGTTGAGGTGGACCCTTTAACCACCTCCAAGATAGTTCAAGAATGCAAGTCTTTGGTCGACATGCTGAATTCGCTAAGACTTGTCTGGGTCCCGGGTTATCACGGGATCTTGGGAAACGAGACTGCCAATGAACTAGCTAGGCTAGGTTCAGCAGAGGCATTCGTACGGCCCGAACCCACCTTGGGACTATCCGCGTCCCTGCTCAGAGCCTCGCGATGCTCGATGGTTTTGTCTCCCTACAGCGCAACCAGAGATGGCGTGACTGTCCAGGATGTAGCGTGACCAAGAATATGCTCCCAAGCGTTACCAAGAAATACGAGTCTTTACTGCTCTATCTCTAGAGTGCAGACGACTTGTCGGCGTACTAACGGGACACTTTACCTTCGCTATGCACCTGAGTGGGCTTGGGCTTAGTAATGTCACACTCTGCGACGAATGTGGAGAAGGTGAAGACACTTGACACTTCAGAGCACTTTCTCTGTAAGTGTACTGCTTTCGCTCGTATCAGGTTGAGGTTATTTGGTGCTGATGTGGTGGGAACTGAAAACCTTAGTTCTATATCACAGAAGCGCATCTTGGTTTTTCTTCGGAATACCAAGAAAGTACATTAAATGAACTGCCTGGTAGTACAATGAACCAGTATTTGAGGCTGAGCGCTCCAATGTAGTTTATCCCAAACTCCAAAAAAAAAACCCAATATATACATATACACCTAATTCTGTTCTTACAGGGTCTTTTTTTTACGCGGTTTACTATATACGATATATTTTTATAATAAAAATGCGGTTTGAAAATCAAATATTTTTGATTTTTTCACATGATTTTATTTCATTTAGCACGATTTAAAATTGTTTGTGCTTAAATTTTTTTTGTCAAATTTAATTTTTGTGAGGTATGTTCATATCACAAATAAAAAAGGGTATTCCCTTTTTGCGCGTACTTTACTGTCAAAGCAAATGTAAACAGCACAAATTTAGGAGAATTCGCTTTTTCTGTGCATACAAGCAAATTTACTGGTTCTTCTTCTTCCTCTTGTGGCGCTACAGTCCGCAGTGGACCTGGGCCTCAACCAACATGCCTCTCCAGCCAGCACGATCTTTCGCCAGCTGTCTCCAGTTTCGCACTCCAAGTTGGTTGAGGTCCTTCTCCACTTGTGCGCGCCACTTAAGTGTAGGTCGTCCTCTGTTGCTTTGTACCAATGGATCGGATTCAAAGACTTTGCGGGCCGGTGCAGTGATGTCCATACGCTCTACATGGCCTAGCCATCTTAAGCGTTGTATCCGTAGACGCTTGAGCAGGCGCAGGTCGCTGTACAACCCATAGCGTTCGTCATTAAATCTTCTCCTCCAGATGCGATCAACGCAAACAGGACCAAAAATCGCACGCAAAACTTTTCTCTCGAAAAGACTAAGGGCTTCCTCATCCGCCTTAGCTAACGTCCAAGACTCCGCGCCATAAAGTAGGACGGGGATGATCAAGCTGTTATATAAAGCGAGCTTAGTTCTTTGAGAAAGGCCTTCATTACTCAATTGCTTCTTGAGCCCAAGGAAACAGAGATTGGCAAGAATGATTCTGCGTTTGATTTCGGTACTGGTGTTGTTGTCTTGTTTTCCGCGGAGCCGAGGTAGGCGAAGTCCTTAACTACCTCAAAGTTTCTGTTGCCTAGTGTGACGCTCCGTCCGAGACGTCGATGTTGCCCTCATTTACCGCCAGACCCATTTTAGCCGCTTCCGCTTCAATGCCAGCAAACGCCTCATTGACGGCTCGCTGTGTTCGTCCAATCATGTCAATGTCATCAGCGTATACTAGCAATCGAACTGACTTCTGGAAGATTGTGCCTCTGGTGTTGACTTGTGAGTTACGCACGATCTTCTCGAGGATGATGTTAAAGAAGTCACATAACAGTGCGTCGCCTAGTCTAAAACCTTTTATGACATTGAAGGTCTCGGTGAGTTCGTTACCGACCTTGACAGAGCAGCGAGAGTTCTCCATCGTCATATTACACAATCTGACGAGTTTGGTAGGAATGCCAAAACAAGACATGGCACATGGCTCATCTCTATGCACACTGTCATATACGGCCTTGAAATCGACGAAAAGGTGGTGAGTGTCAATTTGCATTTCTTGGGTCTTTTCCAGGTCGATTTGGTCTATTGTGGACTTCCCTGGCCTGAAACCACACTGATAGAGACCTATCAGGTCATGGACAGACGGTTTCAGACGCTCACACAATACGGCAGATCTTGTATCTTGTATGCGACGTTCAGGAGACTTATCCCTCGGTAGTTGGTGCAGTCGAAAGGGTCTCCTTTCTTGTGGACTGGGCAAACGACGCTGAGATTCCACTCATCGGGCATGCTTTCCTCCGACCATATCTTACAGATGAGCTGGTGCAACCGCCCAACCAAATCATCTCCAGCTGCTTTAAATAGTTCGGCGAACAGTCCGTCCAGCAGCTTTGTTCGACTTCAGCTTCGATATTGTAATCTTCATCTCGTTTAAGTCGTGGGGACGGAATGCTTGTCTATCTTGTCTGCAGAATTGATCCTGCAGGTCGTTTTGTCCGTTTTGGTTACGGCAGGCCTTGGTCCGAACCTTGTATCCTCCGAACAACTGTTTTACCTTTCGGTTAAACTTTCGGACTTCATTCCTGCCATAGCACCTTTCCATTTCCTCGACCGCGCGCTTCTCATGCTCCTTCTTTTTCCTTCTGAGAAGCGGTGCTCTAACTAACGAGAATAGCCTTGGCAGCTCGCCATGTTGAGCGCAATCAACGACGTTACCTCGCGTGCACAAGCCCATGCCCCCCAAAAACTGGTTAGAGCACTTGAAATGTTTTAATATTTTGTGAAGTATCAATGCCATCAGACGAGCTTAATAACGAAATTTATTATTGGCAAATTTGTTTTTCCACCGTTACATTAAATTGAACTTCTTCTTATTCTTCTTCTTGTGGCACTACAGTCCGGGGTGGACCTGGGCCTCAACCAACATGCCTCTCCAGCCAGCACGATCTTTCGCCAGCTGTCTCCAGTTGCGCACTCCAAGTTGGTTGAGGTCCTTCTCCACTTGTGTGCGCCACTTCAGTCTAGGCCGTCCTCTGTTGCGTTGTCCCAATGGCTCGGATTCAAAGACTTTTCGGGCCGGAGCAGTGGTGTCCATACGCTCTACATGGCCTAGCCATCTTAAGCGTTGTATCCGTAGACGCTTGACCAGGCGCATGTCGCTGTACAGCCTATAGTGTTCGTCATTAAATCTTCTCCTCCAGATGCCAACAACGCAAACAGGACCAAAAATCGCACGCAAAACTTTTCTCTCGAAAAGACTAAGGGCTTCCTCATCCGCCTTTGCTAACGTCCAAGATTCTGCGCCATATAGTAGGACGGGGATGATCAAGCTGTTATATAAAGCTAGTTTAGTCCTTCGAGAGGGCTTTATTACTCAATTGCCTCTTGAGCCCAAAGAAACAACGGTTGGCAAGAGTGATTCTGGGTTTAATTTCGGTACTGATGTTGTTGTCCCTGTTTACCGCGGAGCCGAGGTAGACGAAGTCCTTAACTACCTCGAAGTTTCTGCTGCCTAGTGTGACGCTCCGTCCGAGACGTCGATGTTGTGTGTCCTTCCTTGATGACAGCATGTATTTCGTTTTGCTCTCATTTACCACTAGACCCATTTTAGCCGCTTCCGCTTCAATGCCAGCAGACGCCTCATTGACGGCTCGCTGTGTTCGTCCAATCACGTCAATGTCATCAGCGTAAGTTAGCAATTGAACTGACTTCTGGAAGATCGTGCCTCTGGTGTTGACTTGTGAGTTACGCACGATCTTCTCGAGGATGATGTTAAAGAAGTCACATGACAGTGCGTCGCCTTGTCTAAAACCTTTTTTGACATTGAAGGTCTCGGTGAGTTCGGTACCGACCTTGACGGAGCAGCGAGAGTTCTCCATCGTCATCCTACACAATCTGACGAGTTTGGTAGGAATGCCAAAACTAGACATGGCACTGTATAGCTCGTCTCTATGCACACTGTCATATGCAGCCTTGAAATCGACGAATAGGTGGTGAGTGTCAATTTCTTGGGTCCTTTCCAGGATCTGCCGTAATGTGAAGATCTGGTCTATTGTGGACTTCCCTGGTCTGAAACCACACTGATAGGGACCTATCAGGTCATTGACAAATGGTTTCAGACGCTCACACAATACGGCAGAGAGGATCTTGTATGCGATGTTCAGGAGACTAATCCCTCTGTAGTTGGCGTAGTCAAAGGGGTCTCCTTTTTTGTGGACCGCGCAAACGACGCTGAGATTCCACTCATCGGGCATGCTTTCCTCCGACCATATCTTACAGATGAGATGGTGCATGCGCCCAACCAGGTCATCTCCAGCTGCTTTAAATAGTTCTGCGGACAGTCCGTCCGCTCCAGCAGCTTTGTTCGACTTTAGCTTGGATATTGCTATCTTCACCTCGTCTAAGTTGGGGGGACGGAATGCTTGTCCATCATCGTCCAAATTGAGTGGAACATTCTGCCTAACAGCGGGATTTGGGTCGTCATCGCCGTTTAGGAGTCTGCAGAAATGATCCTTCCAGATCCTCAGCACAGACTGCGACTCTACTACTAGTTGTCCATTTTGGTCCCGGCAGGCCTTGGTCCGAACCTTGTATCCTCCGGATAGCTGTTTTACCTTTCGGTACAACTTTTGGACTTCATTCCTGCCAAAGCACCTTTCCATTTCCTCGACCGCGCGCTTCTCATGCTCCTTCTTCTTCCTTCTGAGAAGCCGGTGCTCTTCCCTTCTTCTCTGTTCGTAGAGTTCACGAACAGCTCGCGTTGTTCGATGCAGCGTCGCCTTATAGGCGTCTTGTTTAGCTGCGTGCGCTTGCCTGCACTCGTCGTCAAACCATGGGTTCCTTCTGGGTGGTGCGTGAAACCCAGCACATCAGTGGCAGCATCTTTGATGGCTTCTTGACAACGTTTCCATTCTTCTTCTATGCTTAGTGCAGGAAGCATCGAACTCTGGGCGAGTTTCCGGGAGACTCGGTCGGCAAAGTTCCCAGCAATCAGCTGCGATTGTAGCTTTTCGACGTCAAACCGTTTTGGACTTTCTCGACTCCGTTGCTCTCTCGATATCCGGGTTCTTACCTTGGCTACAACAAGGTGATGATCCGAGTCAATGTTTTCACCTCGGAAGGTTCGGACATCGAGAATACTGGAGGAGTGTCTGACGTCGATCGCAACGTGATCAATCTGGTTGACGGTTGATTGATCAGGAGATCGCCAGGTTCCTTTGTGAATGTTCAGGTGTGGGAACCGCGTGCTAGCCACAGAGAGGTTTCGCCCCGAGGCGAAGTCCAACAGCCTGAGTCCGTTTCCGGATGTGTTGTCGTGCAGGCTGTGTTTACCGATGACTCCAGCAAAGATGTCCTCCTTTCTCAGCTGAGCGTTGAAATCTCCTAGAACGATCTTGGTGTCATAGCTGGGGCATCGATCGTATGTTCTTTCTAGGAGATCATAGAAGTCATCCTTGATGTTGTCATCCTTCTCCTCTGTCGGGGCGTGAGCGCATATTAGGCTGATGTTCCCGAATTTAGCCTTGATGCGGATTGTCATGAGGCGCTCGCTGACTGGGTTGTAGCTCAAGACTTTTTGCCTAAGTCTGCCTCGAACAACAAATCCGCATCCGAATAAGCGCTGCCTTCTCTCTCTATAGCAATTGCTGTAGTAGATATCGCAGTTCTTCATCGCTTTTATGCCAGGCCCATCCCATCGCACTTCCTGGATGGCGGTTATGTCAGCTTTGTAGCTGTCAAGGGCCTCCGCAAGTTGTTCGGCTGCACGTGGCCTGTTAAGGGACCTCACATTCCACGTGCAAAACCGAAAATCGTTGTCCTTTAAACGTTTGCTGGGGTCGTCAACAGTTAATCCGTCCTTATCCGAGGCATATCGGTTTTTCTGAACTATTTTATTTTTACGTGGTAAGGAAGTTACCCTCACGCACAACCCACAGTCTGGTAGGCCAGGCCCATTATTTAAATCCTCGGGCAGAGGGGGTCGCTGCATACATTAGTTCACCATACAACGGGTGTTGTGATGGCTATCCAGGGGGCGCCACGTGGAGGCTGTATGTCAACTTGACCTGTGCACTAACGAGGATTGCCTTGGCAGCTTGCCATGTTGAGCGCAATCAACGACGTTACCTCGCGTGCATAGGCCCATGCCATTGCCAGCAGTGATAGTGGGGAACCTGTAAAATTAACCGCAAATTAAATTCAAGAAATACTTCAACTTGCAAATAAATTAGGACACCATTTTATTAACAATGTCGAAAGAGCTACACAATTCCAACATATGGTGAATTCTTGTATGGCTCGTTACAAAGAATTATACAAATATATAACAAGAACTGGCGAACAACGGCTCATAACAGAGTTCATTGTTGAAAATGTAGATGCTGAACGAGCAAGAGGAAGTGTTATGAATCGTTTAAAGGAACACACATTATTCTTATTATCCGCGACCGAACAGCTACTTTCGCATGCACTATTAAGAGAAGCGAATTATCGAAACAACTAACTCACCAGAGAAATGGAAACGTCTGTATTTAATAAAACACATGTATTTTAATGATAGTATTTATTTAATTATGTAAACAGAGAGGAACGGGATCTTCGCGGTTGAGTTTTACTGAAAGTATTCCGCTGTGAACCTGTTGTGCACTCATATTTATGTATATCAATTGCTTAAGTCTTGGGAAGCTAAGTTCGCTGATCTAGTGTCTGGCGTATGACCTCGTCTGGTGCATACATAACACGCTCTCCTTTTAGACATATCTAAGGCTATTTTAACCTAAGAGTGGACTTCGTATGTTGTATCTGTATGGATTCTACTGATTCTCGTGGTGATTCTGTTAGACTCAACGTAATTTCTGGTCCCCTTTGCTTTCGTTAATTGAAACATTTATTGAAGATCGTAAATGTTGCTTTTCCAGATCTGCAGCAAAACTTCCAGATTGCTTAAATGACTCCAAGTATGGCTGTTACTCCGAGGATTGATATGAGCACTCCTTGGGGTTTTTCGGGTATAGACTCCAATGCTATTCTTCTGGTTCTGCAACTCCACTGATATGTCCTGAAATTCATGTACATCTTTCGCAGTCAATTTGAAAATGGGTTCCTGGTGGATGGTGACATCACGCAACTTTGCATTTATGCAGCACTCTTGTAACTATCCATATAAATGTTTGTCCTTTATTTCCTTAGATTCAACATCTACTCCCATTGTTTTTATTGTTTTATCATAACTTTCAAAAATACAATTACCTGGTATTTTAATAATTCCTATGCTAACAAGTTCACCACATTTACTTTAATTTTTAAATTTGCAATTATAATGGGTGTCTTCAGAAATAGTGTACAAATATGAATTGCCTCTTAAATTATGAAAAATTTATATTTTTCAATTTACAATTTTAGTTTTACAATTTTTTGATATTTTTCTCATAAGCAAATTCAGTCCATAATTTACGTTACTCTAAGTATTCCTAAATAATTAAGGCGTACAAACGTAGACTTTATTAACTAATTTACAACGATTCAAATTTTGTTGTAAGCTGTAATTTTCTTTATTTTTATTAATCAACAATATTTTCTTATCTGATTCTATTACAGCAATTTCATTCTCAATTACCTTTGGAACAGTAATTGCTTTATACAACTCAGATACTTGAATAATAATTATAACCTTGTTATCTTTCGCTTTTACGTTCACGCAATGTTTTCAGTATTTCGGCATAGTTTTCTGTGTTTATTTCTACAGCTAGGATATGTTCGTTTTCTAAAGTTTTAAGTTCCTGAATAAGATCATTTGGCTCAATAATTCTTAGGTGTAAAATACCTACTTGTGCAAATAATAAGCTATCGATAATCTGTTCTGGGAGACGTCTGGGAGAGAGTGTCACACTAGGCAGCAAAAACTTCGAGGTAGTCAAGGACTTCGTTTAACTCGGCTCCGCGGTAAGCAGAGATAACAACATCAGTACCGAAATCAAACGTAGAATCACTCAAAATTCTTTATGCTCAAGAGGCAATTGAGTAATAAAGCTCTCTCTCTCGAAGGACTAAGCTTTTTTGACATAACAGCTTGATCATCCCAGTTCTACTCTATGGCGCGGAAACCTGTACGTTACCAAAGGTGAATGAAGAAGTTCTTAGTCTTTTCGAGAGAAAAGTTTTGCGTGGGATTTTTGGTCCTGTTTGCGTTGATGGCATCTTCGGGAAAAGAAATAATGACGAGCTCTATGGGCTATACAGTGACATGACATATAACAAAAGCATTTAATCATAATGATGGTAAACAATGGACACTTGGAATCATAGGAAAATACAAATTATTGCTAGATAACAATATATGGACGACTCTGTAGTTGGCCGTGATAGTGCACACTCGTGTTTTGAAAAGTTTCTCTCTCTCTCTCATAATTTCTCGTAAACGACAGCGGAAAGAATTAGGGGGAGAGATTGTTCTCTCCCCAGATGTTTCACTAATTCTAGAATTAAAATGAGTGCCTTCCCGGTCTACTAAAGGTAAAAATGAATCGCTGCATTCAACTCTTAAAAACATAAATTTGGACTATATGTTAAAAAACATATCCTTGGGCTAAAAGATAATATGTCACTCACTCGTTTCGCGTGAAGCAGTTATAAAAGAATTCAGTAAACTTAATTTACAATTTTTTACGCATGGTAGTAAAGAAAACATATCGTTTAAGGTTACGCTTGCTGTACTTGACTCCTACAACGTAGTTGAATCACTTCATTAAGCTCAGAATCGAATACATCGACGTTAAAGCAATCACAATCCAATCGAAATTTTATAACCGCACTGATTTTATATACATTATTTATATTAAACGAGGTACAATGAAATTCAGCCCCAGGTTCGATTGCTGGCTGAAAGCCTCGAACTTTTCACGGCACCACCCCTTTCGAGCTGCTGACAACACTCAAATAGTTATTACTGTTTAAGAAAACGCTTCTCAAACTTCGCCATTCGAAGCCGGCAAAATTGTAGTTGATGTGCAAACAAGGCCCTGGTCCCCCTATGGATTGTAACGCCACCCAATTATTATTACTATTGGCACAACATAATCAGAGTTTTCGTCACTTAAAAGTACCCACTCCTTAACTGCACGTACCCAAAGGGCTACTCCAACTTTCGTCTTAGCAACTTACAACACAGCATTTCTCAGGTTCAACACCTCATATTTCTTCTTAACACCTTCGAGCTGAGCACGCAACCAGACTAAGTTCGAAGCCAACACGCACGCCTCCTGAATGCTGCCATTCTTAATTGAAGAGATCCACTCTTTTATTACTGCCGTTAACCCTAAATTAAGTTTAAGATGAGCAGTTTCATGTTAACCACACTTGCTGTCAAGTATGTATAATCAAACTATGTTAACTAACTGTCTTAAACTATTAACTTGAAATGCTAGAGGCATTTAAAACAAAAAAATTGAATTTGTTGTTTCTTTAACAAATGATAAGGTAGATGTAGCGTTAACTACCGAGACTTAACTGAAGGAATCAAAGCAATTAAGTCACCTTAACTTTTAATGTCAGAGATTAGATCGGTTTGCTAATAAAGGAGAAGGAGTTGCTTTCTTTGTTCAAAATGTATTACAATAATCTCTTCTGAAAGCATTTCATCTAAGCGTATTAGAAGCCATTGGTTTGAAATTACGCTTCTTGATAATTCTAAACTGCGTATACGTTTTATTTATTTTAGCTCGGAGAAAAAAACTCAGTGTAGAAACGATCTTACTAGGTAACTAAGGTGTAATAACAAGATTATCCTATGAGGTAATCTTAACTGCCGTAACTTATCTTGGAATTGTGTAAGAGCGAATTGTTGGCGTAAAATTCTACATGATATTTACACCACTGCTTCTAACTACAGTATATTGTATTCTCCTTGATTCTCTCTTGATTTCTCCATCACTAACATCCCTGAACACTGTTCATGCCACAATCTAGCATCCTGTTTCTATGGTTACTAGCCTAATCTCAAAGACTAGCGAATAAAAAGCAAAGCTTGCATTAACAGTATGGTGATTTTTAGTAACACAATTTCATTTACAGAAATAAACATTACAGATCAAGTTAATGTACTATTAAAAGATTTTGTTGATATCATAAACAATGCTGCTGAGTACAGCCACAACCTTCGCTAAGATATTTATTTATCATATTTAGCTTATTTGTCGCTGAAATGCAGAAAGAAGAACGTGGAGTCGCTATCCACAGATTATTTTTATGAGAATATCAAAATGCTTAACACAATTATCAAAGAAAAAACTTTAGCTTTTAGGAATGAATGGTGGAACCTTCTGTTCTCCACGTTTGACAAAGCAAAAAAAAAAGCATGTTTTGGAAAATCGCCAAGGTTGCTAAAAAAATGAGACAATGTTGTACCACCACTTAAAGTGTGTTGTGTTTATCACAAATAGAAAAAGCAAATATCGTAGGATCCACTTTTAAAAGGAATTATTAATCAGAAGCTCACCTGGGCGATAATGCGACCAACGATCTGATGCTTTCCTATGTATTTTCAATTTCTGATATTACTTTTGTCATAAACGAAACGTATTTTCCTAAATCAAATGAAATAAATAACATGCACAAATCTTTAAAAACCAAAAATACTCCAGGAATAGATAATATAAATAATACGCTTTTGAGTGCATTGCTTAAAAAAGGCGTTAAGATGTTGCAATTAATTTTCACTTCATGCCTTAAACTGTGCTTTTTCTCCTCCGATTGGAAAACGGTTATTCCAATAGGCAAACCAGAAAGAAAGCTACTAGCTACATATACCAGGTATACCGTTATGAAGTGAGCGTCAAGATACAAATGTCTCGAACGAGCCCTTCTATGTTTTTTTTGTTTGTTTACATTTGTGAAAAATATTTAGTATACATCATATTTTTTCATCGTGTTAAAAATGTCGAATTTTGTACCAGAAAGTGATGATTTTACGGAAAGCATTAATTTTTTGTTTTAATTTAAAAAAAAGTGCGGCGGAGTCGCATCGAATGCTTGTCGAGGCATATCGTGATCATGCTCTATCAGAAGCAACATGCACTTTGAGTCACAAGCAAATGGCAGCAATGTTAAATGTTGCACAACAAACAATTTCTGACCGTTTTAAAAGCTATGGGAAAGATCCAAGAATGTGGAAAATGGGTGCCACATGAATTGAATGAAAGACAGATGGAAAACCGAAAAAACACTTGTAAAATTTTGCTTCAAAGACACGAAAGAAAATCGGTTTTGCATCGGATTGTTACTGGCGATAAAAAATGGATTTATTTTAAGAATCCTAAACGGATAAAATCTTGGGTTAATCTGGGACAACCATCAACACCGACTGCAAAACCAAATGGATTCTGCAAGAAGACAATGCTGTGTGTTTGGTGGGACCAGAAAGGTGTGCTGTAGCACGAGCTCCTAAAACCTGGTGAAACCGTTAATACTGATCGCTACCGACAACAAATGATCAATTTGAACCATGTATTGATCGAGAAACGACCAGAATGGGACAGAATACATGGCAAGGTAATTTTTCTCCATGACAATGCACCTGCACACAAAGCAAAACCGGTTCAGGATACAATCAAAACACTTGGCTGGGAGCAGCTACCCCACCCGCCGTATTCACCAGACTTGGCTCCTTCCGACTACCATTTGTTTCCATCGATGGGAAACGCATTGGCTGAGCAGCACTTTGATTCCTACGAGGAGGTCGAAAATTGGGTGTCTGATTGGTTTACCAGAAATTGCCAGAAAGTTGGTCAAAATGTGTAGAAAACAATGCCCAATACTTTGAATAAAATGATTTTACTTTCCCATAAATAATTAGTTTTATTTTCAAAAAACGCTCATTTCATTTTGGTATACTTGGAACCTATTAGTTTACTTAGCAGTTTAAGTAAAATATTTAAAAAAATAATTGAAGCAAGGATAGAACAACATATAGGAGAAAAAAACATCCTTTCTGAAAATTTGCCATCACATTGTCAGAACAAAACGACATATTCAAAATAAATTCTTGGCAAAAGAATCAACCGACTTGGTATCGCTTGATTTAGAAAAAACGATTTATCGGTACGATTTCCCAATTTTAATAACAAAAATTAAACAAACTTTGAAAGTTTCGAGTGTGCTTGGGTAATTCCTTTTAATCCCTGCAAAGAACTGACTTTGGTCTTCCTCAAGGATCAAATTTTGCATCTATTATATTCAATCTATTTGTATTCTACAGACAAACACATGTTGGCTATTCGGAACTTCCTGTACGAAATGGAAACTAAAGATAATTGCTGAAAAGACTCAAGTTGTCTGGTTCACTAGACGCAGAAAAGAATGCTTCCTACCTAATAGGAAGCTCAATTTATTTTTAATTTACGTAGAATGGGCCGACTCGTCAGTCATCGTCTGGCTCTCAAAGCGTAAACATCTCGTTCACTTCTACTGCCGTTTGACGCCTTTCTCTTTTATGACATCTTCCCGCCTAAACTCCTGTCGGTTCTTGTCAAATTATATTCCTTTCTCATTCTCTTCTTCATATAGTTATTTATATCTTCTCACTTGTTTGCTGATTAGACTAATTATGGGCCCACCGGGCCCGCGTAATAAATTCGGTAATCAGATTCACACATTATCAGATATGTCTACTGAACAACCCAAAGCTAAGAAAAATCAACGGAATACATCTCCGTTTGAGTTCCCGGAGTTACCTACCGTCCGTAACACTAAAAACCCTAAATTTATCATAATAACAGCCAAATCCGAGGACAAACCTATTTCGTCCGTAAGTATTTTCGTCTTAAGAAAATCTATTGAGGCCATCAGCACGGAGTACGGCAACATTTCTATCTTCACTTGCCAAAAAATTGCTGATAAGTTCCTAAGAACAAGTGTCTTAGCTGGCCAGATACCAGTCACTGCTAGCCCTCATAACCAACTGAACTCTTCCAAGGGTGTAGTGTACGTTCTTGGCTAAACAATGTGCAAGAATCGGGAATAATTGCAGAGATAAGATCGCAGAGCGTTTCCGAAGTATACAAATTCTCAAAAAAAAAAATCAATGATACAACCGAGCCTACGGGCCTTATGGTATACTTTCGATCTCTATCACCTGCCTCAAACCGTTGAAATTGGTTGGTATAAAGCTAAGGTAAGAGAATATATCCCCCTCCTATGATATGCCGAAACTGTCAACTCCTGGGCCATACATTGAAGAGGTGCACCAGAAGCAAAGTCTGCGTCAATTGCAATCTACCTCCTCATGACCCCGAGCCCTGCACAAGATTGATGTACGCTAACTGCTTTGATGCTCATTCTTCTGCTTCTAAGGACTGTCCTAAATTCTTACAAAACAAAGAGATATTAGCAATAAAAATCAGAGACAAATGTAGTATGAGTGTAGCTAGACGCACATACAGTGATCTTAACAAACAACACTCCTCCAATACATTTTCTCTTTCTGAGCGCATCAAAAAAACGCTAATTAACAACACTCCACAGATCCCACCCCTCAGTCTAACACCACTGCATCACAAACAGCACCGCTCACTCACGTGATCAACCGATCTCCCAACCCAAGCATTTCAACTGATCAACCAACACTCTCCTCTTACAAACAGTAAGTTCTCTCACGATTAACCAAAACAAACTCTCTTAATAGTGATCCCACCTTACCAACTCCGAACCAACCTACAACACACATTAACTCTTCTCTTCCAAAAACACACTCTCTTAATAATCCCACAAACTACTCAAGCGACAGCTTAATCAACTCTCTTAACACAAATGAACACATATAAAAACATAACCTCTGCTACCCCACCGTCGATGGTTGCAATCGCGGTAGGGGACGGGTCGCCATCCACTGCATGTGGTCGGCAACCCACTCCCTCCCGCGGGATCAATCATCGACTAACAGATATACACCAACATACCCGTCAACAGAATACATTCCAATCTTTTAACATTTTGCAATGGAACCTTAACGGCTACATGAACAATTATGACGATATTAATCTTATAATGAAAGATCGCAAATACGATATCATCTCTTTACAAGAAACTCATCTGGCATATAATAAAGTCCCAAAGTTACCAAAATCATACATTGGCTACTTTTCTAACTCACCTGGCAACCTAAACTCAGTGCACGGTATCGGTATACTGATAAAAGATCATATTCCTCACACTCACAAGCCAATTGTGTCAAACATCTTATCCACTGCAGTACAGGTTAATATGGGTCTTAAAGTTACGATTCTCTGTGTATACATCCCACCTGGACAAACTTTCGCTTCCACAGATATGGAAAACATTATTCGGCAAGTGCAACCTCCATATATTCTCACGGGCGATTTCAACGCCTGGAGTGTGCTTTGGGGCTCACCTAAGAACAACTCAAGGGGTTTGATTATCGAAAACTTCATCGTCAAGTCTGACTTAGCCATTCTAAACGATGGTTCCCCTACTCACTTCTCTACTCATAGCACGCTTACTCACGTAGACGTTTCTTGCTGCTCACCAATTCTGCTCCCAAAAATAACTTGGAGTATTGCTGAGGACTTGCACAACAGCGACCACTTTCCCATTTCCATCTCACTGTGCTTATCCAACATACGGGATGTTAATAATCACATACCTAGATTTAAAACTGAGCTAGCTAATTGGAAACTTTTCCAAAACATTCTGGAGGCTAATCTTTCTAAGACACCATTTCCCATCCAATGTGTAAATAGAGAAGCTGCTATTATACTCAAAGCCATTCGTAGTGCAGGTAATGTGGCCATACCTCAAACTTCGCCTATACCTCACAAACGATCTGTGCCCTGGTGGAATCCTGATTTAGCTCGACTTAGAACTGTAAAATTAAAAACTTGGAGGGTATTCAGGAAATATCCTACTCAAGTCAATTTACTAGCCTATAAAAAAGCTAATACTGTTTTTAGAAGATTGCTAAAAATCAGCAAATTAAAGAGCTTCCAAGAATTCACAGGCAACATTCATCCAAGCTCAACACCAAGCTTAGTTTGGCAAAAAATCAAGACTCTGACAGGCAATCCAACACGTAAATCCATTGCTTCAATCAACACACCAAAAGGTCCTGTAACCAACCTCAATGATATTTGTAACTTCTTTGCCGAAACGTTGTCTACCAATTCCGATAACTCCAACTTCTCCCCACCTTTTAACAGGCTGAAACTGGAAAGTCTTAACATAGTCCCACAAGAAGCTAGGAAGTCTGCCACACTTCGTATAGAATCAGACTTTACCCCGCTTGAATTAGAGATGTGTCTGTCTAAATTAGTAGGAAAAACACCTGGAAGGGATAGAATTTCTTACCCTATGATTAAAAGCCTTCCTCAATCATCCAAAGCAAGACTCCTGGCGCTTTATAACAACATCTTCAGCAAAGGCACTATCCCACAAAGCTGGAAGATAGCTACCATAATACCTATACCCAAAGCTAAGAAAAACCCCTCTAGCGTAAACAGCTATCGCCCAATTTCACTACTTCCCTGTTTATCAAAAGTACTAGAAAAATTAATTGCCAATAGGTTCATGTGGTTTGCAGAACACAAAAAGTTACTAACACCTAACCAAGTCGGTTTCAAACCTAAAAGAGGATGCATTGATGCACTCCTTCATTTGGACTTCGCTATTACCAAAGCGCTCTCCGCCCGCAACCACATCACTATACTAGCTTTAGATTTTGAGAAAACCTTCGATCGGGTAGGCATCCACCTTATACTCAACAAGCTTAGGGATTGGGACATCGGTCCAAAAATGTTCGGATACTTTAGGTCCTTTTTAACTAACAGAAAATGCTTCGTTAAAATCCGCAGTTCTCTAAATGAATGCCGCTGAGTAATGGAATCCCGCAAGTGTCTCCTTTATCGGTAATTTGTTTTTCAATAGCTTTTAACCAACTCAGCGAAATCATAACAAATTATAAAGATTTAGATCATTGTATCTATGCCGATGACGCCTACATAATATGTAAATACAATGATTTAAATAAAACCAAAAATTTACTCTTGGAATTACTGAAAGAAATTTGTGAATGGTCAAACACTTCTGGATCTAAATTTTCTTTAGAAAAATGTAAATTAATTCACATATGTAGGAAAGTAAAATGTAATAGTGTAGAATTAGTTTTCAACAACATTAAGATTGAAACATTGTCTAACCTTAACGTCCTAGGTTTGCTAATTAATAATAGGTATAATTGGAAACCCCACTGTATTAATCTTAAGCAATCTTTAGCTGCAAGACTCAATATAATTAAATATCTAGCCTTAAAGAAAAGTAATATACATGTAAATTCACTTTGCAATATTTCAAGGATGTTAGTTCTTAGTAAATTAAATTACGGTTTGGCTATATACGGCTTCTGTCCTAAGTCTACAAGAAACATAGTTGCACCTACTTACCACCAAGCAGCCAGAGCCAGCATTGGAGCATTTCCAACTACTCCAGTCAGAAACATTCTCGCTGAAGCCGGACTTTCTTCTATAGAAGAAAGATATTTTGTATCCATTGCACGACTCAATGCAAAACTCCACTTCCAAGCGGGATCGATAATTGACCAAGATACAGCTAAGGCCATTACCCACAGACATAATCGAAGGATCCCCTCCGCAATCCACCGCATCCTACATTGGGGGCAACAAAAAGACCTACCTCGCAAGAGAGCCACCAAGTTTACGCCCACATATCCACCATGGTTACTCCACAAGGACTCCGTACTTCTGGACCTGCACAATCTACGTAAAGATACAACTAGCAATACTGTATACACAGCTCGATTCAATGCGATCCACGAAAAGTTTAAACGTTCGGGTTGGAGCTTTATATACACAGACGGCTCCAAAACAGACGACAACACAGCCTATGCAGTTGTTAATCAAGAAGGCTCGATCATTTCGCAAGGCATCCTACCGAACATCGCCTCCATATACACCGCAGGAGCAGAAGCTATACTCCACGCCGCTAAAAAATATTCCCAAACAAGAGGTAAGTGGATTATTTGCTCCGACAGCCTGTCTGTTATAAAAGCCGTAGCAAATCCACAAAACGACTCTATAACCCCATCCAAAATCCGTGATATCCTCATCAAATCACAAACGAAGTTAAAACTGCTATGGACACCAGGCCATGTTGGAATTGTGGGCAATGAATATGCAGATGCTGCTGCGAATGCCGCACTTAAGGCACCCATCCTTTCCTATGACACCTTCTCTCAATGCGATTTAAAGAGATACATAAATCAAAAGTGCCAACAACAAATATTACGCGAGTGGGAGAATTATAAACATCACTACCAAATAATTAACCCCAATAAAACTCAGCCGAAATTCCCAACCGATATACCTAAATCGGATATAAGGATGTATATCCGGCTCCGTCTTGGACACACCGCATTCACTCACCAGCACCTGCTCAAAAGGGAGTCTCCTCCAAACTGCCTCACCTGCCGTAGACCAGTAACCATCACCCACCTCCTAAGTCAATGCTTTTTATCAACGCAACCTGCAACACCGCAAAACAACCTCAACCACAACGTAGACATACTATATCTCCTCAAGAAGCCAAACGAATCAAATATTAATACTTTAAAAAGTATCCTAGGAAAATTTAGCATTACAATATAGACGTAAGTTTTTCAAGGGCCGTAAGTCATCGTAACTATTTGGCCCCTATAGTTCATATTGATTACAATTTTAATTGTACATTAATACTATAATAAATAAATAAATAAATAAATAAATTTCTTGTTGGTACCCTATTTACTTTTTCTGTCTGGCACTGGGGGCAATTTCTTACAAATTATTCTTCCTTTTTACATTCCATTTCAATGAAACTTCTTCCTTATTTTAACATAGGTCGCTTTTAGGCCTATTAAACCCTTATGGTATTCATTAATAATATCTTTTCTTTTCTCTAAGTTGTTTTCGATTTCCTTATTATTTAAAGGTTCTTCAACTAAATCAAAATCTTCGAATTCTCTGACTATGTATTCTTACTGAAATAATATCTCTTCATTATTTCTTGTTAACTCTTTGATTCATTTTGCACAACTGGGTCTGGTTCGTTTTGAATCTCGATACCTTCTTCTTCCATAAAGGCCATGAGATCTTGCCATGCCTCTTCCTTTTCTTGTTCTGTTATTCTAACGTTTTCGCTGAGTCCATCCGCAACTAAATTTTCTTCACCTTTTTTGTAAGTAATTATGTAGTCAAACTCCTCGAGTTTTAGACGCAACCTTACCAATCGATTTTCAGGATCTTGTACTTGGAACAACCAGGTTAAAGGCCGGTAATCTGTTATATCTGTGAATAGTAGATTTTGTTCTATACTAGTACGCTCGAAATTGCTTTGTAGCCCATACGGTGGCCAAACATTCTTTCTCTATCGTACTATAATTCTTTTCGGCTTTGTTAGGTGTACGACTTGCGTAGGATCTACCAATATCCTTATGATTGTACTCTTGACTCAGAACAGCCCCGATACCTTTATTTGTAGTGTCCGTTGTTATTATAAAAGGTTTCGAGAGTCTGGGTATTCCAAAACTGGTTGTTTTGTAATACACTCTTTCAACTGCTCAAAGCTGTTTTGTTGGTCTTGGCTGCTAACGAATTCAATATAATTTTTCAGTAGTCTATTTATTGGTTTCTGGGGGGCATGGGCATGGCGAGCTGCCAAGGCAATCCTCGTTAGTGCACAGGTCAAGTTGACATACAGCCTCCACGTGGCGCCCCCTGGATAGTCATCACAACACCCGTTGTATGGTGAACTAATGTATGCAGCGACCCCCTCTGCCCGAGGATTTAAATAATGGGCCTGGCCTACCAGACTGTGGGTTGTGCGTGAGGGTAACTTCCTTACCACGTAAAAATAAAATAGTTCAGAAAAACCGATATGCCTCGGATAAGGACGGATTAACTGTTGACGACCCCAGCAAACGTTTTAAGGACAAAGATTTTCGGTTTTGCACGTGGAATGTGATGTCCCTTAACAGGCCACGTGCAGCCGAACAACTTGCGGGGGCCCTTGACAGCTACAAAGTTGACATAACCGCCATCCAGGAAGTGCGATGGGATGGGCCTGGCATAAAAGCGATGAAGAGCTGCGATATCTACTACAGCAATTGCTATAGAGAGAGAAGGCAGCGCTTATTCGGATGCGGATTTGTTGTTCGAGGCAGACTTAGGCAAAAAGTCTTGAGCTACGACCCAGTCAGCGAGCGCCTCATGACAATCCGCATCAAGGCTAAATTCGGGAACATCAGCCTAATATGCGCTCACGCCCCGACAGAGGAGAAGGATGACAACATCAAGGATGACTTCTATGATCTCCTAGAAAGAACATACGATCGATGCTCCAGCTATGACACCAAGATCGTTCTAGGAGATTTCAACGCTCAGCTGGGAAAGGAGGACATCTTTGCTGGAGTCATCGGTAAACACAGCCTGCACGACAACACATCCGGAAACGGACTCAGGCTGTTGGACTTCGCCTCGGGGCGAAACCTCTCTGTGGCCAGCACGCGGTTCCCACACCTGAACATTCACAAAGGAACCTGGCGATCTCCTGATCAATCAACCGTCAACCAGATTGATCACGTTGCGATCGACGTCAGACACTCCTCCAGTATTCTCGATGTCCGAACCTTCCGAGGTGCAAACATTGACTCGGATCATCACCTTGTTGTAGCCAAGGTAGGAACCCGGATATCGAGAGAGCAACGGAGTCGAGAAAGGCCAAAACGGTTTGACGTCGAAAAGCTACAATCGCAGCTGATTGCTGGGAACTTTGCCGACCGAGTCTCCCGGAAACTCGCCCAGAGTTCGACGCTTCCTGCACTAAGCATAGAAAAAGAATGGAAACGTTGTCAAGAAGCCATCAAAGATGCTGCCACTGATGTGCTGGGTTTCACGCACCACCCAGAAGGAACCCATGGTTTGACGACGAGTGCAGGCAAGCGCACGCAGCTAAACAAGACGCCTATAAGGTGACGCTGCATCGAACAACGCGAGCTGCATCGAACAACGCGAGCTGTTCGTGAACTCTACGAACAGAGAAGAAGGGAAGAGCACCGGCTTCTCAGAAGGAAGAAGAAGGAGCATGAGAAGCGCGCGGTCGAGGAAATGGAAAGGTGCTTTAGTAGTAGAGCTAGTAGTAGCTAGCTAGTAGTAGAGTCGCAGTCTGTGCTGAGGATCTGGAAGGATCATTTCTGCAGACTCCTAAACGGCGATGACGACCCAAATCCCGCTGTTAGGCAGAATGTTCCACTCAATTTGGACGATGATGGACAAGCATTCCGTCCCCCCGACTTAGACGAGGTGAAGATAGCAATATCCAAGCTAAAGTCGAACAAAGCTGCTGGAGCGGAAGGACTGTCCGCAGAATTATTTAAAGCAGCTGGAGATGACCTGGTTGGGCGCATGCACCAGCTCATCTGTAAAATATGGTCGGAGGAAAGCATGCCCGATGAGTGGAATCTCAGCGTCGTTTGCCCGGTCCACAAAAAAGGAGACCCCTTTGACTGCGCCAACTACAGAGGGATTAGTCTCCTGAACATCGCATACAAGATCCTCTCTGCCGTATTGTGTGAGCGTCTGAAACCATTTGTCCATGACCTGATAGGTCCCTATCAGTGTGGTTTCAGACCAGGGAAGTCCACAATAGACCAGATCTTCACATTACGGCAGATCCTGGAAAAGACCCAAGAAATGCAAATTGACACTCACCACCTATTCGTCGATTTCAAGGCTGCATATGACAGTGTGCATAGAGACGAGCTATACAGTGCCATGTCTAGTTTTGGCATTCCTACCAAACTCGTCACATTGTGTAGGATGACGATGGAGAACTCACGCTGCTCCGTCAAGGTCGGTACCGAACTCACCGAGACCTTCAATGTCAAAAAAAGATTTTAGACAAGGCGATGTCATGTGACTTCTTTAACATCATCCTCGAGAAGATCGTGCGTAACTCACAAGTCAACACCAGAGGCACGATCTTCCAGAAGTCAGTTCAATTGTTAGCTTACGCTGATGACATTGACGTGATTGGACGAACACAGCGAGCCGTCAATGAGGCGTTTGCTGGCATTGAAGCGGAAGCGGCTAAAATGGGTCTTGCGGTAAATGAGGGCAAAATGAAGTACATGCTGTCATCAAGGAAGGACACACAACATCGACGTCTCGGACGGAGCGTCACACTAGGCAGCAGAAACTTCGAGGTAGTTAAGGACTTCGTCTACCTCGGCTCCGTGGTAAACAGGGACAACAACATCAGTACCGAAATCAAACGCCGAATCACTCTTGCCAACCGCTGTTTCTTTGGGCTCAAGAGGCAATTGAGTAATAAAGCCCTCTCTCGAAGGACTAAACTAGCTTAATATAACAGCTTGATCATCCCCGTCCTACTTTATGGCGCAGAATCTTGGACGTTAGCAAAGGCGGATGAGGAAGCCCTTAGTCTTTTCGAGAGAAAAGTTTTGCGTGCGATTTTTGGTCCTGTTTGCGTTGATGGCATCTGGAGGAGAAGATTTAATGACGAACTCTATAGGCTGTACAGCGACATGCGCCTGGTTAAGCGCCTACGGATACAACGCTTAAGATGGCTAGGCCATGTAGAGCGTATGGACACCACTGCTCTGGCCCGAAAGGTCTTTGAATCCGAGTCATTGGGACAACGCAACAGAGGACGGCCTAGACTGAAGTGGCGCACAGAAGTGGAGAAGGACTTCAACCAACTTGGAGTGCGCAACTGGAGACAGCTGGTGAAAGATCGTGCTGGCTGGAGAGGCATGTTGGTTGAGGCCCAGGTCCACCCCGGACTGTAGCGCCACAAGAAGAAGCATTTATTGGTTTCTGGGTGATGTGGGAACAGGGTAGGCACTGATTGGTATCAACTTGGCGATGCCCAGCTGTATTAACTGTTTTCCCACACATCAATTGTGCTTATTCTACCTCCACGTTGGTAGCCACCGGGTACTGGTTCTTCCGAACTCAACTTGCTAAACCTATAAGTGCGACCTCCGCCCAAGAGGTATAAAAAAGGGCCTGGTTCCATAATTTGGAGGTGTGCGTCGGGGTAACTGCCCGGTCACATTAAATATATCAGTTACGAAACAACCGAATGCTTCGGATACGGATGGATACACTGTTGACGATCCTCGCAAACGTAAAAAGGATAATGTTTTACGGATATGCACGTGGAATGTGAGGTCTCTAAACAGACCACGTGCAGCCGATGAACTTGCGGAGGCCCTGGACTGCTATAAAGCAGACATTACCGCGATTCAGGCAAGAGAAGAGTGAGAAACTGCGACATATACCACGGCGACTGCTACAGGGAGAGAGGGAAACGCTTATTTGGATGCGGTTTTGTTGTTCGAAACAGACTTAGACAAAAAGTCTTAAGCTTCCAATACATAAGCGAACGCCTCATAACAATCCGCATCAAGGCTAAATTCGGGAATATAAGCCTCATATGCGCCCACGCCCCGACAGAGGAAAAAGATGACAGCAGTAAAGAGGACTTCTATCACCTCCTAGAAAGGACATATGATCGATGCTCCAACTACGACACCAAGATCGTTCTAGGAGATTTTAACGCTCAGCTGGGAAGAGAAGAAGTATTTGCTTAAGTCATCGGAAGACACAGCTTTCACGCCAACACCTCCGGAAACGCAATCAGGCTAGTTGACTTCGCCTCGGGGCGAAATTTCTCTGTGGCCAGCACGCGGTTCCCACAACTCAACATTCATAAAGGTACCTGGCGATCACCTGATCAATCAACCGTCAACCAGATTGATCATGTTGCGATCGATGTCAGACACTCCTCCAGTATTCTCGATGTCCGAACCTTTCGAGGTGCAAATATCGACTCGTATCATCACCTTGTTGTAGCCAAGGTAAGAGCCCGGATATCGATAGAGCAACGGAGTCGAGACAGGTCAAAACGGTTTGATGTCGGAAGGCTACAATCGCAGCCGATCGCTAGAGCCTTTGCCGATCGATTCTCCCTGAAACTGTCTCAAACTTCGAAGCTGCCTATACAAACAATAGAAGACAAGTCGAAACGTTGTAGAGAAGCCATCGAAGAGGCCCCCACTGATGTGCTGGGTTTCACGCCACCACCTAAGAGGAACCCATGGTTTGACGACGAGTGCAGGCAGGCGCACGCAGCCAAACAAGAAGCATACAAGGCAACGCCGCATCGAACGTCGAGAGCTGTTTGTGAGCTCTACAAACAGAGAAGAAGGGAAGAGAACCGGCTTCTCAGAAGAAAATCGAAGGAGCACGAGAGGCGCGCGGTCAAGGAAATGGAGAATGGCTATGGCAGGAATGACGTCCGAAATTTTTACCACAAGATAAAACAGTTATCCGGTGGTTACAAGCCTCGGACAGAAGCCTGCCGGGACCAATATGGACAACTGGTGATAGAGTCGCAGTCGGTGCTGAGAATCTGGAAGGATCATTTCTGCAGACTCCTAAACGGCGATGACGACACAAATCCCGCTGTTAGGCAGAATGTCCCATTCAATTTGGACGACGATGAACAAGAATTCCGTCCCCCTGACGTCGACGAGGTCAAGATAGCAATATCGAGACTGAAGTCGAACAAAGCTGCTGGCACGGACGGACTATCCGCAGAGCTGTTCAAAACGGCTGGGGATGAGATGGTTAGGTGCATGCACCAGCTCATCTGTGAGATATGGTCGGATGAAAGCAGGCAATCTCAGCATCGTTTGTCCGGTCCATAAGAAAGGATACCCCTTCGACTGCGTCAACTACCGAGGAATCAGTCTTCTTAACATCGCATATAAAATTTTCTCTGCCGTATTGTGTGAGCGTCTGGAACCGTTCGTCAACAACCTGATAGGTCCTTATCAGTATGGTTTTAGGCCAGGGAAGTCCACACTGCGGCAGATCCTGGAGAAGTCCCAAGAAATTCAAATTGACGCATATGACAGCGTGCATAGAGACGAGCTATACAGTGCCATGTCTAGTTTTGGCATTCCTACCAAACTCATCAGATTATGTAGTATTACGATGGAGAACTCTCGCTGCTCCGTCAAGGTCGGTAGCGAACTCACCAAGACCTTCGATGTCAAAAAAAGATTTAGACAAGGCGACGCGCTGTCATGCGACTTCTTTAACATCATTCTTGAGGAGATCGTGTGGAACTCACACGTCAACATTAGAGGCACGATCTTCCACAAGTCCGTTCAACTGCTAGCTTATGCGGATGACATTGACGTGATTGGCCGAACTCAGCGAGCCGTCAATGAGGCGTTTGCTAGCATCGAAGCGGAAGCGGCTAAAGTGGGACTGGTGGTAAACGAGGGCAAAACGAAGTATATGCTGTCATCGAAGACGGACGCAGAACATCGACGTCTCGGACAGAGCTTCACTATGGGTAGCAGACACTTCGAGGTAGTCAAGGACTTCGTCTATCTCGGCTCCGCGGTGAATAGGGACAGCAATATCAGTACCGAAATCAAACGCAGAATCATTCTCAACAGCACTGCTCCGGCCTGAAGAGTTATCGAATCCGAACCACAGGGACAACGCAACAGAGGACGTCCTAGACTGAAATGGCGCACACAAGTGGAAAAGGACCTCAACCATCTTGGAGTGCGCAATTGGAGGCAGCTGGCAAGAGATCGTGCTAGCTGGAGAGGCATGTTGGTTGAGGCCCAGGTCCACCCTGGACTGTAGCGCCATCCGTAGAAGAAGAATTTATTGGTTCCGCTATTTGGCTAAAATTTGGTACAAATTTTCTATAATACCCAATCATACCAAGAAACGATTTTATGCCTTTCTGGGTTTTCGGTGCTTCCACATGAATGATACTTTGAATCATTTTGGGATCTGGTTTTTATGTCTTTGTCGGTTATAATGTGTCCTAAGTAAGACACCTCCTTGCGCAAGAATTCGCATTTGTCTGGCTGTAACTTCAAATTAGCCTTTCGAAGATGTTTAACGACTTCTCGCAGTTTCTCATTATGTTCTTGCAAGTTCTTTCCGTAGACTACACTATCGTCCAAATATACAAAGCACTTGATCCCCTGCAGACCTGCAAAGACAGTATTCATCACTTTCTGCAAACACGCAGGAGCGTTTTTCAAACCAAACAGCATCCTGGTGTACTTCTATAACTCTTGGTAAACACAGGTTCCGAAATAGCACTTTAACGAATTTTGTGTTTTGTGACGGGTGTTAGGGTGAGCTTCTCATTCTCCGTACTGAATATGCCACTAGAATTTTTTATTATTCCAAGAAGACTTTCCTTCTCTTCTTTATTTAAGTGGTTGGCTCTTACATTTTCAATCACCTTCTGCTTCCTTTTTTTCCACAATCTTGTAGTCATTAATATTTTCACCTTGCACCCTTAAAACATTATGTTAAAGGCTTTGTCAGTAGTATTGACTATTGACACGAGACACTTTCCATTCTTATTCAGGCTTATGTAGTTATATTCATTTCAAAAATATTAGACTTGGCTAGATATTTTTCCTATTATTTTATTTGTTTTCCTTATAGTTGACTTAAAAACCGCCCTCTCGTAGGAAATGGTTTCCAATTAACCCATCGTAATCTCCAAGGAGATTATTTTCTATCACTTCAAATTCTAAATCCACGGATTTAAGTTCTCCAACTAGGGGAGGGAATTTAACATCTACTTTGACTTTTCCCAAGGTTTCCCGAGTCCCTCCACCTATACCTCTAAATTTGATGGTATCTTTAGGATTAACACTATTCCCATAGACAGAATCTATTATTATATATATATTATGGACCATACAGCGTTCTAAAAACCCCCTGATCTTTGAAACTTCTTTGAGTGGTGCTCGGACGATTTGCTCCATCATCATCTTCACACGGTTGCTCATTCTTGAGCCGAACATTGTTCACTTGTTCGTTCTTCTTTCGACCTGGTAACTTGCATTGCTTTACTTAGTGACCTGGTTTATCGCAATTGTAGCAACACATCTCTTGGTAATTTATCTTAGCCAGATTCTTGGATGTATAGTCTTTCTGAGTGTTTGTTCTGAACAGGTTAATGCGTTGTTTCTCTCCACTCCACTGAATGTATGCTAATTGACCTTCCTTGTGCTCACTCTTAACACCAGAGAATTTACTTTGTAATAAAAGTCTTTGCAGTGTTTTCACACGCTCCAAATAATGAACTACAGATTCATCTTTGTATTGCTTTATTGCAATCAACTCTCTATGAATTTGTTAAGCGCTATGTGGCTCTCTAAATACTTCCGTCAGTTCTGTTTTGAGAGATTCCCAATCGGAAATGTCCTTATTCATTAAGATTGTGGTAGCATTAACACGAATCTTAGTTTTAATAAATTTGAAGAGCACGGGTTTTTGTCGTTCTGATGCTAATTCCATAGCATCATTACAAGCACCTATGAAGCTGAAAACTTCATCACTAGTGCCTTTAAAAATGGGAATAAAGTTAATAAATAACGCAATTGGAATTTCTGACGTGATGAGTTGACTTGATTCCCTACTACTTGGTAAACTTACTACGCTACCACCCGGTTAACTACCCTCGCTATCCATTGATGACATTGATGACCCACCGCTGCCACCAAAAATTGTGTTATGCCCAGTTAAAGAGAAACACAAAAAAAAGATATGACTATCTGAGAGGGGTTGGGTTGTCTTCAGGCCAGTTGCGATGAGGGGGTTCTTCCTCATGGTATTGCCGTTGGACGATGAAATGTTCAATGAACCTTCAGATGCACTGATTGTTTATTCTTATAATGCGAAACCGAACAGTTAATTTCGCACGAACTATTAAGAGAAGCGAATGATCGAAACAACTAACTCGCCAGAGAAATGAAACGTCTGTATTTAATAAAACACTTGCATTTTAATTATAGTATTTATTTAATTATGTAATAATGTAATTAATTACATTATTTATTTAATTATGTAAACAACGAGGAACGCGATCTTCGCGGTTGAGCTTTACTAACAGTATTCCACAGTGAACCTGTTGTGCACTCACATTTATATATATTAATTGCCTAAGTTGCATTTTTTCGTTATCGTTGGGCAGGTATCGTGGGAAGCTAAGTTGTCGTCTGGCTAAATTTGCTGATCTGATGACATAACAAAAGTCCAGTTCAAAATTATTCCAGCGATGATAGTGGTTTTATACACGTTCGAAGCAAGCGAAAGCAAATGACTGATGATGACAGCAATTACATTTATGTATGTTCCTGTATTATGATTTATTTTTATATTTTTTTACCTTAAAAATTGAACAACCTATTCTTTTCGTTAACAACATAGCTGTTTAACATAATTGTTTTTAGTTTTTAGTTTAGTAGTATTTATATTATTTTAAAGATTAGAGTGCATATCTTTTTTTATCTTATGCTTGTAAAAATAAACATAAATGTGATTTAATAAAATAAACATGAATACTTGTTCTTAAAAAATCCTTGTTTTCACTAATTTTAATTTTAGAAATTAGGAACCAATCACCTATTTATGCATACGATCAATGTACTTTATTACACGTTTTTTCTGGAACCAATATGCCGTGTAAAAACAGAATTAGGTGTATTTATATGTATATATATATGGGGTTTGAGTCGTGAGTCAACGACAGTGGACATCAGACGCAACGAAACTGATATTGACACCCAAATAGATCAGTTCGCGTAGCGTTTGGAGTATTTGTACGCGATGGCGCAGATACGAAATCAAGGGAGTATCAACAAATATTCTTTAATAGAGCGTGTGATAAATGGAATCCCAGACACTGTAGGGAACAAAACAATCCTATACAAGGCATCGACAATCGAAGAACTGAAGTCCAGTGAAGCTCCAGTTCCAGTGAACTGGAAACGTGCGGAAGGATGCAGCTGCAGATGTCGAAGACAAGATTGGAACCAGAAACCAAATACTCTACAAGTTCAAAGCAGGCGACCACTTACTAATAGCACTAAGGCCAATGCAGAGAAACATAATTCGAGGAATCCATGAACAAGGTCATATTAACGCAAGGAAAGTGGGAACCATCTTAAAACAGGATTAATTTATCCCTAAGTTTTAATTTATCCCTAAGCTTTAATTTATCCCTAAGCTTTAATTTATCCCTAAGCTTTAATTTATCCCTAAGCTGAGTAGTTGTGTGAAAAAAAGTGTTGACTAACTGTGTCGCGTGCATATAAACAGCGAAGAAAAGCGATAAGTTCGTTTGGATATACCCTATGAAAAACTGAGCAGAGTGAAGTCTTTAGACAACCGGAACGTATAATATCAGACCGATGAGCTGCATTTACTGCTAATGCATGCGAGGAGCTCTGCAAATCAAAGCGGATCCAGCAAATGGACAAGTCGAGCGAATGAACAGGATTATCATCGAAACCCTTCGTATGTACTAAAAAAATTGTACAAGTGTACTGGCCATGTTCAGAGTATGATGAATGATTCCAACTAATGTAAGGGTGTTATTGGTGTCATCTGACAGTGACGGAGTAGCAGAGAACGAAGGGACCTATGAAGGAAAAACCGAATAAGGGAAGTCGGGTACTAGAATGGCCGTGTGAAGTGTGAATTATAAGTCAACGACAGTGGATATCAGACGCAACGAACGAACTGATATTGACACCCGAGTCAGTTCGCATCGCGTTGATGTAGGTCAATAATGAGGAGTCAGCAATGCGGTATCGTCGTCGTCGCTATTTGTTTATTTCTTTAAGTCATACGCTGCCAGTGGGAACAATGCATCGTTACTGTTTACGGGTTACTACTCGAATATTGGATACCACTTGGCATCATTGGTGATTAATTGGGGTGATCGCCACTAGACTATAAAATCAATGGAATGCAAGCAATTAGCAAACAGCTGGTCTCTTAGTCGCAGGGTCGGTGGCCCTTCGCTTGGAAGTTAAGCGAGTATGGGACCTTAAATAAGAAGCAGTACTTAAACTTAAGAAGGAAGTCAATTCATCGGAGTTCTTCATTGATAGCTGTCACTTGTGGCTCAACCCAAGTTCTCGGCTCTTAGTTCTTAGATCCAAATTATAAGTTCTATCAAATTCCTGTAAATTAAGCGTTTCTTTAAATACATATATAAGTTTTTTGAGGTTTGAAAACTGAACTGGAGTGCGCACTCCAAAACTGTTATTTCTGGTTTTGCTGTAGACCAAATGATCAACGCAAGTTCGGGTCTTGTGAACGCCAATTTTTATCCTAGCGAGTTTATCGTTAATCTCATTTTCCATAATTCCGTGGTGTACCATGATCCAGGCAAGTCTTAGCGAATAGTCTGTCAACCAAAATGAGGGACAACTTGCATTCCTGACCTGTCTTAGAAGTGGTTAGAGGGTTAAGTAAGGCCTTAACCACCGCTGTACTGTCGCTTCATACACAGTTAAGTCTCTGCTTCCACACGTACTCGCGCGGAAACATATTCCATCAAACGGTGACAGATCCCAGGTTTTACAGAAGACTCCCTTACACTTTAGATTAGATCTATTCAAGGCGACAAGTAAAGAGTTGAAAAACATATATCATATGATAGAAGAGAGAACGACACTATGCGGGTAGTCCCTCTTTACCCCCGACATTACCAGTTCTGTTCATTAGCCTTGCTTCTGTCCACAGGACCAATGATATTGGCCGTGTTCTCTCGGCAATCTTCTCTGAACGCCAACCTGACTGTTTTGTCTTTTTTTAAGAACTTTGTTTCACCGAAACTTTCAATGTTTCGACAAAAATTTCTATAGGAGGCACTTTTCGAAGCCCGAATTAGCCCCCCTGCTATAAATTCGAGAAGATGGGATCCTCTCTCGTTGCACTTGCTTTTGTCCCAGAAGAGATACTGAGCATGAGCATCAGAACAGATGACTAGGCCTAGTTTTTGTGATTTATAGTACCCTACGAGTTCCGGTGTCGCTTTTGCTTGTGGTGAAAAGACGGTATTGTAGAAGTGAGCTGAAGCAAACATGAAATTATGCCATTACCCGTCTTGTCCGCAGATATGCCCATATTTGGTTACTAGGAGAAAATGCGACACAATAAAACAAGCTCTCGGTCTAACTGATCGCTCGTCATAGAGCGCGAGAAGCTTCGCAGGCCACCAAGGCCAGATTCGTGTTTTCCTTACTCACGGGTTTTGGATGGATATTATGTGGGGCTTCGTCATAATCACGGAAAGTCTGTATATAGGAAAGCATCCTTAGAATAATGAAGGGTTAATTTGGTTAACCTCCTTACAGAGGTGTCCGCAGACGTCTTCCGTTTTCCTTCCTTTTTTCCTCTTGGAGCCAGCGCAAAAGGAGACAAAGTTGGTTTCAGAGAGTTGCTCAGTTTCCGTTGGCTAAACTTTTGCTGACCTGTTTCTCTTCGACCTTGCCGCCGAAGGGGTACGGCTCTCGACACTTACTCTTTCGGCCTCTTTCGATGTTTATTTGCGCTGCTCGATTGACCCCATCCTTCTTCTTCTTTTCCTCTATCTTGGGATAGTTAATCCTTGTCACTTTTCCAGTCATTACATCCGAAGTGGTACTCCGGCAAGCTTCCTGCTCGTTAACATAGAGATTAGGTGTATCAGGCTGAACTTTTTTCGCCACTTTCTGGATTTATTTACGACGTCCTACGATGTGCATCGTAAGGTGAGTGGCAGAAGTCAGCATCATTTTCGTCCGTGCCATAGTGGCGAAGGTGTAGAAAGTATCCAGGATTTTGGTGTGTCGATTTAATTCAAACCTCAAAGGACGGAGCAGTAGATTTTAACATCATCCCAGACATTTAGCCATTCAGGCAGACAAATAAGTAACAAAAACAACAGTTGAAGAATTTAGCAAAGTTCCAGCATCAAAACAAGTTCAAAAGTTTCAACAGCTGCTTGTGAAATAAACTTGTACAACAAACGGATGGATACAAGTCATTAAAATAAAAGGATTGTACCACACGCTTATAAGTCAACTACAAGAAGCTGAACGAATAGACGAAAAAGGACAGTTCTCCCCGGTCAATAATAGCTTACACGCTGGATACGCAACCAGAGGCGAAGTGATTTCCACACTGGACCTGAAGAATGGCAGGTTGAAAACGACAAGCCCAACAAGAAATGACAGCTTTTTGACTGCCACTTTGCGTGGGTTATGGAACATGTATTCAAGGGCTTACTAGAGCTTGATGGCATCGTCGTAATAAGAAAAGACGTTAACAATCATTTAAAGAAACCCGTAAGAAGGAAATGCAGCAAGGCTCAAGTGTAACCCGGAGAATTACATTCTATTAAAAAGAGGGGTGAAATATCTTGAATATCACGACAAATGAGTGTATACATTAGTGAAGGGAAGATAACACCTTTCAGAGATTGACCAAGACCGGCGAATTTACATGAGCTAAGAAGTTTCTTGGGACTGCGCACTTATTTAATGAGGATGAAGGAGGGAACAACAGGAATCAGCATATTCATAATGTATACGGAAGAAAACACATACGGAAAAGGCAAAGTTCTAAGCCAGGAATTCGTGTGCGAGGAAAAAGCAATCGCCTCTTACAGTAGTCTTGTTAAGTGGAGAAATACAATATTAGTAACACACTTTGAGTTGTCCAGGTATTAAACAGCTAAGACAAGAAAAAAGAAGGAAATAATTGGATAATACTCGCAATTGGTTAAATTAAACTCTTGTAATTTTATAACAGTGTAAATAACAGATGTACATACGTATTTTCTAAAGTCGGATTGTTGAATGGCACAATACTAATTCCAGTTCATGAGAACAAAGTAAGTTCAATTTTTGAAATGTGTCCATAAAATGACTAAATCGGAATCATTTATACACAATACGTTTGGGGGAGTTCACCAGTTTATTTACAGATTCTATTAATACTCCTTTATTTCATAATATGCGTTAACAATACGTGCATATTACACTCTTCTTCAGGGTTTAAAATAACCTTATATAGACATCAACCCAAATCTAACATTTTAACAGATACAAATCATTTTTATAGGTTCCTAATTCCTAGTTTTCATAGTTAAATTACGTAAATATTATATTCATTTATATGTATGGCTTTGGGTAGAAAGACGAATGCTGTAGCTTTTAAAATAGTTAAATGAGTAAAAGATACACGATTCCTCTGAGTGGTATGTGTACTCCTGGAAATGGGTTAAAATCAAATTTACGACACTATATGTAGTAGTTACTGTAATTTATATGAAGCTGAAGTATATGACTTAAAAAATGTTGTTTTCTTCGTTTAATCTTAATTTATTTTTATTTATTTTCATCCATTAACATTTAATGCTACATATGTACATCGAAAACGGAGCTGATTTTTTTATGCACTTTTGGTTCTCGGTTTATTTGTTGCAATACAAAGTTGTATTCTTGCAATCCGAGGGGTAGATAAAAAATCAACAAATACATACGTTACAATTGTTATTAAAAACATTAGTTATTGAAAAAAAACAACACTTTCTATTAACTATTCAGTATGTTTATGCTTTTAATATTTTACATACACAGAACATATTTTTATTTTGGGATGTTATTCATCTTTACAAATTAAAGCAAAATCATTTTGTTCTTGTTCTCTATTCACTACATGAATCGTAAATGGAGTCCTTTTCATCATTTAATGGTACACTTGTGCTGGATTTTCCTTGTATTTTTTCGCGGTCTTCCCTGATAAGCTTCCATAGGCGTACTTCTATTCCAGTTCTTAAAGAAAAGAAACGAATCGATAATGAGTAATTATACAATAACATACCTGAGGGTGTTAAGTGAGCCCTACTAGTTAGTTAAAAGTTAATAAGTACTGTGCAATAACAAGCTCTACGAGAGCAACGTATGCATCGCAAGTCTGGGTGATCTTCGATTCAACACATCTATCCCTATTCGCGACATTAAATATCGGGAAAGGGATAGAACTTTTTCTGGTGGCTAGACCCACATCTGGTGACCCAGCTGCCGTCAGCTCGGATAAAAAAAAGGTTATAATATGAAACATAAAACAAAAAAAATAAATTTTAATTAGATTAAGAGAGTTGAAAACCTAAGTAAAATACTTAACCTATATGTATTTTACTTAGGTTTAGGTAAAAATTTGAAATTACTTGCTAAGTTTTTAATAAAAGTTTTCTTAGTATGAAGCTAGGACTAAGTAAATAGAAATATAACTATTTACACGGAACATAACAAAAGAAGCTGAAAAACAATATAAATTAAGAATAGATTAACTTAGAGTGGCCGCAGAGATCCAGTAAGATAGATATATAAGTAGTATACAAATGTAAAACTAAGTATTTGATGTCTAGATATAAGAAAATTAACAGATATAATAAAATATTCATTTTTAAATTTAAAAAAGATCACAAATGTGGTGATTGAGAATCTCGAGTTGGAATCCCGAGGACAAAAAAAAAAATATATATTTTTTTAATTAAAATAAGTAAAAGACTTTAATTGTAAGTGAGGGATATGATATGGTATGATAGGATATGAGGGATATGGAAAGTGACTAGCGACCCAAGCTAGGCAAATCGGGTGATTTTAAAACACTGGTGGCTGGGACTAGGTCACCAAACCAGCGACGGTAGTTTCCGTATGGCTAGTCCCACGAGTCGGAATACAGAAGGAAGAAGAGGAGCAGCCACAGCCTACTATCACAAAGCGTCAGACGACAACAATAACGTCAGATGAAGGCGGATCGATACCGAACAAAACAACTCCGGAAACGAAAACTTCAGCAATATCAAAATCGGTTGCAGCTGAAGCTGTAATCTACACTGATGCTCTTCAATGTGACTCGGAGAGTAATGAATGCCGATTTTCATACAGAGGGAGCGACAATTCCTTCAAGGTGCTTGCCACTTCGGACGCTGACGATGAAGAGGAAATACGGGAGGAGAAGACAAAATTCAGGAGACTTGATGAGGAAAGAGCAAAGCTTGACGCTCCCATATTCCTCTATGAGCAGTCTACCGCAAAAAAGGCTGCTGAAAAATCATCAAAAACGAAAGAACAGCTGAGGGACATTTTAAAGTTGCAGCAAAAGAACCAAAACAAACAACAGGAGAAGGAAAACCTGCAGAAACCTCAAGAATCGCAGCTTTCCACATCAAAAGTAGTTCAACGTCAACAGACTGCTCAACTGCAACAAAAAACAGACACAGCCAAAAAAAAACAAAAAACAGCCACAGCCACAGCAGCAAAAACAAAAGACGGAGCAACAGCAGGCCCAGTGGAAGAAACAGCAGCAGAAACAACAGCAGATACAACCGGAGCAACAGCAGATACAACTAACTGCATCCACAGCAGCAGAAACAACAGAGGTCACGACAGCAGGAACAAAACGAACAACAGCAGCAGAAGTCCAAGGTACCCTGTCCACCAATCAACGTCTTTGGCATGTTGATTTAGAGACTTTATGTAAGTTGGACCTGGGTACATAATATATAAGATTCCCCAAACACACACCTTTCATTGCCTTACAATTGACGGGCTTAGATTTCTGAAAGAGAAGTACATACATACTATCTATACGTACAGCCCCAGACCTTCCTCCTCCAAGGCATAAATCCCTCAACTGACCCGAAGTTCATCCTCAAAAAGCTGCGCCAAGTTGAGAGCGACGAGGTCCAGTTTGTAGGGGTAAGACTCTTCATTAATGCGGCAGCGAGAGCAAAGAAGAAGGCACTTCCCTTCTTCTTAATATAGGTATCTCACGGCACCAAAATTGACAGCTTACGAAAAATTCGTTTCGTAGGTGGTCTTAGTGTAAAGTGGGAAAAATTAAATAAATTTAAATACGTATCTTAATGTGAGAAGTACAGAAGGCTGGGACACGCCGCGAAGAACTGCAATATGGCGTTCCGCTGCGCACGTTACATATTTAGTCACAACAAAGGGGAATATTCTTTAGGTACGGATGAAGTCGAGGATAAGGCGCTCCTCAAATGTGTGCTCTGCGGAGGAAATGGACATCCCGCAAATTTATTTGGGGTGTCTTCAACTCACTGCAGAAGAAGAAGTCAGTGAGAATCGATGGTATACCAAATATTGTTCTGCGCCTAGTGTCCATGGCTGTAGATGTATACATAACCCTGTTTAACAATGCGGTGAGTAATGCATATTACCCGGTGCACCACAGCTGTGGTACAGCCAATTCTAAAACTGGAAAAATATACTTCCCTTGCATAAGCAAGGTATTCGAGAAGATAGTGATAAGAGCTTTGAAATAATGGGTTGAGGAAAAACAATTGATACAGGACACCATTCATGGCGCGTCTAAATTGGTTTCCGACATTCAGTGCAATAGAAATAAAACGCAGTGCACAGGAGCTTACCTGATTGACATGGAAAAAGGATTCGACACGCTCAAGTTAGTCAGGCTCGGCATTCATAAAACATTGTTATATATGATCTAGACATGGTAATAGGAAGGGAGTTCGCTGTGAAAAATGACAACGAAATTTCAACTACTGTTTTCCACATAAAAAATGGGTTTCAACAAAAGGCGGTGGGTTCGCCGATCTTGTTCGCTATACTCTCCAGCGATCTTATATGTTCCATGCCTTCCACAATAGCCTTTGCCGATGATCTAATCGCGTACAGATCAGGTCCGAAGGTAGAAGAAATAAACGGGTTGTTGCAGTGACTTCGATGGAAATCAACGATTTTGCGCCGACTGGAAGTTGAACATCAACTATCAGAAGTGTGAATCCTTTTCAGAGCTCCCTATTAAGAGCCTCAAGAAACGCGAAAATGAACTGGCGCAAGTTCGATTAACACGTCTAGGACAGCCATTGACCGTGAAAAGTTTAGTAAGATATCTAGGCCTCTGGTTGGACCAGTTTCTTTGTGGTGGTATCCTTGTAGACACAGCTTTGAGCAGGGCTATGAATGCCTTCGTTATGGCAAGAGGGCTGTTTTACAGCAGTCATCTTTACACCATGGTGAAGGTGATCTCCTACATGGGCCTCATCCGGTCAGTAATGTTATATGGTACTCCGTGTGGTTCTGTGAGTACTTCCCAAATGGATAAGATAAGGGTGTTTGAGAGGCGATGCCTTCGTTTATATCGAACATCAGAATCTTAGTACAAGAAATTCTACCCCGGCGATGGTCTGTACAGCGAGGCAAACCTTTTAAGGATGAATAACTTTATTACTAAGTTACATAGTCACACTGCTCGGGCCATGGCTTTAAACAACAGTCTGATCTTTGGGGCTTAATGAACCAAGAAAGGGTTCGTCGGAACGGCTTCATTCCACCTGAAGCTTTTCTTTATCTGGATGCGAAAGGCCTGATACAAGATAGGGATGCCAAGAACTACTAACAACAGATCATGTACTACTACTGTTCGTCTTATCCGAAACAATATTCCCTCTTTGCAAGACCTTTTAGATGCCACCACTCCTCCAGATAAATCTTCGCTTTTCAAGTTAATTAATAAATATAAAGTAAACCAAATATAACTTAATACTATTTTTAACATAACGACCATATGGACTTTGCTCTCCGGTCATTTTTGCATGTTAAACGAATAACTCACATTTATTTGTATTATTACCTGTGATAAATATATAAATAAAAATAAAAAGATAGGGAAGAACACCCTATCATCTTCCACATCGCACGCCGAACAGAATAAAGGCAACTCCAATACGAGGTGAACGTTGCTCGCAGCCACGAGAATCTCCGGCGGTTCAGTAGCGCGATTTCTGCCCGCGATAGAGCTGTCTCTGAGAAGGAACAGCATTTCTACTGGTGTCTACAGTCCACAGGGGGACCAGGGCCTAGCTTGCTCATCAACTACTCGTGTTGTGCACGCTACTGTTCTCTGACGAGTAGAAGGGACCAACAGTTTTTGTTGCCGACTCCGAACGGCGAAATTTGCTTTTTCTAGTCAGTAGTTACTCTTTGAATGTTGTCAGCAGCTCGAAAGAGGTGGCGCCGTGAAAAATTCGAGGTGTTCAGCCGGGAATCGAACCTAGACCTTCGGCGTGTGAGCCTCGCTCTCTACCCACAACGCCACGGAAACCACGCTTGTAAAATACAACTGTTAACAAACAGGAATTGGAGAAATAACACAAAATGCTCATACCGACATATGACCAAATAACCCATTCCAATTACACATTGGAGTATTCTGACTGATGCAGAGCATTTCTAATGGTTACATAATTTGAAGGTGAAGAAATGTTGTTTGATATGTGTAGGTTTTCTAAAGAAAACTGTAACATGCTAACCGAATAACATAAAAAAACATAAACGCATCTTATGCTTGAAAATGCTATAATATGACAATAAGGCAAAAGCCGAACTTTACTGTCAATAGCTTTACACCGTTTTGTTCCGCAGACATTAATTATGTAATGGAAAGGAAACCTTAAAAATGCTTAACGCTTTTTCCACTTGACTGGTTACTATTTTAAACAGTTGCCTCACATTAACCTAACCTTACCTCGCCTAACTCACACTACGTTTCCTAGTTACGTACGTCGTGTATTCCAATGTTTATGTTAATGCTTTCATGGTCACGTAAGTGACCTCTTTTTAATGTATACAGGATATATAATAATAATCATAGTAATAACAATAAAAATGATAATTGAATGGCGCGACAACCCAGTGGGAGACCAGGGCCTAGCTTGCTCATCAACTACTTGCGTTGTCGTGCTACTGTTCTTTCACAGTAGAAGGGACCTACAGTTTTTTGCCGACTCCGAACGGCAAAGTTAGAGGGTCGTTTTCTTAGATAGTTATTACTTTTTGGGTTTGTCAGCAGCGCGAAAGAGGTGGTACCGTGAAAAAATCGAGGTGTTCAGCAGGGAATCGAATCCACTTTACCCAATACGCCACGGCGGCCACAAAACTAATATCATGAACTCCAAATTATGGCAAGGACGTGACATGATGGCATAGATGTGTTTTATGGAAAAAAATTCATGAATGAAAAAATTATTTCGTTCGTTTTCAATAAGATATTTTCAATGTTAAGAACAAGGAACGCTTCATTCACTTAGCTGGAAAGCATCTGTAATATGCAATTTTCAGTATTTTGTGCGCAATTGTAACGCATTCTGGAGTTTTGGCACAAAAGTTAAATTAATACTTTTCGCCTTAAGGTAATTAAACTTTTGATAGGCATATTTTCCGTTGCTTGAGCACAGATGTAATGGTGTTATTTTAAGCTTTGAAATTGCAAAACCAGGCATTAATATGTTCATTTGGACAAACCGAATCATAGTGGAGATATATAGTAGAGATAAATTGATGGATGTTTTGGCGATTACTGAAAAAAGCGTGTTCCTTAAAAGAAATTACTGATATCTGCCAAATATATCTTATATCAAAATCAATAGCTACTAAAACTGCACCAACAATTAACAGTTTTGAATCAAATAAGGCTTAAGATGTGGGCGAAAAAGTACCTAAAAATGTAGTTAGTTGGTCACTTCCGTAGGAAGTGTAAAATGCAATTAGATAAATACGGAAACAAAAGAAACGAGAAATGTCACAAGTTTGAGCCAAAAAGAATTTGTTATGTAAAAGAAAATAAAAACAATAAATTATCGAATTTGAAACCCAAATGGAACGGAGATGACAGTTATTACCATATATACTTGACGTTAGTGTTTCACCTACAGATGGAAGAATGATGTAAACGTTGCTAAGACGAGAAAAACGTATTTGCATTAAAGGGAAACTAAAGTATTAGATTGCGTAAAAATATGTGTCCTGCAAACATTTCAACACTTTTCAAGCCTTTGCTGAGCTTGCACGGTATTTTTTTCCCATCAAGCAGCAGTACTTAAACAACACACGAAATTCTGTTTTTATTGTTTTAAGAATCGCAATTGTAGCAGCATTCGAAGCACTGGAACGTATAATTTAATAATCAGATTGTCATGAAAATTCGACATTCGACATCATTTGAATGTTTGTACTTCCTAAACATTTTTTGTTAGTGGCGCTCCCTATATGTCGGTCCGGAGACTTATTGAGTGATGTGTTAGAAAAACGGTTCTTACATACAAAAATGAGAATGTTGCTCTTTTTTGGGCTGTTGAACGGTTTTATTATTACTTTGCAAGGATTGAATTAAATTCGTTGACAGATTATAGCCACGCGAAGTAGTGTTTAATTCAACAATCAAATGCCCACAATAGAAAGATGGAGCCTAAGTTTGTAGTTATATATCTAGAAATATTTATCTATAAGGCAAAACTAACATTGCTGAGTTCACAATTGCATCATTTGAATAGTATAAAATCGATAAAGATTATTGCAGTGAACAGTATTAACAAATTCACTTACGAATACTATTCGGTGGATACGAAGTCTTAGAGTGAAAAAACAAAAGGAAAATAAAAATACTTATAATATAGCCGAAATGTAGAGGAATTCATTCTAGAACTCCAGAAAAGTAACCAACAACTGGATGCATTAAGAAATGCATACCAGGAGCTTCAAGATAGAGAAAGAGATACCTGATCTGAACAAATTATGCACTATGAAAAAAACACGTCTGTATTGACTTGTCATGGTTTTATAACAATCAATTCATTCCGCAACTTGGAGTTTTATCTGGAAGGGATCACCACCGAGGAATCCAAGAGGACGTTTTACATAGTGTAAAATTAAAGGGCGATGCGAAAAACACAATTATCAGCATCTCTCAACCGGACTATTGGGACATCATCAAAGCAACATTGAAGCTGAGATACATCGAATCATTCCAGCAGCTAACGTAAATAATGTTAATGAATTAACTAAACAAATTCAAATATTGTTGATGAACTAATTACTTGCTATGAAAATCACAACTTTATAGATTTAAGCAACATAAACTGTCTATTCATTAACTCAATAAAAGAAATGACACAGGGAACTTTGTTATATAATTTTTATAATTATATACAGTCTCCGTCTAGCTCTCGTAGCGTCAACTTCGTGGTGACTTTCTCGCGTGGTGTAATACCATATTTCTTTGTCCTAAGTGGACACAACTTGTCCTTTTCACGATCACATATACCTCTCTCCCTCACTCTACTTGCCTTCTTTTTTCCTATTTTTCCCTGTTCTTCAAATAAGTGCTAATTTGAAAAATCCCAAATTTATAACCGTATCCGCCAAAGACGATAAGCTTCCCCTTTCATCAGTGAGCGTTTTTGTACTCAGGAAAGCAATTGATGGCATAAGTACTGAGTACGAAAATATAAATCAACTAAGAGATGGCAGTCTGGTTATTCTTACCAAGTCCCAAAAAGTTGCAGACAAATTCCGGGCAACCAATACCATGTAACAGTTAAAATGCACCCACACCTTAACTCATCAAAGGCACTGTGTATGCCCCTTGCCTAAAGCACGTACCCGAGATCGAGATTCTAAATGAAATGAAGTCACAGGGCGTTACTGATGTTTACAAATTCACCAAAAAACTCGCTGACGGCTGCAAACAACTAACCGGTGTGGTTCTCTTCACTTTCGATCTTTTTGTCCCACCCAACACTGTCGAAATAGGTTGGT
This sequence comes from Eristalinus aeneus, assembly GCA_955652365.1. Taxonomy (NCBI): domain Eukaryota; kingdom Metazoa; phylum Arthropoda; class Insecta; order Diptera; family Syrphidae; genus Eristalinus; species Eristalinus aeneus. Next base: position 42,200,414 of record OY019130.1, read on the forward strand.
ATACCACACAAAGTCCGTGAATATTTCCCCAATCCGATCAGATGTATAAATTGTCAATTACTTGGCCACACCCAAACGAGGTGTGATAAACACAAAATGTGTGAAACATGCTATCTCCCTCCCCACGAACCTAACGATTGCCCTCGTATTAAATGGGCCAACTGCTCAGAAGCCCACCCCTCCTCTTCCAGTTCTTGCCCAAAATACCAGCAAAACAAAGAAATACTCAGGATAAAAAAAAAACAGATGTAGTATGTCCGAAGCTAAACGTTTGTACAACCAATTCCATGCCAGTCATCTACCCACACTTTCAGTCACTTTTGCTGAAAAGACCAAGGAAACTACAAACGATTCCCTTAGCTCTACACCAGTTTGTGCCCAAGCTCCTTCTCAATCTCATGCAATGCCCCCCAGTGCCCCCACACAACCGAGCCTAACAGCCAATACAAACTCCGCCCCCACTTCAGCCAATAAAACTTGCTATATCAAATCTACTTCCAATTCTCAGTCAGCTCATAATTCAGCTAATACAATTTCTACAGATAATTTCGCTTCAACAATATCCTCTATCGTAAATTCTACAACACTTTCTCCCTTATCCACCAGCAATAATCTCGTACCGCAAACTACACTGAAAGTAAAAGCAAACAGCCATCCCAAACATAACCGCCCACTTCCCTTACCGCCAACGCTAACGTCTACCTCACATTCGTCTTCAAATTCTCCTATAACCACCATCACAAATGATCTCATAAACAACAATGCTTACTACCTCAACTCTTCCGAAATAAATGATGATGAATAATCCCTGATCTCACAAAAGGATCCGCGCTGATCACGGATAGAGGGGTACAGCCTACAGTTAGGCGATCCCCCTCTCCCCGTGACCATCATAGGTTGCGATCCAAAACTCGCCATCATACAAACGCAGGCAATAACGCTAGTAGCAGCACACCCTTTTCTACAGGCGTAGAACAGGGCAGCGCTTATTCTTGTCATAGCACCTTTAAGATTCTCCAATGGAATATTAAAGGTTACAAAAACAACTATGATGAACTGAACCTACTAAATAAAAACCACAGGCCTCCCGTTATTGCCTTGCTAGAAACCCACTACCCATACCAACAACACCCTTCATTAGAAACTAAAACTAATATCAATAATAATAATAATAATAATTGAACGAGTTAAGCTCTGACCATTTGCCTGTTAAATGTAATATGGTATCCAGGGCAGTGTCTGATACTTACCATACATTTAATTTCAAAAAAGCCAACTGGCGTGTATTCAAAAATCACATGAGGGATAAACTGGCAAATAGTATAGTCCAATGCACAGACGAAACTCATATTGACCAAAACATAAGTACATTCACCAATGCGATTCTGGAAAGCGTCGAGCATTCTGTACCAAAAAAGTCATTAAATCGTAATACTGAAGCTGTTCTTCCTACATACTTCTTAGAGATGATAAAGTTAAGAAATAGTTGTAGACGTAGATGGAGCCGTACGAGAAGCAATTTATATTTAGATCAATATAAGAAAATGAATGTTCTCATTAAAAATGCCATTTCCAACTTTAGAAACCAAGCATGGAATGACAGGCTTAAAAGCCTGAAAAAAGGTAGTAATATTCCATTTTGGAATATTACTAAGGTTGTTAAGAAGAAACACATACAGATACCTCCACTTAAGATTGGAAGTTCGATTATGCTTTCTTGCACTGAAAAGGTTAATGCACTAGCTGACAACTTCCTAAATAACTTTTTGACATCTAGTACTATTTCACCTACTAGTACACAAAATGCTGTGGAGCAATCGATAGCACTTATAAATTCTCATGCGTCCTTAGAAAACTTCGCTTCTGTACCAGTTTCAGAATTAAAAGATATACTTAAAAGTCTAAAAGTGAGAAAATCTTGTGGCTTCGATAGAATAAAAAATGAATGTCTTAAAAACCTCCCAAACTTCGCTATTGTGATATTGACCTATATTTTTAACAGCTGCCTGAAGACTGGATACTTTCCCAAAAATTGGAAAGTTGCGAAAATAACTCCAATATTAAAACCCGGTAAACCGCCAAATTTGGCTAGTAGTTACAGGCCAATTAGTCTGCTTAGCTCTATGAGTAAATGTCTTGAAAAGGTGATTAAAAACAGAATTATGTCCTTTGTTGAAGAACAATTTGGATTTAGACCCTTCCATAGCACTGTTCACCAAGTTCATCGCATAACTAAGGATATAAAGAAACATTTTTCCCAAGGCAAAAGTACTGGATTGGTAATAGTAGACATAGAGAAAGCATTTGATACAGTCTGGCATGATGGTCTACTTCATAAACTGTTGTATGCTAGAACCCCATTATACCTGATCAAAATTGTTCAGTCGTTCCTATCATTACGTAGTTTTCAGGTATGTATTAACCACTAAAACTCGGAAAACAAATCGATCTGCGCTGGTGTCCCACAAGGATCCGTACTTGGACCAGTTCTCTTTAATATATATACGTCTGACATGCCCAGATTGCCCAACTGTGATATTGCTTTATTTGCTGATGATACCTGCATTTATTCTGCTGATTCAATCGGTTTCAATGTTGAAACTAATATGCAATCTGCTCTCAATACTCTTGATCTATACTACAAAACGTGGAAAATTATATTGAATGCCCTAAAGACTCAAGCTATTTTCTTTTCGCGAAAAAGAAAACCTAGTTTGCTGCCAAGAAACAATCTTCTACTCAATGGCGTTCAAATTGAGTGGAAGACAAGTGTAAAATATTGAGGCATCTATTTAGATAAACGTTTAACTTTCAGTGTCCATGTAAAGGAAATCATTAAAAAGGTTGATATCACAATAAGAATTCTTTATCCCTTTATTTGTCGATATTCACAGCTAAGCACTGGTAACAAACTCTTAATATTTAAGGGTATTTTCCAGGCAATAATATTTTATGGATCTCCGGTTGTCGCACAAACTTCGACACTGGGGGTTCTTTCGAACCTCCTGCCCCACTAGACTCAGCTGGGGGGGTCCACCAACTATTACCGGATCTTTTTTTCCCTACTGGGAGATGGACTCCACGTCGTCTTTCAAAGGAACGACGAAACCCTATGACGAGATAGAATTATATCCCCCTTTAGGGGGGGGCCCGAGTTTCCCGGCTTTGGTTCGAAAACCGCAGCCCGCACGTCGGCACAGCCGATCTAATTTACCCAGCTCCCGCCGCTAGGCTCGGCCCACACAAACACACACGAACGATAGCGGGTCGAAGATGACCCTCGATCCCTCGCCAACAAATCGCGGGATACCGTTTCCGGTATCGAAAAATTACGGGACACAATAACGACGCGCTCGCGATGCAGCCTTTGTGCTGCGAAAACTGGGTAACGGGTAACGGCGAAACCGGGACCTTACGCGGTACTTTTTTTAACACTACACACAATAATTACTTAACCTTTTTTTTCTTTAGGGACCCGGAAGAGATCCCCCAAGCAATGGTACCAAAACAATAAAATAAAATAAAAATATATTTCTTTCCCACGAAGGGGTACTTATCCGTTTGGAGTTCCGTTCGTTCCTTTTTCCTTTTTTTGTTTGATCCTGTTTTTTTTTTTTTTTGGTTACTTCTCCTCGGGAGTTTCACTACTTCCCCCTTCTTTTTTCTTCTCTAACCCGTTTGAAAGCCACTTCAAGACTGTCCGCCCAGTGTTGGGAAAAATCCCATTGCACCGGCGCACACCACTCCCCAGTTCCGCTTTAATCTTCCACACACATATTCGCCACCATACGATGGCTCAGCCTACGCATTCACACATACTCGCCACCATATGATGGCTCAGTCCACGCACTCACACATGTTCGCCACCATTCGCACATTTCTCCTCATTCATACGGTGCACATCTTCTCACTCACTCACGCACGTACGACCGTACGGAACCACCAGCGGCTCGCATTGGGTGCAATTTTGCCCACTCTCTCTTTTTTTGTCTTACTCAAATTTTCCCCCCGCACTCGAGGTAACACCTCCCGTGACGGGGAAATTTTCTCTTTTTATCATTATTCTCCACATCACACTTCCCGCTGACCAGCCTCCCATGGTGCGGTAGTGTCTCTCTTTCAACTGCCTGTGCTGGTTCGTCGATCGTGCGTCATGTTGGAGCGCCGATGCCAAGGAAAGACCATCCGAAGCACCGGTCTCCCGCCTCTTTTGCCATACGTAGTTGATAGTGTAAAGGGAATCACATCCAGAACACTACCAACCTCCACCGGCGTCGTCTTTCACACTTAATTACGTCACATAGGGGTGTTGTTGGTACGCATACTTCCAGGCGTTTGGTGATCCGCCTTAGAGATGTTCAGGAGGAGAAGATTCTGGGAGAGTGTATTGCCAACATTTGCTTGACTCTTCCCGAAATTGGTTTTTTATTTCTTTAAGTCTCTTTGTTTTTTTTTCTCTGTCCGAGGGATTTTTGTGGAAATATTCCAAACTCTCTTGTTTGCAATATTTCCCCCGTACGGATAAGTACCTCTCATGTCGCGATTCCTACCACCGCGTAAGTTCTCGTGCAGACTCAGGCAACAGGGGCTTCGCACATTGGCGAGGGATTGGCGGTTTTCTTTTGCCTCGCCACTGGACGGACGAACAATTCCACGGGACATACAAAATTTCGTCGCGTGCATTTTGGCACGCGACACGGTATGGGGTACATGCGCAAAAAGTCATGTACGCAAGCTGCAAATTGTTCAAAATAAGATCTTAAAAATGATGATCAATCTCCCAAGACTATTCTCCACAGAGGAACTTCATGAAATTGCAAATATAAAAATGGTATCTTCTAGAATAAATAAACTAAGTCAGAAATATATGATATCCTGCATATCATCTGACAATTACTTGATTTCAAATTTATCAGACTTATTATTAAATAATGTGTCTACTTTTGTTGATTATTTTATATTTATTGTTGATTATATTATATTTATTTATTGATCCGTATTTATTTATTTATTTACTTATCTATTTATTATTTATTTATTTAGTTATTTATTTATTTATTTATTTATTTATATATTTATACATTTATTTGTTTATTTATTTATTTGTTTAATTTATTTACTTATTTATTTATATATTTACTAATCTATTTAAAAACTTGTTACAATAAATGATATTATTTTTATATTTCTCTAATTTATATATTACTCATTATTTATTTATTTATTTACCTTTTATGTATTTATTTGTTTAGTTCGCGCTAGTAACAACACTGCCTTGACCTTGACCCTTGAAATCAAGTAAAAACACCACTTCTCTTTTCCCTTCCTAAACACCACAAAATTTAATGAAGGTTTTTGTGGCTTTTCCTTCAAATTAATCTGTGATATATCATTTAAGGACTTGTATTAATATTTTAGTAGTAAGGTAATATAACCGCATCTCTAAAAATGTAAGATTCAAACACATAAATGTAATCTATTGCCACAATAAATAAAATCTAATCTAATAATAATAATTGAGTGACGCTACAGTCCACAGGGGGACCAGAGCCTAGCATGCTCATCAACTACTCGTGTTGTGCACGCTACTGTTCTCTGACGAGTAGAAGGGACCTACAGTTTTTGTTGCCGACTCCGAACGGTGAAATTTGCTTTTTCTAGTCAGTAGTTACTCTTTGAGTGTTGTCAGCAGCTCGAAAGAGGTGGCGCCGGGAATCGAACCTAGACCTTCGGCGTGTGAGCCTCGCTCTCTAGCCACAACGCCACGGAGACCACGCTTGTAAAATACAACTGTTAACAAACAGGAATTGGAGAAATAACACAAAATGCTCATACCGACATATGACCAAATAACCCATTCCAATTACACATTGGAGTATTCTGACTGATGCAGAGCAGTTCTAATGGTTACATAATTTGAAGATTTCTTCTTAAACATGCATCTTTACAATTATTGTTGACAGGTGAAGAAATGTTGTTTGATATGTGTAGGTTTTCTAACGAAAACTGTAACATGCTAACCGAATAACATAAAAAACATAAACGCATCTTATGCTTGAAAATGCTATAATATGACAATAAGGCAAAAGCCTAACTTTACTGTCAATAGCTTTCAACAACTGGATGCATTAAGAAATGCATACCAGGAGCTTCAAGATAGAGAAAGAGATACCTGAACTGAACAAATTATGCACTATGAAAAAAACACGTCTGTATTTACTTGTCATGGTTTTATAACAATCAATTCATTCTGCAACTTGGAGTTTCATCTGGAAGGGATCACCACCGAGGAATCCAAGAGGACGTTTTACATAGTGTAAAATTAAAGGGCGATACGAAAAACATAATTATCAGCATCTCTCAACCGGACTATTGGGACCTCATCAAAGCAACATTGAAGCTGAGATACATCGAATCATTCCAGCAGCTAAGTTAAATAATGTTAATGAATTAACTAAACAAATTCAAATATTGTTGATGAACTAATTACTTGCTATGAAAATCACAACTTTATAGATTTAGGCAACATAAACTGTGTATTCATTAATTCAATAAAAGAAATGACACAGGGAACTTTGTTATATAATTTTTATAATTATATACAGTCTCCGTCTAGCTCTCGTAGCGTCAACTTCGTGGTGACTTTCTCGCGTGGTGTAATACCATATTTCTTTGTCCTAAGTGGACACAACTTGTCCTTTTCACGATCACATATACCTCTCTCCCTCACTCTACTTGCCTTCTTTTTTCCTATTTTTCCCTGTTCTTCAAATAAGTGCTAATTTGAAAAATCCCAAATTTATAACCGTATCCGCCAAAGACGATAAGCATCCCCTTTCATCAGTGAGCGTTTTTGTACTCAGGAAAGCAATTGATGGCATAAGTACTGAGTACGAAAATATAAATCAACTAAGAGATGGCAGTCTGGTTATTCTTACCAAGTCCCAAAAAGTTGCAGACAAATTCCGGCCAACCAATACCATGTAACAGCTAAAATGCACCCACACCTTAACTCATCCAAAGGCACTGTGTATGCCCCTTGCCTAAAGCACGTACCCGAGATCGAGATTCTAAATGAAATGAAGTCACAGGGCGTTACTGATGTTTACAAATTCACCAAAAAAACTCGCTGACGGCTGCAAACAACTAACCGGTGTGGTTCTTATCACTTTCGATCTTTTTGTCCCACCCAACACTGTCGAAATAGGTTGGTACACCGCCAAAGTCCGTGAATACTTCCCCAATCCGATCAGATGTATAAATTGTCAATTACTTGGCCACACCCAAAAGAGGTGTGATAAACCCAAAATGTGTGAAACATGCTATCTCCCTCCCCACGAACCTAACGATTGCTCTCGTATTAAATGGGCCAACTGCTCAGAAGCCCACCCCTCCTCTTCCAGTTCTTGCCCGAAATACCAGCAAAACAAAGAAATACTCAGGATAAAAAAAAACAAAAAACAGATGTAGTATGTCCGAAGCCAAAAGTTTGTACAACCAATTCCATGCCAGTCATCTACCCACACTTTCAGTCACTTTTGCTGAAAAGACCAAAGAAACTACAAACGATTCCCTTAGCTTTAAACCAGTTTGTGCCCAAGCTCCTTCTCAATCTCATGCAATACCGCCCAGTGCCCCCACACCACCGAGCCTAACAGCCAATACAAACTCCGCCCCCACTTCAGCCAATAAAACTTGCTATATCAAATCTACTTCCAATTCTCAGTCAGCTCATAATTCAGCTAATCCAATTTCTACAGATAATTTCGCTTCAACAATATCCTCTATCTTAAATTCTTCTTCCTCCCTTATCTACCAGCAATAATCTCGTACCGCAAACTACACTGAAGGCAAAAGCAAACAGCCATCCCAAACATAACCGCCCACTTCCCTTACCGCCAACGCTAACGTCTACCTCACATTCGTCTTCAAATTCACCTATAACCACCATCACAAATGATCTCATAAACAACAATGCTTACTACCTCAGCTCTTCCGAAATAAATGATGATGTATAATCCCTGATCTCACAAAAGGATCCGAGCTGATCACGGATAGAGGGGTACTGCCTACAGTTAGGCGATCCCCCTCTCACCGTGACCATCACAGGTTGCGATCCAAAACTCGCCATCATACAAACGCAGGCAATAACGCTAGTAGCAGCACACCCTTTTCTAAAGGCGTAGAACAGGGCAGCGCTTATTCTTGTCATAGTACCTTTAAAATTCTCCAATGGAATATTAAAGGTTACAAAAACAACTATGATGAACTGAACCTACTAATTAAAAACTACAGGCCTCCCGTTATTGCCTTGCTAGAAACCCACTACCCATACCAACAACACCCCTTTGTACCTAAAGGTTACACTGCCTATTCCGACAATTTCCCCAGCAATACCACTGCCAAACAATGTATTGGTATACTGGTAAGGAACAATGTACCACACAAGCACTTTACATTGGCTTCAAATCTGCTGAATAGTGCAATCGAAATTTAACATACAATGAAGCTTACAATTGTTACATTATATATCTTACCAGATCAATCTTTCACTCAGAGCCATTTAAGTACCTTAATCCCCAACATAAACTCTCCATTAATTCTCCTAGGGGACGTTAACTCCTGGAGTACTCTTTGGGGCTCACCCCCAAACGAATTCTCGCGGGGCATGATAGAACATGCAATAAACTGCTCCAACCTGGCTATTCTAAAAGATGGCTCTCTTACGCACCTATCCACCCACAACACACTTACTCACGTAGACCTCACCTGCTGCTCGGTACAGTTAGTCCCAAAAACTACCTGGTGCATCCTAGATGACCTACACAATAGCGACCATTTCCCCATATTTACTTCTATCAATTTTGGTCTGAATACTGAGCCGACTCTGCCCACTGCAAAATATAAAACCGATGTTGCCGACTGGAAAAAATTCCGAATAGAACTCTCCAACTTGCTAGCCACAAAAACACCATCATCCGTCGTCAATAAAGAAGCGGCCACACTTCTAAAATGCATGAGGCATGTTGCCAATTTCTCCATCCCCCAATACTACCCCAAAATACAAAAACATGCAGTACCATGGTGGAATACAGAACTTGTCCCCCTAAGGAATAACAAGGTAACAGCATGGAAACTTTTTAAGAAAAGGCCTACCACTGACAACCTGATTGCTTTCAAAAAAGCTAATGCAATCTTTCGCAGACAGCTGAAAAGCTGCAAATTAAAGTCTTTTCAACAATTCACGGCCTCCATCTCTCCCTCGTCCTCTACGCACTCTATTTGGCAAAAAATCCGATGCTTAACAGCCGAGCTAGCATTAATGCTATCAAAACCCCTAGTGGAGTGTTGCTGTCAAATAACGAAAATTTGACGCAAATTTCCCTAGGGAGTTTATCGACAATAGAAACCAATCTATATGCACAATCCCATCTTCTGCTAGCAACACTACAGCGCTAAGGCTAGAAACGGAAATAACCTGGTCGGAATTACTTCACTGTCTACGTAGTGTAAAAGGTAAAACCCCGGGGAGAGATCGTATTTCGTACCCCATACTTCAAAACCTTCCACACAGCGCTGCTACAGGGCTTCTCCACCTCTGTAATAACATTTTGAACACTAGTATCATTCCACAGAGCTGGAAAACAGTCACAATAATCCCCATCCCAAAACCAAACAAAAACCGAAATGATATAAATGGTTACCGCCCAATATCCCTTATACCCTGTACCTTCAAAATTTTGGAAAAAATTATAGCTAACCGGCTCTTATGGTTCACAGAATCAAAAAATCTCACCAGTGTAAAACAACTGGCTTTCAAGCCAAAACGCGGTTGCATTGACGCACTTTTACATATTGATTTCGTGGCAACCAATGCACTCTCTGCTCGAAACCATGTTTCGATTCTTACTATAGATTTCGAAAGGGCTTTCGACAGGATAGGCAGCCACCTTGTTTTAAATAAATTAAAAGAATGGGGCGTAGGCCCAAAATTTTACGGTTTTATTAAATCATTTTTGCATAGTAGAAAATTTAGCGTAAAGATTAATAATAAGTTTTCAAACACAGTGCCACTTTTTAATGGTATTCCCCAAGGGTCACCCCTTTCAGTTATTCTATTCGTAATTGCATTCAACAGTCTATGCGATATTATTAATAAATACAAAGCCTTAGAACTGTGTGTGTATGCAGATGATATATTCATTATGTGTATACATAACGATCTAAACATTACACATAATTTGTTTTCTCGCGTTTTGAATGATATCGCCCAATGGGTCACAACCTCTGGTGCGAATCTCTGCTTAGATAAATGTAAATTACTTCTTATTTGCCGAAAAAAACTTTGCTCACCACCTGAACTATTTGTAAATAATGTAAAAATTGAATCTGTAAATAATTTAAATATTCTTGCTTTGTTAATTAATTGTAAATAGAATTGGAAAAAATCATTGTTTAGTGCTTTCTTAAGCATTAACTGCAAGCAATATTATTAAATACTTATCATGTGGTAAGAGTTATGTCCACATAAACACACTATGTTATTTGACTAAGGCACTCATGTTCAGCAAAATAGATTATGCTCTAGGCATATATGCTGCCCAAAATCGACTCTTAACATAATTAAACCTGTTTATCACCAAGCAGTAAGAAGAAGCCAGAACAACACCCATTAAGAACATCCTAGCAGAAGCAGGCTTCCCTAGCATCGAACATCGTTACAAAATTGCTTCAGCAAAAATACTCCCCAAACTTTATTTCGCCGCTGGGTCACCCATAGACAAAGATTTCAACCTACTCAGGACCCGTACAAAAAGCAAAAGAATTCCCTCAGCTCTCAAGAGATCGCTTTCACTTGGCGAAAAATTGCAAATACCAACATACCAATTTCGTGATACTGCTCCTCGACAACCGCCCAGGCTAATGAAAACAGACTCCATCCTTCTACAATTAGTTGAATTCAAAAAGGTGACAACAAACACAACGCCAGTCCGTTCTAGCTTTTCAACCATTGAAAACAGCTTAAAGATGGATGGTTGGAACTTCATCTTTACTGACGGATCGAAAACAGTGGCAAACACAGCCTTAGCGATCACTCAAAGTAACGGATGTGTTCTTAAACAAAGCATCCTACCGAATATAGCATCTATCTTCACCATCGAAGCAATAGTCATAGTCTCGGCATTGAAAATTGCAGCTGCGTCCAAAGACAAAATTGTAATCTGCTCAGATAGTCTATCTGTGTTACAGGCAGTCAAAAATGTAAAAATAAATCGCCTATCATCCGCCAGATCAGGGGTATGGTTATAAGTAACCGGAATAGATGCAAACTTATGTGGGTACCTGGACACATGGGTATATCCGGCAACGAAGCCGCCGACACCGCCGCAAAAAGGGCATGTGTTCCCCAATATTCTTAATTAAAACCTGCAGCAAAAAGGACTTGTGTAATTTTATCCTCAATAAAATCCGCACAATGCTCCTTGACGACTGGCACTTATACCATCACCACTATAAAAAAAAAATCAACCTGGATTGCACACCACCTATCTTCCCCTCCACGGCAACAAAAAGTGCTATCACAAATTTTGTAAGACTCAGGCTGGGTCACACTGCATTAACTAATCAACACCTACTAAAAAATCAGCCATCACCAACATGCCACATATGCAACAATATACTCAACATAGACCATCTTCTAGTAAAATACTTTTTCTCATCTAATCGTGCAAAACGTCTGCTCAAGGCCGACTTAATAACTATACTCAAAAATCCTTCGCTTAAAAACATAAACCTCATAACGAATTTAGTCTCCATATTCAAAATTACATTATAATATATCAGATTTCACATCTCTTTAATTTAGACCATAATATTTCTCCAACTAGAAAGCCGAAAGCCCTTGCAGCCGGTGCTCCATTTTATTATTAGTGTACAAATTGTATTTTTATGCTAATAAATAATAATAAAAATAATATAATTATTATTATTATAATTTTTAAAGGACGTTTGAAGATCTTTGCAAAGGACAAAAAAAAAGGACAGTATATAAAGAATCAAAAAAAGTTAAAGTAATTCATTTTAGGCCGGGGCATGGGGCTTTCTACGCGAGGTAACGTTGTTGAATGCGCTCAACAAGGCGAGCTGCCAACACTATACTCATTAGTGTACAGGTCAAGTTGATATGCAATCAACCCCTTTGCCCGAGGGTTTAAGTAATGGACCTAGCCTACCAGTCTGTGGGTTGTGCGTGAGGGTGACTTCCTCACCACATAAAACAACACCAGTTCAGAGACGACAACAAGCCTCGGAAAAGGACGGATCAACTGTTTACGACCCCTGCAAACGTTTTAAGGACAACGATTTCCGGTTTGGCACATGGAATGTGAGGTCCCTTAAAAGGCCACGTGTAGCCGAACAACTTGGGGAGACCCTTGACTGCTACAAAGCAGACATTACCACCGTCCAGGATGTGCGATGGGATGGGCCCGTCAAAAACGATGAAAAATTGCGATATCTACCACAGCGATTGTTACACAGAGAGAAGCACTTATTCAGATGTGGATTCGTTGTTCGAGGCAAACTTAGGCAAAAAGTCTTGAGCTACGACCTCGTCAGTGAACGCCTCATGACAAACCGTATCAAGTCCAAACTCGGGAACATCAGCCTAATTTGCGCTCACGCTCCGACAGAGGAGAAGGTGTTGTTCCAACGATGACTTCTATGATCTCCTAGAATGAACATATGATCGATGCCCCAGCTACGACACCAAGATCGTTCTAGAAGATTTCAATGCTCAGCTGGAAATGAAGAACATCTTTGCTGAAGTCATTGGAAAACACAGCCTGCATGACAACACATCCGGAAACGGACTCGGGCTGTTGGACGTCGCCTCGGTGCGGAACCTCTCTGTGGCTAGCACGCCGTTAACACACCTGAACATTTAAAAAGAAACCTTCTTCTCAGAAGAAATAAGAAGGGGCATGAGAAGCGCGAGTTACTTTTTTGGTGTTCTTTAAAAACAAAAAAAAATAGTTTTAAATAAAAAAGCACACGATTTCGGATGTACTTTAGGATTTTATTTGAGTACTTTGTTTCTCTTAGGAGAAGATCGTCCGACACGACCGAAGCTTGAAATAAAACTTGCTGATACTCTTTCAATTGCCAGCGAATTATAATTCGGTGAAATTGCTTAATCAGGTATTTTACATCTTGAGTTCATTTGAGTTCATTTCAGTGACCAAGCTGAGTCGACCTTGGTGTAGTTTTTCAATGAACTCAATGATTTCTGACCTTGGGCTGCTTGTATCAATTGTCGAGTCAACATGTTTTCCTTCGAACTTCGGTTTGGTCACACTTCACCAAACCGAAGTTCGAAGGAAAACATGTTGACGTAACTCCTCTCTCCCTTACTTCAGGATTCTCCTGAATTCTGTTAACAATTTTTTAAATATATTTTCTTTTGTTTACAATATATGTATACACCAATTAATATAATTATAACAATGCCCGAACTTTCAATTGAGTAATTTATAATACTATGGCGTTTAAGATGGTGTATTTCTTTTATGTTATTAACTTGATGGAAAGTCAGTTCTTTGAATGTTAAAAATCATTGTTCATTATTACATCTTCATAATTTGGAATATAAAATTGTTCAACCATGGACTCTTTATTCTTATATTTCTTAATACTAATTTCTATTGAACAATTAAAAGAATTTATTAAATAATTATAATTAAAACAAGTCTTCTTTCGTCAAAATAGCTTTGAAAAGTTACATTTTTTTAATAACATATAAAAGAAGAAGATCATAATTTAGAGTTAATATTTCTTTCTCAAAGCTACTCACTAATTTACAATTCTTTTTGAAAATGCAGTTTTTATAATAATAATTGTTGGCGCTATAGTCCAAAGGGGGACCAGGGCCTAGCTTGCTCATCAACTACTCGTGTTGTGCGCGCTACTGTTCTCTCACGAGGGACCTACAGTTTTTTGCCGACTCCGAACGGCGAAATTTGAGAAGCTTTCTTAGACAGTTATTACTCTTTGAGTGTTGTCAGCAGCTCGAAAGAGGTGGTGGCGTGAAAAATTCGAAAAATTGGTGTTGAGCTGGGAATCGAATCGACACCCTTCGGCGTGTGAGCGTCGCACTCTACCCACTACGCCACGGCGACCAGTTTTTACTTTGCTTTAATTCTTGTAGGGTTAAATTTCTTTCAAAAGTATACGTTTTATTATTTATTTTAACAATATATTCCATTTCTTCATTTCTTTGCTTATTATGAGAATTAACTATTGGAACTAGTTGTGGATATGGGTAATTTAATAGAAAATATTAAAACATCATTTCAAATTTCGCAATTCATACTTTTATGTTGCTAAGTTTTCTAAGGTCAATTCGGTATTCATTAATTTCTTCATTACTTAAAATATTGGGGTGTATCATTCCTAATCTTGCTAGAAGTACATTATCTTGAATTTGATCCATTTTTTCTCTTAGTAAGTTTATTCTCATTTATTGCTCAAGAATCTCTTCTTGAGATATAATCTTTTTTGTAAAATTTTCATTTTGACTTATTTGTTTCAAAATCTTGTTCCTATTTGATTCCAAAAGGTTTTTTAATAATGTCAATGAGTTGTTAAGATTGTCGTTTATTTTTATTTGCTGGTAAAAAGAATTAGTCACTTCGTCATTTGTGTTGTCGTAAGTCATTAGCTGTTTCTCTATGTCAGTTTTGTCGTCTTCGTCTAGAGTACCGAATAGCCACTTTATTCTTTTTCCAACAATGTTTATTAATCCTCTCCTATTTCTATGAGATAACGGAGTTTGCGCCTTATTTCTAAGCGAAACTACTTGCTGTCTTAAATAATCGTTGTTTATTGCGTTTGAAATTTCTACTTTCTAATCTATCTATGATATTTATAATTTCTGATGTATTTACTATGTGTAATACTACAACAAACCTATTTACTACATCTACTTCATCCCCTCTTATTCTGCATAGCCGACTTCCGTAGTGATTTCTTCATTTATCAGAGCCGTTTAAGTTACAGTGGTCGTCAGAATTATTACTACCCAGAATAGCAATGTCTTGACCTGTGACTTTAAATTGACGTTTTATATTATTTTCATGTATGTTAGCGAGACTATATTTTCTAAATTTTGGTTCTTCTTTGTGACGAAGAGATTTGTAATTTTTGATATGTCCTGAAGTTCTTGATTCTACATAATCTTCGCGGGATTTATTTCTCTTTTCTATTGCATGTACTTTCGCTTTATTTATTCTTTCTTTGTTTGTATTGAAATCTACTTTATGGTCATTTACATCTGTAGGAGTGCATTTTATTGTTATGATAGGTATTATTGTATATTATCATTGTATATTATTATTGCATTAAGCATTTGTGTTTTAAAGGGTTGTTTTTCTTCAAGATTTAATGCTCTGATTTTCTCTGTTAGTGTATTATTTGGCTTAGTAATATGGAATTCTATATTAACCTTTTTACAAAATGCTAACACGTTATTTGATTTAAATTCATTATCAAAAATTAACTTTCCTATTTTACCCTTAATTACTATATATTGCTTTAATTTTTCCACTATTGTCAGACTATTTCTGTCTTCTAAGAAAAATGTTACAGCAAATTTTGAAAACTTGTCTATAAAAACTATAAAAGAATGTTTACTGTTAACAAAGACATCTACATGGACAATAAAGGGTGTCTGTCATATTTAGCAGAATGTCCTACCTCATTTTTATGGAATAATGCAATTTGTTTTTTTAGAACTTCTTCGTCATCTATGTCTTTAGCCAGTTAATTACATTTCACGAATTTGAAAAGTTTCCGGTTAGGAAATATTTCAATAATCTTCTGTTGGAATTGACTATATTCACTATCATCTAAATAAGTAAAATTCCTGCTTTTCCTGAATATTTAGAATGCAGACTTGATGATGATCCCTTTTCCTACGGTCTAAAATATCTAACTCCCTTGTATTCCTGGTTTTTCGAAGCTTCAAGTTTTGAATTACTTCGACTTTTGCAGGATTTGGTCGTACGCCTTCGGATGTCAGAATATGGCCCAAATACTCTGTTTCTTTAGAAAGGAAGCTGCATTTATCGACTTGTATTTTTAACTTTGCCTCTCTCAACCTACTGAAAATTTTTCGGATGTTATTGATGTGTTCCTCCAGAGACGTACTAAAAATTAGAATATCGTCTATATAGAGGACACAAATTTTATTGATGAATTCTTTGAGGATAGAATTCATTAATCGTTGGAAGGTTGCTGGGGCATTTTTGAGTCCAAAAGGCATCCTTATGAACTCATAGTGCCCATTTGGGATGGAAAAAGCTGTTTTCTTATGATCTTCTCACCTTTTGCCGAATCCAAATTTTAAAATATTGGGCTTTTCCCATTTTAAAATATTGGGCTTTTCCCAATTTGTCCAATATGTTTTCAATATTAGGAATTGGAAATTTATCGTCTATCGATACTTCATTAAGTTTTCGATAGTCGATAACTATTCGCCACTTTTTTCTTTCAGAATTATCAGATTGCTTTGGAAGAATCCAAAGAGGGGAATTGTACGGAGAACAGCTTTCTTTCTATCTCTGCTTCATGTACTCGAGGATACCGGTAAATTTTAAAAAGATGGGATTACTTGTAGTTGTTATTATTTCATGTTCTACTTCATTCGAACAGGTTAGTGTATCATCTTCTTTGAAAAAAAGCTCTTGATATTCCTGCAGTAGATTTGTAAGCATACTTTTTTCCTGATCATGTAAATGATTAAGATGAAGGAATTTTATTGCATTTCCTTTTTTTACTTCTAAGTTGTTAATTTGATTAATTTCGTACGGATAGTTGTCTTTGAAAATTATTTTGTTTCTTTTTACTAATAACTGTCTTTCTGCTAAATCTATTTTTGCTTCTAATGGTATTAACATATTTTGGCCAATAATCGCATCATATTTCTTACTGATAAATGTAAGAACTTTCCATTATATTGTTCCTCTAGTTGATCTACTGTATTAGTACCATTGATTGTACTATAAAATATAGGATCTTTTAATTCTATTTGTGGATAGATTTTTAGAAAATTGGGTTTAATGATGCTGGTTTCTGACCCAGTGTCAATTAAGCATTTTAATTTTTGTTCGCCTATAGTTAAAGTTACTATCGGTAGTCTTGTGTATGAGGCCTTCTTGTAAAATTTTGACGAATATTGCCGATCTCCATTGGCTCACTACTATTGTTTGGATTCTGTCTAACTAGATGCATAGTTTCTACTTTTAGGTTGGTAATTTGGAGATTGTCCTAGATTATTATGCACATTTCTTTGAACAAAGCTATTGCTGTCGGTGTTCTGTCTAAAATTAAACGCATTACCCCTATTTCTGCTTGAATGGTCTACGGTCTCTGAAATATTGTTGTGGTTCTGTCTGTGTTTATTTCGTCGGCTAAGATTTCTGTAATTGTTTCTATTTCGATGAGCTATCTCGATCGCTCTGACATCATCTAATAATTTTAACTCAGCAAATCTATTGTACATTTCTACCAGCGAATCATTTTCATTCACATTACCGCGAACTAAAGTGTCTAATATTTCGTTAACAATACCCACAAGATATTTGTCGTTATTTGCGGGTGTATAAACAATTGGCTTATTCCCTTCCTTTTCAAAACTATATAATTCATTTAATTCATAGTTAATTGCCCTGACCTTATCAAATAATTCTCTTAAGCTTCCTACCTTTAAATGTCGGCATTCGTTGATCAGCTCAGCATAGTCCCTACGAGGTCTGAAATGCAGTTTCAGTTCTTTTTGCACTGATTCCCAAGTCATCTCGTCTCCAAGGCGTTGGATGCATCTCTTGGCTTCTCCCTGAATTTTTTCATTTAGCACTATGCTGATAGCATATTGTTTTAATTGTTCATTATTGCAGAGTGTTACTGCACTATTAACAGTTTTTATGAACTCAGTCCCTTTAAAGTCACCACTTCCGTTAAATTCCTTTATATTACGGAAATGATTTAATGTTTGTTCAGGTGACAATTGGAAGGCATTATTACTTTGTTCTCTTTCTATATTCTATATTAGCATTATGCTGATAGCATATTGTTTTAATTATTCATCATTGCAGAATGTTACTGCACTACAAACAGTTTTTATGAACTCAGTTACTTTGATGTCCTCACTTCCGTTCAATTCCTTTATATTACGGAAATGATTTAATGTTTGTTCAGGTGACAATTGGAAGGCATTATTACTTTGTTCTCTTTCTACATTCGGTTGTTGCAAATATTGGTTCAGATGAGCTTGTAACTGAGCAATCTGCTCCTGTTGCTCTTGCATTATTTTCAGTAATAATGTAAATTCTTGTTGATTTGCATTTTTGCACTTGTTGTTGTTGTTTCTTCACTTTCACTTGCACTGTGATTGTTCAAATTACGATTTGAGTCGAATATTTTGGCACTGAAGCGGAAGCGGCTAAAATGGGACATTCAATGTCAAAAAAGAACGAAACGGAATGCGCTGTTATGTAACTTCTTTATATCATCTTTTATTTATCTCTTTAATATCATCCTCGAGAAGATCGTGAGTAACAAGTCGCCACCAGAGGCATGATCTTCCAAAGGTCAGTTCAATTGCTAGCTTACGTTGATTACATTGACGTGATTGCACGAATACAACTAGCCATCGATGAGTCAATTGCTGGCATTGAACCGGAAGCGGCTAAAATGGGTCTGGTGGTTAATGAGGGCAAAACAAAGTACATGCTGTCAACAAGAAAGGACACACAACATCGACGCCGCGTACAGAGCATCACACTAGGCAGCAGGAGTTAGTTAAGGATTTCGTCTATCTCGGCTCAGCGATAAATATGGACAACAACATCAGTACCGAAATCAAACGCAGAATCTCTCTTGCCAACCGCTGTGTCTTTGGGCTCAAGAGGCAATTGAGTAATTAAGCCCTCTCTCGAAGGACTAAGTTTGCTGTGTATAACAGCTTCATCATCCCAATCCTACTTTTTGGCGCAGAAACCTGAACGTTACTAAAAGCGGATGAGGAAGCCTTTAGTATTTTCGAGAGAAAAGTCTTGTGTGCGATTTTTGGTCCTGTTTGCGTTTATGGCATCTGAAGGAGAAGATTTAACGAGGAACTCTATGGCGACAAGCGCCTGGTCGAGCGTCTGCGGATACAATGCTTAAAATGGCTAGGCCATGTAGAGCGTGGCTAGGCCATGTAGACAACGCAACAGAGGACGGCCTAAGCTAAGATGGCGCACACAAGTGGAGAAGGACCTCAACCAACTTGGAGTGCACAATTGGAGGCAGCAAGTGAAAGATCGTGCTGACTGGACAGGTATGTTGGTTGAGGCCCAGGTCCACCTCCACCACAAATAGAAGAAGGACTCATTTTAAGCAATATATAAGAGATAATTGCGTTAAAACGTTAAAAACTAGGAAATTATTTTCACAATACAGTCATTGGCTGACTTCCCAACCGTTCAAACCTCTTTTTGCCTTACTATGCAGAGTGAGCTTTCGCGTTTTTTTTTTCTTCGCCCTCTCTATCCCTATCCGGCCATTCTCTTTTCTCTCTTTTCATTTGTCATCAATTCTAATCCAATACATTTGTCCATAACGATTTTAATTACGTCGTAGAATGGCTCCTAAGCCAAACCCGTCCGGGAACCGGTACGAACACCTTGACTTATGTGCCCTTTCCGAACCCCCCAACCCTCCTCCTCCACCTCCAAAAAAAATCTAAATCATCCAAAATCATGTTTAATGAATTCTTTTCATTGCCAGCCAAATCTATATTTAAAAATCCCCGTTTTGTGCATATCATAATATTCAAAGATGAATCCAAGCCCCTAACCTTAATAGCACCCAATATGCACCCAATATGAAAAAGTCTCCCAACTACGCTATGGTTCCATCCTTATACTAACAAAAGACCAAAATATTGCTAATAAATTGAATAATTCGAAAGTTTTTGATGGTGTTTGCCCTGTAAATATCAAACTTCATTCTAACCTTAATATATGCAAAGGCATAGCCTACACTCCCTGAATGATAGATGTACCCGAAGCGGAAATCATCTCTGAACTCAAGAGTCAATTTGTTACTGGAGTCTATAAATTTACCAAATCGTTTGAAAACATTAAGAAACCGACATGCCTCATGATATTTACCTTTGACCTGTATAGAATCCTCGATTGCATTGAAATAGGTTGGTACAAAACCAAAATATTGGAATATATCCCAAATGCAATGCGGTGCCGGCAATGCCAAAGGCTTGGGCAAACAATTAAATGGTGTCAAAATCCTGCTTCATATGAAACGTGCAATTTCCCCCTTCATGATGAAAAAACCTGTACCCGCATCGAATGTGCTAACTGCTCTGGCCCTCACCCCGCATCGTCTAAAATCTTCCCAAGGTACCTCCAAAGCAAAGTTATAGAAATAAAAACAAAAAACACATGTACTCTAGCAGAAGCTAGACGCATACAAAGTAATAGTAGCCAAGCTCAATCAATTCCCTCTTATGGTCTGTACCCCGAAAAGCTAATGCAACCTACAAGTAACTCCGCTCCTGCCTCTTCCTCGCCCCTCAAATCTTTCAACGGCAATGCTCAACTCCATTCTTCTAATCCTAACGTTTCCCTATAGCAAAATAATAATAATACTAATTAAAATCGAACAGCCTCAGATCATACAAATATGTCATCAAAACCCTTCACCTCTTCTTCCTTAAACTTAAATCATGCAAACATAACAATAACAACACCCAACACAATTCACCTGTGCCGGCTACTCAACTGCAAAATAAGAACTCAAAACAAAACCAAATAACAGTTAACACAAATCACATCGACTCAAATCCCAATTAATTCTCCTTTCATTCTCTTGAAAGCTCTCAAGCTTTAATTACCGATTGTATCTCAACTTGCTTAAACACAACATCTCTCCATTCATTCACATCTGAACAAACTCCTTCCCCCGTGAACACTGACAATAATTATGAGTCGTTATAAAATTACCAATGTTCCACTCACTACCCACGCCCCCGGCGGTGATGGAGGCTCCAACCTAGTGGGGACCTCCACCACTGTGGGAGACGCTTGAGAAACATTATACCAGGTGGAATTCGTTTTTCTATCCATACACGTGGTGGTATGGATGGTAAGAGAGATTCTACCAACTTTGGTAACCTCAAGATTCTGCAATGGAACATATATAGTCACTACAACAATCTCCACTCCCTTCAATTACTTATAAGGAGTGCCGTGTCATCCTCCGACGCATGCAGACGTGTCGTCGCTGCATGCACTCAAACAAAAAAAAAATAATTTTATTCCTCGCGCCGAAAAACACAAACAACGAAAAACACAACAACAAAAAATAACAAAAAAACGAAGTGAAGTGTTTCGGTAGAGCGCACGCAGTCCGCTCCCCCATCTCCCACTCCTTCACATCACACTGATGGAAATTCTCGGTCGCAACTCCCGTTTGATCTACCACACGGTTTGGGGCGATGTCCGAGTCTGCCTAACATCTGACATAGCGGATTCGGAAGTGTAGATTTTTGTTAGTGGACCAATTCAAGTCAATGTACGGGCATAACACCTACATTGATTTGTACTTGCGAAGCTAAACGCAGAGTTTACACTTCTGAACTCTGCTTACTTTCACCAACTGCATTGTGGGAGTTGGTTTTCATGTGTCCACGACTGACATGAAGGGGCAATTTCGTGTTGACGTGAGCAACATTCGCGGATTGAGAACTAATCTCTTTGCCGTTTACGTCCCCCTCTCTCGCCATAAAGCAGCAAGAGAAGAGTGAGAAACTGAGGCACATACCACGGCGACTGCTACAGAGGGAAACGCTTATTTGGATGCGGTTTTGTTGTTCGAGGCAGACTTAGGCAAAAAGTCGTAAGCTTCCAATACATAAGCGAACGCTTCATAACAACCCGCATCAAGGCTGAATTCGGGAATATAAGCCTCATATGCGCCCACGCCCCGACAGAGGAAAAAGATGACAGCAGTAAAGATGACTTTTATCACCTCCTAGAAAGGACATATGATCGATGCCCCAGCTACGACACCAAGATCGTTCTAGGAGAACGCTCAGCTGGGAAGAGAAGAAGTCTTTGCTTAAGTCATCGGAAGACACAGCCTGCACGCCAACACCTCCGGAAACGGACTCAGGCTAGTTGACTTCGCCTCGGGGCGAAATCTATCTGTAGCCAGCACGCGGTTCCCACACCTCAACATTCATAAAAGTACCTGGCGATCACCTGATCAATCAACCGTCAACCAGATTGATCATGTTGCGATCGACGTCAGACACTCCTCCAGTATTCTCGATGTCCGAACCTTTCGAGGTGCAAACATCGAATCGTATCATCACCTTGTTGTATCCAAGGTAAGAACCCGGATATCGAGAGAGCAACGGAGTCGAGATAGGCCAAGACGGTTTGATGTCGGAAAGCTACAATCGCAGCCGATCGCTAGAGCCTTTGCCGATCGATTCTCTCTGAAACTATCTCAAAGTTCGACGCCGCCTGCAAAAACAATAGAAGACAAGTGGAAACGTTGTCAAGAAGCCATCAAAGAGGCCGATGCTGATGTGCTGGGTTTTACGCCACCACCTAAGGGGAACCCATGGTTTGACGACGAGTGTAGGCAGGCGCATGCAGCCAACCAAGAAGCATACAAGGCAACGCTGCATCGAACGACAAGAGCTGTTTGTGAGCTCTACAAACAGAGAAGAAGGGAAGAGAACCGGCTTCTCAGAAAAAAAGAGAAAGAGCACGAGAAGCGCGCTGTCGAGGAAATGGAGAGGTGTTATAGCAGGAATGACGTCCGAAATTTTTACCACACGAAAAAACAGTTAGCCGGTGGTTATTAGCCTCGGACAGAAGCCTGCCGGGACCAAAATGGACAACTAGTGGTAGAGTAGCGGTCGGTGCTGAGAATCTGGAAGAATCATTTCTGCAGACTCCTAAACGGCGATGACGACGCAAATTCCGCTGTTAGGCAGAATGTCCCACTCAATTTGGACGACGATGGACAAGAATTCCGTCCCCCCGACTTCGACGAGGTCAAGATAGCAATATCGAGACTGAAATCGAACAAAGCTGCTGGCGCGGACGGATTATCCGCAGAGCTGTTCAAAGCGGCTGGGGATGAGCTGGTTTGGTGCATGCACCAGCTCATCTGTGAGATATGGTCGGAGGAAAGCATGCCCGATGAGTGGAATCTCGGCAGCGTTTGTCCGGTCCACAAGAAAGGAGACCCCTTCGACTGCGTCAACTACCGAGGGATCAGTCTCCTTAACATCGCATATAAGATTCTCCCTGCCGTACTGTGTAAGCGCCTGAAACCGTTCGTCAACAACCTCATAGGTCCTTATCAGTGTGATTTCAGGCCAGGGAAGTGCACAATCGACCAGATCTTCACACTGCGACAGATCCTGGAGAAGTCCCAAGAAGTACAAATCGACACCCACCATCTATTTGTCGATTTCAAGGCCGCGTATGACAAAAAAGGTGTTAGACAAGGCGACGCACTGTCATGTGACTTCATTAACATCATCCTCGAGAAGATCGTGCGTAACTCACAAGTCAACACCAGAGACACGATCTTCCAGAAGTCCGTTCAATTGCTAGCTTACGCTGATGACATTGACGTGATCGGCCGAACTCAGCGAGCCGTCAATGAGGCGTTTGCTAGCAGTGAAGCGGAAGCAGCTAAAGTGGGACTGGTGGTAAACGAGGGCAAAACGAAGTATATGCTATCATCAAAGATGGACGCAGAACATCGACATATTCTCATACTCCTTCCACACAGTTAGAGAACAACTTCCGAATAGAACAGTATGGCCCTACGAGAAAGCCAACTGAAACTGGCTTAACAACTTCTTTACGAATTTTAACTGTTCACTATTTTTCTTCGATAGTGACGTGGATGCCGCTGCTGATGCGATCACAAACATTATTTCGCTGGGCATGAGGTCCTTCATTCCTCACAGAGTGAAGAGCATCAAGCCTAAGGCAAACGCGTGGTACGACTCGAGCTGCAACTCGAGTTGAGTTTCCGGGATTGTAAAGCCAACCCTTCTGAGGAAACCTGGAAAAAGTTCAAACGGATCTGAAATGACTGTAATGTATTAATAAGACGTGTTAAATTCTCCTTTGACCAAAAGTTGAGAAAAAAAGTTCTACAACGCCCCAAGGGTAGCAGAAGCTTTGGGTCTTTCGTAAAAAACATAAGGAATTCAGCCTCGTCTTTGATCCCAATGCTCATTTCCAATGACATTCCAGGTGTCAGCTCTTTGGACAGAGCTAATCTGCTTGCTGCACACGTTGCAGCTAGCTAACGCTGCCAGATAGCACTTTGTCCCCGCCTATACTTGAGAGCGTAAATATCTTCATGGACAAATCCACTTTCGCGCTCGTAGAGTAGCAAGAGTACTTCAAGATCTAAACATATACAAATTCGCTAGCCCGGATAGTATACCCCTTGTTCTTCTACGCTGGCAAAACCACTGCGTAAGGTTTTCCATATTTCCCACTCTTCAGGGCTCTTTCCGAGTAAGTGGAAAACTGCATTTGTCCAGTCCGTCCCTAAAAGGGGCGAATCTTCGTCACCCACCTCCTACCGACCCATAGCACTAACGTCCCTTCTCTCAAGGAAATACCTTGAGTCCCGGAAGCTTCTTAATGACCGGCAGTACGGCTTCCGAAGCAACCGTTCCACTGGTGATCTGATGGCATATCTCACTAATCTTTGCACTATGTAGGAGAAAGCAAGATTTTTGCGCTTGATATTTCAAAGGCATTTGCCAGGGTCTGGCATCACTCTCTCTTGTCGAAAATGCGTGCTATTGGGATCGATGAGTCTCTTCTTCAATGGATTAGAAATTACCATTCGAATCGTTCAATACAAGTCGTTTTGGATAAATTCAAGTCTAACATTCACCATATTAAAGCTGGTGTTCCACAGGGCTCAGTTTTATCTCCGACACTCTTCTTCATTTCATAAATGATCTGCTGTCTGTCACTTCTAATCCAATTCACTCCTTCGATGATGACAATACCTTAGCTTTTCATATTCGTTCCTCGGCTCTCGTCCCTCTTCTTTGGCCATTGACTTGGAACGGCGGCGTATGTTAAGCACATTAAATTCCGACCTTGGCAGCATAATCGATTGGGGAAATAAGAATAGACTGGAATTTAATGCTTCCAAAACCCAGTGCTGTCTACTGTCGTTAAAGCGATCGCAAAATAATCAGCCGTTATCCATGAACGGCACTTGCGTTGTTGAAACCGAAAGACTTTCCATCCTCGGTTTGTGTATCATCCCAACAATTAGTTGGAACGAGGTCGCTAAAAATGCTGCGAAATGTTTAGGCTTCCTTAAACAATACAAGAAGTACTTCACCCCCTCTGATCTGGCTACAATATACAAGGGGTACATACGCCCAAAACTAGAGTATAACGGTAGTATTTGGTCAGGTGCTTCTAAGACCTCCCTGCACCTGCTGGATAGAATTCAAAAGCGAGCGATAAACCTTATAGGTGACAGTAATATTGCGAAGTCGATTGACTCGTTAGAACACCGACGTAATGTTGCGTCGTTGTCACTCTTTTATCGCTATTTTAACAAGAAATGCTCAGATGAATTAGCCCGTTTCATTCCTCCTCTTCAAGAATTCACCCGCTATACATGCTTCGCAAGGATTACCCACCAATTCACCCTCAAGCCCTCTTTTGGACGTACAGTAAAATTCAGAGACTCGTTTTTTAGCTGCACGACATGAATCTGGAATGCTCTTCCCAGCTCGATTTTTTCTCCTCATTACAATCCACAGGCATTTAAAACCAATGTGCATTGGTACCTCCTCTCCCTCTCTTCCTACTTTCGGCCCGTGCTGTGACTTGATCCCGTCACTTAAGGGTACTCGCAACCCCTTTTGCACGCGTCAAATATAAAAATAAAAAAAAATAAAAAAAACGAATCAAACCCATGCATATATATATCTTCAGGCAACTGACAAGGGCAGCAAAAATGTTTGGTTATTCGTAACAAACGTAAAGAATTCCGCCTCGTCTTCAATTCCAACGCTTATTTGCAATGACATTCCAGCTGTCAGCTCTTTGGATGGTATCCCCCCCGTTTTTCTGAAGAGGTGTTCTTCTACACTGGCAAAACCACTGCGTAAGTTTCTCCATCTGTCCTACTCTTTAGGGCTCTTTCCGAGTAAGTGGAAAACAGTATTTGTCCAGCCCGTCCCTAAATAAGGCACCTCCTACTGACCCATAGCACTTACGTCCCTATTTTCCAAGGTCATGGAAACGCTGATAAATCGTTGGCTAATGAAATATATTGAAACTCGGAAGCTTTTTAATGACCGACAATACGGCTTCCGCAGCAAAAGGTCCACTGGTGATTAGATGGCTTATCTCACCGAAAAATGGAACGAATCTTTGCACAATGTGGGAGAAAGCAAAATCGTTGCACTTGATATTTCAAAAGCATTTGACAGAGTCTGGCATCAGGCTCTCTTGTCGAAAATGCGTGCTTTTGGCGTCGACGAGTCTCTTCTTCAATGGATTAGAAATTACCTTTCGAACCGTTCAATACAAGCTGTATTGGATGGGTTCAAGTCTGATAATCACCATATTTATGCTGGTGTTCCCCAGGGCTCCGTTTTGTCTCCGACACTCTTCCTCATTTTCATAAATGATCTGCTGTCTGTCACTTATAATCCAATTCACTCCTTCGCTGATGACAGTACCTCAGCTTTTCATATTCGTTCCTCGGCTCTCGTCCCTCTTCTTCCGCCATTGACTTAGAACGGCAGCGTATGTTAAGCACATTAAATTCCGACCTTAGATAAAATCAATGAATATTGCTGATAATAGTGCTGCAAAGTCAATCAACTCGCTTGAACATCGACGAAATGTTGCGTCTTTATCACTATATCAACAAAAAATGCTCTAACGAGTTAGCCAGCTGCCTGTTCACCCGTTTACAATTAAGCCCACTTTTGGACGTACAGTTAAGTTTAGAGACTCGTTCTTCAGCCGCACCACACGTATACGGAATACTCTTCCCAGCGCAATTTTTTCCCCCATTACAATTCACAGGCATTTTCTTTACTCTTTACCTTCGGCCAGTGCTGTGACTTAATTTCGGTCATTTAAGGGTATACGCAATCCCTTTAGCGCGCGCCAATTATAAAAAACAAATCTTCATCGGGTAATAGCCGCGGTACGATGGTCGAAAACTTTATTGTCAACCTCTCAATTTTAATCGACGGTAGCCCTATCCACTTTTCTACTCATAGTACGTTTTCTCACATCGGCTTAATCCTAATATCCCCTCATCTTATCCCAAAATCAGCCTGGTGACTTGTATGGTAGTGACAATTTCCCAATTTTGACCAGACCAGACCAATATTTAGGAAATATCCTCAAACTTCCAAACCCTCAACCCAAATACCTGACAGATTTAGCCAAGTGGGAGTTGTTCCAGGCCGAGATCTCAAATCAAATTTCAAATAGACGCACTTTTATTGAATTTCTATTACTAAATCAATCCGTTATGCAGCCAATCGTAGTACTCCTCAAACAACACTAAAGCCCCACAATAAAACCGTCCCCTGGTGGAATCCGGTGATTAGCAACCTAGGATAAAAGAAGCAAACAGCATTCAAGGCTTTTAGAAAGTCTCCTTCAGACACTAACCCTGTAAATTATAGTAAAGCTAACGCCGAATTTCAAAGAGCTTCAAAATTAGAAAAGATTATGTGCTTTAAAAAATTTACTTCTGAAATCAATCATAACTCACCATCTAAAAAGATGTGGAGTGATATAAAATGTCTCACAGGTGATTACTTCCCCAACACAATAAAAGTCATAAAAACCGAGTCATTCAATTTAACTAATCTTAGTATTGAAATTGGCCCTCATGTTATTCTAAAACAACTGACTGTATGGAAAGTGGGACCCAAAATCTTAAACTATGTTAGGGCTTTCCTCACTAATCGTCAATTCCAACCTTCTCAGATATACTTGTAAGCTTATCTAGCTGGGATAATCTATCCAGCTTCAATACTGTCAATCGATTTTGCCTTCGATAGAATCGGCCCTCATGTTACTCTAAAACAACTGACTGAATGAAAGTGGGACCCAAACTATGTTAGGGCTTTCCTCACTAATCGTCAATTCTAACCTTTTCAGAAATACTTGTAAACTTATCTAGCTGGGGTAATCTATCCGGTTCTAAAATATCCACCTCAAATTGTGAACTCTTACATGTATGTAAAAAATATAATTGTTCAAAATGTATAGATAATGTAAGCCTTAATAATGTACGTATTAAAAATGTAAACCATTCTAAAATAGTAGGGTTAATATTCGATACTAAGTATAGCTTTAAGAATCATTGTAATTATATAAAAAATAGTCTGACTACCAGAGTTAACTTAATTAAATTCTTGAGTTCAAAAAAGAGTCATTGCGGTATAAATACTTTAATTACTGTTCTTCGATGCATTATACTTT
Source organism: Eristalinus aeneus (assembly GCA_955652365.1). Taxonomy (NCBI): domain Eukaryota; kingdom Metazoa; phylum Arthropoda; class Insecta; order Diptera; family Syrphidae; genus Eristalinus; species Eristalinus aeneus. The sequence continues at coordinate 42,229,012 of OY019130.1, forward strand.
CTGAAATTGACTACGGCCTTCCGATTAATGGTAAATGCTCTAAATCATCCTTGCAGCTTTTATGAACACTCTACCATACAGCCATTAGGACGTGTCTTGAAGCTTTTTGTACAACGCCCATAAGAAACATCTTAGTTGAAGCTGGACTTCCTAACTTAACTGACAGAATCGAATACCTTACCTGGCAAATATTACAAAAAAATAATTCTCCATTCCGACACCAATTCAAGATGAAACTTTTAAAACTATAAAATAAAAAAATAACTAAATACACATCAGCCCTGCAAACAGCAATCACAGCCGCAGTAGACCTAGACACTCCAATTATCACTAGTATACTTATACTACACGCCTTGGAACCTTTCATTCGAATCCTTTGTCCCATTTTTTACACATATCCACAAAGCCAACATTTCTACGAAAACATGTAAAAGCATATTAATAGAAGCAAAGGATAACCTAAAAAAACATAGTTGGCAACTTTTCTTCTCTGATGCATCGAAAACCAAGGACGGAATTGCATTTGCAGTTGTTGATGAATATGGCTCTATAATTCAAGCTGCATGAAATGAAATACCATTATATTTACTTATTATCAATCAATGCAGTTAAAAATATCAACAATTACTCCACTATTGCTCTTGAAATCCGTGACAAACTAATTGCCATAAGGAAAAACCTAAGGATTGCAAAGAATATGCTGATTTAGAAGCTAATAGAGCTTTCAAAGAGCCACCTTTCGAATTTTACTATTCCATCAATAAGGGCTTCAGAAAACATACCAATGCTTTAATAAGTAAAAAATCCAAGAATGTCTGGTCTAATTATCAACACCACTATTCAATAATTAACCCGGAAGCTATCAAGACTATCTATCCTGTGAAACTACAGCCTCATATGCTTAAGAATTATGTTAGACTCAGAATGGGTCATACTTGATTAACCCACGGCCATATTATCACCAAACAACAAGCAGCTGCCTGAAATTTTTGTGAACAATGACCACCATTCACCTATTCACACATGCTGCAATGCCAACACATCACAAGAACCTTCAGTAAGATCACCGGCCAATCGTTACATTTTCTTTTATCTAGTATTTTATAAAAATACATTAGATTAGTTCACTCAGTTCTACTAACATTAAATTTAGATCGATCTATTAAAAATATATAAATACATAAATTAGCGCAAAACCCTGGTAGCTAGCGCTTTATTGTTGTTATTGTTAATATAATTTACTTATATTCTCAATAAAGTTACAATAATAATAATAATAATAATAATAATAATAATAATAATAATAATAATAATAATAATAATAATAAAAATAATAATAATAATAATAATAATAATAATAATTATTATTATTATTATTATTATAATACTAATACTAATACTAATAATAATAATAATAATAATAATAATAATAATAATAATAATAATAATAATAATAATAATAATAAAAATAATAATAATAATAATAATAATAATAATAATTATTATTATTATTATTATTATAATACTAATACTAATACTAATAATAATAATAATAATAATAATAATAATAATAATAATAATAATAATAATAATAATAATAATAATAATAATAATAATAATAATAATAATAATAATAATAATAATAATAATAATAATAATAATAATAATAATAATAATAATAATAATAATAATAATAATAATAAGAATACTTTCACAATAATAGTTACTGTAACAATAATAACGTACCAAATAAAAATAATTTAGAACAAAATACAAGATTTTTCCAGTAGGTAATAACAGAAACTCCAGCCAGTTTAAACTCGGTCGTTCGGGAGACCTTAGATGACAATCGGGCAAATATCGTCAGAAACAGAATGTGATTACGCGAAGATTGGACCATGTTTCGGTAGATGAATTTCGTGTCTCGGTAAAGGAAACAAAGTTTTTTACGAACTAGTCTCGGAAAATTTACCTATGATTCAAATAACGTTAGTAAAATGTAAAACCAAGCATTTATATACACAGACCCTTCTTTAAGTATTATTATAAATAAATAATAACGAACGAGATGCGGGGAATCCAGCTCTAGTTCAGCTCCAACTTTCTGCCAAGAAATTCTAAATTTGTATCATCATAATGTAAGTGCTTTAAGAACAAAATTAAGTAATCTTCGTTTAACTCTATCCAATGATACTTATGATATAATACTTATAACGGAATCTTGGTTAAATGTAAATATTGTAACGTCTGAATTTTCTGATTCCGATAGTTACATTATATTTAGAAAGGATAGGTGTAGTTACACGTCTGGCTCAGATAGAGGTGGTGGTGTATTAATTGCAGTAAGATCCTATTTCAGTTGCTAAATCTAAATCTCTTCTCTGATACACTTCCATCCTCCTCTGATTGGGATGTTGATCAATTAATTGTAAAAATTAAAATTTCTAATGTCACCGGATTATTTATTGTTTGCAGTTATATTCCTCCTAGAAGTTCAATTGATTTATACAAATTACATCTTTATAATTGTTCCAATATTTTTTATAATTTATCTGATTCGCAATAGTTTTAATACGTTGGAGACTTTAATCTAGGTGACATTGTATGGCAAATGGATTGCGATGATTAATCCCTCATCCCTACTAATGTAAAGACGGAAACTGAAACATTGGTAACTGAGTTTTTTAGCCAATGTAATTTTTTGCAATGTAATACTTGACCTTGTATTCGTCGACAATAAAGTTTATTTAATGCTCGAGAAAACCGAGTTACAAATGTTTTGGAATTCCGTTCATCATTGTGGCTTAAATACTTCAATAAACTTTTATTCTTATTCTAGCTCGTACGGGCTAAGCAAAAAGCCTGAAATTAAGTTTAATTATAAAAATGCGAATTACTCTGCTATAAACAGTTATTTAAATGGACTGGATTGGACAGATATATTAAAATTTCCTGACTTAAATGAGAATTACAGATCTCTGAGCAATGCAATCAATTATTCAATAGAGCGAAATATCCCTAAGAAATTTATTTTTATAAGTTCGAATCCGATATGGTTTAGTAGAAGGCTACCTCGACTCAAAAATAAAAAAAAAGCTTTTAAAAGATTAAAGAGTAACCCTAATAATCCAGGCCTTCCAGTTCTATAGCTGAAACTTCAAAAAGATTTCGACTATCTCTATCGCTTTCTCTACCGTTCGTATCTTCTTACTACCGAATCAAATATACGACGCAATAGTAAGCAATTTTGAAGTTACTTTAACTCCAGGCGCAAATCAAATGAAATTCCCAATTCTATGGACTATTTAGACAGGACGTCCAACTGTATGTCAATGACCTGTAAAATGTTTGCTGACTATTTTAAGTCCGTATATTCTAAAGACTCTCCATCTCAAGAAATACCACAGACATGTGAATTATTTCAAAATGGCTCCCTTAAAAATGAAATTTCCAACGTTCTTAATTCTTTATCCCAAATTGACAGTGATGCATTTACAGGTACTGATTGACTCTCAGCCTAATATGCGCTCACGCCCCGACAGAGGAGAGGGATGAAAACATCAAGGATGACTTCTACGATCTCCTAGAAAGAACATACGATCGATACCCCAGCTATAACACCAAGATCGTTCTAGGAGATTTCAACGCTCAGCTGGGAAAGGAGGACATCTTTGCTGGAGTCATCGGTAAACACAGCCTGCACGACAACACATCCGGAAACGGACACAGGCTGTTGGACTTCGCCTCGGGGCGGAACCTCTCTGTGGCTAGCACGCGGTTCCCACACCTGGACATTCACAAAGGGACCTGGCGATCTCCTGATCAATCAATCGTCAACCAGATTGATCACGTTGCGATCGACGTCAGACACTCCTCCAGTATTCTCGATGTCCGAACCTTCCGAGGCGCAAACATTGAATCGGATCATCACCTTGTTGTTGCCAAGGTAAGAACCCGGATATCGAGAGAGCAACGGAGTCGAGAAAGACCAAAACGGTTTGATGTCGAAAAGCTACAATCGCTGGGAACTTTGCCGGCCGAGTCTCCCGGAAACTCGCCCAGAGTTCGACGCTTCCTGCACTAAGCATAGAAGAAAAATGGAAACGTTGTCAAGAAGCCATCAAAGATGCTGCCACTAATGTGCTGGGTTTCACGTCACCACCCAGAAGGAACCCATGGTTTGACGACGAGTGCAGGCAAGCGCACGCAGCTAAACAAGACGCCTATAAGGCGACACTGCATCGAACAACGCGGGCTGTTCGTGAACTCTACGAACAGAGAAGAAGGGAAGAGCACCGGCTTCTCAGAAGGAAGAAGAAGGAGCATGAGAAGCGCGCGGTCGAGGAAATGGAAAGGTGTTTTGGAAGGAATGAAGTCCGAAAGTTTTACCGAAAGGTAAAACAGCTACCCGGAGGATACAAGGTTCGGACCAAGGCCCGACGGGACCAAAATGGACAACTAGTAGTAGAGTCGCAGTCTGTGCTGAGAATGTGGATGGATCATTTCTGCAGGCTCCTAAACGGCGATGACGACGCAAATTCCGCTGTTAGGCAGAATGTTCCACTCAATTTGGACGATGATAGACAAGCATTTCGTCCCTCCGACTTAGACGAGGTGAAGATAGCAATATCCAAGCTAAAGTCGAACAAAGCTGCTGGAACGGACGGACTGTCCGCAGAACTATTTAAAGCAGCTGGAGATGACCTGGTTGAGCGCATGCACCAGCTCATCTGTAAGATATGGTCGGAGGAAAGCATGCCCGATGAGTGGAATCTCAGCGTCGTTTGCCCGGTCCACAAAAAAGGAGACCCCTTTGACTGCGCCAACTACAGAGGCATTAGTCTCCTGAACATCGCATACAAGATCCTCTCTGCCGTATTGTGTGAGCGTCTGAAACCATTTGTCCATGACCTGATAGGTCCCTATCAGTGTGGTTTCAGGCCAGGGAAGTCCACAATAGACCAGATCTTCACATTACGGCAGATCCTGGAAAAGACCCAAGAAATGCAAATTGACACTCACCACCTATTCGTCGATTTCAAGGCTGCATATGACAGTGTGCATAGAGACGAGCTATACAGTGCCATGTCTAGTTTTGGCATTCCTACCAAACTCGTCAGATTGTGTAGGATGACGATGGAGAACTCTTGCTGCTCCATCCAGGTCGGTACCGAACTCACCGAGACCTTCAATGTCAAAAAAGGTTTTAGACAAGGCGACGCACTGTCATGTGACTTCTTTAACATCATACTCGAGAAGATCGAGAGATTGGAAGAACACAGCGAGCCGTCAATGAGGGGTTTTCTGGCATTGAAGCGGAAGCGGCTAAAATGGGTCTGGCGGTAAACGAGGGCAAAACAAAGTACATGCTGTCATCAAGGAAGGACACACAACATCGACGTCTCGGACAGAGCGTCACACTAGGCAGCAGAAATTTCGAAGTAGTCAAGGACTTTGTCTTACTCGGCTCCGCGGTAAACAGGGACAACAACATCAGTACCGAAATCAAACGCAGAATTACTCTTGTCAATCGCTGTTTTTTGGGCTCAAGAGGCAATTGAGTAATAAAGCCCTCTCTCGAAGGACTAAGCTCGCTTTATATAACAGCTTGATCATCCCCGTCCTACTATATGGCGCGGAATCTTGGACGTTAGCAAAGGCGGATGAAGAAGCCCTTAGTCTTTTCGAGAGAAAAGTTTTGCGTGCGATTTTTGGTCCTGTTTGCGTTGATGGCATCTGGAGGAGAAGATTTAATGACGAACTCTATAGGCTGTACAGCGGCATGCGCCTGGTCAAGCGTCTACGGTATGGACAAGACTGCTCCGGCCCGAAAAGTCTTTGAATCCGAGCCATCGGGACAACTCAACAGAGGACGACCTGTAGCGCCTCAAGAAGAAGAAAAAGAAGATGGACTCTCCCCAATTCTCTTAAAAAACTCTGCAACTTTATTGGCGATGCCATTAGCATATATATTCAATTAGTCCCTTAAAATGGGTTATTTTTTAAATGAGTGGAAGCTTTCATATCTAAAACCAATATTTAAATCTGGCTCTAAGTTAACTTTCACTTGTACCCAAAATCTTTGAAAAAATTGGAAATAATAAACTATATTTCCTTGCTCACAGGTATATATCACCCTTCTTTCAACATGGCTTTATTTCCGATAGATCTTCCACTACAAACCTTTTAATAATATAGAATTCTTTGAACTCCAACTTGGAGAATGAGAATAAGTATCAGGCCGACATTATTTACACCGACTTTTCTAAAGCCTTTGACAGAGTCAATCATAAGATATTGCTCCATAAATTATCTCATATAGGATTTCATTCTCATCTTTTAAAATGGATTGAATCATATTTAACAAATCGAATGCAACAAGTAAAAACCAATAGTTTCACATCTGACAGTATATCTGTAACTTCAGTTGTCCCCTAAGGTAGCCTCTCAGTCCCCTTTTTATTAATGATATTCCCTCTATTTTACAATTTTCTAGCTGCCTGCTTTATGCAGATGATCTTAAAATCTATGAAAAGGTTCAATCAGTAACCGACTGCTTACAACTTAAGGATGATCTCACTCAACTATAGCGTTGCTGCCATTCAAACTTACTGCACTTGAATGTGTCTAAGTGCGTTCTTTTTCCCTGTCATAGAACTAGGAGCTTTACTCAATTTGAATATATTTTGAAATTTGAAAAAAGTATCACAAATTAAAGATCTGGGCGTAGTTCTTGATTATAAATTAAATTTCATTGCTCATATTGATTATGTTACGACGAAAGCGAATTTGATGCTTGGATCTATTAAACGACACACGAAGGAGTTTTCGGATATTTTCACTTTAAAATGTCTCTATTTTTGCATTGGTCAGATCATATCTAGGTTATTGTTGCATTATTTGGAATCCAAATTTATATAAGATTAGAAAGTATTCAGCGCAACATAATAAGATACATCTTCCTCAAACTCCGTTGGAATTTATGTAGAAATGCCATCATATACGAGGGGCGTTCGATTTATTCTCGGTATCGGAGTGAAGCTGTGGTTATGTATATAAATTGACTTATTTATCAAGTAATACTATTATTTTAGTGCATTCATGTAAAATTTCATACAAATGTGATTATGATCTCTCTATCGATCTCTAGTTAAACAGAATCATAATGGCAACTGAGACGACGATGGTGAAAATTGTAATTAAATTTCTCACTAAGCAAGGAAAAAGTCAAAAAACTATTCATGAAGAGATGGTGGCTGTTTACCAGGATTCCGCATCTTCATTACCAACTCTGCAAAAGTGGTCAAGTGAGTTCAAGAGAGGCAGAGAGAGCATTGAAGACGACCCCCCTCCGGCGCCTAGGCTACTGCTTGTACCGGAGAAAGTATCAAAGAAGACGAAAAACTTGTTCTTGAGGATGCCCGAATAAAGGTGAAAATGATGGTAGAGATCACCAAGCTTTCAACTGGTACCATTCACACCAATCTTCATGACCATCTTAACCTCACAAAGATCACAAATACATTATTACCTCTCGAATTGATTGTTCTCTCATTTTAAGTCATTTATATATCCTAACCAAGTTAATTTTTATATCCTAACCGATCCACGTTATCGTGTTCTGTTTCGTATAAGTATTAAATGAGTAAAAAAAATGAGCCATTATCGCGTTGTACTCGTTTGGCTAACTTAGCTTGCAACGAGATAGATTTTTTTGAAATTTGTTATATAAATGTATTTAAACGAAAGATTATTTCTTAAAACCCAGAGGATCCTTCCTTTGAGCAAAAGATTTTGATCACAGTAAAACTGTACGACCTTGTATTATAAACGTGTCAGAAACATCACCACCGAAATGAAACCTTAAGGTATCACAAACATCCACAAATTTTTGAAAACGGGTGAAGATGGAAAAGAAAAACCTTCAGGAGTAATACTTTTCACTTTCGATCTCTATCAAATTCCCAAAACAGTCGATATTGGACTTTACTCTGCCAAAATATCATAGTATATTGCCAATCAAATAAGGAGACGCAACTGTCAACTACTGGGGCATACAGTACAGCGTGGCAACGGCAATGCAAAATACGATTCATGCACTCGTACAATGTGTGCAAACTGCTTTTTTTTCTCATCTTGCACATTGCCACAAACCAAAACTAAAAATATCAGTCAAAAAATCACAACTGAAAGACACTCCATAGAAAATACAGCATCAATTACCACCACCCACTTCTCCACCACATGTTGCAACTCCAACATTCCCTCTCAAACCAATTGTTTTCCCTCTCCCTTCTTTTGCTGTTGGCAAAACAAACTCGTGAAAAGCTACTAATGATTATGACTCCCCTCAATATTCTACAATGGAATATCAATAGTTTTAGTAATAATCTCGATGATCTCAATATCGGGGCCCCCCAATAGTTGCTATCCAAGAAACCCACTGCCCCTTTGGGAAAACGCGGCCAATCCCCAAAGCCTATGTCGGTTACTTTTATAACACCCAAAGTAACAACAGCGGCAAACAAGGCATAGCTCTTTTAATAAAGAAAAACATTCCCCACAAAATCGTACCCATAAATTCGAATCTCCAAGTTCTCGCTGTCGAAATACAACCCAAAGTTAACAAAAGCCACCTTGTACACATCGTCACTTTGTAAATACCCCAATCATATTCGGGGGCGATGTTCATGAATTAAATCTTGTCATCTTAAATGACGGTCCTCTTACACACCTCTCAACACACAGCTCACTCAACCATGTTGATGTGACTTGCTGCTCACCGGAGCTTCTCAATAAAATAGACTGGAAGACACTAGATGACCTATACAACAGTGATCACTACCCAATTTTGACTACACTGACCGCAACACGCGACCCAAAATTCCAAAATCATCTCCAACTAGTCGCACTTCAGACAAAAAATAACTGAACTCTTGCTCAGCCCAATCCCTCGCCATTCCCCAGTCCAGCCACATCAACTGGGCACGGTCAGTTTCTTGGTGGAACAGTAAACTCTCTGTTCGCTTACAAAAACATAAACGCAAAATTTAGATGAATACTCAAACAGAGCAAACCAAGAGCTTCTCCGACATCGCGACAAACATAGACCCCAACATCTCTCCTAACAGAATATGACAAGCTATTCGCCGTCCAACTGCCGATTTCTTTAACAATTAGCTGCATAAAATCCAATTGCGACACCATCATTGACCCCCCACAAATATCCAACTTCATAGTACAAACATGGTCAAAGGCCTCAGAAGATAACAGGTTCTTCGATATTTTTATCCAAAAAATAGGCAATCCACAACTCAATACACTAACAGCTCGTCGCATCGAACAGCCCATTACCTTCACCAAATTTTAGACGGCACTCAACAAGGTGAAAGGCAAAACACCTAGCGGGAACAAAATTTCGTACCTAATGCTGAAAAACCATTCAAACGAATCATAGAATCATCGCTCAATCCTGGCTACGATCATCCTCATCGCTAACCGAAATAAAAACAAACACAACATTGACGGGTATCGCCCAATCTCACTTATCCCATGCACATCCAAAATAATGCTCTGGTACGTCGAAACTAATAAAATGATTAGCCCCACTCAAGTCGCATTTAAAGGCAATAGAAGATGCATCGACGCACATCCAATAGGAGCAGTCATCAGGTGCAGACTGATCATCACGCAAAAAAGTATTCAAATATTTTTTTTTGTGAATCTAGTTTTTTCGTTCTCCATAACAATAATTTTAAATAACATCTACGACTCGTAACAACAACACAATTAATGTAAGTCTATTGTTCAATTGTTTAATTGCATTGTATTTACATGTAGACATATCATGTAAAAAGGTTTGTTTTATTGTTTCAATAAAAAATATCCCCTGATAAAGGCAGTAATCCCTGCCGAAACGTTGGGGTAGTAACAATGAAATAACCTGGTGTCAGTGAAAATCAACAGTGACCAAAAATGCCGACGAAGGAAAGAAGCAGTTTCCTCTGCATAATAAGAACTACATATCTATCCTCTCTCTTGAATTCGAAAAAGCATTCGACAGAATTGGTATTCATATTGTCCTAACAACCTTATAAAATGGGACGTTGGAAGAAAGATATATATAAAATCATTCCTTATCAACGGAAAATTCTGTGGTTCTCTTCATATTAGCATTCGAAGATACTAACCGAATTTTAGAAAGACATGCGCTTTTAGACCATTGCGTCTTTGCAGACGACATATACATATTGTGTAAAATAAACGATGTTAATAAATGAAATGTATTGGTTCACAATGCACTTGAAGAAATTTAAGCATGGTTCAACGGATCGGGCGCTAAATTACCTATTAATAAATATAAAACGCTTTAAATATGTCGTAAAAAACAGTCCTAAAGCAAATGAAAATATCAATAATGTTTAAATTACAAATTTTAATAACTTAAAAAGTAATATTTATTACCTAGGACTAATATGTTATAATACCATAAGTATTCTTGGAAACAACACTGTCTAGATTTTAAAAAATCCTTAGCTGCGAGAACATATATTGTAAAACACCTAGCAAAAGAGAATTAATTTTCATATAAATATCTTAACAAAAATAACTAAGATGTAAGTATTGAGCAATTTGCTATGGGCTATATATATATATATATATATATATTTATTGTATATATATATGTATATATTGTCGCGTGCCAACATGCACGCGACGAAATTTTGTATGTCCCGTGGAATTGTTTGTCCGTTCAGTGGCGAGGTAAAAGAAAACCTCCAATCCCTCGCCAAGGTGCGAAGCCCCTGTTGCCTGAGTCTGCACGAGAGCTTACGCGGTGGTAGGAATCGCGTCATGAGAGGTACTTATCCGTACGGGGGAAATATTACAAACAAGAGAGTTTGGAATATTTCCATAAAAATCCCTCGGAAAGAGAAAAAAAAAGAGACTTATAGAAATAAAAACCAATTTCGGGAAGAGCCAAGCAAATGTTGGCAATATACTCTCCCAGAATCTTCTCCTCCTGAACATCTCTAAGGCGGATCACCAAACGCCTGGAAGTATGCAACCGGGCGTACCAACAACACCCCTATGTGACGAAATTAAGTGTGAAAGACGACGCCGGTGGAGGTTGGTAGTGTACTGGATGTGATTCCCTTTACACTATCAACCACGTATGGCAAGAGAGGCGGGAGACCGGTGCTTCGGATGGTCTTTCCTTGGCATCGGCGCTGCAACATGACGTACGATCGACGAACCAGCACAGGCAAGTGAAGAGACATAAAGAGAGAGACTACCGCACCATGAGAGGCTGGTCAGCGGGAAGTGTGATGTGGAGATTAATGTTAAAAAGAGAAACTTTCCCCGTCACGGGAGGTGTTACCTCGAGTGCGGGGGGAAAATTTGAGTAAGACAAAAAAAAGAGAGAGTGGGCAAAATTGCACCCAATGCGAGCCGCTGGTGGTTCCGTACAATCGTACGTGCGTGAGTGAGTGAGGAGATGTGCACCGTATGCATGAGGAGAAATGTGCGAATGGTGGCGAACATGTGTGAGTGCGTGGACTGAGCCATCGTATGGTGGCGAACATGTGTGAATGCGTAGGCTGAGCCATCGTATGGTGGCGAATATGTGTGTGGAAGATTTAAGCGGAACTGGGGAGTGGTGTTGGTGCGGGTTGTAATTGAAGCGAGAACCGTGCGCCGGTGCAATGGGATTTTTCCCAACACGGGGCGGGCAGTCTTGAAGTGGCTTTCGAACGGGTTAGAGAAAAAAACGAAGGAGGAAGTAGTGCATCTCCCGAGGAGAAGTGACCAAAAAAGAAACAAAAGTGAACAAACCACAGAAGCAAACAAAAAAAAAAAAAGGAATAAGGCGAACCAATAAAATTAGCAATTAGCAGGAGGAAGTCGCAGGAAAAAAAGAAGGAAGAGGAGGAAAGGTTCCGGGAGTTAGAGTACGCGAGCGGAACGTCGGAGCAACGAGGGAACGGAACTCCAAACGGATAAGTACCCCTTCGTGGGAAAGAAATATTTTTTTATTTTATTTTATTTTTGGTACCAGTGCTTGGGGGATCCCTTTCGGGTCCCTAAACAAAAAAAAGGTTAAGTAATTATTGTGTGTAGTGTTAAAGAAAAGTACCGCGTAAGGTCCCGGTTTCGCCGTTACCCGTTACCCAGTTTTCGCAGCACAAAGGCTGCATCGCGAACGCGTCGTTGTTGTATCCCGTAATATTTCGATACCGGAAACGGTATCCCGCGATTTGTTGGCGAGGGATCGAGGGTCATCTTCGACCCGCTATCGTTTGTGTGTGTTTGTGTGGGCCGAGCCTAGCGGCGGGAGCTGGGTTAATTAGATCGGCTGTGCCGACGTGCGGGCTGCGGTTTTCGAACCAAAGCCGGGAAACTCGGGCTCCCCCCGAAAGGGGGATATAATTCTATCTCGTTATAGGGTTTCGTCGTTCCTGGGAAAGACGACGTGGCGTCCATCTCCCAGTAGGGAAAAAAAGATCCGGTAATAGTTGGTGGACCCCCCCAGCTGAGTCTAGTGGGGCAGGAGGTTCGAAAGAACCCCCAGTGTCGAAGTTTGTGCGACAATATATATACACATATATATATATATATATTTATATATAGAAATATAAATATTTTAGCAGAAGCAGGACTACCTACAATTGAGGAACGGAGAGACATTATTAATCTTATTACTAAACTGTTGACTAAACAAACCTTTTCATAGTCCTCAGTCATCGATCATGATATAAAGAAGAGGCAAGCCTAAACACACGCCAGAGAAATAAATTCTGCCATCATCACCGTTTTTCAAAAGGCTAATAAGGTAGACCTACCAACCGAAAGAGTACGTTGCAACACCCCACGTCACCCCCTTGGTTTGTCAATCAAGCTGTTTGATACTAAATCAAGCTGACTACAAAAATGACAACACCAGCAACTGGATATACCGTCATCTTTTTTCCAGCATCCTGAAAAATTTAAAATCAGAGGTCTGGAGTCTTATATTTACCGACGGCGATAGCATATCAGTTATTAGTGCAGTAAAAAACCCTAAAAACCGATTTCATATTTGAAATCCGATAGCAGCTCATCAAATCGCCAAACACGAGGAAGATAATGTGGATCCCTGGTCATGTGGGTATCCAAGGCAACGAACCCGCTGACAAAGCAGCCAACTCAGCCAAAAACAGTATTGTACACAGTTTTTAACATTTTTACCAAACTGGATCTGATCAAACACATAAAACAAACATCAACCGCCACTAAAAACCACGACTGGAGCCTATACAACTATCACTAAACCAAAACTAAGTACCCGACAAACTGCTCCAAATTACAAATCTCCAACTTTGTTCGGCTACGACTTGGAACCATGCAATCATGCACCAACACTTGCAGAATAAAACCAGTCCTCATACTTGCCCCACCTGTAATACCCTGCTAGATCAACGATATCTTTAAGAAAACTGCCAAGCAACTTATAGTACTTATTGCAGTGTTGGGCAAAAATTAGTCGAATGACTAATGACAGAAATTCAGTCAGAAATTATTTATAACTTAATTTTTAATTAATCCTTAGTCATTAATCACTAAATAAAAGTATTTATTAAAGACATACTCAGACAAAGTATTGAGTTATTTCGAATGATAGAGTGCAACATCACTGTGCAAAATAATAGCACCATGTTCGACTGAACTAAAGTCCAGAAACGTCTTGTCTTTGGACGTCCTAAATAAAGACTGTATGGAGGCAAACCGAAAGGATTTAGCTACTCCAGGTGGTACTCGCGACTGCGACAATCCACCCGTTGTCTTTTCGACCACCATACCCAAAACACCCTCCGCCCGCTGTGGCGCTGAAAAAAATGACTCTTGCCACTCACTCTACGATGCCCTCAGTAGAATGAGTTGGAAAACCGGAGAAAGCGGCGGAGAGGCTCGGCCTGATACGCCTAATCTCTCGGCACAGTGTCAGAAAGCCTGCCAGAGTGCCACCTCTAATGGCGCGCCTCGGGAATTCGAAAAGGAGGAACGAGCCCCAAAAGATCTGGCACCTGGGGGGCCCCTGACAAAGAGCCAAAGGAATAGGAGGAGAAGGAGGGTTGCCACTGAGCGGTGCAAAGAGATCACGAAAATGGTTGAAGGCGCAAGCGTCGAAGGCAGCTATCTCTTCTCTGCTGCTGCGAATAGGGAAAGCTGGCAATGACGACAGCATGACCGACGCAGAATGCAAATACTGCGAAGATCAGCTGTGGGAGCTGGCTAAGGCAGAGAACGCTTGCTTCCAAGTGGAGGGCTGTGCTCTGGAAAACGGAATCTTTTTGGTGAAGTGCTCCACACAGCAATCTCTTGAGTGGCTGAGCACCTCCGTGCCGAAAATCCCCCCCCGGGAACCACAAGTTTTGAGGTTCTCAGGCCCACAAAACTCACGCGCTCGGATCCCGAGGCCACTCAGGAACACGGCGGATGTGCTGGCGCGTCTCCGCATCCAGAACCCTGGTCTCGAAACCAGAAGGTGGAAGGTTTTCTCCCACAGAGAGAGCAAGAACCGGGAAAGCAAAGACGGTTCTACTCTCGTTGTGGGCCTAGACCGACCTTCGGTTGAGACCATCGTCTCCAGATACGGCTCTCGTCCCTATCTGCACCTTGGACGGATTAACTTCCGCCTCATGTCCAAGGTTTGCGAATAAGGGATGTTTTCCACGGTAACTCTGCATGCCACTGTTTACCCAGATCAACCTTCATCATTCTAAGGATGCTACTGCAATTCTATGTAGCAGACTTTCCATGATGAAGACAAAATCACACATCGTGTCTATCCAGGAACCATGGGTGTGGAAAAATCGCATCTGTGGCCTTGGTAGTCTACGAGGCTTTTCCCCACTCTACGATGAGCGATCGGAAAGACCGAGAGCTTTCCTTATTGTGCCGAATCTTCTCCCAGCAATCAAGCTTGGACAATTCTGTGGGCAAGATTTAGTTGCTGCGGTCATAAATTACAAATCTGGCAGTTCATGGCATAATTTTGTCGTGGCTTCAGCCTACTTCCCCTACGATTCCGTTCTACCACCTCCACCAAGGGAAGTAGCGGAACTCGTAGAGTACTGCGAATCGAAAAAGATGGGTCTCGTTATCTGTTGTGACGCTAATGCTCAGAACATCTTCTGGGGCAGCAGCAAATGTAACAGAAGAGGGTCGTATCTTCTCGATTTCGCACTTTCGTCTGGCTTGACCATAAACAACGTTGGATCGCAACCAACGTTTGTCACGACAAGAAGACAGGAGGTGATTGACTTAACGTTATCAAATAGATATCTTAAGGAGATCACAGACTGGAAAGTTCTGTCGGAAGTGTCCATGCCGGACCATAGATACATAGAGTTCCCAATCGAATGCGAAACCAATGTCTCGCAGAGGAGCAGGAACCCCAGGAGAACAAACTGGCCAAAGTTTAGGGAAGAGTTAGCAAGTCGCACGGTGCCTCTCCCACTCAGAACGAGGTGCAAGGTTGAGGTGGCAGTTCGGAACCTGAATGACACCCTAACCCAATGCTTCGAACTGACATGCCCAGTCAAAAAACACCCCTGCAGAACCCCTGTTCCGTGGTGGAACTCGGAATTGCAGAGAAAGCGCAAGGAAACCAGAAAACTTCTGAATAGGTCACTTAAGACCAATCTGGAAGAGGACTGGGACCTGTATCGATTAAAACAAAAAGAATATAAAAGGCTTATTCGAGCTTCGAAAAGTGCCTCTTATAAAGATTTTTGTGGGAAAATCGAAACACTCAGTGAAATCAGCAGACTAGTGAAAGTCCTCAAAAGGGACAAAGCAGTGAGACTGGACACACTAAGAAAACCAGACGGTACCTACACCGAGTCTAAAGCTGAGACCCTCCAACTCATGCTTGAGACTCATTTCCCTGGGAACCGGATCACAGTTGGCTCAACACCAGTGCCGATTTCCGAAACTGGGGATGAGCAGACAAATTCTACTCGCAGAAGCTGGTATATTTCATCACTCGTCGTAACTGATGAAGTCATCAAGTACGCTGTAGCGTCTTTTGATGGTTTCAAGTCACCCGGCACCGATGGCATATATGCAGCACTGCTGCAAGAGGGCATAGACCCTCTACTGCCGGCTCTGAAAATAATTTTCACTGCCAGCCTTGCGCTGGCATACATTCCAAGTACCTGACGTACAGTGAGGGTAGCCTTTATACCGAAAACTGGTAAAGGAGACTACTCACTCGCCAAAAACTTCAGGCCTATCAGTCTCACCTCCTTCATGCTAAAATGCTTGGAGAGGCTGGTCGAACTGCACATGCGCAAAAACGCTCTGCGATCACACCCTCTATCTCAAATGCAACATGCCTACAAGCGCGGAAAATCTTGCGAGACAGCACTTCAAAATCTCGTCGGTAGAATTGAAAGTGCACTTGACAGGAAAGACTACGCACTGGGCATTTTCATCTACATAGAGTTCGCTTTCGACAATGGCATGTGTAACGCGGCCAGGAATCACGGCATAGAGGAATCATTGGTGTTGTGGATAAGAGCAATGCTAATGAACAGGTCTATAATCGCGGAGGCGGAGCGTGACAAGTTTGTAATGTCGGAGGTTAACAAGAGCTGCCCCCATGGCGGAGTCCTGTCTCCCCTCCTATGGTGCATGCTGGTTGATTCTCTGATTTCCGTTTTGAATAGTTCTATCATCTATGCCCAGGCTTATGCAGACGATGTAGCCGTATTGGTTACCGGACCATGTCTTGCGGCCGTCAGCGCACGCGGACGGGCGGCTCTTGACACGATCGATAGCTGGTGTACCAGAAATGGGCTTTCCGTCAACCCTCTTAAAACTCAGGTTGTTCGCTTTACGAGAAGGAGGAATATGACTGGTTCGACTCAACTGGTACTTAAAGGCGTCAATATCCCACTTTCTAATGAAGCCAAATATCTAGGTGTTATCCTGGACAGTAAACTTCTCTGGAAAAGACACATTGAGACGAAAACCTCCAAGGCGCTGTCAGTCTTCTGGCAATGCAAGGGAGTTTTCGGCAAAACCTGGGGTCTATCACCCAAAAGATCCGTTTGGATCTATACGGCAATGATAAGACCACTCCTCCCTTATGCATCAGTCGTTTGGTGGAACAAGCTTTCGCGCAAATACGTGACTGCAGCTTTCACCAAGTCTCAAAGAACAGTTTGTCTCGGCTGCACAGGGGCTTTCCCCAGCACGCCTGGCTCTGCTCTTGATGCTCTGATTAATCTCCCCCCCCTTGATCTCCACATCATGGGATGTACACTCAAGGCCATCTCTCGACTAAAAAGGAATGGTCTTTGGTTCCACTCGCACTGGAGCTTTGATGACCTCGCACACCGCATCTCCTATGATACTACTCTCATGGACATGCCGTCTGATGCAAGGTCGCCAATAACACAGTTGCGACGCTTTTACAAAGTCGACTTTCCACGTGTCCTGGACTGGCTGTGGCCAGAAACTGAACCGGGAAAGGAATGTAGTCGGATTTTCACGGACGGCTCCAAGACAACGGAGGGTTCTGGAGCTGGAGCCTTCGTGGAAAACGACAACATTAGACTTCACGCCTCCTTAGGAAACTTCGCGTCGGTCTTCCAGGCGGAAGCCTTCGCGATCCTAATGGCAACCAACTACATTGTGAAGAATAGGTGGAAGGGAAAAAGTATCTGCGTCTGCAGCGACAGTCAAGCTGTGCTCAAGGCCTTACTCAACCCTTTAACCACTTCCAAGATAGTTCAGGAATGCAAGTCTGGCTGAATTCGCTAAGACTTGTCTGGGTCCCTGGTCATCACGGGATCCTGGGAAACGAAACTGCCGATGAACTAGCTAGGCTAGGTTCAGCAGAGGCATTCGTAGGACCCGAACCCGCCTTGGGATTACCCGCGTCCCTGGTCAGGGCCTCCGTTGATGGTTGGGTATCCCTACAGCACAACCAGAGATGGCGTGACTCTTCAGGATGCAGGGTGACCAAGAGTATGCTCCCAAACGTCTGCAAGAAATCCGCTTCTTTTCTGCTATCCCTAGACAGAAATGAGTGCAGAAGACTTGTTGGCGTATTAACGGGACACTTTACCTTCGCTATGCACCTGAGTCGGCTTGGGCTTAGTGATGTCACACTCTGCGACGCCTGTGGAGAAGGCGAAGACACTTCAGAGCACTTTCTTTGTCAGTGTCCTGCCTTCGCTCGTATCAGGTGGCGGTTATTTGGCGCTGATGTGGTGGGAACTGAAAACCTAAGTTCTATATCACAGAAGCGCATCTTGGTTTTTCTTCGGAAAACCAAGAAATTACATTAAATGAAGGTTACTGCCTGGTAGTACAATGGACCAGTATTTGAGTCTGAGTGCTCCAGTGTAGTTGATCCCAACCTCCAACAAAAAAAAAAAAATGTTCGACTGTGTCACTATTATGCTAATTACTTTTTCCTATGATCAAATCCGGCGCCTCATATTTATTGCACAACATATATTATATTAGTCATAAAACTCATAATCAAGATATTAAAAAATTCATCTTGTCATTAAAAAAGGTTTCGTTAATTATATGTCAATTATATGTGTAAATAACGAAAAAATCGGGCAACTAATTTACTCATGACTAACGTTTAGTCACATTTCTTTAGTAATTAGTCATTATGTTATTTTACTCTGATATGTGACCATTCCGAAGTAGTAACATAAATTAATTCCCTTCACATTTTCTTTGCCAAAAAAGAATCAAATGTCTTTAATCAAATATAACAAACATCAGCCGAATAATACTACAATTTTTCTTACACTACAATCAACTCCTAAATTATGTTGAATGGTGTGCAAATAACTATCAGACTCAGAAGACATCTTCCTCCCAAGTGAAGGAGCGCCACAACCTGCATCTCTAAAACGTTAAATTAACATTGAAAATACTAATGTCCAATGCTACGCGTCAGTATTTTGTTTTGTATAATCCTAATAGAATATTCCAATACATTCGATTTTTTCTTCATTTCTGTACAATACGAATGTAATTTTTAAATAAGGGTACTTTTTTTCATGTTGTTAATTACCTTAAGCCTAGACGCAATAAGTCGGATTTATCTGTGTTCAAAATGAAATCGGTGTACGAAAATGCTTCTCCTAGAATTAAAGAGACAACATCTTTCTCAAATCCATTTTGCTCCAACCATTCCTTTAGAATTTTATCTTCATTTGTGTTCGCTTTTGTTATATTTAATCTCTTTCTCAATTTCCTTTTGCACACATTATTCGTTCGGATGTATTTCACTCCTGTCCTTGCGGAATGGAATCTAAAACAAATAAAAATAATAATAAAACGGTAGAATGTTTTAAATTAAAATATTGATTAAAACAGATGAAATAATCATGATACATGCTTTGCTGATGCAACATAAGACCAATGTGTATGCTTATATCTTCTCATATTTTCTCTTTTGCTATATTCCCTCATGTGTTTTTATTATTATTATTATTTATTAATCTATGATTATAAATACATAAATTAATTTTTACAAAATGAGCGCTAGCTGCAAGGGCTTTCAGCTCTAAGTATATAAACGATTAAAATGTTGGCGCGACGGTCCACAGGGGGACCAGGGTCTAGTGTGCGCATCAACTACTCGTGTTGTGCGCGCTTTTGACGACTCCCAACGGCAAAATTTGAGAAGCTTTTTCTTAAACAGTTATTACTCATTGAGTGTTGTCAGCAGCTCAAAAAAAGGTGGTGCCATGAAAAATTCAAAAAATTCGTGTTGAGCTGGGAATCGAACCTAGACTTTCGGCGTGTGAGCGGCCACATATGTATATAAACGATTAAAGTTAAATATTTAAATGAGATTTGGTTATAAAATTATACATTTTAAGAATGTTTTTTTGATCAAGTTCACTTAATATTGCGTATAGTGATGAGGTGAGGTTGAGAGTCCGGGTGATTGAAATACATGTTGGGCAATCACCTATGCCTAAGACGTGTTTTATATCCATTCTGGAATTACAAGTTTAACATACTGGTGGGTTCTCATTTTTGAGGAGATGTTAATGTGTTAGTGCGGTGTTCTCTAGACGCACTCTGGTAGGGTAGATTGGTTTGGATCTGTCCTTATTTATGCACGAATAGTGATGTTGATAGTTCCAGTCAGGGAGTGGGTAAGCCTTAACTGTGTGTATCTTGACATGTCTTGTTTGGTGTTGACATCGGACAAGAAGACAGAAGCACAGTAAGCAAGATTTGCAGTGGTGTCAGCAATTTCATTACCCTTAATCTCTACATGGCTCCGGACCCACATTATTTTAAGCTTTTTGGGGCTCTTATGAGTTGGTCTCTTATTTTGTTTACTATGTCAGAATTATGATTTGGATTTTTAACTGCATTTATTATTGCCAAACTATCTAAGCATCAACATCTTTTCCATGAATCTTCAAAGCTATTGTCGTGGTTAATGTCAATGGCAATTGCTTCCGCAGTAAAAATGGATGTTTAGGTTGACAGTATGCCTATACTGAGCACTGAACCATCTTCTAATGTAGCCGCAAATGAAACGATGCTATTTGTCCTGAAGCCGTCCGCAAATATGAGCTTCCATCCATCAGACTTTAAAGATTAGGCGATGCTGAGAAAATTTGAAGACAATACTACTTTAGGCGTATTTGATTTGATGTGGTTTAATGGACCACGGTGGGTATCGGTGGATATATGCGCCGAACCTTCGAGCAGTTAATTCCATTTGTTTTGCCCAGGCTAAGACGTTTTGTTTTCATTGATGATATGGTAGAGAAGTAGTCTTTGTCAATTATAGAGTCAGTGGAAAATGACATCTTAGTATAGAGTTTCGCTCTAGTTGCTAATTGGCATTCTTCTAATGATGGTGACTAGCACGTTCTTTACGTATAGCGGCTTGATGGTAAGGAACCTTTATTATGTTCATTGTAGATTGTAGGCAATTTCCGCAATCGATCTTACTAAGTATAATGGAATTGGAAATTGAACAATGAGTGTTAATGTGTGCTTCATTTTTTACTTGCTAAATAATTAATAATATTTGCCCTCGCAGCTATGTTCTTTTAAAGTAGAATACAGTGGGTTTTCCATTTGTACTTATTGTTAAAGGTTAAACCTAGAATTCCTAAGCTATTTAAATTTTCAATATTTAGATTCTTAAAATTTAATGTAAGTCTTGTACATGATAGTTTACGACAGATATGGAAGTGTTTTACGTTTATCTAGTGAAAGTTTGGCACCGGATATATCGGATAAACTTAGGATGTCTCTGATGAAGTTTGAAAATAAAAAATAAATCACTGTGTTTGCCAGGATATATATGCCATCTGCATAAATACAGTGATCGATTAAATTGTGTTGCATTATTATTTTACTTAAATCATCGAAAGAAATGATAAAAAGGACTACAGATAATGGCGAGCCTTTGGGGAATGCCATTGAAAAGAGGGTGGGAAACAGAGAAGCAGTTGTTTACTTTAACACAGATCTTTCTACTTGTGAGGAACGATTTTATGTACCCAATGATTTTAGGTCCGACACCCCAAGTACAAAGTTTATCTATGACTAGACGAAAAAATTACCCCGTCAAACGCTTTTTCGAAATCAAGCGAGAGAATTGTTACATGATTACGAGATGATATGACATTGGATATGAAATAGTCCAGGTGAAGCGGCGCATCGACACAACCTTTAATTGGTTTAAACACTACTTAACTAGAACTAATCAGTCTTTTGGAACCTATAAACCAGAGCAGTCTTTTTGCGACATTTTTTTTTTTTAAATTTCGCCATGCATGGAATGAGGGATATCGGGCGATAATTATTGGCATTTTGAGTGTGTTTGTTTTGATTTGGCATTGGAATTAGTGTTGCCAACTTCCAATACAGTGGGATGATGCCCGTTGCGAGGATGTTATTGTAAAGGTCAAAAAGCTTTACTTTTATCGAGGGATGGAGGTTTTTCAGCATAGGATAATAGATTCAGTCCCTGCTTGGGATTTTTCCTTTAAGCTTATCCAAGCAAGACTCCAGTTCCAGTATAGTTATTGTGGCTTCGATAAGTTTTGCTGCTGGGGAAACTATTTACTAAGGTACCGTTAAGGCAGGTTGACTTTCTTACGTTAAAGTTGGAGCTAAACGAGTCACCTTTAAATTGATTGGACCAGGTGCGAACGAAATAGTTACTGACCTCAGTGGGGGAGAAGATTTGATCTTCCGGGGTTACCACTGAAAGAATGTTCGGCGAAGAGAAATTCCCAGTTAAGCAGCGTATTTTATTCCAGATTTCGGTCGGATTAGGCGTTGAAGTAAATGCATTTAGGCACCTTGATTTGCTTAGTTTTACTTCTCTACGGAACTTAGCGTTTAGTTTTTTAAAAGTAATTAAATTGTTTTGGTTGGGAAGTTTTTTAAACTTATGCCAAGCTTTTACTTTTTCGCGCCTTAAAGTCGTCAGTACTGCACTCCAACATGGTACAATACGCTTGAGAATGGTAGGGGCATTCTGGATAATTGACATGTTTGTAGCAAACCGAATTGCTTTTTGTAGCGAAGCAGCATCTTTGTTTACATTGGACGAGGGGTTTTTGTCTGACAGGTATTCTAAGATGTGCTTATTAAAACAAGGCCAGTTAGCGGCACCATCTCTTGAATTTACGGTTTGTAAAAAAATTGCCATGCCCTGATCCAATGGTGGAAATTATAGGGATCGCTGTTATGGGGATCACCCATAACTCTCCAAAAGGTTCTTGTAAATAATTTGGGAGAGCAGCAAGTTAAGTCTACATGGGCGAGCTGTTGGTAGAGAAGTGAGTAGGCGAGCCATCATTGAGCACAATGATATTGGAGTCATCCAAAAATTGTGGGTTGTGGTTATCATTGTAGATCTTATTATTGTGGTTCATGGTTAACAGTATTTGGGTAACTAATGTAGTAAGCATTATTTTTTATGAGTGATTGAGTAAAAGCTGATATTGGAGATTGTGCTATATTTGTGTTATTGAGTGAGTGAGATTTTATCGGAGGGCTTAATTGAGTTTATATTGTAGACGTTGAGTGAGTTTGGTTGGTTGATGGATGAGATCGAGGAGTTATTGGGTGAAGTGATAGTAGTAAAGAGATATTCAGATATGGGTTTAGTGAGAATTGGTGGTATTGTTGTTTTAGTCGGAGGCTGATATAGGAGAGCTTGAGATTTTTTGATTACCGGGAGATATTGGTTTATTTTGTTGTAGGGAGCTTGTAGTTGGGATGGGGGGAGAGAGATTTGAGTTGTTTTGTGTAATTGAGTTTGGTTGTGTTCTTGGCAGACTAGCATTGCTTGCAACTTTGGAGTATGTTGCCTGAAGAGGTGGGGAGGGGTTTAATTCCTTGAAAATTTTTTTTCCATCAGCCATACTGCATTTGTGTATGGTTTTTATTTTGAGTATCCCTTTTGCTTGCTGGTAGCGCAGACCATTTTTAGAGAGGCAGGGTGATCACCGTTGCAGTTAGGGCATTGTGTTCGTGTGCATTTCACGCATGAGTTGTTCCCTCTGCACCGTTTGTATGTGTATTTTAAGAGCTGGCAGTTTTAGCATCGCATTGGATTAGGGAAATATTCGGTAACCATGTACCATCCAATGTTTAAACTACTTGGGGGTCGGTCCAGATCAAATGTAAATAGGATCAGTCCAGTACGTTGGTTCCCACCTTCGATTTTTTTAAATTTAAAGACATCAATGACACCTCAAGATCTCATTTCGTCCACAGAATGAAAAATGAAAAATGTTTGTATCGCATCACCTTGCATGTGAAGGTTTGTATTTTTACTAGAAATGAAAGAATACACTGTTAAGGAAAAAAGATATTAGTCACTGAGAACGCACTGTTAGAAAACTAGCCGGAGAGAAGACGATTGACAAAAAGATGGTGCCTGGTGGGGTGGTTGTCGATGACTGCATGTGTTTTTAAATCACATATATTGTAACATTTAGGAGAATTCACTGTTTATTTCACTAAAGAAAAATGCCGTGAAATGGAAAAACTATTAACCGTCGACTTATCAGATTAAAGGAAAATCACGCTCTTCTTCGACCTCAGAAAAGATGTCATAGCAACAATAAAATGATAATTCAACAAAAATATTGTCGGATTCATTCTGTCATTCTGAGGGATTAATATTAAATATATAAATATTTGCTACACGAGAGACACAGAGACAACAGTCTGACATTAAACTTATACGGCGACCCAAATATCGCACTTATATACAGTTGTGTTTATAAAAATAGCAGTGCTCCTCAAAAATGACAAATAATTTTATATTAACTCAAATTGTTTTATTATTTTTTCAAAAAACGTATACAAAAGTAAAGTATTTTAGTCTCAACCGTTATATCACAAAATAAACAGGTATATCACAAAACAAAATAAATAATTTTTAATTTTAAAAATTAATAAAATTAATAATTTTTGGTCGTAGTAATATTTCGCAGTTGTTCATAAAAATAGCAGTGTTTAGAATTATGCTGTGCCTAGACAACAAAAATCAATGAAACAGTATTAAATCATTATTATTTACAGCTTACCATTAGTACTTTGTAGCAAAGCCTTTGAATTTCATCACTGCGCTGCATCTTCGTGGCATTGAGTCCACCAGACATCCGACAGAATTGTTAACATCGCCCCACAAGTTCTCAATGGGGTTTAGGTCAGGGGATTGTGCTGGCCACTCCATAACGATTATTCTTTTTCCATCAAACCAAAATTTTGCCCGTTTTGACGTATGTTTTTGGTCATTATCTTGTTGGTCTACCCAAACTATTGGCATTTCCTCCTCGGCATATGGCAGCACAACCTCTTCTAAAATGTTAAAGTACTCAGCACCGTCCATTATACCCTTGAGAGGATATATAGGCCCAACCCCATTATATGAGAAACAGGCCCAAATCATTAGTTTTGCTACTTCGTGTTTAACAGTTTTAATTGTATAACGGGGATTATTTTCTTCATTCTTTGGTCTTACATATTCTCGACGACCGTTGAACCCAAATAAGACTATTTTGCTTTCATCGCTCCATAGAATATTCCTCCATTTCTCCTAAAGCCAATCTTTGTGAAACTTTGCGAATGCCAATCTTTTTTGCACATGCTTTTTTGTCAAAAGCGGTACTTTTCGCGGACTTCGAGCTGGTAATTTAGTCTCTAGAAGACGTTTTCTACCCGTCGCAGCACTCACCGGAAGTTGGAGTTCATCCCTTATCTGTCTGGAGCTTATTGAAGGGTTCTCCTTTGTCATTTGGATAATTTTTCGGTCAGTTCGCTTAGCCGTCACTCTTTTTGGACCAAGTGTTTCGGGCCTAGCTTTCCAGTTTGGCGCATTGCTGACCATTTCCGCTGAACATCCTATGGTTTCCTGGATTGAACCATATGTTTTTCCTTCTAAACGCAATTTTTTTTTATCAAATTCCGCATATCTTCGGTACAATGTTTTGATCGACCCATATATCTAACTTTAAAGTATGTTAATAAAAGACAGCATATACAAAAACATTCACTTACCAAACAAGAATACACAAATATTTTTTAAACTCTAAACAACAATTTCTGAGACACTTCATGGTTAAATAAAAAAAACGCTGCTATTTTTATGAACAGGCTTCTATCAACAGATTTCAATGAATGAGTGAAAAAAAGAGAAAGTAAGCATTTATATTTAATTTTTTGGCATGGGATCTTAGTTACCGGAAAATACAATAAAACCGGTTATACATTTGGAAAAAGGATCTTTTTAGAAATATGTTGCTAATTATCTAAGTCGTATAACTACTGCTATTTTCATGAACACAGCTGTATATATAATAGAAAAATTAAAAAAAACATGTCAAGGTAATAGCTTTAGGTACCCTGCATATTTGGTTGAAGAGTATCAATCAGACTTTAAGTGAAAGCACGGCCTAAACTCTGTCGATTAGACCACCTGCTTTGTAGAGACTGGATAATGTAATCAAGGAGCTGTGGGTATCAGCAACTTACCTTATTATTTCTCTTATAATCGGATTAATCTTTGTCACTATCATTGTCATTTCCATGTTCATCACATCATTGTGGTTATAATAATCATTACCATTATACTTTTCATTTCTTTTATCTTTATGTTACAAAAATTGTTTTATTTTGTCATTTAGTTTGAAAACAAGACGACTGTTTTTAACTACATTTTCCTAAGGTATGCTTTCTTATCTAGATAATGTTCGTTAAACGAAATTTGACCTATAATCACAAGTATGTCTGATAAATATTACGGATGAACACACCGCATGGGTATATATGTATACTATAAAGTTCACCTCGAACCTTTGTATGTTATTTATTTTGAACAACATATATAAAAACAATATAAATTAATAAAACCATATCTGTTCATTACAGATTTATAGTTAACAACTGTAATTTTGTATGTAGGAGGAACTCACCTAGTGTTACCAAACGATTTTCTTAGATACTGTATTGAAGTATTTAATTCTTTAAGTAAATCCATTTCTTCCTTTCGCTGTGCTTCGTTAATTTTTAATAACGCCTGAAGAAATTCTTGTGCATCAATAATTTTATCCAAAATTTGCTTAGTTTGTTTAATGAATGGGTGAGTTTTCCTTGCGTCATTATCATTTTGGTAGTTTGACATGGAATCAGAATCTATTTCCCCATCATTACTTACAGTATTATCTTGCCCTGCTAAATTCGCTCCAAGCTCTATTACAAAGAAATTCTTATTCAGTGAATCTGGTATCTACATTAAATTATCTTACCTGGCGAGAGTATCATAATGCCTGCTTGAACAGCCTTTTTAACAAGATTATCCAGAGCAAACATCCAGTGAGGTTTTATACAATGTAGACGTAAAACTGTAATAACTGCTTCTTGAAATGTGTATAACGCCAAATGCAAATGATCGATTGCGGTAGTATCGAAGTCCAGGTTTTCCTTTATTTCATTAATGCAGTGGTCTAGTATGTCCTTGTTCTGGTCAATTATATACTGTCGAAGGCCTCTTATCATCGCACATAGATCAGTTCTTTTCAAGGCTACTTTATTCTTATTGTGTGTCTCCAGTTTTTCCATCCATATATCACAAATTTTACTTTCATCATTTGATAAGACTTTGGACAGAGTTGTCCTTCGCTGCGAATCTTTTTTCAATAAGTAAAAACCATCGGTCTCACTTGTTTCAGACATATTGGATTTCGATATGCTGCAAGGAATACTTGTGTCTGAATTTCGTCTACACAGATTCAGTGGCTGGTCTTCAACAATGATGCTAGTTGTATGACAGCTGAAAAGAAAATCAAAAAGAATCACATTTACAATAAATTAAAGAACTACAATACAAACAAAACAACTTTTATTGTTCTTGAATTATTGTTTTCATTTCCAATTAGCTTTAAGCTCTATGGTTGTGCACGTAGGTATCGAAAGGAGAAATTTATTTTATATACAGGTTGTAAATATTAGTTGTAAATAAATAATGATAATACACTTGAGTGTTGAGTGTTAGTACAACAATGATTTCTTTTGCCATTTATTTCTACAATTTCAGCTTTCAGTGTCGTAATTAAACAGTGATTTTCTCACTCGTATATAACTAAAATTAAGCTGCCTTATTATATAATTCTTATTTTAGTTTCGATCAAAAGGGTCCAATACGTCAAATTTTTATTAATGTACAACAACAACATATTTTTTTTGGTTATTTTTATTATTATATCAAAAACATTAAAATTTATAAATTATATTTTTTTAAACTTACTCCAATTCGGGGGTTGTAGGTGTGTTACAGCTATTATTAGCGCTATGCTTAAATCCAGAGTTGGGTTTGCTTGGAACTGATATACTTCTACTAAATTCGTTATTACTGTTTCCCAATCGAAGTTTTGGATGCTTACTAAAAATAAAAATAAAAAAAAAACAGTTGACTACAAAACTTGTTATAAACCTGTTACTGTGTGTATTTCCATACTCTGATAAAAACGGATCTTCTAAGAGGCAGGCAGCGGTAGGACGATCCAAAACATTTATGGCAAAGCACCGAAGAATAAAATTTCTAGCTATTGGTGAAACTTCGGGCGGTATGTTCGGATGTTTTTTATGGTAGCCCACTTTAAACAGGGCAGCTTCCGGAGATCCAAGTTCAATGAATGGAGGTTTACCTGTCGCCATTTCTACATTTGTACATCCAAAAGACCAAATATCTGCCGCTGGACCATATCCCCTAAAACCTTGATCAATTACCTCAGGGGCCATATACTGTAAGGTCCCGGTGAACGTTTTAACAATTGGGTTTATTCCTGCTAGTCTTTTGGAAGTGCCAAAGTCAGATATTTTAACAACTCCGCTATAAGTGTTAACTAAAACGTTATCTCCTTTTATATCTCTATGAACAATTTTTTGTTCATGTAAATAACGTAAGCCCTCTAGAATTTGTTTAGAATAAAAAGACATTGTTGACTCATTGTCTTTCAAGGGGCCCCATTTTTCTCTTAACAGATCTGAGAGAGAGCCTCCCGGTACTTGCTCCATAAATATTTTAAAAAATCCACCTTCCGATACTGAGCCTAAGTACTGTAAAAAACAATTAATGTTGGTTGGTTGGGATATGGTTTAACTGATGTTTGTGGTTAGTTAAGCTTACTTACTTGCACGATATTTCTATGTCTAAGTTGAGAATGAAGTTTAATTTCTTCGTGTAAAGGTTGCACATCCTGAGAGTTTTTTTCTGGCACCTCTTTAATTGCTATTCTAACTTGTGTTTTTAAGTCTCTAGCAGCATAGACAGTTCCGTATGTTCCTTTTCCTAAAATTATTCTTCTGTTCTGGTCATCTAAATCATATTCATACTAAAATCAATAAATTGACTTTTATTGAAAATATATGGAATTTAACGTATAGATTACCTGGATTTGAGTTTCATTAATGGATAAATTCACAAAAACATCCTGATCTGAAGCCATTTCTAAAACAAGTTCGTAAAACTTTCTCCGACAAGTACTCGTAGGAAAATATATTTGAAAATCATCTGAATTGTGGTGAACGTACAAAAAAGCACATCTATCATCACGCTTATACAAACTGACTGATTTGATTTGACTGGCGGTAAAAACAAAATTATGTATTTTCTTACAAAGATTATTTGTGTGTGGTAAACACAAATTCACTATTTGTATTGACTTTTCATCTGCATCCATATTGATAGTTATGTAGCTCGGTACATTAATGTTTTGCGGCTCAACAATCTGGTTAGAAGTAAATAGATATGTCATATATATAGATATAAGTCATATATGTGCAATAATTTAATACCATCAACAATGTATTTATTATATTCACTTATTATAAACAAATTTTAAAAAGATATTGTAAAGGCATGTGCATAAAAGAATGGCATACACATTAACCATTTTCGCTAAAATATTTATAAAACAAATTTATGTGGGCTATACTTGTATCACATGTTCTTTTCTCAAGTTTGAATCCTGAAAACTAACGAATTATAAACGTAATTAAAAGTAACTAAAAAGGAAAAGTTGAAACGTAAACAATTTACTATTATCTCTATTCAAACCAATTACTTAAGACACAAAATGTAGGCTAATCCTTACATTACCGTAAGGGTAAAATATAATAATGTATTTCTCTTTGTATATGCTAACACGAAAAAAGGTCAAATAAGATGAATTTAGATGCCCTATTTGCAGTAAACGGGAACTAAAACGAATCTTGAAACGTGAATAATCCTGATATACATTTGCACCTAAAATTATATGTTGAGCAAACATTAATAATAATTGTTGGCGCGACAGTCCACAGGGGACCAGGGCCCAGCTTAGTTTAATTCTTCGTGAAGTGATGTTGTTAAGAACATTATATTATATGGTTGGTTTCTTAATGTAATAATTGTATGGTGCGACAGTCCACAGAGGACCAGGGTCTAGCTTGCTTATCAACTACTCATGTTGTGCGCGCTACTGTTCTCTCACGAGTAGATGGGACCTACAGTTTTTTGCCGACTCCAAACGGCGAAGTTTGAGAAGCTTTCTTAGACAGTTATTACTCTTTGAGTGTTGTCAGCAGCTCGAAAGAGGTGGTGCCGTGAAAAATTCGAGGTGTTCAGCCGGGAATCGAAACTAGACTCTTCGGCGTGTGAGCGTCGCACTCTACCCACTACGCCCACAAACATTAAAAAAAAAAACTGAAACTGCACATTTTAGATCTACTGGTGAGTTTGTTTCACGAAGATGTGATAAATTTAAGAATATCACACTAAAATATGTTCTTAAATATTAAAACCATTTGGAATCCAAGTTAAATTAATGAAGAATAAACTGTAATTATTCCAATATTTCTAAATCCAAAAAACGGTAGGCCCTTTCTACTCGTGAGAGAACAGTAGCGCGCACAACACGAGTAGTTGATAAGCAAGCTAAACCCTGGTCCTCTGTGGATTGTCGCGCCATACAATTATTACATTTAGAAACCAACCATATAATATAATGTTCTTAGTAACATCATTTCACGAAGAATTAAACTAAGCTGTTTAAGATTTGTTTGCTGCAATTATAATTACCGGACTAGAACAACGTTGCTCATATTTTAACGTCTTCACATTTTGCCACTTTACGAATAAGGCGGCAACAAACAGAAAGTGATATTCCGAATTGAAAAGTATATTTCTAAATCAATGTCATTCCAATGTAAATCGATCTTCTCCACTAAGCTACATTATATTCTTAATGGCAGATCTGCAACCACTCATCTTCCTAAATTCGTCTACAACACTACGTGAATCAGAGAATTGTTATAAAGTTCACGAAAATGCTGGCCACGGTCAAACAAATTATTGATTTTAAGTTGAGAGTGCTTGGCACTCTGCTACTTCCCGAGGTTGTCTCACATCATAATGATAATAATCGGGGACAAAGGCTTGTAATGAGTAAAAGACTTTTTGGCAACGGATAGACCATCGTTTTCCCGAAGCAGATTGTAGAACTCACACCAGATAACTATGTTAAAGTACAATCGATCCGCAAACGATCAGACACCTTACAAATAGATTGCAGAGTACCACATATGTACAAATTGATAATATCATAGAAAGAACAGTTCAGAAGACCTTTCTTAAGATAAAACCAGCAGCATCTACAATAATGCGGGGATAGACTCACTTTAAGTGCTAGCAACCGATAGACTATCGTTTTTCCGAAGCAGCTCGTAGAACTTACACAAACAACACAAACCAACGCAATGTCCGTTCTCCTATACAGAAAACATGGATTTTACGTCAAATGAGCGCTCTCTCTCGAGAGTAAAATATTTCCCTACCCTGCTCATTTTAACACAAGCGATTTTTGTGGGTAGGTTGTTGATTTTCTGTCAAATTAATTGGTGTGCGTACAGAGATAAGTGAGCATTGACCCATTATCTCTGTGTATGTGTCTCAAATTTTGTTTTTGTTTTCTGTATCGAAAACGTGAGTTTGACATTTCTTCATGTGATGCTTTACACATTTGGTTTAGATGCTTTCCTGAACTTTGCCTCTTTCTGAAAGCGATTTACCCCCCAAATCAAATCCTACGCAGACATTGGTAAGATTGTCAAAAGATACACGCCGATACACGATCTGCAGCATGGTAGAATGTTTTTGGGGAAACATCGAACCTCTGAAACCGACCTCATACTGGGTGTCCACAAAAACTAACTGCAAGGAAGTAAGAAAAGGGAAGAAACGTTGAAAAAAAAATGATATCAACTGAGGTAGTTGCGGAAATAAAAGAAGTAATGGGTAAGGAAATCCATGCGAGAACCGTGCGTAGAACGCTGAATGGTGCTGGTTACAGATCCAGAATGGCAAGGAAAACACCCTTAATAAGTAAAGCAAATAAGAAGAGATTAGAATTTGCAAAATCTTTTAAAGACAAGCGTACCGGCTTCGGGAACAGTGAAAGTCGAGAAAGACTTTTATCAATACAATGTAGAAAGAAGAACATATAAATCTAATTTTACAAAAACATGAGCAATATATATTCCATTTTATTAAAAAAAAACGATGAAAAAGAAGTTGGGAAGTAATAGGTCTGTTCCTATTGCTCTGAAGAGTAAAATGAGAGAGTAAATTAATTTCTGCAGAGGACAAATCTGTGGGCAGCAGATGACTGTCAAATTGAAAGTAAAAAAAAACCTCTGACATTAAATGTGGTTGCGTAAAAAGCTTCTCAAACTTCGCCCTTCGGAGTCGGCAAAAAACTGTAGATCCCTTCTACTCGTGAGGACACAGTAGCGCGCACCACACAAGAAGTTGAGGAGCAAGCTAGGCCCTGGTCCGCCTGTGGACTGCCGCTCCAACCAATTATTATTTATTTTTGACGGTTCGTTAATTCTGCGAATTTCTACGAAAAGTCGTTTCACAAGTTTTGGCAGTGTTACTCTTTCCAAAAAATATTTTTACCCAAACTAATCATCTACGAATTTCTGTGCACAAACGAATTAGAATGGTGGTCAACATTTACACAAGTAGAATATTAGGAGGCGTAATCTAAAAGTGGTTTACTTTATATTTGCCGAACTAAACTCAACTTAAACTTAAAACTTAAAATAATTAGTGAAAAACAAGAAGTAAATATTGGTATGTCACAATGTTGTCTTAAAACCGTTGTTATTCTTAGTATACGTAAAAACATTGTTTGTAATATTTAAGAAACGTTTGTCTTAAATAAAAGCAAGTTTAATTTGTGGTAGGCCTGATGGCGTGAGATTGATATTTCACAAACTCATAGCTCTTGTCAAACATTATTTGTTTTAAATAACAAACAGAAAAATGATGATCTCCTATCGCTAGTGGGGGGAAGTCAATGCTTGGTGGTTACTTTACTGAACTAGTCTTAATTTAAATATTATTATTATTATTATCACAATTTATTAGGATATAATTTAAAACTATACACTTATATATAATGCTTATATAGGTAAAAATTGTGGAAATGTTATGAAGGGTTGGAGATTTGAGCAGAAGATGAACTGGTGGGTTTGTGGTGTTGTTGTGTGCAGAGCCCAGTATATGGCCGACGTCATACCGTCCGTGGCAAGTGTTGCATGAGGTGGAGGGGTGCCTTTGAGAAGATGTTGGCGTGTATGGACTGTGTGCCCTAGTCGTAGTCTCGCGAAGAATATTGTTTTGAGCTTTTGAGGTGGTGGTGGGATAAGATGGACTGCTGCGATCTGGATTAAATAGGGTATAGTGATGGTGGTAGTTTTGTCAGTTTAACATAAGACGGGTGGTGAGATTGCGCTTTAGTAACCGTAACGCGTCAGAAATGGTAGTAACGTCAAATTGGTACGTTGGAGCCCGGTGAGCAAGTCTTGCTTCACGGTCGGCTAATTCATTTCCCTTTATACCTACGTGACTTGGGACCCACATAACATAATTTTAGTTTTATTTGGGGACTTGACGATGCATGTCTTGATTGGGATTACCAACCGCGTTAATCGTAGACAAGCTGTCCGAGCAGATCACAATTCCCCCCCCCCCCCCCCCCCCTGCTTAGTGGCGATGGTAATGGCTTTATAAATAGCTAGGGCTTCTGCTGTGAAGATGGAGACATGAGTAGGCAGAAAACCGCCGATGATCAGAGATCCATTTTCCTTTGTGACACCAAAAGACGTACTGTTATCCCTTTGTTTTCAGGGATGAGGAAATGCGACGAAATACACCAATATAAGACTCTTTCGGCGTATTGCTTTTGTCGAATAGCGTTAAGTCTATAATTAGTGAAGTTGGCTATAACGTCCATGGTGGCACGGTGGGAGTGCGTTGGCCTAATCAGAGATTTTGATAGAGAGGACTGCACTCGTTTTGAGTATTTCATGTTTTTAGCGGTAGCAAAATCTCTACTTGTGATGGAGTTCTTGGTATGAAGGAATTTTAAGTACAGCTTCGCTTGTGTGTTCTAATCGCTCTTCAATATAGAGTAGACCCGTTTCCACAAGGACGTTCATGATAGGTGGTACGAAAGGCGTTGATGCTACGACGGGCGGCTTGATGGTATGGGGCCTTGATGATGTTGATAGTTGATTTAGGTGCATTTCTGTAGATACACAACCCGTAGTCAATCTTGCTAAGCAATAATGACTTAGAAATCTTACTTAATGTATTGAAATGAGTGTTGCATTTTTTGTTTGCTAAGAAGTTAATAATATTTGCCCTGGCAGTTAGGTTTTTCTTAAGGCCAAGACAATGATTATACCAATTATATTTATTGTTAACAACTAGGCCAAGAATACTTAGGTTATTTACACTAGTGATAACTACATTATTAACTCTAAGAGATATATCGCTGCTGCAATTCTTTTTCCGACAGATGTGTAAAATTTTGCATTTCAAGAGAAAGATTTGCCCCAGAGGAATTAGAATATCTTAAGATGTCTTCAAGTAATGCTGTAATCATACTTCTTGCCTTACACTTATCATTGTGTTTGCAAAGCACGAAAATATCGTCTGCATATATAAAATGATCGAGGTGTTTATGCTTATTTATTATGTTTGATAATTCGTCAAAAGCGATTATGAATAAAACGATCGAAAGTGGGGTGACTTGGGGTATGGCGTTAAAGAGGGGAAGGGTTGAAGAGAAACAGTTGTTGACTCTCACACAGATTTTCCTATGGGATAGAAAGGAACGAATGTAATTTTAGATTCTTGGGCCAATACCCCAGGTTTTGAGTTTTCTTATCCCAACTCTATCAAATGCCTTTTCAAAATAGAGGGAAAGAATTGTTGCGTGGTTTCTGGCGGAGACTGCTTTGGTTAAGTAGAAATCTAGGTGGGTGAGTGCATCGGCACAACCCTTGTTGTTGCAACTTGGTTTTGGCTAAGAACCACATTTGGATTCAATGAACCACATTAAGCGTTTGGTAATTATTTTTTCTAAAACCTTAGAAATACAAGGCATAAGGGAAATGGGTCGGAAACCTTCTATTACACTTATATTTTGATTCGTCTTGTTTGCGAAGGGCAAGTACTGTTGCTGATTTCCAATACTGAGGGATTGTACCAGTGTGCAAGATGATATTGTAAAAGGCAATAAGTCTAGATTTTGCTTCAAGTGGAAGATATTTGAGCATGGGGTATGATACTCGGTCCCTACTAGGTGTTTTAGCTTTGAGTTTGGCCAGACAATATTCTAGTTCCATTAGGGTAATATCTGTTTCAATTTGTCTGGCGGAGTCTGCAGGAGTGTTGGAAGCAGTTGTAGATAAAGCTAGTTTCTTTTCAACTCTGAAATTGGTGGGAAAATACTCATCTTTCAAGAAATTCGGCCAACTGAGGGCAAAAAATTTACAGTCTTCTGGTGTTGATATTGAGTTTATTGTGTTTCTGGTGTTGACTTGTTATTTATGGTAGAAGTGAAATCGCGCAGGCATTTCCCTGTGCTCTCCTTAACTGCTCTACGAAACTTTGCATTCGCGTTTTTGCAACATATTAGATTTGTGGTGCTGGGATGCCTTTTAAAGATTTTCCACGCTGTCTGCTTTTCGTTTCGTAAGTAAGGCAAGTAAGGAGCTCCACCATGGCACTACCCGGTTTTGGAGGCGCGGAGAGCTTTGTGGGATGGACATGTTTGCGACTGTTCTTATGGCATTGTGAAGCGTAGCGGCCTTTATTAATATTAGCAGAGATGGTGTTACGCGACAGAAAATCTAAGATGTGCTTGTTATAACAAGCCCAGTTAACATTGTCAGTTTTAAATTTCGGGTTACAAGGTGGATTGCCGTTTCCCGGGCCAAGAACAATTGTGGAAATAATTGGAAAGTGGTCGCTGTTATAGAGATCATCCAGTATTTCCCAAGAAACTTTTGTGTGAAGCTCAGGAGAACAACATGTAATGCCCACGTTTGTTAGGGTTCCATGGGTGGAGAGAGTTAGAGTTATTTATGAAGGATTCAACCTCTCTGCCTCTAGTATTGGTGGTATTTGAGCCCCATAGGGCACTCCAGGCGTTGACATCGTCTACTAGGATAAACGGGGAGTGGATTTGAAGAGTTATACCTATTTTCCAAATCATCTTTTATAAAAGTTAGATCGGCCAGGATGTAAATTGACACCAGTGTAAATTTGATTTTAAGTTCGAAATCGAAAGCGAGAGCTAATATATTTGAGATGATGAGAATTTTTTTATGAGGTATGTTGTTCTTTATTAAGACCGCTATCCCTTGTTTTGAAGAGGTATTATAGGAGTAGTTGTGGAAATACCCTGTAAAGCCACGAGGTGTCTGCGGTGTGAAAGAATACGCAAGGTGGATCTTTTGAAGCGACACAAAACATGGTCTTTGTTCTTTGTTAAAGGTTTAATTCGTCGTAGTTGTTGATGAAACCGTTAATGTTCCATTGAAGGATTTTAAAACTGCTGTTCGAATGGGCTGATTGATTTATAGTTGGCTGAGAATGAGGTCGCAGTTCAGATCGGTGGTGGTGATTTGCGGAAAGCATTAATTTTTTGTTTTCATTTGAAGAAAAGTGCTGCAGAGTCGCATCGAATGCTTGTCGAGGCATATGGTGATCATGCTCTATCAGAAGCAACATGGAAAAGATGGTTTCAACGGTTCAGAAATAATGATTTTGATGTGAGAAATGAGGAACGTGGGAGACCACAAAAAAAGTTTGAAGACGCCGAATTGCAAACTAATTTGGATGAAGATGACACTTTGAGTCAAAAGCAAATGGCATCAATGTTAAATGTTGCAAAACAAACAATTTCTGACCGTTTAAAAGCTATGGGAAAGATCCAAAAGTGTGGAAAATGGGTGCCACATGAATTGAATGAAAGACAGATGGAAAACCGAAAAAACACTTGTGAAATTTTGCTTCAAAGACACGGAAGAAAATCGGTTTTGCATCGGATTGTTACTGGCAATTAAAAATGGATTTATTTTAAGAATCCTAAACGGAAAAAATCGTGGGTTAATCTGGGACAACCATCAACATCGACTGCAAAACCAGATCGATTCGGCAAGAAGACAATGCTGTGTGTTTGGTGGGACCACAAAGGTGTGCTGTACTGATCACTACCGACAACAAATGATCAATTTGAACCATGCATTGATCGAGAAACGACCAGAATGGGCCAGAAGACACGGTAGGGTAATTTTGCTCCATGACAATGCACCTGCACACAAAGCAAAACCGGTTCAGGGTACAATCAAAACACTTGGCTGGGGGCAGCTACCCCACCCGCCGTATTCACCAGACTTGGCTCCTACCGACTACCATTTGTTTTCATCGATGGGACACGCATTGGCTGAGCACCACGTTGATTCCTACGAGGAGGTTAAAAATTGCGTATCCGATTGGTTTGCTTTAAAAGACGAACAATTTTATTAGCGTGGTATTCACTAATTGTCAGAAAAGTGGTCAAAATGTGTAGAAAACAATGGCTAATACTTTGAATAAAATGTTTTTACTTTCCCATTAATAATTAGTGTTTTATTTTCAAAAAAAACGCTGATACACATCCAAAGGAAGGGGTTGAAATTAACTTTTCACAATAACACGGCAGGTTTGCTTCTCTGGTCTTTTTGCTTTGTTTTGCTTTGTTTGTTTGCTTTGTTACCGGTCTTTTAGCGTACCTTTTGTTGCTGTATAAAATAAGTTAGCATTGACCCATTAACTCTGTGTATGTGTCTCGAATGTTGTTGTTGTTTTTATTTTCTGTATCGAATGAGTGAATTTGACAATCGTTCATGACATACTTTAAATATTTGGCTTAGATGCATTTCCATACTTTGCCTCTAGTGAACTAGTTGACATAGAGAACCACCAAGTATGCTACATTAGTATTCAAGCTTGCTTTGTTTTACTTTAATAAATTACAATAACAGGGGGCATGGGCCTATGCACGCGAGGTAACGTCGTTGATTGCGCTCAACATGGCGAGCTGCCAAGGCAATCCTCGTTAGTGCACAGGTCAAGTTGACATACAGCCTCCAAGTGGCGCCCCCTGGATAGCCATCACAACACCCGTTGTATGGTGAACTAATGTATGCAGCGACCTCCTCTGCCCGAGGATTTAAATAATGGGCCTGGCCTACCAGTCTGTGGGTTGTGCATGAGGGTAACTTCCTCACCACGTTAAAACCAGAAGTTCAGAGACAACATCATGCCTCGGATAGTGAAGGATCAACTGTTGACGACCCCAGCAAACGTTTTAAGGACAAAGATTTTCGGTTTTGCACGTGGAATGTGAGGTCCCTTAACAGCTACAAAGCTGACATAACCGCCATCCAGGAAGTGCGATGGGATGGGCCTGGCATAAAAGGGCTGAAGAACTGCGATATCTACTACAGCAATTGCTATAGAGAGAGAAGGCAGCGCTTATTCGGATGCGGATTTGTTGTTCGAGGCAGACTTAGCAAAAAGTCTTGAGCTACGACCCAGTCAGCGAACGCCTTATGACGCCTCATGACAATCCGCATCAAGGCTAAATTCGGGAGCATCAGCCTAATATGCGCTCACGCCCCGACAGAGGAGAAGGATGACAACATCAAGGATGACTTCTATGATCTCCTAGAAAGAACATACGATCGATGCCCCAGCTACGACACCAAGATCGTTCTAGAAGATTTCAAACCCTGGTAGCTAGCGCTTTATTGTTGTTATTGTTAATATAATTTACTTATATTCTCAATAAAGTTATAATAATAATAATAATAATAATAATAATAATAATAATAATAATAATAATACTAATAATAATATTAATAATAATAATAATAATAATAATAATAATAATAAAAATAATAATAATAATAATAATAATAATAATAATAATAATAATAATAATAATAATAATAATAATAATAATAATAATAATAATAATAATAATAATAATAATAATAATAATAATAATAATAATAATAATAATAATAATAATAATAATAATAATAATAATAATAATAATAATAATAATAATAATAATAAGAATACGAATAAGAATAAGAATACGAATAAGAATAATAATACTTTCACAATAATAGTTACTGTAACAATAATAACGTACCAAATAAAAATAATTTAGAACAAAATACAAGATTTTTCCAGTAGGTAATAACAGAAACTCCAGCCAGTTTAAACTCGGTCGTTCGGGAGACCTTAGATGACAATCGGGCAAATATCGTCAGAAACAGAATGTGATTACGCGAAGATTGGACCATGTTTCGGTAGATGAATTTCGTGTCTCGGTAAAGGAAACAAAGTTTTTTACGAACTAGTCTCGGAAAATTTACCTATGATTCAAATAACGTTAGTAAAATGTAAAACCAAGCATTTATATACACAGACCCTTCTTTAAGTATTATTATAAATAAATAATAACGAACGAGATGCGGGGAATCCAGCTCTAGTTCAGCTCCAACTTTCTGCCAAGAAATTCTAAATTTGTATCATCATAATGTAAGTGCTTTAAGAACAAAATTAAGTAATCTTCGTTTAACTCTATCCAATGATACTTATGATATAATACTTATAACGGAATCTTGGTTAAATGTAAATATTGTAACGTCTGAATTTTCTGATTCCGATAGTTACATTATATTTAGAAAGGATAGGTGTAGTTACACGTCTGGCTCAGATAGAGGTGGTGGTGTATTAATTGCAGTAAGATCCTATTTCAGTTGCTAAATCTAAATCTCTTCTCTGATACACTTCCATCCTCCTCTGATTGGGATGTTGATCAATTAATTGTAAAAATTAAAATTTCTAATGTCACCGGATTATTTATTGTTTGCAGTTATATTCCTCCTAGAAGTTCAATTGATTTATACAAATTACATCTTTATAATTGTTCCAATATTTTTTATAATTTATCTGATTCGCAATAGTTTTAATACGTTGGAGACTTTAATCTAGGTGACATTGTATGGCAAATGGATTGCGATGATTAATCCCTCATCCCTACTAATGTAAAGACGGAAACTGAAACATTGGTAACTGAGTTTTTTAGCCAATGTAATTTTTTGCAATGTAATACTTGACCTTGTATTCGTCGACAATAAAGTTTATTTAATGCTCGAGAAAACCGAGTTACAAATGTTTTGGAATTCCGTTCATCATTGTGGCTTAAATACTTCAATAAACTTTTATTCTTATTCTAGCTCGTACGGGCTAAGCAAAAAGCCTGAAATTAAGTTTAATTATAAAAATGCGAATTACTCTGCTATAAACAGTTATTTAAATGGACTGGATTGGACAGATATATTAAAATTTCCCGACTTAAATGAGAATTACAGATCTCTGAGCAATGCAATCAATTATTCAATAGAGCGAAATATCCCTAAGAAATTTATTTTTAAAAGTTCGAATCCGGTAAGGTTTAGTAGAAGGCTACCTCGACTCAAAAATAAAAAAAAAGCTTTTAAAAGATTAAAGAGTAACCCTAATAATCCAGGCCTTCCAGTTCTATAGCTGAAACTTCAAAAAGATTTCGACTATCTCTATCGCTTTCTCTACCGTTCGTATCTTCTTACTACCGAATCAAATATACGACGCAATAGTAAGCAATTTTGAAGTTACTTTAACTCCAGGCGCAAATCAAATGAAATTCCCAATTCTATGGACTATTTAGACAGGACGTCCAACTGTATGTCAATGACCTGTAAAATGTTTGCTGACTATTTTAAGTCCGTATATTCTAAAGACTCTCCATCTCAAGAAATACCACAGACATGTGAATTATTTCAAAATGGCTCCCTTAAAATTGAAATTTCCAACGTTCTTAATTCTTTATCCCAAATTGACAGTGATGCATTTACAGGTACTGATTGACTCTCAGCCTAATATGCGCTCACGCCCCGACAGAGGAGAGGGATGAAAACATCAAGGATGACTTCTACGATATCCTAGAAAGAACATACGATCGATACCCCAGCTATGACACCAAGATCGTTCTAGGAGATTTCAACGCTCAGCTGGGAAAGGAGGACATCTTTGCTGGAGTCATCGGTAAACACAGCCTGCACGACAACACATCCGGAAACGGACTCAGGCTGTTGGACTTCGCCTCGGGGCGAAACCTCTCTGTGGCTAGCACGCGGTTCCCACACCTGGACATTCACAAAGGAACATGGCGATCTCCTGATCAATGAACCGTGAACCAGATTGATCACGTTGCGATCGACATCAGACACTCCTCCAGTATTCTCGACGGTTTGACGACGAGTGCAGGCAAGCGCACGCAGCTAAACAAGGCGCCTATAAGGCGACGCTGCATCGAATAACGCGGGCTGTTCGTGAACTCTACGAACAGAGAAGAAGGGAAGAGCACCGGCTTCTCAGAAGTAAAAAGAAAGAGCATGAGAACCGCGCGGTCGAGGAAATGGAAAGGTGTTGTGCAGGAATGAAGTCCGAAAGTTTTACCGAAAGGAAAAACTTTCGGACTTCAAGGCCTGCCGGGACCAAAATGGACAACTAGTAGTAGAGTCGCAGTCTGTGCTGAGAATCTGGAAGGATCATTTCTGCAGACTCCTGAACGGCGATGACGACCCGAATCCCGCTGTTAGGCAGCATTCCGTCCCCCCGACTTAGACGAGTTGAAGATAGCAATATCCAAGCTTAAGTCGAACAAAGCTCCTGGAGCGGACGGACTGTCCGCAGAACTATTTAAAGCAGCTGGAGATGACCTGGTTGGGCGCATGCACCACCTCATCTGTAAGATATGGTCGGAGGAAAGCATGCCCGATGAGTGGAATCTCAGCGTCGTTTGCCCGGTCCACAAGAACGGAGACCCCTTTGACTGCGCCAACTACAGAGGGATTAGTCTCCTGAACATCGCATACAAGATCCTCTCTGCCGTAATGGTGAGCGTCTGAAACCATTTGTCCATGACCTGATAAGTCCCTATCAGTGTGGTTTCAGGCCAGGGAAGTCCACAATAGACCAGATCTTCACATTACGGCAGATCCTGGAAAAGACCCAAGAAATGCAAATTGACACTCACCACCTATTCGTCGATTTCAAGGCTGCATATGACAGTGTGCATAGAGACGAGTTATACAGTGCCATGTCTAGTTTTGGCATTCCTACCAAACTCGTCAGATTGTGTAGGATGACGATGGAGAACTCTTGCTGCTCCATCCAGGTCGGTACCGAACTCACCGAGACCTTCAATGTCAAAAAAGGTTTTAGACAAGGCGACGCACTGTCATGTGACTTCTTTAACATCATCCTCGAGAAGATCGTGCGTAACTCACAAGTCAACACCAGAGGCACGATCTTCCAGAGCCGTCAATGAGGCGTTTGCTGGCATTGAAGCGGAAGCGGCTAAAATGGGTCTAGTGGTAAATGAGGGCAAAACGAAGTACATGCTGTCATCAAGGAAGGACACACAACATCGACGTCTCGGACGGAGCGTCACACTAGGCAGCAGAAACTTCGAGGTAGTTAAGGACTTCGTCTACCTCGGCTCCGCGGTAAACAGGGACAACAACATCAGTACCGAAATCAAACGCAGAATCACTCTTGCCAATCGCTGTTTCTTTGGGCTCAAGAGGCAATTGAGTAATAAAGCCCTCTCTCGAAGGACTAAGCTCGCTTTATATAACAGCTTGATCATCCCCGTCCTACTATATGGCGCAGAATCTTGGACGTTAGCAAAGGCGGATGAGGAAGCCCTTAGTCTTTTCGAGAGAAAAGTTTTGCGTGCGATTTTTGGTCCTGTTTGCGTTGATGGCATCTGGAGGAGAAGATTTAATGACGAACTCTATAAGCTGTACAGCGACATGCGCCTGGTCAAGCGTCTACGGATACAACGCTTAAGATGGCTAGGCCATGTAGAGCGTATGGACACCACTGCTCCGACCCAAAAAGTCTTTGAATCCGAGCCATTGGGACAACCCAACAGAGGACGACCTAGACTAAAGTGGCGCACACAAGTAGAGAAGGACCTCAACCAACTTGGAGTGCGCAACTGTAGACAGCTGGCGAAAGATCGTGCTGGCTGGAGAGGCATGTTGGTTGAGGCCCAGGTCCACCCCGGACTGTAGCGCCACAAGAAGAAGAAGAAGAAATCACAATAACTAAGAGTTTGGAACTATCGCTTAATACGTGGCATAAGGGAAAAAAGATAGAAGCCGCGAACAACAAAAAAAAATGAAACCATTGAAGGCGTCCAAGACACAACATTTTCCGAACACAATGCGGAGGAGACGTTGCAATTGCCTATATTTCCAAAAGACTAGGCGAAGTCTATTTGGAAAAAATAAATTTTGACCTCACGAGTAACGGCAAAGGTTGTTAGCGTCCCAACTTATTAAGAACGGGATTTTGAATCCATTTTCTTTTGTAAATAAAGTTGCAGGCAAGGATCTGCTTCGATTCTATAGAGGGTCTCTAATACTCCAATATTGTGCATTAGTGAATATATTTTGCTTATGAAGTTTCTTGTAATTTAGCGTAAATTTCGTTTAAAAATATTGTGAATATTGTGCTTGAGCACAAACAATTCTTTTGTATTACAACTCCGGAGCTCTTTTTGGAATTAATTAAATGAATAATAGAGGTACACGCTTAGAATATACTCCAATATTTGCAATTCAACGCAATTTAAAAGAGGGTCCACAAGACTTGTGCACTTTTCCTGACTGAAAGACAATTAATACGAATTAGAGTTTGTTTCAATTTCCCTTTCAAACAACTAATTTACAGCCTTCAGCTTTCATTATTGTTAGCAAAAAGATATTACTCTCATGCAGTCTGTTAATTGTGACTAACTAATCTCGCTAAAAGATCGTCATTAGATTAATTTCAGACTTTGGAAATATTTTGTTCGAAAAGTTGTTATATGACTCCGTCACATTTGATTTTTTCTGATAGATCTACTAGGGTATTTAAGATTTTCATGTTCGCATAACAAAAGAAGAAACATGTTTATTCATATCATATATATTTTCACACATCTTACAAATCGATGAAATAATGATTTGGTTCGCAAAAACTATGTGTGCTGGACTTACTGCCATTAATCTTTTTAGTAAATTTCATAATTGAATTCAAGCCATAAAAATGTGAAGAGGAAGAAAACAGTTCAAACAGAAATAGTTTGTTAGTGGTGCCTCCTATATGCCCCGTATTGAGTGATCTGTTATAGAGAGAACAACTTCTATTCGTACATACATTTTTTAATGGAAGCGAAGACATAATAAAGGGAACCGTGAAGTACTGGAAAAGGTGCGGCACTCATGTGCCGAAGGTCTCAGGTCCGATTCCCGGCTGAACACCTCGCAGTTTTCTACGTGATAAGAGCTTTGAAATAATGGGTTGAGGAAAAACAATTCATACAGGACAC
This sequence comes from Eristalinus aeneus, assembly GCA_955652365.1. Taxonomy (NCBI): domain Eukaryota; kingdom Metazoa; phylum Arthropoda; class Insecta; order Diptera; family Syrphidae; genus Eristalinus; species Eristalinus aeneus. The sequence goes on from OY019130.1 coordinate 42,273,417, forward strand.
CATTCATGGCGCGTCTAGATTGGTTTCCGATATTCAGTGCCATAGAAATAAAACACAGTGCACAGGAGCCTATTTGATTGACATGGAAAAAGGATTCGACACCCTCAAGTTAGTCAGGCTCGGCATTCATAAAACATTGTTATATTTGATCTAGACATGGTAACAGAAAGGGAGTTTGCTGTGAAAAATGGCAACGAAATTGTAATTACTGTTTTCCAGATAAAAAATGGGTTTCAACGATTTTGTTCACTATACTCCAGCGATCTTATATGTTCCATGCCTACCACAATAGCGTTTGCCGATGATCTAATCGCGTACAGATCAGGTCCGAAGGTAGAAGAAATAAACGGGTTGTTGCAGTGACTTCGATGGAATTCAACGATTTTGCGACGACTGGAAGTTGAACATCAACTATCAGAAGTGTGAATCCTCCCTATTAAGAGCCTCAAGAGACGCGAAAACGAACTGGTGCAAGTTCGGTAAACACGACTAGTACAGCGATTGACCGTAATAAGTTTAGTAAGATATCTAGTCCTCTGGTTGAACCAGTTTCTATGTGGTGGTATCCATGTAGACACAGCTTTGACCAGGGCTATGAATGCCTTCGTTATGGCAAGAGGGCTGTTTTACAGCAGTCATCTTTACACCAGGGTGAAGGTGATCTCCTACATGGCCCTCATCCGCTCAATAATGTTAAATAGTAGTCCGTGTGGTTCAGTGTGAGCGCTTCCCAAATGGAAAAGATGAGGGTGTTTGAGAGGCGATGCCTTCTTTATATCGAACATCAGAATCTTAGTACAAGAAATTCTACCCCGACGATGTTCTGTACCATATAACGAGGCAAGCCTTATAAACATAGATAATTTTATTCTTAAGTTGATTCGGATTCACACTGCTCGAGGAATGAGTTCAACTAACAGCTTGATCATTGGGGCTTACTACGCTAATGAAATGTACCATAAACGGGTGCGCCTTAACGGCTTCATTCCGCCTGAAACTTTTCTCTACTTGGACACTGAAGGCCTGTTTCAAGATAGGGAAGGCTGCCCTATCATCTTCCATCTCGTACGCCGAACAGTAGAAAGGCAACTTCAATACGAGCAATAAAATAAAAAACAAAAAATAAAAAAAAAATAATAATAATTGTTGAAACATTCGAAAAATTGGTGTTGAGCTGGGAATCAAACCTAGACCCTTCGGCGTGTGAGCGTCGCACTCTACCCACTACGCCACGGCGGCCACGAACGCACCCCATATGCGAGTGCGAAAAGTCAGCCGCGAGCCGAGGAGTTGCCGTCCATCGGACACGCGGCGTACATGTCAAAAAGCGGTAACTTCTTTCGTTCTTCTTTCTCGAACAGCCGAAGCGAACGGCCGCGCATCGAACCAGATAAAGTTAAATAAATAAATAAAAAAAATAAAATAAAGTTAAACAAAGTTAACCTCCACATTGTCGACCTACGACAATGGAGCTGAAAGAGCAGCCAAGTCCCGTCGAAGGCGCAGTCACTCCAGCGACAACTCCCGACAGCGGGGTCGATATAGCAGCGAACTGTCACGCACGACTTCAGTTGAAAACGTTCGTCGAAACGGACGTAAATGCTTGGTTCTACCAATTAAATTTTTTCTTTCGTGCCTACGGTATTGGCCAAGACTCTAAAAAATTCGACACGGTGTGTTCGCAGCTGCCGGCTTCACGCATATCGGAACTGAGGCCTATCATCGACGCCGCACCGCCACGTCATAAATATGAGTACATCCAAATTCAATTAATCAACTATTTCGCAGAAAACCAACCAAGAAGAATTCGACGTATCATCCATGGCATGCCCTTAGGCTACAGGAGACTTAGCCAGCTGTATTTCGATATGGTCCGCGCGGCGAAAGGTGCTCTCAATTAGCAAGTTCTCCTCGACCTGTGGGCTTCCCGTCTACCCCCCAACGCACAAGCCATCGTCATAACAGCTAAGGGACCGGCCCTCGAGAAGACCAGACCAGACCTGACCTTCTTAATAGGGTTAACCGTCCGAATGCTGCAGTATGCGAGAGATGCTCAAGGTCAATGGACCCCCCCTCCCCCTCGGAACCACCAACATCATCGGAGGCCGCTCCTAGTCGCCCCCTCCTCACCGTGCACGTGGTCTCACATCGTAACACTTGTTTCGGGTTGGACCATCCAGCCAGCGCCGGCGAGAAAGCTCCATCGAACAATTCAACGATTTCTGGTTTCAACGAATGTTCGGCAACCGGGCAGTTAACCCACCCTGCAAATTGCATCAGCAATCAGTCGTCTCTCCTCCCACAAATCGCCAATGACGCCATGCTTTCGCGCAGGAGCGCGTATCGCCACCTACCACCACCAACTGATTGTGCATACGCGAACAAACAACCAACAAATCTTTCCTCAACGATACCGGTGCGGAAGTTTCTTGCATCCCACCGTCATCATTGCCCAGCAAACTTCTACCAACTTCACTACAGCTATTCGCCGTCAATGGTTCGCCCATTAAGGTTTATGACGAAGTTAAACATGAAATCGATATCGGACTCCGCCGCCCGTTCCCGTGGACATTCGTAACAACCGCCATTTTTGGAGCTGATTTTCTTCAACACCACGACCTAAAGGTTGACATGAGAAGATTACGCTTGATCGACGCCAAGACAAGCTCCTGTTTCAAATTACTCTCAGTAATCTGCAGTCAAGTACCGTCGCCAAAGCTCTTCGACTGAAACGCACCCTTCGCCGACATCGTCCTAACGTTCCCCAACATCACTTGGCTTGCGCCTCCAGGAGCCCCAACGAACTCAAATGCCTCACACTTTATCGAGACGAGGTCCAGTTCAGCAAGGGCGAGACGCCTTCCTCCAGACATATTAAAGGCCGCCAAAAGTGAATTTGAGCTGCTTATGCGCGCTGGTGTTTGCCGTCCTTCAAAATCCAATTGGTCAAGCCCCCTACACATGGTTCGGAGAGTAAGCTTAGTCAGAGTGCACGTGTCCAACAGTCCAGGTAACACAAACAACTCCATTGCGCAAAACAACAACTCAGCTGTAATAGCTGAAGTTCGTCTACTGAGAGACAAACTGAAAGAAATTGCGTCGACGAATTAAATTCGAGCATGAAGAAAAACAATGAAGTAATGAACAGTATTATTAAAGAATTAAATGACATGAAGGTAATGAACAGAACTAAAGACACTTTAATCGAAAATGTACAAACACAAATTAACACACTTGAGCAACAAACGATTAAGAACAACATCGAACCCCAACCCCAACTCCGCAAGAAAATCTAATGGAGATAGTAAAGGGAATAGCAAAAACAATAAACATAGAAATCAATGACACCGATGTCACTGACATTTACAGAACCAAAACAAAAAAACCCGCAACGATCGACGATTGTGACAACATTTGCGTCTAACATAAAAAAAACGCAGTTTATAAAAAACTCCCGCTCCACTCGCTCCATCAAATTGAAAAAAGTAATGCAGAACACAAACAACATCTCCAGCATATGCGCGGCTCTGCTTGATGCAACTGTGTTCGTCAACAATCAACTGACTAGGAACAACAAACAGTTGATATGGATGGCAAAGGAAAGAGCGAGACAGGAGAACTGGAGATTCGTATGGAAGAGTGCGGGGAGAATTTTGGCTAGACAGAATGAGAGTACGCAGCCTGCAGATGTAAGCAAAATTTCTCGCTCGCAATAACTGCATCGTGCGTAATCAAAAATAAGCACAAAGGTTCTCACCAAAATGGAAAACGCAAATGAAATAAATGTTGATTTAAATTGTAGGGTAGTTCAGGGTTTTAGCGGCATTGACACAAATGAGTTCAAACAAAACAAATGCAGCTATTTATGTTTTAATATAAGATCTATGAAAAAGAATTGGGATGATTTTTATATTAACGTGAACTCCTTTATTGATATGGTACAGATTATTGTATTAGTCGAAACTAACATTGATAACGAGAATGTAGGACATTACAGTATTGATGGTTTCCATACTGAATTTCTGAATAGAGACAAACGACGAGGAGGCGGAAGTCTGATGTTTATACGTAATGACCTACACTATGAACGAGTACCAGTGTCTCATATGAGAACATTAAAATTAACATTAAAGGGGATAATGTCAATAAATGGATAATAGGCATCTACAGACCACCAGGTTTCAGCCGAAAAGCCTTTATTGAAGAATTCGGTAACAACATTGAAAAACTTGGGAAAAAGGACGAGATTGTGGTAATGGGTGATGTAAATATAATTGTAAATGATATGACAATGTACTGTGTGAAAGACTACTTAGAGATGCTGGCATCTCTAGGTTTAATAAATGTAATATCCGAGTCTACAAGAGTAGACCCAAGCACGGGGTCAAAATCGAACATTGACCATATTTTAACAAATACTACACGAGGACAAATTAATTCACGTGTAATTGAATGCTGCATCACAGACCATTATCCTGTCATGTATTTTTCGCCAGACCAACATTCTACTCATAAAGCAAAAATAGTCAGCTTGTCAGTTACATCGAACATTTCTGTTAATCAATTAATTACAGAGGAAAATTGGGATGACGTTTTAAATGAAAATGACGCAGTTGCATTGTACGAGAAATTTATGAATAAAATGATAATCATTTATGAAAATTCGACATGCCTTCAACAATTTAAGGCGAGAAGAAAGTGTAACCCATGGATTTCTCCTGACTTAATTGTAAAATGCAAAAAAGGGATATACTCTACAGAAGGTGGAAAAATAATAGGCTATATAAATCGTATGAAGCGGAATATAAAACCTTCAGAAATCAGGTGAATAAAGAGATAAACTTTCAAAACTTGATATTTTACAAAAACAAATTTAATTAGATAAGAAACGACCCGCGTAAAACATGGGGTCTTATAAATGAGATATTGAGAAGAAAAAAACCCGGACTTGACGAAATCATAACGAAGAACTTTTCTGACAAAATACGCTTAAATAACCTGGCTGACGCATTTGCTACCAATTTTGGAACACAGGTTAAGAATATCATTCATCGATGCGACGTGAATACATCGGCTCATATAAGTTTATCGCGAATTGAGTCTATATTCGTACAGGAAGCGGGTTTATGGGAAATCAAAAGAATTATCAATTCACTCAACGAGACAAACGACAAAAAATTAACGGGTTTCGATAACATTATGGCTGTGGATATTAAACGGCATCCTGACATTTTTACCCTAATTTTGCAAAAATTCATTAATCTTAGCATTAATCAAGCGAAAATTCCCGAAAAACTAAAAACTGCTATAGTCAGACCAATTTATAAAGGCGGAGCAAAAAGTGATATTAACAACTATAGACCAATTTCAATACTGCCGATAGTTGAAAAGTGCCTGGAAGAAGTAGTGACAACGAGACTTCAAGACTTTATTACCAAAAACTCTTTAATACATCCATGTCAGTACGGTTTTCAAAAAAAGAAAAGTACGGCCAAACTCTTAGGGGAATTTGCCAACTTATCAACGAAGGCCTTAACAAAAGCCATCATGTGTTCTTCGTTGATTTCAGTAAAGCATTCAACACACTACATCACAGAAAGCTCCTAAAAGTACTCGAAAACATTGGCATAAGAGGTTTGTTGGCAGACTGGTTGAAAGAATATTTAAGCAACAGACATTTTTTGTGAAAATTAACCAGAAATGCAGCCAAAAGGAACGAGTTGAATATGGCGTCCCTCAGGGATCGAAATTAGGCCCGATTCTCTTCATCCTCTTCACAAACGAGCTACTTAGAGTCTTTAAGAATGCAGTGCCATTTGCGTATGCTGATGATACGGCAATAGTGGTTCGCCACAGGTCACTAGATACAGCAACAGCAATAATGCAGCAAGAGTTTGATGAAGCAGTGAAATGGTGCCACGATCATGGTCTCACAATCAATGCATGCAAAACAAAGATGATGCACATAAGAAGCCCTCAATTTAAGGGTACTGAGATGCAAATCAAATTCAAAAACGAATCCTGCAATCCAGCTGCTAGCTGCTCAATAGAAATTGTAAAGACCTATAAATACCTTGGCGTCATTATCGACAGCAATTTTTTGTGGGATGCGCATATTTGTGAGTTCCGCGTAAGCCTTAAAAAAGCATTATACGCACTCACTCATTTAAAATATCATGCTACAACGTCTGTTATAAGGCAAGTGTACTATGCCTTAGTAGAATCAAAACTTAGGTATGGGATACTTGCATGGTGCACTGCCTCCGGAACTCATATACAAAAAGTTAGAAAGTTAAAAAACGCAGCTTTAGAGAAAATAAGTACGGATGGTCGACGAAATGTTCCAGTACAAGAACAGTTCAAAGTTCTCCCAGTAGAAGACATATTTAAGATGACCCTGATCCTAGAATACTACGAAGACAACCGGTTCATCACACCAATCCAACATGGAATCAATACAAGAAGACAGGCGAAGGGTATGCTTCAAGAGCCAAGATTTTCCAACAATTACGGGAGAAGACAACTGAAGTGCAGCGTGCCAGAAGTTCTCAATACCACCAGAACTTAAAAACATCACCAATGTTAAGATCAGAAAACGTAATATCAAGCAATTCTTTTCAAATTCTATGTAATGTCTGCTATTGTAAATGCGTTTTTTTCTTGTCAGCTCTTAATCCATTTGTTTAAATCAAGTAAATCATAGTTATATAATTTCTGAATCATTTCATTGACTACAATGTATTAACTTACTCCAACTCTAATCTGAACTTACTCATATCAATACCAGCAAGAAACTCAATCTTCTGCAGAAATGCCTCAAAAAGCTTCGCAGAAACTAAAAAAAAAGGCGATAAGACCATTTTTTCAAAAAAAGACTAACAAAAAGTCTTAAACCAGGTGCCCATTAGCCCTGACGATGTTCCAAAAACCGCCAACATCTACACACGCATTCATAAGAAATATATAAAAATATAAGAAATTTAAAATACGGTTAAGGCATCCATAACTCCCCCATACGAAGGTCCATTCAATGAGCGACACGGAAGTCCGAGGCCGCAGAGTGAAAATTTCAATCGACCGAACTTAAGCCTGCGTACTTGGAGACAACGGTCGGGAAGGAACCAGGGCCCACTTCTTCAGCAGCTGAACGTCCACTCGATAAGGACGCCAGATACGCACTCCAAAAAGAATCCGGCAGTAGTTTAAAGTGCGGAAGTCTTCTAGGGGGCCCATGTGGCGGTGTGAACGCACCCCATATGCGAGTGCAAAAAGCCGCAAGCCGAGGAGTTACCGTCCATCGGACACGCGGCGTACGTGTCAAAAAGCGTTCTTTCCGTTAACCTCGTTAACCTCCACACATATAACCTATGCAGTAACTTTGAATGATCGACCATGTCAAATGCTCTGATAAAATTCACTACATAGCTTCAAAGCAGCTTTCTCAGTAGATCTTCACTTTCTGAAACCACATTGAGAATCACTTAGGAAGTTAATTTTGTCTTAGAAAGATACCATTCTAGTTATCATGCACTTTTGCAAAACAGGATCAACTGTATTATAAACTTCTGCCCAAAATTCGAACATCAAATCGTGATTGAGTTTATCAAAATTAATTTTATTAACAGATTTAACAAAGCTAACATTTGACAATCAAGTTGAATTGCGGTTAAGCGATGATCAGTAATCTTAATATCAAATGCTTCTGATTGAAAAGCAGTAGTATTGTTCCTATGCAATCTTATGAAGATATGATCTAAGCATGATGATTCTCTGGTAGGTTTGTTTACCGAGGAATAGAAACCATAAGACGATAGAACCGCCAAAAAGTTATCAACTTCAGAAGAATTTAATAATATATTAACATTAAAGTAACCTAAAAGAATTTCGTTTTTATACTTAGAGAACTCCAAGAAATCAGATAATTCAATTAAGAATTCAGGGGATGAGTGTAATCTGTACATTCCAATAATACTATACTGAACTCCATATAACTTAAAAGTCAGGCGAATTGAAATTAAGTCTTAGGACATGATATACAATATCACAATACTGCCACTCCACCTGCTGAATAAGAGATTTTGCAAGAAGCCGTTAATGTAAAATTAGGGATGTTATAATTTGAAATTTCATAATAATAAATCCAATTTCAGAAAGAAACATGAAATCTGGTAAATGATCAAGAGAAGCAAGTTTAGTTAAAAATACATAAAAATTTTTGGGAAAACTACGTATGTTTTGGTGAACTGCCGAGAACCCAGAATAATTCAATATGTACGGATGATTAATAATAATAACCAGGGACCAGGGCCTAGCTTGCTCATCAACCACTCGTGTTGTGCGCGCTACTGTTCTCTCACGAGTAGATGGGACGTACAGTTTTTTGCCGACTCCGAACGGCGAAGTTTGAGAAGCTTTCTTAGACAGTTATTACTCTTTGAGTGTTTTTAGCAGCTCGAAAGAGGTGGTGCCGTAAAAAATTCGAGGTATTCAGTCGGGAATCGAACCTAGACTCTTCGGCATGTTAGCTTCGCAGTCTACCCACTACGCCACGGAGGCCACAACGGATGATTAATACAAAAACAACACTTCAAATTATTTTGAGAAGAAAAAGTACTCTGTTAAAATTATGAGCATTTAATGAGATTGATTTATTCTTAATAGTTATATAAATTGAATTAATAGAAATTAAGAAATGTTAAAGCCATTTTTTGCTAAATCTTCATAATTACGCAGTTTTTTTTCATTTTCGCTTTCTCTTTTTTTAATAAACACAAATGAATTTCTTATCCATACACATTTATATTTATTTTGAGCCTTAAGCTTCTTGGTTTCGCTCAGAAGAGATCTTGTGTACGTGAGTTATTGTTGTCAGCCACAATTTTCAATTAGTTTACTCTTAGAGTTTTCATTAACTCCACCTTTAGAATGAGAGAGGTAAACTTTACAGTCATTATAGATGACTTTTTAGCAGCATTATTAGTATTGTTCACCGCTCTTTTACTCATACTCTTTATCACGCAAGTTTCAATGTCATTTTGCTGTACTTGCATTCCAACTTTATCAGTTAGAAGTTGAATGACCTTTTCTTTTGCATTTGCATACGATAAATCACGCATACAAATTGTGGGTCAATCGCATTTTGATTTTCTGTTTGCTCCAATGTGTTGATCTTGAATTCCAGAGAGTTTACCCTTTCCATTAAAGCAGCATTTTCTCCTACAAAGATTTGATTTTAAGAAAAGCGTCTGAATTTAAATTGCTGTCATTTTAGAATCTCTTCTAACTGCATTTCTAGTGTAATTTTTTTTCTTATAAGGAGCAGACACAGTAGAGCAGTCATCGTTTGGTGTTTGAGAGATCGCGGAGAAAGAGTTTGTATGGATAGCTCACCCACCAAGAGAGATTTACGTCAACGTTACTACAACAGTTCACTCTTTTCGAAGAATTCTATTTTTCTTTTTTTCTAATTTTGCACATGTAGAATGTACATAGTTTTTACAAATCTTGCACTGGATTTTAAGATCTTTTAATCAGTCAACTTTTTAATTGCACACAGAAAACTTTATTTTTATTTATAATAATAATAATAATAATTGTTGGCGCGACAGTCCACAGGGGGACCAGGGCCTAGCTTGCTCATCAACTACTCGTGTTGTGCGCGCTACTGTTCTCTCACGAGTAGATGGGACCTACTGTTTTTTGCCGACTCCGAACGGCGAAGTTTGAGAAGGTTTGTGTTGTTAGCAGCTCGAAAGAGGTGCTGCCGCAAAAAATTCAAGGTGTTCAGCCGGGAATCGAACTCTATCCTCTATCTCACTCTATCCACAACGCCACGGCGACCACGTCAGTTTTATTTACTTTTTATAATTTACTCAGCATTTAAATGAATACGAATATCGTAAAAATTAACGATTAATAATAAGAAAAATTATAAAAAAAAATTAGAGAAATATATTAACAACGACTACCATATGTATACATTTTTTTTGGCAAGATGAATCTTTTAAGTTACTGCAAACAACACAAATAGCGCTCGTATGTCAATCGTTTTGAGTACGTATAACCTCAAATATGTCAAACTTTACGATAGAGCTGGCAGTTACCAGATTGCAACACTAGGGCTGCCCAATCCCGAAATATGAAAGGCAACCTTCGTAAGTTATCTTTCATAGTTTCTACGAATTGTATTAAATTTTCATCATCTCCAGAATTTCTGTTTAAATGCTTATTAATAAGGCCATACATAACCGATCGTAAAATGAAATTTGTAACACCGTCGTTGCAAAAAATTGTGGTCGCGACTTCGAATGGCTTTAAAACTTTGACCAAGGTTTCCACATAAGTCTGAAGTTTTAAAGCCGAAGAAGTTACATTTCTTACAGCAATAATAACATCTGGATTTGCTAAAACTCTTTAAAGCATTAAATACGACGAGTTCCATCTTGTGGGACAGCTATGAATTAAATTCACCTCTTGTTAGCCAAGACAACATTGGAGTGATGAAAATATCTTACTAAAAGGCTTAATCTTTTTAACACAACCATATACACTTCCAAGGACTGCATTTGTAAGGTATGTTCGGTACACCCAATCCTGTCCTGAAGTTCTTCTACGAAATTTGTTGAGGATACAATATTCGCAGAATTATCTGTCAGAACTGAATGAACTTTTCCCTGTAAACCCCATTCTAATATGACCATTTCTAATAACAGAGCTAAGTTTTCCGCGGTGTGTGTCTCATCCATTTGTTAGTTTCCAGTCATTATTAATATGATGTCGGGTAACAGAAATGAAGGAGTCCCAAGCTCTTGACGACCAACCGTCTAAAGTCAAAGATACATAGGATGAAGAACAAATCGCATTTGTAATTGTTTCCTGCACCTAACTATATAATAGTTTCAACCGGCACAAACTTGTTGAAGTATCAGGCAGTTGCTTAAAGCCAGAAATGATTAAAGCCATCACATTCAGTTAATGAAATTAATAATCCGTTTTAATATATCATATAGCCGGTTGCTTGTGAAATTTGCTGTTAAGCATTAAGCTGCGCTACTGCTGTTGTTGCTACCAATTAAAACTTCGAAAGTGTTCGATGAAGAAGGCATCGAACAACTGAAACGTCACTCATATTAAAATATTACTGAATCTGAGCTGTATTAAAAAATCAGCAAAAATGATTCGTTAATAGTTAAGAAGTCTGATCAGTTGAGTAATATTTAGGAATTACTCTTTTACAATTCGTGATGGGGTCTTTGGGCTAGGGGCTGATATGGAAAGGGAATATAATTGTTGTTATAATCACATCTTATATTTGAGATCCGTTAGTCTGCTGCTACTGGTGCAGTTTCCGGATCATATATGCGGAAAAATCGTAATTGCTTATTCATTGATGATGGTGAATTATTGTACGAAACTGTAGCACCACAAATATTACACCCGTTTTTTTATCTTCACTTTTATTCGAAAATCGCCACACCAAAATCTTCTCGCACTAATTATTGTTTCTAACACTTGGATCTTTTTGAAAAAGAAAACGCAGGAGATGTAAAGAGAATAATAAAAAACACACTTTTACAAATCATTACTTTAATAGGTTCCAATAATAGTGCTGTCGGAATTGTTTCGTTTTGTCTAGCTTCCAGAATCAAGTTATGCTGATGCGATATATTAAGCGACTATATAACTTAAAACCTCAAAAATATCCCCAGCTTAATGCATAATTTTTGTGCTACTTGAAGAATAGATCTGTCGTTTATTATCCAAGATCTCCTCCCCCTAACGCCACTAGCGATCATACCGTCCTTAATGCTACCATCATACAATAACCTCTATTTTGTGACTTGGATACCCACTATAAAATATGGCCGGTACCCGTTAGCTTACATGACCGGGTACCCACGAACTTGGGTACTACCCAAAAATCCTTGGTACCCGGGTACACGTAAAATGGGTAATACTCTGTTAAAATCAAGAGCCCTTAATCAGACCATAAGGCTGTTCTACTGCTTTTAAATCTTCAGCAACCCTTTTTCGCCATCAGTCATCAACTATCATCAACAGAACGTGAAAAACTACACATGATCTGGGGACTCTACGAGCACCCAAACTGTCGATGTTTTTGTTTGCCGTGTACTAACAAAAGCGATAAAGAACATGCAGAAACAGGTACAGCCGTTTCCATTCAAAATCACTACCATCCCAGGGAAAGATTGCAAAGCGCTTTACAACATCCTTAACTATATTTTGCATATCTATAAGAAACTTATTTGTAGTATTTTGACCTTCAGTCGAAGAGTAATTTTTAGCAATACAGTGTAACATAAACTTGTAAAAGATTAAAAGAAAATGGAAAACTTATCCTGGGATTCAACAAGAGGTCATATTCAAAGTTTTGCACTTAAATTTGTTCACAAAAATATATTTGCAAAATACCAGTCTTGAACTGTTATGTTGCTGTTGCAAGTTTTAAACCCATTTCAGGAAATTAAACATAAAATTAAGTAAATTTTGTAGTCAACATATCACCATACAAGATTTCAACCTCTTTAAAATAAATGTTTAGTATTGGAAATATTCTTGAAACAACAAGGGTTCTCCGTATAACCCGAACTAACCCTTATTATATATTTGTTTTTTATTTTGAAAAGAAAAGTAAAAATATGAAGAAAGAGAGGAAAATGCGCTATGCATGCTTACAGCATGTACGCCAACAAAGTATATATTATTGACACATAAGTTATAGGAAACATACAAACTTAAGAAAAAATAACCGAATTTATAATATAGTGTACAGCTTACACGCCGAAGGGTCTAGGTTCGATTCGCAACAAAAATTTTTCGAGACACCTCTTTCGAGCTGCTGACAACACTCAAATAGTATTAACTGTCTAAGAAAGTTTCTCAAATCTCGACGTTCAGAGTCGGCAAAAAACTGTAGGTCCCTTCTACTCGTGAGAGAACAGTAGCGCGCATAACAGGAGTAATTGATGAGCAAGCTAGGCCCTGGTCCCCCTATAGACTGTAGCGCCAACAATTAGTGTGAAGTGTGATTCTTTCAATTACAATGATCCCAAATTATATATTAACACAATTAGCAAAACAATAAATACACAATTAAAAGAAACTTTTTGTGATGATGATTAGTAAGATTTGGTAATACATTCTAGAAATATTGCAAATCATAAATTTATATTTTTCGGTTATGATACGTTTGTGTGAAGCGTACAAATCGAAATAGTTTAATTCTAAATACGAAATCTGTTACTTTATCCTTAAAGTTTTGAATGAAAAATTTAAATTAAATGAAGAATTAAACTGGACCCAAGACAGGATCTTGTAGAAAACCCATCATATGGTGATCATGCTCTATCAGAAAAAACACAAAAAATGGTTTCAACGGTTCAAAAATAATGATTTTGATGTGAGAAAAGAAGAACGTGGAAGACCAGCAAAAAAAGTTTGAAGACGCCGAATTACAAACGATATTGGATGGAGTTGACACTTTGAGTTAAAAGCAAATGGCAGCAATGTTAAATGTTGCACAACAAACAATTTCTGACCGTTTAAAAGCTATGAGAAAGACAGATGGAAAACCGAAAAAACACTTGTAAAATTTTGCTTCAAAGACACGAAAAAAAATCGGTTTTGCATCGGATTGTTACTGGCGATGAAAAATGAATTTATTTTAAGAATTCTAAACGGAAAAAATCATGGGTTAATCTAGGACAACCATCAACATCGACTGCAAAACCAGATCGATTCGGCAAGAAGACAATGCTGTGTGTTTGGTGGGACCACAAAGGTGTGCTGTACTGATCGCTACCGACAACAAATGATCAATTTGAACCATGCATTGATCGAGAAACGACCAGAATGGGCCAGAAGACACGGTAGGGTAATTTTGCTCCATGACAATGCACCTGCACACAAAGCAAAACCGGTTCAGGGTACAATCAAAACACTTGGCTGGGGGCAGCTACCCCACCCGCCGTATTCACCAGACTTGGCTCCTTCTGACTACCATTTGTTTTCATCAATGGGACACGCATTGGCTGAGCAGCACTTTATTATTATTATTGTTATTACAAATTATTAGGATATAATTTAAATTATACACTAATATAAAAACAACAGTGAGCACTAGCTGCCAAGACTTTCGGCTCTTCGGTTAAATTAGATATCTATGCTAAGTTTTTTTTATATAGGTAAAAATTGCGGAAATGTTATGATGAGTTGGAGATTTGAGCAGGAGATGAACTGGTGGGTTTGTGGTGTTGTTGTGTGCAGAACCCAGTATATGGTCGACGTCATACCGTCCGTGGCAAGTGTTGCATGAGGTGGAGGGGTGCCTTTGAGAAGATGTTGGTGTGTATGGACTGTGTGCCCTAGTCGTAATCTAGCGAAGATGGTGTTTTGAGCTTTTGAGGTGGTGGTGGGATAAGATGGACTGCTGCGATCTGGATTAAATAGGGTGTAGTGATGGTGGTAGTTTTGCCAGCTTGACATAAGACGGGTGTTGAGATTGCGCTTTAGTAACCGTAACGCGTCAGAAATGGTAGTGGCGTCAAACTGGTACGTTGGAGCGCGGTGAGCATGTCCTGCTTCATGGTCTGCTAGTTCATTTCCCTTTATCCCTACGTGGCTTGGGACCCACATACTTTTTGTTTTATTTGGGGACTTGGCGATACGGATTACGGATATCCGATATGATTGCTGAGTCTTGATTGGGATTACCAACCGCGTTAATTGTAGACAAGCTGTCCGAGCAGATCACAAATTTACCCTCCTGCTTAGTGGCGATGATAATGGCTTTATATATAGCTAGGGCTTCTGCTGTGAAGATCGAGGCATGGGTAGGCAGTAAACCTCCGATGATCAGAAATCCATTTTCCTTTGTGACAGCAAAAGAGGTACTGTTATTGATTTTAGAGCCATCTGCAAAGATAAGTTGCTAGCCCTTTGTTTTCAGGGATGAGGAAATACGACGAAATGCACTAAGATAAGACTCTTTCGGCGTGTTGCTTTTGTCGAATAGCGTTAAGTTCCGAATTAGTGAATTTGGCTTTAATGTCCATGGTGGCACGGTGGGAGTGTGTTGGGTTAAGATTTTCTTCGGAAGGTTCAGATTTCCAGCAACTATCAGAGATTTTGATAGAGAGGACTGCACTCGTTTTGAGTATTTCATGTTTTTAGCTGTAGCGAAGTCTCTACTTGTGATGGAGTTCTTGGTGTGAAGGAGTTTTGAGTACAGCTTCGCTTGTGCGTGTTCTAATCGCTCTTCAATAGAGGGTAGACCTGTCTCCACAAGGATGTTCATGATAGGGGTGGTACGAAAGGCGTTGATGCTACGACGGGCGGCTTGATGGTATGGGGCCTTGATGATGTTGATAGTTGATTTAGGTGCATTTCTGTAGATACACAACCCGTAGTCAATCTTGCTAAGCAATAATGACTTAGAAATCTTACTTAATGTATTGAAATGAGTGTTGTATTTTTTGTTTGCTAAGAAGTTAATAATATTTGCCCTGGCAGCTAGGTTTTTCTTAAGGCTAACACAATGATTATACCAAATATATTTGTTGTTAACAATTAGGCCAAGAATACTTAGGTTATTTACACTAGTGATAACTACATTATTAACTCTAAGAGAAATATCGCTGCTGCAATTCTTTTTCCGAAAGATGTGCAAAATTTTGCATTTGTCAAGAGAAAGATTTGCCCCAGAGGAATTCGACCATATTAAGATGTCTTTAAGTAATGCTGTGAGCATACTTCTTGTCTTACACATATCATTGTGTTTGCAAAGCACGAAAACATCGTCTGCATATATGAAATGGTCGTGGTGTTTATGCTTATTTATTATGTTTGATAGTTCGTCAAAAGCGATTATGAATAACACGACCGAAAGTGGGGAGCCTTGGGGTATGCCGTTAAAGAGGGGAAGGGTTGAAGAGAAACAGTTGTTGACTCTCACACAAATTTTCCGGTGGGATAAAAAGGAACGAATGTAGTTGAAGATTTTTGGGCCAATACCCCAGGATTTTAGTTTTGTTAGGACCAGGTGAATCCCAACTCTGTCAAATGCCTTTTCAAAGTCGAGGGAAAGGATTGTTGCGTGGTTTCTGGCGGAGAGTGCTTTGGTTATGTAGAAATCTAGGTGGGTGAGTGCATTCGCACAACCCTTGTTGGCTCTGAACGCAACTTGGTTTTGGCTAAGAAGTTCTTTGGATTCAATGAACCACATTAAGCGTTTGGCAATCATTTTTTCTAAAACCTTAGAAATACAAGGCACAAGGGAAATGGGTCGGAAACCTTCTATTACACTTATATTTCTGTTTTGTTTGGGGAGGGGAAGTACTGTTGCTGTTTTCCAGTACTGAGGGATTGTACCAGTGTGCAAGGTGGTATTGTAAAGGGCAATAAGTCTGGATTTTGCTTCAAGTGGAAGATTTTTGAGCATGGGGTATGATACTCGGTCCCTACTGGGTGTTTTAGCTTTGAGTTTGGCCAGACAATATTCTAGTTCCATTAGGGTAATATCTGTTTCAATTTGTCTGGCGGAGTCAGCATCAGTGTAGGAAGCAGTTGTAGATATAGCTAGTTTCTTTTCGACTCTGAAATTGGTGGGGAAATACTCATCTTTCGAGGAATTCGACCAATTGTGGGCAAAAAAGTTACTTATATCTTGTGGTTGATATTGATTTTATTGAATTAGCAACAGCGTTTCCAGTAAGGCAACGGATGGTATGCCACAGTTTTTCTGGTGTTGACTTGGGGTTTATGATAGAAGTGAAATCGTGTAGGCAATTCCCTTTGCTCTCCTTAATTGCTCTACGAAACTTTGCATTCGCCTTTTTGTAACATATTAGGTTTGTGGTGCTGGGATGTCTTTTAAACATTTTCCACGCTGTCTGCTTTTCGGTTCTTAAGGTGGCAAGTAAAGAGCTCCACCATGGCACTGCCCGGTTTTGGAGTCGTGAAGAGCTTTGTGGGATGGACATGTTTGCGGCTGTTCTTATGGCTTTGTGAAGCGTAGCGACCTCTTTATTGATATTAGCAGAGATGGTATTACGTGACAGAAAATTTAAGATGTGCTTGTTATAACAAGCCCAGTTAGCATTGTCAGTTCTAAATTTCGGGTTAGAAGGTGGGTTGCCGTTTCCCGGGCCAAGAACAATAGTGGAAATAATTGGAAAATGGTCGCTGTTATAGAGATCATCCAGTATTTCCCAAGAAACTTTTGTGTAAAGCTCAGGAGAACAACATGTAATGTCCACGTTAGCAAGGGTTCCACGGGTGGAGAGGTGAGTGGGAGAACCATCGTTTAGGATAATTAGGTTAGAGTTATTAAAGAAGGATTCAACCTCCCTGCCTCTAGTATTGGTGGTATTTGAGCCTCATAAGGCACTCCAGGCGTTAACATCACCCACTAGGATAAACGGGGAGTGGATTTGGAAAGTTATGTTTTCCAATTCATCTTTTGTGA
The DNA here is from genome assembly GCA_955652365.1 of Eristalinus aeneus. Taxonomy (NCBI): domain Eukaryota; kingdom Metazoa; phylum Arthropoda; class Insecta; order Diptera; family Syrphidae; genus Eristalinus; species Eristalinus aeneus. The sequence goes on from OY019130.1 coordinate 42,290,902, forward strand.
AAATTTGGTCGGGCAGGATGTAAATTGACACCAGTGTAAATTTGATTTTGAGTTCGAATTCGAAAGCGAGAGCTAATATATTTGAGATGATGGGAATTTTTTTATGAGGTATGTTGTTCTTCATTAAGACCACTATTTCTTGTTTTGAAGTATGGTAGTAGTTGTGGAAATATCCAATGAAGCCACGAGGTGTCTGCGGTGTGAAGGAATACGCACAGTGGGTCTCTTGAAGAGACACAACACATGGTCATTGTTCTTTGGTTAAAAGGTTTAATTCGTCGTAGTTGTTGACGAAACCTTTAATGTTCCATTGAAGGATTTTAAAGTGCTGTTAGAATGTGCTGATAGATTTATGGTTGACTGAGAATGAGGTCGCAGTTCAGATCGGTCGTGGTGAGGGCGGGGATCACTGAATACAAGCGATTCCGTCCGCAGCTCGACCGGTATGGACTGTGACCCTATAGCTGGACTATTGTGAGTAGGATTATAGGTTGTCATCTGAGTCAGAGGGGGAAATGAAGTAAGAATTACTGTGGATTAAATTTTAGGTAATAGGGCTAAGAGGCGAATCGAAAGAAGAGGGGTTAAGGGGTTTAGAGATCGGTGGAGATGGAAGTGGACGGTTTTGTAGTGTGCTAGTATTGATTTTTGATACTGAAGAAGTTGCAGTTTGTTGAGAGTTAGCGGAGGTTGTTGTTGGTATTGAGGGGATATGACGTGTGGATGTTGTGTTTTTGTTACCTATTGGATTGCTTGCGGCAGAGGTATAGGGCGCGATGGAGATGGCCGCGACTGATGGGCGGCTTATGTCTACTACTGATTTGCTCAGTTGCTTGGTTTTATCAGCGTATGATTGATTAGAGACAGGAGAATGTAATTGGTTGTATGTTCTTTTGGCTTCAGCAATGCTACATTTGTTTTTAGTTTTGATTTTCAAGATTTCTTTAGCTTGCAGATATTTTGGGCAAGAGGTGGAAGAAGAAGGGTGGTCTTCTGCACAATTGGCGCACAGAGTACGCGGACACAGTTTCGGTTCATGAGGGGGGAGACTACAATTTGCACAGACTTTGTTTTAAGAGCACCTTTTTGTCGTGTGGCCGAGTAGCTGACAGTTACGACATCTCATCGGGTTAGGGATGTATTCTTGCACTTTCGCTTTGTACCAACCTATACTTACAGTAGTGGGAGGCTGATAGAGATCAAAGGGCGTTGTTTACCTTCAATATTTTTAGTGAATTTGTACGCGTCGATCACACCTTGAGGTTTCATTTCCGAAACAATTTCACTTACGTCAATGTTGATCAGGCAGGGGGCGTAGACAATACCCTTGGACGAGTTCAAATTGGCGTGTAATTTTGCGGACACCGGGCATTGATTTGCAATATTTGTGATGCGCAAGAATTTATCTGCAACTCTTTGAGATTTGGCAAGGATTAAGAGGTTACCATCTCTCAGTTGAGAGATGTTCTCGTACTCGGTGCTTATAGCGTCTATGGCTTTGTTCAAAGCAAAAATGCTTACTTTGGACAGTAGTTGGTTTTCGTCTTTGGACGATATAAGTACGAAACGCGGGTTTTTATTATTGGTACAAGTGGGGAGGGCAGGGAAGTCTACAAGAGATATTGTTTTATTTTTTTTTTGGACGGGGTTCGAACGGAAGCGTATCAGCATCTGCCAACTCGCTAAATCTGTTCCCGGGTTTTATTTTATTAGGCCCCGGGGCCATGTTGGGGGTGGACAAAATTGTCTTACGCGTGGGAAGTATGAACACGCGGTTTATGAACAACGCAAAAAACAGTCGGCGAGTGAGCGAGAAAGAAACACTACTCGATTTGAGCGCACTGAATAAATCAACTGTCAAATAGTCACCACGATGTTTGCTCTAAGAGAGCTAGACGGAGACTGAGCAGCACTTTAATTCCTACGAGGAGGTCGAAAATTGGGTGTCTGATTGGTTTGCTTTAAAAGACGAACAATTTTATTAGCGTGGTATTCACAAATTGCCAGAAAGGTAGTCAAAATGTGTAGAAAACAATGGCCAATACTTTAAATAAAATGTTTTTACTTTCCTATTAATAATTAGTGTTTTATTTTCAATATAACGCTAATTTCATACCGGTACACCTATTCTTTTGCAGCAGTTTTGAATGATGACACTTCAATAATTAAAATAATGTGGCTGCAATCTCAGAGTTACTTAATGATTGATCGCCTATTATCGCTGAACAGGGATATTCTTCCACGCAACCTGCACAACATCCCGTAGCTGTTTTGTATTTTTGGGTTTTGCTTCATATACAGCTTTCTTTACATACGTCCAAAGGTTTTAAATGGGATTCAGTTCCGGAGATTAAGACAATTCCATACCTTGAACTCCATTGCTTTGGAAATTTTTTTTGGCCAGATTGCTCGTATGTTTGGGGTCATTGTCTTGGTGTAGAATCCATCTAAGCGGCATATTACAATCTGTGTAAGTTAGCATGGTTTCTCTCATTATGCTGACTTAAACTCTGGCGGTCATTATCAGTATTATCCAAGAAATAATGGGACCAGTACCATAATAGGAAAAACATTCGCATACGTTAATTTTTGCTTCGCCGTGCTTTACAGTCTTTATAGGAAACTCCGGTTGAAACTCTTGGTTTTTTCGCCTGAGAACAATAGTCTGGTCACAGGAGAACCAAACAAAACTATTTTGGATTCGACAGTCCATAATATATTTTGCCATTTAGAAGGTTCCCATTTCAGGTGTTCTTTCGCAAACTTGGTTCGTTTGGATTTTTGAGAGTAGTGTTACGTTTCTGGGATTTCTGGTAGGTAAATTCATCTATACCAGCCTTCTTATTATTATTGATGTCGCCACGGGTAAACTTAACTCCTACCTTCCTAGCGTTCATAAACGGGTTACTTTTGACTATGCTTATTAATAGTCGTTAATAGGCGGGGGTTTCGGTTTTCTTCATCTTTTTTCTTCCTTTTAACGTATTTTTTGGCATTTGCGATCATTTCATTTGAATACCCAACAATTTTATTTATAAATTCGTAAATTTTACTATCAGAAACAATGCACACCACAACGCTGCATTTGAAGTATTATCTTTTAGTAACTACAATAATATGTGAAGATACAGTTTAAAGCCAAAAAAAATCAAAACACTGTTGTACACTTAAAAAACGCTCTTCATATTGACGTGGTGCTATTATTTTGCATAATTTAAATTCCATTCCATCGTTACCGGAAGTAACGAGACCTTTTTAATGACAAGATGCATTTTTTTATTATCTTGTTTATGGGTTTTATGACTGATGTAATAAAAATGTTGTGTAATAAATAGGAGGCGCCTGCCTGATCAAGGGAAATGTATTATCAAAGCAAAATGTGTATTATGTGTAGCATAATAGTGACAAGTCAAACATGGTGCTTCTGTTTTCCACAGTGCTGTACAGCGAAATTTCAGTTTTTTTCCTATAGTGGTGTCAACGGATTTTTGTAGAATAATCAAAGTCATTATTTCTATTCTCATTTTTATCATGCAGTTTCTACTGAAACTATGATACTATGAAATTTTGAAATATGAAGCTGAGATTTGTAAAGAATATAGACTTTTCTCAAAACTCATAAGTCAAATAATGATTTAATGTATAAAAAAAACTTTTATTAACAGAATTAACAAAAAGCGGTTTATGTATCGACACTCGACTATCACATTGAACTGTAATTAAATGATAAAAGGCAATCTTGTGTTTTATTAAGTGTTTCTATGTAAAATTATCTCGAAATGACCATTCTCTTGTAAGTTTGTTTATCAATGAATTAACGACACCAATCCTATTGACCAATAAATGATAATCGCTGACATGAATTTTTTCTTGCATTTTTTTCATTCAAGCCACTCCTGCTTATTAAAAGTTAATGAAACCACAAATGTATCATGAGGGACAGACGTTTCATAATCATACATCCACATTTCTGGGACAAATATGAAATCTGGCAAATGCAATTTGAGCAAGAATATCATCATTTGTTGTTAATTAATATATGAGTTTTTTTTGCCAAAAATAAATTTATGTTTTTCTTTTCTTTTGTTTACCATTCTGTCTTAATATAACCTACCTTTTGAGCAAGATTTTGGATGCAATATAATTAGCTAAGACCATAAGAACACTTCTGTGCGCCGGCTTAGCATAGGCCGTTATCTGTTGCGTTGTCCCAATGGCACAGGTTCGAAGACTTTGCGGGCCGGAGCGGTAGTATCCACACGTTCTCTATGGCCTAGCCATCTTAAGCGTTGTCTCCGAAGACGCTTAACCAGGCGCATGTCGCTATACAACCCATAGAGCTCGTCATTAAATTTTCTCCTCCAGATGCCATCAACACAAACAGGACCAAAAATCGCACGCAAAACTTTTCTCTCGAAACGACTAAGGACTTCCTCATCCGCTTTTAGTAAGGTCCAGGTTTCCGCGACATAAATTAGGACTGGGATAATCAAGCTGTTATATAAAGCGATCTTAGTCCTTAGAGAGAGGCCTTTATTATCCAATTGCTGTTTAAGCCCAAAGAAACAACGATTGGCAAGAGTGATACTGCGTTTGATTTCGGTACTGATGTTGTTGTCCCTATTTACCGCGGGGCCGAGGTAGACGCAGACCTTGACTACCTCGAAGATTCTGCTGCCTGGTGTGACACTCTGTCCGAGACGTCGATATTGTATGTCCCTTTTGACGGCAGCATGTACTTTGTTCTGCCCTCATTAAGCCACCAGACCCATTTTATCCGCTTCCGCTTCAGTGCCAGGAAACGCCTCATTGACTGCTCGCTACACAATTTGAAGAGTTTGGTAGGAATGCCAAAATTACACATGGCACTATATAGCTCGTCTCTATGCGGCCTTCTAGAGTCTTTTCCAGGATCTGCCGCAAAGTGAAGATCTGGTTTATCGTGGACTTACCTGGTCTGAAACAACAACCTATCAGGTTGGAGACAAATGTTAAGGAAGCTGACCCCTCGATAATTGGAGCAGTCAAAGGGGTATCATTTATAGTGTACTGGGTAAACGACGCTGAGATTCCACTCATCAGGCCTGCTTTCCTTCGACCATATATTAAAGATGTGCTGGTGCATGCGCCCAACCACGTCATCTACAAGTGCTTCTAGTATTTTCGCGGGCAGTCCGTTCCAACAGCTTTGTTCGACTTCAGCTTCGACATTGCTATCTTCACCTCGTCAGGACGAAATTCCTGTCTATCATCGTCCAAATCGAATAGAAAATTCTGCCTAACAGAGGAATTTTGGCCGTCATCGCCGTTAAGGAGTTTACAGAAACGATCCTTTCAGATTATCAGCACAGACTGCGACTCTACCAAAAGATGTCCATTTTGATTCCGGCAAACTTCCATCCAAACTTTGTATCCGTGGAAAGCTATTTTACCTTTAGGTAAAACCCACGGACTTCATTCCTGCCATAACGCCTTTCCATTCTGTTCGCTTTCCTTCTGAGAAGTCATTTTCCCTTTTCTCCGTTCGTAGAGCTCACAGCCCTTGTTGTTCGATGCAGCGTTGCCTTATAGGTGTCTTATTTGGCTTCATGCGCTTGCCTACACTCGTCATCAAGCCATGGATTAATTCTAGATGGTGACGTGAAACGCAAAACATCAGTGGCATCTTTTTTGATAGCTTCTTGACAACGTTTGCAGTCTTCTTCTATGGTTACTGCAGGCAGCGTCGAACTTCGAGCGAGTTTCAGGGAAGCTAGATCGCCAAAGTTCCCAGCGATCAGTTGCCGTCTCAACTCCGTTGATTTCTCGATATCCGGGTTCTTGGATAAAACAAGGTCCGAGTCGATGTTTGCACCTCGGAGAGTTCGGACATCGAAAATATTGGAGGAGTGTCTAACGTTCATCGCAACGTGATCAATCTGGTTGAAGGTGTATTGATCAGGAGATCGCAAGGTTCCTTTGTGAATGTTCAGGTATGGGAACCGCGTGCTAGCCACAGATGTGTTGTCGTGCAGACTGTGTTCTCCGATGACTCCAGCAAAGATGTCCTCCTTTACTAGCTGAGCGTTGAAGACTCCTAGAATGATCTTGGTGTCGTAGCTGGGGCATCGATCGTACTAGGTTCTTTCTAGGAGATCATAGAAGTCATCCTTGGTGTTGTCATCCTCTGTCGGGACATGGGCGCATTTTAGGCTGATGTTCCCGAATTTAGCCTTGATGCGCATTATCATGAGGCGTTCGCCGACGGGGTCGTAACTCAAGATTTGTTGCCTAAGTCTACCTCGAACAACAAATCCGCATCCGAATAAACGCTGCCTTCTATCTGTAGTAATCGCTGTAGTAGATATCGCAGATTTTCATCGTTTTTTTGCCGAGTCCATCTCAACGCACTTATGTTTCATGTGGGGTATTAGTTTATTAGGCATGTGGAAAAAAACCGATAGAAACACGAATCACAACACGCTGATTAACACGCGACAACGAAGGGTGTACAGAGTTTGACCTAGAACGAGAACAAGGGCTTCTCGTTCGCTTATAATAGCGATGATTTTATTTTTTCTTTTTTTTTATAAATTCTTAGTTGTAAAGGAAAAATGTCCTATATCTCTAAACAAATCATCTACTACATGTATACATTATTGATTACGCTACTGAATAAAATAAAATAATAAAATAAATAAAAGGCGTTGTATATAGCCAGCTTCTGGCTTCATACCGAAGTTTATACCCACCAGATAATAGTTTTATGTCTTGGTGGTTAAAGCTTTTTCCTCATGAACTACTTCTAGTTGGTTAGCCATGTGTATTTTATACGTCCTTGGGCGGAGGGTGTAACTTATATAACGAATATATATCAGATACTTTTACATTTAAGTAAAAGCTAAAAAAAATGAGAATACATAAAAGCTCATCGCCCCTAATTTGAAAATTGTCCATTTCCTCACGAAAAACTACTCGTGAATAAATAAAAATTTTTGAAAAATAGAGAAAAAGGTTTAAAAAAAACTTATATATATTTATATATTTTCTATTTAAAAGCTTACCAAAATTGGAAATCGTACACTGCTAGGTTCATGCAAAAGAGTTGCTTCTAAAAAGAATTCAGTCCAAAACCGAAAAACTTGTTCTGTAATATCACATATATGATCGCTTGTTTTTTTTCGAAAGCGGTCTATTAATGTGATGTTTCCAATAGTTGATTTTAGGTACCAATTCGGTGGTTTCAATTTGAACATACATTCCGCTGCCTGTATTGCCTTTGCAAAATCTTCTGCTAGTACGGATATTTCAAAAAATGTAGCTACATCCCAATACTCTGTTAAAGAAGTGAGGCCTCCTTTCTTTCCAATTAAATTATTGAGTGTCATTGCGATGTGCTGAAGTTCTTCTGTGTTACTAAATTCTTTGCCGTCAATTACCAAAAGTGTTGCCAAATTTATCCCTGCGTATCCATTTGGTTGAACCTCAAAACTTTGGCGATACCATTTTATTGCATTTTTTAAGCTATGGGTGTCGGTGTAGTCAGATTCGACAAAAATGTCTTTATATATTCTTCCACAAAGACATAACATATCCGGAAATTCATTTTCCTTTTTTTTCAAAGCAGCCAAAGAAGTTTCTAGAGCTTTTTCTCGATCGCCTTTCTTGTTTCGCCTATTCAGAGCAAAAGCATATAGGAAGCACATATTTCCTGTTTCCACATACTTTCGCGTGTTAGGAATTGCTTTAAGATCAGTTACTAAGCGAACCATAGAATCATAATCTTGAATATCACGCAAGGAACACATAAAACTGTGAACGACTTCTCCTGATAAAACATGTGGGTCATCCAACCTTTTTCGCATTTGCTGCAATATCTCCGTTAGCTTCGCCGTATCAGACGCATATTCTTCCCGAACACCTCTTAAATCAGACAGAAACTTTTCTCTCATATGCGCTCTGAAATAATTCCAAAGGAAAATAATTTATTTAATAACAAATAACCATTTTACATTTTATTTTATTGTAGAATACACACAAAAATCTTATTATATACCACACCATACAGTATTTAAACAGAAATAGCTATCTACTTTCTTAATATGCTTTGGTTTTTGTTTTATTTCTATTTTCTACTTTCATTTCATTAAACGAAATTTTATACAAACTTTTCCCTTTCTATGCTAGAAGTGCTTTAGTTTCAGTTAGCTTGAACTACAGATAAACATTTCAAATCCAAAGTTCATTCTAATGAAGCCAAATCTCTATACGCCTTCATTTGAAAAAATATTAATGCAAAAAGTGCTACCGCAGTTATAGCAAAATATGTATATATCCTAATTATAATAATAGTAATAATAACAATAAAAATACTAATAATAATAATAATAATAATACTAATAATAATAATAATAATAATAATAATAGTAATAATAATAATAATAATAATAATAATAAAAATAATAATAATAATAATAATAATAATAATAATAATAATAATAATAATAACACTAATTTAATAATAATAACACTTATAATAATAATAATAATAATAATTATAATAATAATACTAATAATAATTGTAATAAAAATAATAATAATAATAATAATACTAATAATTATAATAATAATAATAATACTAATAATAATAATAGTAAAAATAATACTAATAAAAATAATACTAATAAAAATAATAATAATAAAAATAATAATAATAGCAAAATATAATAAAAAAAAAACATATATTATTATTTTTATTATTATCAATAATAATAATTATTATATTATTTTTATAATTATAATTATATTATTGTAATTATAATTATAATTATATTAATATTCCTATTGTCATTCTTATTATAATTATTGTTGTTATTATTATTTTTTATTTTATATTATTTTGTGGCCGCCGTGGCGTCGTGGATAGAGTGCGACGCTCACACGCCGAGGGGTCTTGGTTCGATTCCCAGCACAACAGCAATTTCAAATTTTTCACGGCACCATCTGTTTTGAGCAGCTGACAACACTCAAAGAGTAATAACTGAATAAGAAAGCTTCTAAAATTTTGCCGTTCGCAGTCGGCAAAAAACTGTAGGTCCCTTCTAATCGTGAGAGACCAGTAGCGCGTACAAAACGAGCAGTTGATGAGCAAGCTAGGCCCTGGTCTACCTTTGGACTGTAGCGCCAACACTTATTATTATTATTATTATTATTAATATTATTAATATTATTAATATTATTATTATAAATATTATTATTATTAATACTATTATTATTAATATTAATATTATTGTTATTAATATTATTATAAATAATATTATTGTTATTAATATTATCATTATTAATATTGTTATTATTCATTTTATTATTAATATTATTATTATTATTAATATTATTATTATTAATATTATTATTATTAATATTATTATTATTAATATTATTATTATTAATATTATTATTATTAATATTATTAATATTAATATTATTACTATTAATAATATTATTATTATTAATATTATTATTATTAATATTACAATTATTAATATTATTATTATTAATATTACTATTATTAATATTATTATTATTAATATTATTATTATTAATATTATTATTATTAATATTATACTTATTAATATTATTATTATTAATATTATTATTATTTATAATATTACTATTAATATTATTATTATTAATATTATTTTTATTAATGTTATTATTAATAATATTATTATTATTAATATTATTATTATTAATATTATTATAAATAATATTATTATTAATAATTTTATTATTAATATTATTATTATTATTAATATTATTATTAATATTATTATTATTAATATTATTATTAATTTTATTATTATTAATAATATTATTATTAATAATAATATTATTATTAATAGTATTATTTTTAATATAATTATTATTAATATTATTATTATTAATAATATTATTATAATTATTATTATAAATATTATCACTATTAATATTATTATTATTAATATCATTATTGTTATTATTATTAATATTATTATTATTAATAATATTATTATTATTTATATTATTATTATTATTAATATTATTATTATTGATAATATTAATATTAATAATATTAATATTATTATTATTAATATTATTATTATAAATATTATTATTATTAATATTATTATTATTAATATTAT